>OX387188.1:0-746768 GCA_947561395.2 Buxus sempervirens
ACTTCGGAGGAAATGATTTTCTTTTAACCGCCACTTCGGAGGTAAGATCTCTTTTTAACCACCAGTTCGGAGGTAAGGGAAGAGTCCCTGAAATGATTTCCTTTTAACCGCCACTTCAAAGGTAAGGAAAAAGATCTCTTGATTGGAAACTACAAGAGTTGATTTCCATGAAATTACGAGAGTTGATTTCCAAGAAACTACAAGGGTTGATTTCTATGAAACTACAAGGGTTGATTTCTATGAAACTACCAGAGCTAATTTGTGGAAACTTTAGGAGTTGATTTCCTTTTTTATCTGGTTTGGGAAACTCCAAGAGTTGATTTCCCTTTTGATTTGGTTTAGGAAACTCCAAGAGTTGATTTCCCTTTTGATTTGGTTCTGGGAAACACAAAATGATTTCCTAGAGTAACGGGAGCACGAAATGGCTTCGACTAAGATTATGGGAAACACAAAATGATTTCCTAAAGCAGCAAAGGCACAAAATGGCTTCTACTAAGATTTTGGGAAACACGAAATGATTTCCAGGGTAGCACAAAATTGCTTGGGGTACTCAAAATGAGTTCTAGGGTAGCAGAAGCACAAAATGGATTTTAAGGTTTTGGGAAACACGAAATGGTTTCAGTGTAGCACAAAATGGCTTAGGAAACTCAAAATGAGCTCCAGGGTAGTAGAAGCACAAAATAGCTTTTAAGAGTTTGGGAAACACAAAATGGTTCTAGATCAGCAGAAGAACAAAATGGCTTATACTAAGATTTTGGGAAACGCAAAATGGTTTCCAGGGCAGCAGAAGCACAAAATGGCTTTAACTAAATTTAAAGATCAAAAATTAACATTTTGGCATATTTGAGCTTTCTTTGGATTTGAAATTTTTTCTTTCTTCTCTTTTTTTTCTTTCGTCTTTTCAGTTTGACTGATGGCCATCCGCAAGGATCAGATTTGTCCTTGAATTTCTTGACTGATTATTTTGAGGCTAGGTCACAGCCGGCTGATCTCAAAATTTTTCTGATTAAGCTAATGGTGATTAAGGCCCAGGAAATTGGAGCCATTCCGAGCCCCGATGCAAACTTGATGCACATTCAGATGCAATTTTGATCTTGGGAATTTTAAAATTTTGTTCTTTCTTTTTTCTCTCTTTTTTTCTCTTGAGAATGATTTGATCCAACATGCTTATACAGATGATCTTGAAGTGTGTGCACTTGATGCATGAAAATGCGTACACAAAATTAAAGCCGAGATTCAATGATATTACCATTCAAAAACCTAAGTCAAAGAATGAACATGAAAAGTACATCAAAAGGGTGTGTGCATAGCCCTAAAAAAGTTGGTGCCTCGCGGGGCACAACTCCTAGACATACTTGTGTATGGAAGCACATCTAAGTCCCAGTCAGCTTCTCTTTCATCTGTTCTTTCGTCTGCCTTTGACCTCAAGCACCAAACTAAAAGAATTTACATATTGCCAGCGAGAGCGAAAGTTACATGATATTCACAGAAATCTATAAAGGGTTCATCCTTAAGGCTGTTGAGAGCCAAAAGGAAGGATACAAATTTGCTTCAAGGCGAGTCGGCCAAATTCCTAAATCAAGGGTTCGGTGCCCCAGCTCTGATCTGGTTTGCTTTCATCTGCTTTTTTTTGTTTGATCTGACCGGCTTTCGTCTGCTCAAAGACTGGCTCGGACTCAAAGTACTTCCATCGGACTAAAATGGGTCAAGGCCCATAGCTCACACGACTCAATGCATGGATCTGGGGTGGTTCCCCCGATCAAGATTTGGTTAGCTTCCTAATTTAGGGCCGAGATAGCCCAGAGTCTAGGGTCCACTCAATTTGATGCAAAGAGGGTAGGGGTTGCTGCCCCTAATGGACTTTTGGATTTTAAATTGATTTTATTCATCTTCTTATTTCATCATTCACATCACATCACAATCACAAAGGTGTATCAGAACGCTGGGTGGGAAAAAGGGTACACAGCCCGAGACAAACGCCTACAAAGGTCTGTGTCAGGTCCAAGACCCCTCGCGTACCACGGCAAGAAACCAACGGTGCTATAGGGATCCAGAAACCTGGGAGGATGTTTTACCATCGCTTTTCCCTGGCAAGCCAAAGGCGCATGAGGCTAATATCATCCCAAAAAGTTGTTTATACAGTTAAGAAGGGTGGCTGCTAGAGAGATCTAGATTTTGGTGAAGAAGAGCATTCACAATTCCATCATACATCCATTCAAGTCAGCTCATCCACGCAGACTCCCTCGTGCGTGTCACGCCACGCAGTTTATATCAAAATGCAGTAAGACATCCACGGTGTGGTGAGTGCATATTGTGTGCCTGTGGTTCAGTGCTATGCAGTAAACTAGGTGAGTTGACTCTTTTTCCAAACCAAGGTTTGACTGGGTTGAGAGTCCCCAACGGAGTCGCTAGGCTGTGCGCACGTCACACTGGCGAGGGCGCACGGAAAAGGTGTGTGCCTCCTAATGAGTAAAAAGAGAAAAGGGAGTCGCCACAGCCTGATTGGGGTGCAGGCAGTGTAGACACCCCAAAATTGCACGATTTTTTATAAGTCTTGAAGGAGAGAAATATTTTATTGGAATTTTCAATTCTTAGCATTAGGTTTGAGATCCTTAACCCATTTGAATCCAAAGCCGCAAAGGAAAAGGCCCGAATTCAATATTTTATGCAAAGTCAAACTTTTTCGGGTTGAATTTTGTTGACGTTTGACCCCAAAAAATGAAATCTTTTTTAAAGCAAGATTTGAAGATAATTTTTCCCGGGTAATCAAGTTTTTAGCAATGTTATTGCATAAATGAATTTTTTGAGATTTTAAATCTTGATAAATACCTTTGTATCAATATGTTGAATCTTTTTACCGGACCTGAAAAAACCGGAATTTAGCCTGGAACTGGAAAGTTGACTTTTTATTCACTTGGAATTTGGGTCTGGAAATATTTTTAATGGATTCAAATGGGGGGGGGGGGGGGGGGGGGGGGGGGATGTTTGCTTATTTATATGTAATATCTTAAGTAAATGGAGATTAAAAAATACGAGGACATTTACTTAAACGATATTACATGTAAATAAGCTTGGCCTGTGCAGCTAAGGCTCAAAACCAACCAAAAGTGTGCTGACCGTAGTATATGTGCGGTTTTTGAGAATTTGGTCTCAACCGCCCTGTATGTACAGTTGTAACCGCGTACACAGCACGGTTGATGTTCATGCTTCTTGCGTGAGCTGCCACGTGGCTTCCGAAAGCTTCAGCCGTTGAGCCACGTCGACAGCAATCATGGCAAGCGTAACTGAATTGAAACTGCCCTGTATGTGCGGTTGAGGTGAATTTGCATAGAAACCGCACATACAGTGACGGTTCTGTGGAAACCGCACTGTGTATACAGTTTTGGTTGTTTCAGGGATTTGGGAATGGCTCGATCTCTGAGCCTTATTTACGCACATTACCTCTCTCTCAGGGACTTGAACTCCCTAGTTTACCCTCCGAAACCTCTAGATTTACATCAATTCAAGGCTTTAACTTGAATTGGAATAATCTTGAAGAGCTTTTCGGCATACCCTTGGGACTTTTCTACCCTTGGCTTTGCCTATAAATAGAGGGGTCCTCCTCTTGCAAATGGCTGACAATTTAAAGCATAGAAGCTCTGCAAGAAGAAGAGGAACTCTGCTGGATTGTCTACTCAAGTGCTCAAGCTACCAAGGTAAAGCTCCATTTGATTTTCCAGCATTCTCTTTACAATTCCAAATCTCATCATCTACCTTTCTGTAGTGTAAGGCCACTTTGTATATTTTTGCAACCCCAAACCTCTTCCAAAGTACCTGGGAATCCTCTCTAGCCGTAAAATGTGAAGAGAGAGCCTTGGGAAAAGGAAGATCCTCCGGATGAATTTTTGAGTGATTCCAAAGACATGTGATAGATGAGTTGGCCTACTTTATATCTGGAAATTTTAGCTCATTTTTTTGGAGCCATTTTTTGACACCGTCTGTTCAAAGTCTGTAAGTCAGTTCAGCCCAGATTGCTGAACTTGCCGCTTTGATGGTGCACCATTTACACAATTTTAATCCGTTTCAAGTGATTTTAATCTCTGTGTTTTCTTTGAGAAGTCTTTTTTCGAATCCAACTGGTTTCAAGAGATTTGGTTTCGATTTGTGCCTTGTGTGCTTGATTGACTCAGAGCTGCTCGCTGGCATAGTCCAGAGCTAATCTGTGGTCTTCTAGGCCTGTTCAAGAGAGCACACAAGCCACATCTGGATGGAGTTTGGTGTGAGGCTTATTTCTTTGGAAAGATGGCACCACATACTTCATCCATGCAAATTTTCATGGATTTTTATGGAGCCAAACTCCACGAATAAGGTTTTGAAAATGCCTACTCACCACTTTTTCCGAGTTATAACAGCAGATTTCATATGTGGATTTCTCTCTCGTTTTAAATCGGATTGAGCTGAATTTTTACTGTATACTCTACTATATACCAGTTTTCAAATGGCTTTGGTTTCATTGGATTTGGATTTAAATTGAGTGAGTTATGGTTAATCGAAGCTTTCAAGCTCTTTTAATCTGATTTTTCCAGATTTGCCTTGAATTGGTTTTGCTTCAAATTTTACTTGGATTTTCCTTCACTCATGAAGTTCTAAAGTGATATATCCATGAGGAGAGTCTAAACTCATTGGACTATTCATGTGGAATAATCACTTACATTATGCTTACTTTTAAGCATCCTTTGTCTATTTTGATTAGCAAACAATCCTTAGCATGAGCAAGCATGTGGCAATCGTCTTAAACGGATGGGTGGGGGTGCCTAACACCTTCCCCCGCTCATAAATTATTCCCCTTACCTGATCTCTGGATTTTTCCTTGTATTAGAGCCACTTTGGCTCTATTTGGCTTTTATGAACCCTTTGGTGTCCATTCACACCTTAACTTAGATGGTGGCGACTCTTTATTTTTATTGATCCCTGCGTAACGATATTGGAAGTCATCTTAGGTGACATTTTCCATGTCTCACAACTGGCGACTCTGCTGGGGACTAGTGGAATTGAGCCATGTTTTGATTGCTTGATCATGCTTTGATTGCTTTATTGATTGTTTGCTATTTGTTTGCTTGTAATAAGCATGTTTGATTTGAATGCCTCTGGTTTTAGAGAATGCAAGACCCATGGAAATATGGCATGTGATGTGTGTATGCCTTGGTTATATTTAGAACCATGCTTAGGAAGGCCTAGTTAGTTTTACCATGCTAGGTTGCCATATTTTCATGATAAGCATGCTTTGATTAGAACTTTGATGTCATGAGCATGAGATCAAAATTTTTGAGAGATGTTTGCTTTGTATCAAGCATGTTCACCATGATTTATTGGTTTTTTTGTATAACATGATAACATGCTTCCAAGTTTGTATGGTTGTATAAATGCCTTGGTGATTATGATTATGCTTGCATGGCTACGAAAAAAGAATGGCAAAGGTGGGACGTTGTGTTGAATATGACCCACTTTTTCAAATGCACTTGTGCACCTTTTTCTTTTTTTTTACACAGCCTACCTATAACATATAGGAAGTTGAACAATGAATGTGTGTAGCTTGGCGCACCGAGGTCGTTACTTCGGAAAGCAAAAGTGAAAACATTTACCTTAGAGTTTCAAGCCAATGATGTGATGACATGGTGGATCTAGAATTCTGGTCATACACTAGGTTTGATCTCTAAGTTGCCAATAAGCCAAAACCCCTACGCTTGAAGGTGGAGAAACACGTTTTTGGCCAAAGTAAACCAAATACGATGGGGAAAGGGTTTGTAATTGAGGGAAGGCTGTTTTGCATGGCTCAGGTGATCCAAGGTATGATATAGATGCCATTTTGAAGGTAAACATGAGGTACCAAGGTAATGTCAAATTTCATTTTTATGATTGCCTTCGTACCATGCAAAGCCAAGTTCATGGTGTCCATTTTGTTGGGATTTTGTTTTTCCCAAAGAATTGCTGTATCCTAGGATTGGTGTAGCCCATAGGAAGAGTTTTAACTCTTCTTAGATGTCATTCTACCCAAATGCCCATAGGAGGCAACCCAAAGTCCAAATTCCATGCATTGGGTGTCCAATTTACATATGCCCTCCTTTGTATGAATGCTACTAATCCTATTTTTGCAGGAAGATGAAAGGAAAATGACACCCAAGAGCAGCTGGTACAGAAGGCATTTTCTGTTCTCTTTAGTTTAGGAATTTTCTTTTCCTTGAAAAGCCCAAAAAGGCAAAGTTGTAATCTTATTTTTGCCCAAGAAGGCCAATTTGTATTTTACTTCTCTCCTTTATTAGATTTACATTCATATGGAATGTATGAGAAGCCACTTGTATATATGTTGGTGTGTTCATCATCAATTACATGGGATTCATTAATATACATGAGTTTGCAAGCATTTAATGTGTCAAATGCCCAATTTGGGGCGGTCCAGAAGCCAACCAATGGTGAACAGTGAGTTTGGGCAAGTAATCAAGCTAATAAAACCAATTGAAAAAGGAAACAATTCGAAAATCTGATTTCTGGCTTAAAACCGTCCTGAGTATGCGGTTTCCTGCATTTTTGCTGCAACCGTAGGATATATGCGGTTTGAGCCAAACCGTTCTGAGTGCGCAGTTTTAAGCTGAAATCCTATTCCAGCCTTGCTTATCAAACATTTCTGGGTCCTTTCATCCCTAAGTCATATAAGCAAATGAGTAGGGGTTCCAAATAAGATAAACGGCATTTAAACCATTCCAAATTCACCCAAATCAAAGGATTAAGATCATTTTAGGCATCTTTCACCTAAATTGAACAATTGGCTTAACTAAAGGGTGCAAGTGACAAAGTAAAACTGGTTCAAATCAGAAACCAAGTCAAGCACCTCATTTTTGGGGTTTAAGTTCATGTAAGGCTTTCTTTACCTAGTTTGAACACTTAACCCATCTTAAGTGAAGTAAATGATTAAAAGAGAATTGGTTCAAATAACCAACCTAATCATACTTCAATCTCAGGAATTGAACTTGGAAATCACAATAAGTTTCCAAAACATGTTAAGCTTAAAGTGTAATACAATTCATGAAATGAAGCTCAACTCTTTTAAATGGGGCAAATTCCAATCAAAAATCAATCTTTAAATAAGAAATCTTTAATCATAAAGTGTTCAAACTTTTAAGATTTCAAATCATAGGTCACTTGAGAACCTTTGAATTTCAAGTCAATAATCATTCAAAAAAAATTTTGAATAAAAGAAAACTTCAAATAAGTCATCACCTTAAAGGTAAATTGAGTCTCTTTTTAACTCAAAAACACCTAAGGGGAAATCAAAAAATATTTTAGGCACCTGAAAGCCTGGGAATTTCAGAAAATCAACTCATAGGACCCTGGAAGCCTGAAATTCCAGATTTTTATCAAATCTTCATAGGCCTTCTAAAGCCTTAATTTAAAAACTCATAGGACCCTGGAAGCCTGAAATTCCAGATTTTTCTCAAAAATCTTCATAGGCCTTCTAAAGCCTTAATTTAGAAACTCATAGGACCCTGGAAGCCTGAAATTCCAGATTTTTATCAAATCTTCATAGGCCTTCTAAAGTCTTAATTTAGAAACTCATAGGACCCTGGAAGCCTGAAATTCAACACTTTTTTTCAAAACTTCATAGGCCTTCTAAAGCCTTAATTTATAAACTCATAGGACCCTGGAAGCCTGAAATTCCAGATTTTTCTCAAAAATCTTCATAGGCCTTCTAAAGCCTTAATTTAGAAACTCATAGGACCCTGGAAGCCTGAAATTCCAGATTTTTCTCAAAAATCTTCATATGCCTTCTAAAGCCTTAATTTAGAAACTCATAGGACCCTGGAAGCCTGAAATTCCAGATTTTTCTCAAAAATCTTGATAGGCCTTCTAAAGCCTTAATTTAGAAACTCATAGGCCTCTAGAAGCCTGAGTAATTCTAGAAACCTTTTGCTTGGGCCGTCTATAAGCCTCTGAATTATAGACACATGTATTGGGCCGTCTATAAGCCTCTGAATTATTGACACATATATTAGGCCATCTAAAAGCCTCTGAATTTTAGACACCTGCATAAGCCTCTAGAAGCTTGCGTGATTCTAAAACCCTTCATAGGCCCCTGAAAGCCTGCGTAATTTCAGGAGGCTTTGGAAGCCTTAATTCCAATTCATAGGCCCTTGAAAGCCTGCGTAATTTCAAGAGGCTGTGGAAGCCTTAATTCCAAAGCATAAGCCCTTGGAAGCTTGCGTAATTCCAAGTTGTGATTTGTCTGAGGGCTTTTACCTTAGGCATCTCATTTTTGTGGGACGTTGGAAGCCCTAGAATATTCCAGCATTGGTCGGTCGTTTTCGTACCAACCAATTCGTAGGCCTAAGGAAGCCTGCGTAATTCCTTAATTCATAGGACCTCTGAAAGCCTGAAATTTCAGAATTTATCTCTTGGGCCGTCTAAAAGCCTCCGAATTTTAGACACCTCATAGGCCTTCTAAAGCCTGAATTTAGAAAAATAATAGGACTTCTGAAAGCCTTTAAATTTCAAAACTCATATCTTGGGCCGTCTAAAAGCCTCTGAATTTTAGACATTCCTCATTCTTAGGGACCTTTTGGAAGCCCTTAAATTCCATATTCTTTTGGATGGTCATTTGTACCAACCACTTCTCCTCACAAAGTCAATTTCGACCAAAACAAAAAAAAAAGTTTGAAAATAAGAAAAACAAAAGAAAAAATTGTAATTCAAACTCATGTTCACCCAAACATGCATACATGCATTCTTGAAAGTGTGTGAGTTTAACTTGAAATATGCACTAATTGTGTTTCTTTTCTTTTATTTCAAAAGGTCTTCGGCTCCTACCTGCAACCATTGCTCCCAGGCGCTCTCAGAGACTAAGATCTACCACCATGAACCCTATTGAAGAACAATCTACTGTGTCTGCTGAAGCCTTTGCTCAACTGCAGGAGCAAGTGGCTGGGATGACCAAACTACTGGAGAATCTACTGGCTAACCAAGCAGCCCAAGCCCAGATGCAGGCGCAGCAAGCACAAGCTCAGGCTCAAGTTCACCAAGCCTCTTCTTCCCACAATGCACCACCACCAGCTCAACCTATCCAACCTCCACCACCAGCACAACCCATTCCACGTCAACCTGAATTCCACCAACCTATCTCTGAGCCTATCTTGATCAGGGAAGAGGAGTCTGAATTTGAGAAAGAGAAAGATAAGGATAAGGAGAAGGAGAAGGAAAGACTGAGAATGGAAATGTAGAAGAAATTTTTCGAGAGGCTGGAATCACTCCAAGAGGAACTGAGGGAAGTCAAGGGGGTTAACACGTTCAGAGGCACAAACTTTGATGATCTTTGCCTCTACCCCGACGTATGCCTACCGGCCAAGTTTAAGTGCCCAGATTTTGACAAATACGACGGCACTGGCTGCCCAATGAGCCATCTAAAGCTCTACTGTGGGGCATTGTGCCAATTTGGCCGAGATGACGGCATTTTGATCCAACTATTCCAAAGGAGTCTTACTGGGGCAGCCTTGAGATGGTTTGCGACTATAGACCATGGCAAGATCGGGAGGTGGAAAGATCTGGCCGATGCCTTCCTAGCTCAATACCGCTTTAACTCAGACATCGTGCCAGATCGGTACGATATGATGAAGATGAGCAAAGGAAAGGAAGAGACAGTTAGGCAGTATGCCAAGAGGTGGAGAGAATCTGCCTCCCAAGTAAGGCCGCCAATGATGGAGCCCGAAATGACCTCCACCTTTATCGGCACACTGGGGCAGCCATTTTACAATCATCTAGTGGGTCAGACTACCACCAGTTTCGCCGCCTTAGTGCAAGTGGCCGATCGGATTGAAGATGGAGTAAAATCAGGGAGAATCATCGACTACTCTGCCGCAACCGGCCAATCAGATGCATCTGCCTCCTTTGCTCAGAAAAAGGGGAATGGAGCAAGAAGGAATGGAGGAATGAAAGAAGGGGATGTGAATATGGTACAGTTCCAATCTGCAAAGAAACCCCTCCACATCAACATTTCTGCTCCTCCAACAAGGCTAGTCCAGCCACCTCAAGCCACCTATCAAAACCCTCTCAATGTCAATGTTCCTCACCAAGCAATGCCTTACCAAAGGAAGGTCTTTTCGAAAGAGGAGAGGATGCTTGGATGGCGTCCAAAAGGAACAGGGTCTTTTCCCCTCTTCCTACGACTCCATCTCAGCTTTTGCCAACCCTGTTAAACGCAGGGTATGTTACTCTGAAAGAACCATATCTTAATGCTTCAAAGGGAAAAAATTTTGATCCCTCCACCACTTGTGATTACCATATGGGTGCACCAGGACACCCAACAGACAAGTGTTGGCCTTTAAAACATGCCATCCAGGATTTGATCGATCAGAAGACCCTGCAGTTTAACACAGTTGCTTCCTCTCCCTCCAGGACTAACATTGGTCAGAATCCTCTACCCCAGCACAATGGGGCAAGCCCCTCCAATTTCATGGGGGCCATCTTTTCTGGACTTAGGACTTTTGATCCCTCGCAGCTGATTGCGCTTATAGGGACGTCCGTTAAGGTCTATTTTGACAAAGAAGAGGTAGAGGAACAGATCAGTGTCATTCCTGGAAGGAAAGGAAATGGCAAGATTGCTGAGGACATTGACTCCTCTCTAGTCCGGGTCGCATCCTTCATGGCCCAAATCAATGCCTCCAAACCACCTTCTTTGCCCAAAGCCGCGGGTGAGCCTGAGCCACTGCCACAAGAGCAACAGGATTTCACAGAAGGAGCCGGGGCATTCTTTGCAATGGCAGAGAATGAGGAAAAAGAAGAAGCAGAAAGAAAGATGCCTTTCATTGATTGGGCAGTCATTCAAGTTACAGATCAAGTAACGTCACTTCTTCCAAGGGCTGAGCATGATGCCCTAAATATGAAAACAATTGCTGATCAAAGAAAGGAATTCTTGCCTCAACCAACAGAAGATGAAATTTTTTGCAAAAATGGAGAAAAATCAACTTTTGCCTTTGAAAACAGGGGCAATTTTCGAATTCCCACGTTCTTTGAAAAGAAACCCGCATAAAAAGAATGCACACTTCCTGAGGATCCTAAGGAGCCTTGTTCTCAGGAAGTGATTTCAATAAAGGCTCCTGGAAAAGGAAAAAAAAAGATAGATTTTCCCTTAAGCATTTTTATAGAAAAAGAAAAAAAAAGTTTTCAACAGGGTCCTTTTTACTTATGGGTCATATCTCCCATTAAATTTCATGAAGTTGAATATAACTTCGTTATTGGGCTCAATTTCGAGACCAAAATCGAAGAAAAAGACACTCTAAATGAAAATTCAAATCTTTTTTAAGTGTCTTGAGAAGAATATTTTGCAAAATTTTGAAATGACCTATCTTATGGACTTTGGAATCAAAGATGACCCGTAGTTTTCACTTGAAAGCAGCAAGTACGGAAATTTATTTCATATATATTCAGAGAGGATTGAATCATTTGCTCGTCAAGGAGAAGCCAATGGAGAAGAAACTAAAGGAAGAAATTTTTGAATCTGAAGATGACTCCTAGTTTGCATTCTGCATGGAAAATATGGAAAGATTTGGTTCCTTGGTTGAGATATGAACTACGAATCAGCTACAAAGTCTAATGAAAAGGAAGCTTGATTTAAGAGCCTGATCCGATGAGAATGATGTTTTGTGGTTGAAATTTTATATGAATGGATTTCCATCTTGACAGGTGGCGGTGATAAAAAAAAAAAAAAGAAGAGAAAAGAAGAAAGAGAAAAAAAAAAGAAATGGAAAAATCTTGAGCCAGTCATGTAGTGCAACTCTACTAAGTCTGAAAATTCAAATTTTTCTTAAAATGATAAGAGGCCTTTCTTTCTTTATCCCTGAAATCTTTGAAATCCCTAGTTAGACCCTTTGAGCTTTATAAATTTTTCCAAATAACCTAAACTGGGAATTGTAACCCCACACTGGGGCAAATTTATTAAGGCATAAAAGAAGAAGAATGAAAGGACAAATTAAAAAAGAAGAAGGGGGCACTATTGAATTTCAAAATGGATTTTGAAGATGTTTTCAGAAAAGGGGGCAAAGAAATGAAAAAAAAAAAGAGAAGAAAAAGAAAGATGAGAAAAAAAAAAAAGAAGATCATCAAATGCCATGGGATATTTGGAGAATGTCTTCTGAAAGGGCAATAAAAATTGCAAAGAGAAAGAATGAGAAAAGAAGTTCAATACCGGGGTGAAAGTTGAGAAGAGAAGTACATGATTGTCATGAAATATGAGAAAGTTTTCATATCATGGATGCAAGAAGCAATTTTTTCAAGTTGGAGGTCTTTCCAAACCGGGGCAAAATGGTCAGATTGAAAGAGCTGTCATATCTGGAGCATCAATTGATAAGCTGATGGTCATGGGAATGATTCTAAAGGTTCCGAAGGCTTATTTTGGTCTTTCTTCATTTTCTAAAATAATCTTCTCATTATTCAACTTGATTTTAATTCTTTTGGACTATATGCTAAAAAGTGATTGTCTGAGAAAGGGCTCGATTACAATCCGGGGAAGTCCGTAGACACCCCAGTCCGCCCCGTCGAATGACGGGTCCCATTGGTTTCCCTGGTTTGAGTCAACTTGGTTTTCACTCATCCGATTCCTAAACCAACATGCACACTTATTTCAGGTCTAGATGGGGACCACCAAAGTGGTGTGGGTCCCCTTCTTTTATTTGATTTTTATCTTTTTATCCAGATGATGTGGGTCTAATATGGGCCCCGTTGGAAGGCCCATTGGATGCCAAGTAAGGCTTAGGCTCAAAAGAAACAAAAATGAAGGCTTACTGGGCCTAACCGCAGAACAGGTGCGGTTTGGCCCAAACCGCACATACTGTGCGGTCAAAGCCAAACCACTCTGTGTTTGCGGTTTCGGCCCAGAAAGTCCAAAAGGCAATCTTTCATGTGGGCTTTGGGTTACTAGGCTCCTTATGGTGTTTCAGAAATGTATGGGCCCCTGTGTGGGCCCACGGTGGTGCAAGGAATGGGGGAAAACCCCATTTTGGCTTCTCTTTTGTGGTTTTCTGCAACAAAGAAAGAAGGGGGGAGGCATGGGAGGTTGCCTCCTCCCACTTAGGCCACATGCAGCAACCAAGCAGGGACCAATTAGTCCATATTTTTTATCTCTCAGTCCGCACAAAACAATGAGCACAATAGTTAATAAAAATCAAACAAGACAAATACTTAAAACTTGCTTCATGCTATGACTCTCAAATATGTATACCCATGCTCATGCAACAGAAAAGACAGCTATGCCATTGAAGGGACCTAACATGCACCTAGGGTGGAGAGTATGTGCTCGTACTCTCATGCAAAGGTCATGGAATCAAAACAATCAACAACCTAACATGCTTCCCACGATCGTTAGCCAAAAGGTGTCACCATGAGAACATAGGGGGAAGATGAACATGCTGGAAAACCGAAAAAAAAAAAAAAAAGAACGTCAAGGAGGGAATGGGATCATGCAAACTACAAACAAGAGAAGGGATAGTATGGGGGATTACGTGGGGGGTACATTTGATGATCAATCAAGAGGGAACATACTCCCTCCTAAAATAAGGCAAAAACATACACAATAGTAGCTGGAAATACCATAAAAAAATATGGAGGAGTCCATCATCCTCCCGTTGGAGCACACGTAGAGTCTCTCCTACCTTTAGAGACTCTCATGCCATGAAAATGAGAATAGGAGTACATGCGAATCACTTTGAAATACTGATTTGTGCATGGAAGGAACAAAACTTACTAGACATCATGGAATACCTTCATTCTCACATATGTAGCACAAAATATAATTGGGAACAATACCTTGGGGTTTTGAAACCCTTGTGTAGTGTGGAGATCCTCTTGAAGCAAGAGCAAAGGCTGGATCAGCTCCCTCCTATCACCAATAGCAAGCTCCTTCTCCTCTTCAAGTTCTTAGATGAGGGATAGATGAAGGAGGGAGGGGTAGGATAGAGTTTGAATGGTGTCTGAGTAGCTAAGGAGGCAAAGGAGGGTGATCTCGTACCAGGAACAATGGGGGAGAAGCAGTGGGAATCAGCAAAGAATGGCCAACCCCTGTCCCATGTTCGGATTTTGCTTTTATAGAAAACAGAGACAAAACCGCATACTCAGTGCGGTTCAATCGAAAATGAACAGTAACCGCACATACTGTGCAGTTTGGTCAAAACCGCAGGGTATGTGCGGTTTTGGCCCTGCCTTTTCAGCAATGATTAAGGGACAAACTGGTCAGGCTTAGACTAACAAACCATGCAACCGCACAAGCGGTGGCCGAAAAAATCAACCGCACATCACATGCGATTGCGCTTTTTTGGTTGAGTTGATGGCTGAGGTGACTCAGCCGCCCACTCGGACAAATTAGACTTCCCCAATTTTTAATATTTCTCCTTAGTTTAATTAAGATATTAAACTTTGACTAATTTGCCCCTGGGACTGTTTTGCTCATATCTTCTCCATCCGGGCTCCGATTCCAGCAAACTCAGTTGCATTGGAACTGTGTCGGGATTCTCTATCCACTGGGATAAAGTAAGGTGGCCAATTATCACTTGATCAAAGAGTCAACTCCCCCCTCAAGGTTTGACTTTTCAGCTAGGGTTTTCATTTTCAGCATTTCCGGGGGGTGCAAAAATGAGGTACTTACAGATGGCATGAATGGTGAACAAATATACAGGATGATCAGTCTAATGGCTTCCTGTGTTAACGCCATCATATTCAAAGGCAGAAATTAGCAGGACGCCTTTAATATCCTTACTCAAGGCTTTATTGGCACTTTACAAGAGTGGTGGTCCAATGTAGTCCTAGAAGAAGTAAAAGTACAACTATATTGGTCTACCAGGAGGACCACAAGCAATGAGTCAGAAGTTGATTCTTATGGACGTCCAGTCTGCAACTCAGCAGCTGTTCTTCTCTCTACCATCTGATTGCACTTCTGCGGTGATGATCTCTTTGTCTCTAGGAGACACCAGACAATTCTTATGAACCTGAAGATCTCTACTCTGCAAGACTATAATTTGTATAAAACGATTTGGATGTCTAGTATCTTCAAGGTAGAAAGTCCTCTTACAGCTTTCTGGAAGGAAAAGTTTATTGCAGGACTTCCCCAAGGCTTCTCAGACCTTATCAGAGAAAAGATCAGTCCTCAAGATCTCCAGTCCGTTTCCTATGGCAATCTATTTGCCTTTGTGGATAAAGAACTAGCAGAGTATTGTGCTCGTGAGCGGCAGAAGAAAAACGAAAAGAAGTATCTAAACTTTGAGAAAGGCGACATATGCGAACAGCTGGGCATGGAGCGTTGCTATACGAAGATACACAAGAAGCAGCCCAAGAAGAAGGAGCGTAAGGAGCCAAGGCAACCTAGGTCGAGGCCAAGGCTGAAGCCAAGCAAATCCTCTCGTCTGTGTTACAAATGCCGTAAGCCTGGCCACATGGCTAAGGAATGTCCGGAGAAGCAAATTCATGTACTCGAACAAGGAGATGAACATCCCCTTTGTTCCTCTTGTGCCCAGGGAGAGGAAGGCATATGTGCGGACTGCCAAGAAAGAATGACGCAGTCATATGAAGCTAAGCCAAAAACAAAACAAAGCTCCAATTCAGACTCCTCCTCCTCGTCTGGATATGCCATAATTGGTATGGTACTAGCAAAAGGGAAAGAAGCACTTTTTGATTCAAGACACTATGTTCAAATGAAGGAAATTGATGCTCTTACAGAAAGGCATATTAAGGGTAACCAGCCCCTTACTAAGAACGAGTTCCAAGGCTCGATCCAAGGACTCCAAGAGCAAATTCTGATGCTACAAGAACGGGTATTGTGCGCACCCCGATTTCGGTCGCACGACGAGGCTGTGCGCAAAACGATGCGTGCCTCGGGATTTGTTTGGAGTCGCCACTGCCTAATGGGGTGCAGGCAGACACCTGGGTGCCTAAGTTCTTCTACTAAGGCTTTTGGTCTGCGGCTTTTGAGATTCTAAGTAGGGGCTCGGTTGCGGTCTGGGGAAGTCCGTAGACACCCCAGTCCACCCCGTCAAGTGACGGGTCCCATAGGTTTCCCTAGTTTTGAGTCAACTCAGTTGGTCTCTCACTCACCCGATTCCTATTCCAGCATGTGATTTGATTAAGTCTGGCGGGACCGCCAAAGTGGTGTGGGTCCCTTTACTTGATTTTATCTTTTTAATTAAAGTGATGTGAGTCTGATTGGGCGGGCCCCATTGGAAGGCCCGCAGATTCCTTGGTGGGCTTGGTTGAGCCCACATGTCCTCTGGTGGGCTTCAGTCTAAACCTGAGAGGCCCTTTGGGCTTTGGTTTTAGTAAATTGATTTTATTTAAATTCCAAGTTTGATTAAATTTGATTTCTATGCACAAGTGGGCCGGGATTGTTCGTGGGCCCTTGAGTGGGCCACATGATTGGTTGCCAAGTGGTTTTAGATTATCTTGATTAGCCTTTGCAAATATGGGCCAAGCATTGGGCTTGGGGCCCTTTACCTAGGCTTGGGCTTGAAAGCCCAAGACTTCCCGAGTTAGGGTTTTGGAACCCTAACCTTGGTTGGTTAATGGGCTTGGTGGGCTCGATAAGCCCTGCCCTTGGTCTCGGCCAAACCACATCCTACTTTAATCATGCATGGCCCAATTAGGGCTTGGGTGGGCCTCAATTGGTCTGGCCCACTCAAATTTCTTTATTTATCTTATTTAAGCAAAATAAATTGGTTGGGCTTGGTGGGCCCCGTTGGAAGGCCCACCGGAAATCAATTTGGACCGGGTCGGTCCATGGCCCATCTTGGGTCTCCGGGTGACCCGGAAACCCTACTGGTTCACCCGGAGTTGATCAAACAAACCAAAAAAATCACACAAGATCAGCAAAATGGCAAAAAATGAATTCTGGCAGTGTAGCCGGCCTGAGATGCCGGCTACACACAGGTCTCTGTGTATCCGGCATCTTTTGCCGGCTACAAATGGCATTCTGTGTATCCGGCATATGTTGCCGGTTACACACAGATCTGTGTTGATCCGGCCTGAGTTTCCGGATCAACCTACAGAATCTGTTTTTTAGGATTTTGGCAGTGGGATTGGTTTCTTAGGTCCTCTAGGGTGTTCCACAATGGGACAGGGACTCAAGTGTCCTTGTCTTGGCTCTTCACATTCCACATAATAACACACAATCATGGCATAGGGGAACCTGGAACCAAATCAAAATGTATACTTTTGGAACCATGAAGCACATACATGCATTTCTACATATTATGCTCATGAACAGTAGAGTACATACGAGTGCTCCTACGCATGATGATCAAGTGACACATGAACATAGGGATAGCTTAGCATGATTCTAATGATGATATGCCAACATGAGGATGTATTTGAGGCATATGTACCCATACATGTAAAAAAGAAGAGCATGCTTATTACACATGGAGCAATTATAAGGCATTAAGATGGGGGGGCATGGAGGGATCAAACACTAGAGAGACTATACATGCAATCTAACCTATACGAACCAACCAACTCCATCATCAATCTTCATGCTCAAAACAACCATAAATTCACCTAAAAGATATGCATTCAATGAAGGGAAAGAGGGGGTTAAAAATGGGATACAAAAGATGGCATGCACAAGAGGAACATACTCCTCTTTTTTTGATGAAAATAGGACAAAAATAACGAAAACAAGCAACTAGTGGCCGAATGGGGGGTACATGACCACCTTCAAGCCATCAAAATGTCTCCCATTCTTTCTTTATACTACCAACGTCTCACCTTTCTTGCCATGTGGGAGTGACCATTCTCCAAGTGGCTTACAAGAGGCTAGTGGGGGAAGAAGACATGCAATATCCCATAACAAGACCTCATGTATGCAAATATGCTTCAAATCACTCCATATTCATATATGTTAAACAAAAGTCATGGGGAAGTCATACCTTAGGGTTGGAATCTTCCTTAGAGATGTGCTTGAGTCCTCTTGTGGCACACCAATCCTTGGGCAGCACCTCCTCCTCTCCAAACGACCTCTAGGACCTCCTTCTCCTCACTTGAATGTGGTGATGGAAAGTGATGGTGGGGGGTTTAGGAAGCCATGAAAGAGAGCTTGAGGGAGGTGAAGAGAGCTTGGGAGAGATGGAGAAGGGTGGAGAAGGAGAATGGTGGGACAAAATGTGCTCAACCCCTCATACGTATGGGGGGTTGGGCTTTTTATAGTGGGGTGGTATGGGTATGCATGCATGTGATGTGCATGCATGCATAGGGGACACAATTATGGGGGAGAGAGAGAGATAGAGGGTTATGGATGGATGGCATGCATGTATGATGCACATGCATGCCCATCAACCATGAGAGAGAGGGGATGCATGTATGGATGATGATGTGTGATCATGGGGGGAGAGAGAGAGAGAGAGAGGGGTGCATGCATGGATGATGCCCATGCATGCCCATAGGGGACATCAATCATGAGCAAATCTTGGTATTTGTGGATTGGTCCCTGGAACTTTGGATTTTTACAGATTTAGTCCCTGATACTTTTGGATATTTACAGATTTAGCCCTTGATACTTTTGATATTTACAGATTTAGTCCCTGATACTTTTGGATATTTACAGATTGGTCCCTGGGATATTTTCTCAAGTTTTGATGCTTATGGATCTAGCCCCTGATACCCTTGGATATCTGCAGCTTTACCATTGAGATATTTTTCATTGATTTGGGTAATTACATATTTAACCCCTGAGACCTTTTTGCTCTGTTGCTTGCCACGTGTGCAGACTTTTGCCACGTGTGCAGTTTTCCAGCACGCTGCCCTAGAACTTCAACTGCTTACATCTTCTTCATCCGGACTCCGATTTGGGCAAACTTAATTGCGTTAGAATCGTATCGGAGCCCTCTATCCAATGGCATGGGGGTAAGCACCTGGATCGGATTTTAGCAGAAAGTCAACTTTTGGCTTCGCCCAAGTTTGACTGCCCGCAGAACCTTCATCCGGACTCCGATTCCTGCAAACTCAGTTGCGATAGAATCGTGTCGAGATCCTCTATCCAATGATATGAAGCAAGGCCTCTGGATCGGATTTTAGCAGAAAGTCAACTTTTGGCTTCGCCCAAGTTTGACCGCTCGCAGAACCTTCATCCGGACTCCGATTCCTGCAAACTCAATTGCGTTGGAATCGTGTCGAGGTTCTCTATCCAATGATATAAAGCAAGGTGGCCAAATATCTCTTAATCAAAAAGTCAACTTTTTGTCCCCTCGGGGTTTGACTTTCTGCCAGGGTTTTGAGCTGTTTTGCTGTCTTTTAGCACATTTTTTTTTGTTTTCTTATTTTCTTTTCTTTTCTTTTCTTCTTTTTTTTTCTTTTTTTTTTTTTTTTGGTTTGATCAAAATTTGGGTGCTTACAGGTATGGACTCTTGAGCACCAACAGAACTGTCCTTATTCCTCTTCTGATGATGAAGCAGATACCCCAAAAAGTTTTGTGGGATCATTCTCCGAAATAACACAGAGGTATGTTATCAAGCTTACACTCATATTCCAGAGCCTACAGGGTGAAACCTTTGCACTTCTGGATATTGAAGCAGATTATAACTGCCTAAAACAGAGACTCGTCCCCTCTGTTGAAAGGATTCCTGGAGGAAAACAAGTACACGGGATCAACGGTCTCCCTACCTCCTCAACCTTTCAAGCTGTTGCTATAAAGTCCCAACTCCAAGGTGGTCCTCTCCTATCCCTTGACTACCTTCTATTTGAGCAACTTGAATATGATGTTATTCTGGGAAGACCTTTCCTGAACCTCTTTGAGCCATTTACTTTCTTCTCAAAGCATTTCTCAGGACAATATAATGTAGAATCTTTCATCTTCCCTTTCCTTCAACAATATTTCCCATCATCAAGACCCAAACCTTTTGTTGGAATGATGACTGATCCACCAGAATCCCCAGAAAGACCATCACCAAGGTCAATCCACTATTATTGTGATACTCCTATGGGGGATTTGGTTCTTTCTTCCCTTCCTGAACCACTGGAACAATCCCCCTGGCAACTTGCCAATCAGCTGCTTGGTAAACTGAATTTTCAAGGAGAAAGAAGTCTTATGGACTGGAAGCTTGCCCACCAAATCTTAAGAGCGACAGATTTTGCCTATATCAAAATTCAGTAGAATGCATAAGACGAGATCGTCCACTCTGTACTTATTCTCAAACAGGTCTTAGGTTGGAAAACCTGGACGAGCAGTTTCATACAAAGACAATGCTTGAGACTCGTAGCATTGGAGGAATTTCCGTGAATTATTTAAAATATAGGGCTGCCTTCTTTGAAGCCTTTCATGTTGAAAACCTGGCCAAAACCCATACATGGTTCATCATCTTAGGAAGGACTTTTAATTATGGGACAAAGCCCCTCTGGTTTGAGGAATACTGGTGGCCAAGATTTGGGATTACAGAAGAAGGGCTACCATTGGATGTAGCTAAAGAAATATCTTCTGGTAAGATCATGGACTCTATTGCTTATCCCAATCACAAAATGATTTTCCACTTATGCAAACAAGAATGCCCATGGATCTTGAAATGGACTTATGAGATTAGGGCCCGACAGAAGAGTTATCAGTTATATAGGGCCTACAAAACAAGATGGTATACTCCAACGGTTCCACCAACAGAACAAACCATTTCACAAGAATTTCAGTATCCTCCATCTATGGAAGAAACAATGCAATGGGCAGATAGACATCTCCCTCGGGTGCGTGAATACAGAAATAGTGACTTTACCCCTTCTTACAGCTCTGATTTCTACTTCAGCTGGACCCCAAATATGATGAAGGCAAGAGAACGGTTTGATGAAGAATCAACGGCAGAATCCATGAGGAGCCCCCGAAGCAGAAGTAAGCACTTTTTAGCATCAAAAGGAGAATCTTCCGGAAACCCTATCATAATCGAGTATTCCTCAGATGAAGAACTTTACTAGGGTTAGTCTTGGAATGACTAGTTTGTGCTTGCTTCTTTATGAAGAATAAATTCCCTGCATAGTGTGTTAGTAAGTGTCAGTAGGAAAAGCTGGGATGCCAACTAAGGGTGTAAAAAAAGTGTCCACTTTCAATGGATGCTTGTGTCAGGTGGGGATGCCCACTGTTTGTCCTGTAGTGGTGCCTTACCACCTAAGTAAGGTGAAGCCTTAACACCCAAGAAAAGGCCAAGGCTGTAGGTCCCTATAAAAGGGATGCTCTTGTAAGAGGGAAGACAGAACTAGTTTTGGGAACTGGTTTCCAAACTTGTTTAGAGAGCAAGCGCGAACTTGTGCTCTCAAGCCCCTCTTAGGAGTTTTCTCCTTCTTTAGGGTCCCCTCCTAGCCTAGGTTCGAAGGAGTGTTCCCAAGCCGCCCCCTCGGCTTGGTGGGTTCATCAGATTCTTTTATCTTTCTTGAGTCTTTTTATCTTTCTTGAGTATAGTATGTTTGTTTCTAGTATGTCTGTTTTCGAGTCTGTAATTTCAGTTCAGGTTCTCAGATTTGTCTTTACAAGTATGTTTAATAATATCAGTATTATGTTTTCCATGTTCTTTCCATCTTTGTATAGTTTCTCTTCTTTCTTTTTTACAAGAAAAATCAAAAAAGATTTTTGTTTCTTTTCTGTTTATGTTCCTACAACAAAAAAGAAAAAAGATTTTCCTTTTCTTTGAGTCTTTTAGTTTTGTTCGAGTCTTGCATTCTGTTTAACCAGATCCATATGCCCAGACCTCCATTAGAGCCATTAGGAACCACAGGTCCCAGGTTTAGATGTCATTAGGTCCCTCGTAGTGGTGAGAACCAACTGGCGATGTACCGCGAAGGTGTCTCTGTTGGTTGATGGTCTTGCTTGTCACTAGGAAGCCTCAGATGGGAGCAGAAAACTTGCTTGTAGAAGCATAGCCAAAGTAGGGGCCTGCTGGGTAGGTGGAGTAGGCACGTTGATTTGTATAGGCTTATTGGGGACAGATGGTTGCTGTACCATGTTTACCTCCCCTTCTTTCTTGTTCCCATTCTTTTTTATCCCATTTCCTTTCTTCAGATTGGGGTCCTGCTGACTGACCATTGCAGAATGGTCAATTATTTTACCCGACCTAATCCCGTCCTCGATTCAATCGGCCACTTGTACCAAGGCAGCAAAATTAGTGGTGGTCTGACCCACCAGGTGGCTATAGAATGGTTGGCCCAGTGTACTGATGAAAGTGGAGATCATTTCTGGCTCCAGCATAGGTGGCCTGACCTAGGAGGCAATCTCCCTCCATCTTTTGGCATACTACCTTACAGATTCATCCCTTCCTTTGCTCATTCTCATTACATCGTACCTATCTGGTACGATCTCTGTTTAGGTGTGAATGGACGCCAAAATCATCAAATAAGCACAAAAAGGCAAAATTAGAGTAAAAATAACTCTATTTTAAAAAAACAACCAGAGATGGGTAAGGGAATTAGGTTATGAACAGGGGAAGGTGTTAGGCACCCCTATTCATCCACACAAGGTGGTTGCTAGGTATTGTTCATGTTGAAATAAACAATGCTTGCTTAAAAAAAGGAAAAAAAACATAATAGTAACAAAAATGTATGGTTTTTCATATGAATATCCAGATTAATTCAGAACCTTCAATATGATCATACCATTCTAAGGGTTTTATAATTAAAATAAAATTGAGATAAAAATCAGATAAAACCAATCTAAAGAGAAACCTGAAAAACTAGCTTTAGGCTAAACCATTAAAAGGTTGAAAAACTAGATTGAAATCTCTTGATTAAATCATTAAAGAATAAAGTTACTTGGAGTACAGATCTGATCCAGATCTCTTAATAGTGGAGAAATAGAACCCCCACTCTACCCATGTTGATGAAAAAACATCAAAATGGAGAGTTTAGACCATATCAAGTTTAAAACCATTAATTGATCTTCAAAAGGACACAGAGATTTGTCCTAAAGAAACAACCATATTTTTTTACAACCGTAAAACACCATTCCTCTCTAAATAAGATAACATAAAATTCTTGACAAAGCTTTTGTAACGCCCCGGATCCGAGTCACATGAAAAACCCGTAACTCGTCTCCAGAGGTTATTATAAAACACAGGATCGCAATATCAGAGTGAAGGAAAAACATGAATACAACAATAACTATATAACAAAGTGCGCTAAAATAATCCCAAACGAAAATAAACTCACATGACCAAGTAACTACCCGCAAGTATCGTCCTCTCCAGGAGCAGCTGAAAACAAAACAAAACAATACGGAATGAGATACGAATATCCCAGTGAGCAGCACATGCATGCACAAATACATTTATTTCAGTTCTAAAACATGCCACGATTATAACCATGTACAATGATGATAATACACGTATTCCGAATAATCCGACTAAACTTCAATAATCCAATTCATATCAGTGCGGAAAACCATCAGGTAAATCAAACAATAACAATCCGTTTCCAATCCCGAAGAATTCGATAAAATAAAGATTAACTGATGACAACATAACGAATAACCATAATTTCGTATCTCAAGATATAATTCCAGATATACCAATGTCATATAACACAAAGTCTTCTCATAACCATGCCCACGCTTCCAAATGTATATCCGGCCTACTCAGGGTTTCGGATATTGAAATGACTGCGTCATCCAATGTAGGCCTACTCCCCGGGTTTCTGCATTGACAACCAGACCTACTCAGGGTTCCTGGCTGCTCTACACCGGCGGGAGGTACAATACCCAATAATCGGTAAACAATATTCCATGAACCATAAATACCAACAAACCAGCGAATAAAACATATCACGTCAAAACAAATCAAGTACCAACATTGGTCAATGTCATGACTATCGTTTAGTTGATAAATTAAGCATGCCAAGTAGACACTCCACACCTCCATGTACAAAGTTCTGGCCTACTCAGGGTTTCGGATACTCTGAAATGACGGCCTACTCAGGGTTTCGTCATCCAATGCAGGCCTACTCCCCGGGTTTCTGCATTGACAACCAGGCCTACTCAGGGTTTCTGGCTGATCTACACCGGTCGTGGCAACACACAAGGCCATGCAATTTCAACAACCAACAATAACATCACATTACTAAGCTTAGACTCTGGATCCAGGACAAGCTAAACCAGTAGTAAGTATAAAACTAGCAAATCAACCCAATGTATTTTCCATCATGTAAAACTGATATATATAGATCAACATGTTCAAGTAAATCATTCCTGAAGTACACCGTGCATTCAAAGGTGAACTAGCATAATAGTGTAGAGGTATTTCAGCAAAACAATATGGTTTCAAAACTGACTTTCAGAATAAAGCACATTATACAGAAGTGATTTCAGCATCCAAACTTCGATTAAACATAATCCAGCAAAACAGCTCCTAGATTCTAAATTTCGCTTTCATAATCCAAATCAATCAAATGAATGTCATAAAACCCTGGAAACACATTTTGGATGAGTGGAATAGTCTTAGGATCCCCTATAAGGTCACCATACCAAAAAGCAATCAATTCTGAGACAAAAAGTTTCGGACCTCAAAATATTCTAAGTCTGGTTAAAAACGTTGACTTTTGGTATATAATTTTTCTAGACAAATCTACAAGGAGTTTCGGGCTCAAATTTTAGTTGCAGTCTATTGAAGGGTAAATACATCTCCTAGAATTTTATGGGCTCCTGAATCACTCATCTGGGTATTAAACCCAAACCAGGCTTTTTGATAAAAACCGAGATTTAGGCATGAACTGGAAAGTTGACTTTTTATTGGCTGGGAATTTGACCTTGGAAGTATTTTTATTGGTTCCAAATGGGGGGTAAAACCTTATTTACATGTAAAGACTTAAGTAAATTGAGCAATAAATACACAGGACATTTACTTAAATGTCTTTCATGTAATTAAGGGGCTATTTTCAACAAATTCTGTAATTCGGTAAGTGTATTGGACTATGCACTCACCTCCTGAAGTGGGCGCGAGGTGAGCGCCGGTCGGCGGTAAGGAAACAGGTAAAAATAGACCTAGCGCTCACTCGACGCTAGGTGAGCGTGAGCTGAGCGCGAGACGGGCATGAGGTGGGCGCGAGATTCACGCGAGATGAGCGCCGGGTTTTCTACTGAGCGCCAGACGGGCGTGAGCTCGGCGGTGGGTAGTATTTAACGGGGCGCCTACCTCTTAGGTGAGCGCCGGTGAGCGCGAGGTGGGCGGATACCCCCTGTGATTTTCATTTCTCTGTTATTCCAAGATCTACATGACTGGCCGGTTTGTTTACCTCTGTAATTGTTCTACTATACTCCTAATACTCCCAGAAGACTTCCCAACCATATTTGGATTTAATCTAAACACTTTTATTTTTAAAGATAAAATTCAGTCCGGAGACTCTGTTCATGTCATTTCCAGAAAACCAGAAAAACCAGAAAACTCATACATCACTTAATATACAAACCATGCATCAGAATAAGCTCACGAAAACATCAAATACAAAACCCAGTTGTAAATCAGTGCTACTCACTGTATGCGCTTAATCCCAAAACAACAGCATCTTCCACAACCGGCCGAGCGCGACTCCGGCTGCACGTGAAGATGAAATGGTAGCCGCACGAATCCTCTGCTCACGAGAGAAATAACCCGCATAAATCCGACTCCAATAACCTCCTAGTATTTCTTCCGATTCTTGTTCTTCACGGGAATAACCCTAATCGCCAAGTCGCCCAGTTCTCCAGATAACGAGACTAACGAAAATATTTCCATAAGTACGATACGAGTATTCGTTTAAACCCAAACCCTAATTTCCCCTTTTGGTATATTTACTTTGCGATACATACGCCGCTCGATAACTCTTTAAACCCTTGATCCTATGCGCGCTCACCCAGGAAACCCTACATGTTCCAGCCACTTAGGTTATTCTCTTTGACAACTAATGACCACAAATCTCCAGCAATAAATAAATTTTGATCAAGCCTGTCCATAAATCCATGTGTTAATACTTTTGCATATATTTTATTTTATCTACTATTTTATATTGTTTATTATTATTATTTTTTTTTTCTACTCAAAACTGGGGTCTTACAGCTTTAGAAGACCAAGTATCGTCATAAGGTTAGAAATCAATTCCCGGCCAAAAAAAAAAAGGAACTCTGTATTTTAATTTCTAACACCTCTTCCATTACATTACCATTAACACTCAATGATGGATTCGCCATTCTTTGATAGACCATCACCCCATCCCCCATCTCATCGTCATCATCAAACCACTGCCATTGGCATGCTCCTTATGTCAAACTGAAAGAGAGAGTAGAAGAAAGAATCAGTAATAAACATCAAAACAAAGTACAGAACTATCACCAGATTTTTTTTCTCTTTTTTTTTTTGGTGAAGTTTTTTGGATCAGACTGACGTGCACACACATAAGTAGAACAAACCCAGACTTCATTATTTTGATAATGCTTCTAATAACCTATTTTGAACTTTTAAAGAACATTCTCAATATCTTCTTTATATTTCAATAGTTAGAAGAATACTACATGTACTATAATTTTAATAAATTGAAGTTTTGGGGTTGCATAAATTATATTGGTGTTACTTCTACACAAAAATTAGTCACAACCCATTATGACAAGTACCACTTTCAAAATGCACTCCTACCACCAGTATAGTTACACCAAATTCACATTGAACTAATAAATATTGAATAAACAGGTGCCCACATCTTCAGAAGTTAACCTAATCCTCCCATTTTCAAAACCTTTTGCCATTGCTCCCATCGTCAAACCCCAACAACTCCAACATAGAAAGTAAAGAACACTACTGGATTCAATTAAGAACAGACGGATGAACAAATAAACAATTTAGCCCTTTCAGTGCCAAAGAAACAATGGCATGTTATCTCAATTAGAAATTTATGTGAAAAATTTCTCCATTAAGAAAATTAAAAGTATTGCCCAATATAAAGATCGAGAGGCATAACCTTTGCTTACTCGAGTGCCAAAGTCTTGAAAAAGCTCAATTAGAGAGGTACAACTAATCATTATCGGTAATAAATTGTAATCATATAATAGACGAAGCAATTAACTTAATGAATAATCAACATAATTGCATAAATTCAAAACTCTCTTTGTTATAACTCTGAAACAATACAAACAGGCACATGCATCTTAACACTTCACTCTAACATGGAAATATGTGAAGTTCAACATTGTAACCAAATAGCATCTATCTCTATGATCAAATATAAATAGCAATCATTGCATTATAAAGAGAAGAGTTGTTTGAAATTATGAAATACGAAAATGCTAAGAATATTTACATTTTAGTTTAATCAATAAAGGTTATAGTAATTTGTTTAATGAACTTATAATATGGTATAGATAATTTGTAGTTAAAGTTTTGATAAGCAAAGCTGGTTACAGGTAAAAAAAATTTGAGAAAAGATATTAGTAACTTCACAAACCTAGCTATCTCAATTAAGAGTTGCCATGTCCTCCTTTGCCATCCCTAAAGAAAGCCATAAAAGAAAAGAGTGAGAATTCAATAATTATATCCACAAATAATTCTGTATTATTCATGCCTATCAATTATCGTCTTGATTCAAAAAATAGTGAAAACTAAATTACTTTTAAAATATATAAAAATATTAATTTTTTTTTTTAAAACTCAATGCGGAACAATAGAACTACAGTCAATCCAATTAGCAACTATACAAAATATCCAAGTTTACTTCATTTTATTGACCAAGAAAATCAAGTAGCAAGCATGAAATGGAGAGACATATTCATAAATTGAGTGCGATTGAAGAAATTAAGAAAGATAATCACCAAGAATGAGTATGTGCTCTTTGAGTGTGTTTGGTTAACACAAAGCCTAAATGCTCTTTGAGTGTGTTTGGTTAACACAAAGCCTAAATCAAGCTTGCTCGAGCCGAGCTTTCATGATCGGCTTTCTGGTTAACAACTCCACCAAGGAGTGGCTGTCGTTTTGAAAGATAATGGCAACACATCGTTTTCAGAGTAAATAAGTCAGATAAATATGAATTTATATGTATCGGCAGACACGTTTTTCAGAGGGTATTGCCACTAACCCACCAAATAAAGAAAGTTGGCTCCCGTTGGTGTCATTGACCTCTAAAGCTAAAGCCCTACCATTTATAAAAGTGTTTAGCATGTGCAATACAAAGGCAAAAATGGTATATAAAGATGTGCAATACACAGGCCAAAAATGGTATATAAAGCAAAAGCTGTAAATAAATAAGAATGCATCTAAACTCTAGCTTTCTCTACCTTAATAAGACTTATACATCTCAAGGAATCTGACATATAGATGGATCAAATCTTTTTTGTTTATTATTTAATCCCAACAACGAAAAACTTGCTTTCTAATTCTTAGGTATAACATAAAATTAGTTCAATCTACTTAATAACAAATACTAATATATTTAGCAAGTAAAATTGGACAATACAAATAAGAAAAACATTCATAAATTACCAAGAACAATACCAAGCAGATGATCGCTCCAATCTTGTAAAGAAGTAGATAGAAACCAAACAAATAAAGATATATACAACAAAAACAAAACAAAGATGGAGCAGTATTCTTGAATCAAAAGAGACCAACAAACTGTTTAAGAGATCACTACATATTCTCTGCTCTACATACCATTCTTGATCTAATTAATCGTCTAAGGGTGTCACTTCTATCTGGGATAAGCATTGTCTTTCCTATTGTTCTTGAAATCATAGCATACTATGGAGTAAATAATGATGACGAAGAAGAGGAACATAATGTTGATAACTGCCACCTTCTTCTAGTCCTTCTTTATGTTATCAAGCACTCCACTCCATCAAGATTGGCAGTCAAAGCAGAGCTTTGCTCTAATCATTACTCCATGTAGTGCAATCTGGGTTGGTGAAATTTGTTGTCGCCTTTGCCATCCAGAACGCACATAAGTGAAATTACATTCCGTTGGTGGTTTACAACAACCAAACTGCATTGAAAAAGAATCAACAACGGCAGCAACAACAACAACAAGCACATTAGTGTATGAACAGGGGATAAGACATGAGTACCTACCACAGAATCTGCATTAGATTGTAAGTGAATCACTAAAATAAGAACATATAAAGGCTTCTAGTTCAATAAGAGGTGCAGAATTTTCAATAGAAATTCATCTCTAACACAACAACCTATTGATGTCTGGCTTACAAAAATCACATCAATTAAACCAAAAACTTAAAAACTCGTCTACAAATGAGATGGAAACTAAAATGAAGATCGAGCTTAAAACAGAAGATAATAAGGGGAACCCCAATTCTTTTTACCAAAAACAAAACAAACCTAATGAGAGCCATCCAAGATTAAGCAAACTTTCATGGAAATAAATTAAGGAATTTACCCTAAAATATATCATAGATCCAGAACAATGAATTCAAAGGTGTCACACAAATTTCATTGGAAATTGCTACACTTGATGTAAAAAGAATGAAAGAAGCTTGAGGGTTTCAAAACAATCAATATTAAATCAATAACCTACTAATAGGATTATAAACCCTTTAACAGCCAGATATAGAAGATTCATAAAAGGGAAAATAAATAAAAAATAAAACCAACCAAAACTCGGTAGATTCAAGTGAAAATCCTTGCTAGAAGATATCTCGCTCATCCACACACAAAATCACATAAACCACAAAACCCACTGCAAGAAAGTTAACAAAAAGACCCATGCATCAAATCTAGAACATATACAAGACGGTAAAGTAAGAAAAACAAATGTTGCCCAAGAGGAATAGAATTAAAATAAATTAGAAATCCCTTGATTATGACCCTAGCATTTGTAAAACCCCAATTTTCTACATGATTATTATTTGTGAAAATTAATAAGCTGTGTATATGGGGAAACTTGGTGGGCGAGCGTGCACTGAATCATGGGTTTCAAAATTCGTCGAGTAGCAAAGTATATAGGGTAAGTATAAATACATAACGTATGTAGATTCGTAGGTTTCACATACCTTGGTTGGAAGGAGATTTCGGTTGGAAGTCTAGGGTTTTGGAGAGAAGCCTGCCGATTAAAGTGTTCAGAATCAAGGTTGTTCAGAAAAACCTCTTGCGAACAGAAGGAAAAACTGGGTGGAGATCGACTGTTGGACTTGCTATTCTAGGAGTCGCCGTTGCAAGGTTTTGGAGCGTATAACAGTGAGTAGCATTGTTTTAATCCGGTGTTTTGGTTTTGATGTAATAGTTTAGTCGTGAAGCATGGTTTTTGAATAACATAGTTTCGATCGTGAGTTATTCGATGAGATTCAGGTCGTGATATAAAGTTGTTTAGATAAAATCCGAATCATGTTTAAAAGTGTTTTGGGGATGGTAGAAGCATAGAAAAGTAGTTACAGAGGCCAAAAATATGGTCAGTCATGGAGATCTAGAGTTAACAGAGAGTTGCGTTTCGAGGGTCGGATCTGTCGAGTTGCCGCCAACCATATTACCTCAGCGGCAGCTCAGCGCGGGATTGATTTTGGATTCACCGAGTTCTCGCCGACCTTGAGCCAACTTCTTTTAGTCTGCGCGAGACACTGATTGGGTATACGCCGAGTTGGGGCTGACCTCGCGCCAAGCGCCAGAGGTCAGCGCACCCCCTAAAACCTGCCGAAAGTTGTGTTTGACCAATCCAAGCCAATTTTTGATACTTTGAGACTTCAACCTCTTACCCAAAGACTAGATTAGGATATTAGAAATATTATATCTGTTCAAAACAATTGGGAGAGCATTAAATCAAATTCTTGGTATTTCTATAAGTTTCTGAAGTGTGAATTGAAGGAATCTGGGTAGGTTATTTTGCTGTTCATGACACTATAGGTTAATGAGTTAGTATTCTTTATGTATTATATTTTTTTTCCGATTATGAATTTGTTTAATCTGGATTTGTTTGATATCAAAGGGCTGAATAGTAATGTAAAATTTTCTTGTGTGAGTCAGGATTTTATTGCTGATGAGATTTGTTGTTTTGGGGTTGGGAATACCTACTGAAATTACATGAGTTGCTGTTCTGGTTGGAATGACTTGTGATGAGTGTATTGGGATACACATGATGGTAATCAGTGTTGGGTTATTGTTTTGCAAATACTGAGTTTTATGGAATTGTTAATTTGGTTTTGGTTTAGCTTCCCTTGGATCCATGTTAAGCTTAGTAATGTGATGGTATTGTTTATTGGGGTAATTGCATGGCCTTGTGTGTTGCCACAATCGGTGTAGAGCAACCAGATACCTTGAGTAGGCCTAGTTGTCAATGCCAATACCCGGAGTAGACCGGCATTGGATGATGATACCCTGAGTAGGCCATCATTTCAGAGTGTCCGAAACCCTGAGTAGGCCGAAACTGTGTACATGGAGGGGTGGAATGTCTCATTGGCATGTGAATTAACCAATTTAAGCAATATGCATGACATTGACCTTTCGTTGATTTATCGGTAATGTGGTTGATATTTGATGTGAACTATTTGTAAAACCCCAGTTTTGAGAAAAATAATAATAATAAAAATAATAGAATAAAATAAATTAACAGTCAAAAAAAAAGAAGAAAGAATTTATTGCTAGGAAATTTGTGGTTCATTAGTTTTAAAGAAATTTAAGTGGAACTATAAATAGGTTACATTCGGACCCGGAAATAAATAAAAATTGGGTAAATAGTTAAGATCCGGGGAAAACCCTACACTAATAAAGGGTAGAACAGGGATTCGAGGAATAAAAGGGAAATTAGGTCAAATCTTTGCGATGTCTATAAATAGGAAGCTCCTATAAGTTTTCGGGGATTTGGGAAAAGTTGCTGCTCGGGAGAAAGTTAGGGCGGCAATCCAGCGGGTTAGGTCTCGCAGTCAAATCCCCAGGATGGCCGGAAGTTTGAAGAAGGTCTTCAATACTAAGGTGAGTAGCACTGATTTACAACTGGGGTTTTGTATTTTATGTTTTCGCGAGATTATCCTGATGCATGGTTGTATTTTAAATGATCTCTGAGTTTTTTTCTAGTTTTCTGGAATGACATGAAACAGAGTCGGAGACCGAAATTTATCTTGAAAATAAATGTATTTAGATTAAATCCAAAAGTGATTGGGAAGTCTTCTGGGAGTACTAGGAGGGTATTGGAGCAATAACAGACCGAAACAAACCAGCCAGAGTTATAGATCTCGAATTTACAGAGAACTGAAAATCGCAGGGGGTATCCGCGAAACTGGCGCCCACTTGCGTTCACCTAGGAGGTAAGCGCCTAGTTAGAATTATTCCTACCGCCGAGCTCGCGCGAACCCGGCGCTCAGCTCGCGCGCACTCGAAAACCTGCCGCTCAGCTCGCGCGAACCTGGCGCTCAGCTCGCGCCTATCTCGCGCTCACTTAGCGTCGAGTGAGCGCAAGGTACATTTTACCTTGTTTTTCTTACCGCCGACCGACGTTCACCTTGCGCCCACTTCAGGAAGTGAGCGCTTACCCTATTATACTTACTGAAATGGTAATTTTGATTTAACCAAGAGTAATTGGGTGTCTTAAGGGTTAAACCACTTCACTATTCACTTGTTTGGGAACTTTGGGATCTACTTTGCCTATGAAAAATATTAGAGGAAAATTTAGTGAACTTCTTAAAAGCTTCCAAGTTGAGTTTAGTTATTTATGAGTGTTGTGCCGGATACCAAACCACTAAGAGTTACCAGTTACATTTATTCTGTTTTATACACTGTTTTGATTGAGGAGTTATTCTATTCTGGTTTCACTTGTTTGGAAACTTTAAATGTATTGTAAAGATTTCCTTGGTATGAATGAATTGAGTTTTGTTTCTAAATGGCATGTGTTACGGAAATGAGATAATGCTGAAAGTACTTGAGGTACTGCTTGGTCCAGAGGGACAGGTGATGAACTGTGATGGGTTTTACATGATGTGGAATGAATGGTTTTACCTTGATATTGGAATTGCGATTATACGATGTTTTACTGTTTTGGTCTAGCTTGTCCTGGATCCAGATGTTTAAGCTTAGTAATGTGATGTTATTGTTGGTTGTTGGAATTGCATGGCCTTGTGTGTTGCCACGACCGGTGTAGAGCAGCCAGAAACCCTGAGTAGGCCTGGTTGTCAATGCAGAAACCCGGGGAGTAGGCCTGTATTGGATGACGAAACCCTGAGTAGGCCGTCATTTCAGAGTTCCGAAACCCTGAGTAGGCCGGAACTGTGTACATGGAGGTGTGGAGTGTCTACTTGGCATGTTTAATTTATCAACTAAACGATAGTCATGACATTGACCAATCGAGGTGTTGCTGTACTTAACTGAGATGTGATTTGTTTGATTAGAACAAGTCTTGATTTCAATTTGGGAATTGATGTTGGTTGTTTAACCGTATTGAGTGTTTGTCAATGCATAGTTTAAATTGTGGTCAACTATTTCTGCATGCATGTGCTACTCGCTGAGATATTCGTATCTCACTCCGTTGTTTGTTTTGTTTGTTTTTCAGATACTCGTGGTGAGGCGATTACTGGGGTAGATCCTGCTGAGGCTTATAGGGAGGAGGATTACTATTACCTTCCTTAGACTTGTAGGTTATCTTGTTCTGAATTCGAGAACTTTGAATAATTGAGATGTGTTAAAGTTAATTGGGGTTGAACCATATGATTCTAGTTCAGTTTTAAATGTTAAAATTTTGGATAAATGAAATTGTGCACTCTGTCAGGTTATAGCTAGATGATTATCCAGCGATCATAATTGATAAACGATCCTTGCCTAACCTCCGTGAGACGTGTTATATCTTTATTGAATAACACGGATCCGGGGCGTTACACTATTATTAGACTTCTGGTTTTCCATCTCGTATTTATCTCTATTTGACGTATTGGTGTTGGTTATTTATTGGTGCATATTTATAACTGTGGTTAACTATTTCTGCATGCATATGCTACTCGCTGAGATATTCGTATCTCATTCCGTTTGTTTTTGTTTTGTTTTCAGATACTCGCGGTGAGGCGCCTACTGGGGTAGATCTGACTGATACATATAAGGAGGAAGACTATTACTACAATCCATAGACTAGTAGGTGTAAGCACCTTATTTTTACACCCCTGGAAGTGCTGAAAATGAAAAACCTGGCAGAAAGTCAAACCCCGAGGGGACAAAAAGTTGACTTTTTGATCAGGTGATAGTTGGCCACCTTGATTCATCTCAGTAGATAGAGAATCCTGACACGGTTCCAATGCAACTGAGTTTGCTTGAATCGGAGTCCCGGATAATGAGTTATGGGCAAAACAAGAAACCCTAAAAACTGCCCACGTGGCAAAAACAGCAGAGAAAACAGCAGAAAAAAGGTGTCTGGGGGCAAAACCATAAAATATCAGGACAGTCAAAAATATCTGATGGCATGTCTGTAATTACTTGGGGACGAATCTGTGAATATCAAGTTGATGTGAAAATAGCTCAGGGACTAATCTGCAATTACCAAGAAAATCACCCCCACATGTCTAATTCCCCACCACATCTTTCTCTCCCTCTCTATCCTCCATAACTCATCCCCCACATGCTTAATTTCTCACCACATCTTCTTTCCTTCTCTCTCTCCTTCATAAAGGCATGTTCCCCATGTGCACCCCCATGCACCATGCATGCAAGCACCTCTCTCTCTCTTTCCCCCATTATCACCCATGCATGCATCATGGATGCATCTCTCTCTCTCTCTCTCTCTCTCTCTCTCTCTCTCTCATGATTGGTGTTCCCCATGTGCATACATGTGCATCATCCATACATGCAGCACCTCATGCATCTCTCTCTCTCTCTCTCTCTCTCTCTCTCTCCTCCAAGCATGCATCCCCCATGGGCATCCACATGTACCATCCACATAATAAAGCCCCCCAAGTCCCATACGTATGAAAGGCTCTCTCTCATTTTTTTTGAGCACACTTTATCTCCCACCATTCTTCTTCTCCAAGAGCTCCAACCTCTCTCCCATCTTTCCCAAGCACCCCACACCCCCTCCTAGGCCAAGCTTTCCCTTCTTCCTTCTCTTCTTCTTCTCCATTTTTTTTATCCAAGCAAGGAGGAGGTTTGCTGCTGGTAGTGGTGCAAGAGGAAGGCTCCAGCTGCTTCCTTCACTTCAAGGAAGCTCCACACACCTCAAAAGGGTGTTAAAACACCAAGGTATTGTTCCTCACCACCATTTACTCCACATATGTAAAAATGAAGTGATTTTGAGCATATTGGAAAGTTTTATTTTGTCTTGCTATGAGATGTTCTCCAGCATGTTGTTCCCCCATCTTTCCTTTATTTTCTTCATGAAGATGGCCTCCCATGGTAAGAGGAAGGTTTAGTATCCGAATGGGAAGACGAGAGGCCTTGACAAGTGTTTCTAGGATCCCATTGGGAAGCACTTGTCATGCTTCTTTTGGCTTGTCTCACCATTATTCCAAGGAAGCATGTTCCCTTTCTTGTGTGAGTCTCATGTATCCCCCATGTAACCCCCCTTATTCCCTTCTTTAGATAATATTTTAGCTAGATGTATGATTTGGACTCATAGGTTTATAGTACATGTGATGTGTGATACATGTTTTTTTTTATCCATTCATATATGATTATAGTTAGGTATGCATGCAATCTTACCCTCATGGTTAGGTGTTTAAAGCATGTGTATGAATGAAGCATGGTGTTGGCATATGGCAAGTTTGATAAGCATGTTTATTTTACTATTGTATGTACTTTAATCGGGGTTCTAAGTCATGTTTGGTTGCTGTTTTGACTATCATGTGAGGTCAATCCTATCTTTGCATGCATAGAAGTGTTTTTTAGTTCCTAAACACATAAAGCACACACCACACATTTTAATGATGCAAGATACTCTTTAAGTCCATTAGATGATCCTTATGTGGATTTACTCATGTGTAGAGATTGCTGAAATTTTTAGGGTGAGAAGAAACCAAAGCAGGGACACTTAAGTCCCTGCTTAGTTGCTAGTTTTAGCCCAAATAAGGGAGAAGGTGGATCTCAATCCATCTCCCTTGGCCTTGATTTCAAAACCCTTGAAAAGAGTCTCGTTTGATTCCATTTGAACCACTGCGGGCCCACACAGGGGCCCACACAACCATGTAAACATCTTAGAAGCCTAAGAAACCAACCCCAATGCAAGAATCCGGAAATTTAGCTTCTGTAGGTTGATCCGACAACTCAGGTCGGATCAACAGAGACCTATTTGTAGCGGGCAAAAGATGCCAGATACACTGAGACCTGTGTGTAACCGGCATCTTAGGCCGGCTACACTGCCAGACTGCTCTTTTGCCAATTTTGTGATATTGTGCTGATTTTTTGGTTCATGTGATCAATTCGGCTGAACCAGAAGGGTTTCCGGGTCACCCGGAAACCCAAGATGGGCCATGGACCAACCCGGTCCAAATTGATTTCCATTGGGCCTTCCAACGGGGCCCACCAAGCCCGACAAACCCACTTTTGCTAAATGAAGACAATTAAATTAATTGAGTGGGCCAAACCCATTGAGGCCCACCAAAGCCCAACCAGGGCAACATGTATGTTTAGATCTAGACTTGGTTTGGCCGAGACCAAGGGCAAAGCCTGTCGGGCCCACTAAGCCCATTGAACCCAACCAAGGTTAGGGTTTCCAAACCTTAACTCAGGAAGTCTTGGGCTTTCAAGCCCAAGCCCAGGTAAAGGGCCCCAAGCCCAAGGCCTGGCCCATTTTGGCACAGTTAATCAAGATAATCTCAAAGTCACTTGGCAACCAACTGTGTGGCCCATTCAAGGGCCCACAAAGCAATCCCGGCCCACTTTGGCATGAAATCCACTTAAATAATCAAACTTGAATTTCAAAATAGAAGCAATTCATTGAACCAAAGCCCAAAGGGCCCCTCAGGCTAGACTGAGGCCCACCAGGGGACACGTGGGCTTAACCAAGCCCACCAGGGATACCGTGGGCCTTCCAACGGGGCCCACCCAATCCGACTCACATCATTTTAAGCTAAGAAAGATAAAATCAAGTAAAGGGACCCACACCACTTTGGCGGTCCCACCAGACTTAACCAAATTGAATGCTGGATTAGGAATTGGGTGAGTGAGAAACCAGAGTTGACTCAAACCAGGGAAATCTATGGGACCTGTCATTCGACGGGGTGGACTGGGGTGTCTACGGACTTCCCCAAACCGCAACCGAGAACCTACTTAGAATCTCAAGCCACAGATCAAGCCTTAATAGAAGAACTTAGGCACCCAGGTGTCTGCCTGCACCCCATCAGGCAGTGGCGACTCCAAACAATTCCGAGGCATGCATCGTTTTGCGTGCGCCTCGTCGTGTAACCGAAATCGGGTGCGCACAGTAGGTTTATTTTAAATTGGAACTTTGACTCATTTGATTTTGGGAAATGTAATAAAGTAGTTGATGTGGAATCGTTTGATTTTAATTAAAGATTATTTTGGACTTCTTAGATAAGAATTAATTGTGCACTCTGATATGGTATTAATTGCGTGATTATCCAGCGATCACACTTATTTTGGATCCTTACCTAATCTTCTGTGAGACGTGTTATATCTTTAATGAATAACACGGATCCGGGGCGTTACAACATTAGTATATAGTTTGTAGGTAAAGTTTATAGTTTACCTACAAACACCACCACCACCACCACAATCACCAACATGGTTGAACAAGGTAACAAGTAGGGATTTTCAATTTTGGTTTTTTCAGATTGTGTAGGTATCTGCACCTTTAATTTTATAGTTTCACAAACATAAATACCAAAAGAAAAGAAAAAATGACAATTACTCAAAACATTGGAAAATGGAAGTACTATTTTTGGTCTTCTACTGAGATGGCAGTATTTCTTTGCTGAAAATAGATCAAGCATGAATCATAGTAATATCTGAAAGTCGTACAAGGTATGGAGATCAGTCTTGGGTAACAAGTAGTAATCCCATGTGTGCACCCACGTAGACAGTATTTTTGCAATTTTACTATGATTCTTGTTTCATATAATGGTATCTGCATCTCTAATTTTATAGTTTCACAGACATAAATACTACCTCTGAATTGGACCAGGGCTCTCAAGTATACCCTTTGGAATCTTAAGTGGGCTCTTCATATAAAAGTTTAAAAAACAAGTTGAACAAAACATATAATTATTAAGCATAATGCTTCTCTTAATAATTTACCTTGGCTACACTACAAAAAGGCTGGTTTTTAGTGGCGGGCCAAGATCGCTACTGAAACCCAGAAGCCCGCTGCTAAAGCCAATCACGGACGACGGCTGTCCGCCCGTGATTGTCCCGTCACTGATTCTTTTAGCAACGGGCCCTGCATTCATTTAGAAGCGGTCAGGCCCGCCAGTAAAGGTTATCTTTTTTTAAAAAAAATTAATAACCGATTTTAAGTCCCCTGCCCTGCCCATTGCCCTACTGCCCCTGCCCTACCTGCCCTACCCGTTGCCCTGTTGCCCCCTGCCCCTTGCCCTGCTGCCAATTCTATTTAAGCCCCGGAAAATGACTGGAACTTTTTCATTGTAAACACAGCATTAATTGCACAAACGGGTTTGTTATCAAATCTCATTGAACTGCACCCAATCCCTAAAACACAAAATTCCTGTCGACTTTATAAACTTACCAAATATAATTCACAATAGCTACCCTACAAGGTAGCGTTCCCTCTCCTAGAAGGTGTGAGTCCATTTTACATGTATTGAAATGACTCACTGGACAACCTTGTGATTATAATAACGCCAATAATTAGCTCTTGGAGGAAGATACAAACATGAAATATCTTAGCCCATATAATTTTCAAGCAACCACCATCCATTCATGTGATAGGTGGGAGATCCTGCACCATTATGAACAGACTCTTATTAGAATGCAATACAAGTGAAGGAAGGCTCAAGCAACTGCAAGTGTGGATACCAACAACAAAACTAGGGTGAATACATGGCCAAGAAATGACTTAAATGCACTATCACCATGACCAACAGTCAAATGACATAATCAAAAGATAAAATGAATCCAACCTTCCATGCCTCTTAACAAAATGCATCACACCACTATCAATTCCAATACTAATACTCACAACACCTAATTCCAACCTTACCCTCATTCAAATCCTCATCGTTCCCTTCTTCACATTACTAATACACCTGCATTACACAAAGAAGAAACAGAACAGTTCAGCAATGAGAAAAATTATTAGAGTGGAAGGAGACAAGGATCAAATAATAATGCCTTACTAATATGATGAAAATGTCAAGCAAAAGGAGATAAACAAACACAAAAGAGAATAGGACCATAACTGGAGAAAAGAGAAATTATGATCACCTGTCATGGAAAATTGGACTTCATAAAACGCAAGTAAAAAGGAATTCAAAAATCAACCCTTAGAATGAAAACTTTAAAGGACATGATCCAATTGAATTTTGTACTACAAGAACAACAAAAACTAAGCAACTTGAAGATTACCATGACGATCCAAGGCATAAAATAATCCAAATGAAGTTCCCACAAATATATCCAAATTCCCATCTCCATCCAAGTCGACCACAGTTGGAGAAGAACATAGGTACGCACGGAAATTTGATAGAACCTGCAACATATTTTCCAATATCGATACCACCAATTCTGCTAAATGCTCCAGGTTGTCATAGTACCTGTCCAACTTATGTATGAGCAAATTGAATTAAGGATCCAATAGGAAAAAAGAAAGCAGTCCAAGCCTGTAATTTTTAATCATGACTTATAAACAAACAAGGCCACAAAAAATATGCGCCCCCCTGCTATGGACCAAAAAGTCAAGACTGAAAAAAATTTCAGAATTTACAAAAAAAGTGAATGAATTTCAAATTTTATCAGACACATCTTCTGTAATGAACTTCAAAACTTGTCAACCACATCTTCCATAATGAATTTCAAACTTAACAGCAACTTTTTTTGATAACTTCAAGATCAAGCAAACATAGACAGTAAAAAAAAGCTGATGTCAAAAATTTCTAGAAAGAATTATCCAAACCCCTAGAAGTGCTAGAATCTATGTAAAAAGAATTGAATTATTTTAATTTTATCAAAAGCAAATTGAATCCATGAATTCCATTGACGGTACCATTCTTGTAGCTATCATGCTTGCATTTGGAAAATCTACTTGTATGTAGCATCAGTGATTTATTTACCTTGGAACATGCTCCAAAATGAAGTCCGAAAACCAATTCTCCATGTTAGATCTGATCCTCAACAGCGCATGGATTTCATCATTAGACCACGGATCCATGGAGTCTGAAAGCGATCTCAGTCTAGCTTAACGAAATTAGTTATGAAAAATTATAGAAATCAAAACCAAAAATTCAAAAACAGATCTAAATCTTCGGATAAGATGAACTGAGGGAAGAGATTTAGAAAAATACCTCATTTGAAAAAAATCTGTTTAAGAAATCGAAATGCCTTCTTGAAACAGATCTAAATCTTCATATGAAACATCTCTTTTTGAGATCTTCGGCACCAAAAGAGATCAGCAAGGAGATCCAAATGCCTTCTTGTCTCTTTGATTCGGCTACACCAAGCATCTTCTCCGATAGAACGATCTGAGATAAGGGAGCATAGATCTGATGGAACGATCTACATACAACCTTGTATTTCGCTATTTTAAAAAGAGAGAGAGACAAAGAGAAATCAGAGAGCCGAAGAGGACGGAATAGGAATTGAAAGACAAATATGGCGAGAGCTATCTAATTTACTGGATTGTTCTCCAATTTCGTGAGAGACAGAGAGATTGGAGATATAGGGAAGGGATCGAATCTGACAACACTTCTAAACCCTAGATTGCTTTCCTCGTAGAGAACGTGAGAAGGACAGTGAGACTAGCTGGACGAGAGAGAAACTGGGAGAGAAGAGGGGAAAGCGATTTGCCGAGAAGAGAGATAGGAGAGGAGAGAAAAGAGAGAGAGAGAGATGGAGTTACAGAGGCAGAGAGATTGGAGAGCCAAGAGAGATCTACAGAGACGGGACTGGTGAGGTTTGATAAATTAAAATATGACTTTTAGTGGCGGTCAATAAAAGACCTCCGCTAAAAGCCGCTTATATCCCGCCGCTGAATCACCTTTTTTTTGTAGTGCTATCAAAGGATGCTTTATGTCGGCAACAGTTGAGAACAGTACATGACATCCCTGCAAGGATGGCACTATAATACTTAAGGTAATAAACATGAATATGAAAAAGCAAGAACTTGACTTTCAATTTTGTGTGTCTGTATGTGCACACGCACAAAGAGCTAGTTATTACTATATGTCAAGCAATTGAAAATCCTCTCATTGGTTTGGGAACCTTGTCCTTCACCAACAAACCATTCTTAACCAGCTCTTTGAGAGAAATCAAAAGGGTATTACAGAAATTTGCATCTTGTGTTTGTCATCTAGAGTTATTAGTGTTGGATTAATAACTAAGAAAGAAATATTTGGGCCTCATTAATAACTAAAATAGAAAAATTTGGGCCTCATTAACTACCACTTGTCAATTTCATGGATATTACTTCAAATAAAATAGAAAAAGAGAAGAATCCCAATTTTTAGGATCCAACAACATACTCATGAATAGCAAGTAATAGAAAGAAAGTATTGTGTTGTGTTGGGGAAGGTGGTAAGTGAAAGGGTGTGAAGTAGGCTAGTGAGATGTGTCTCAAGACATGCACAAGGGACTGTTTTATAAAGAGAAGATGATGGTGTTTTTTTTTGCTACTTTGGTTCTTCTTTTGCATAGTAAAAGTTTGATCGGTTCTACTTTGGTATGGCTTCTGGATTGTGGATTGTGGATAATAATTTAGATTTTGGAAATCAAGATTGTAAATGCTTATTTTTAAAATCCAAAATCTTGTTTGGATACTTAGGATTTTAGCACCTTATTTTAGTGGGACCCACCACCATTAATTGGTCTTTATTACTTATGTGCAAGTGGGCCCCCCCCATCATTAATAGCTTTTTAGTACTTGTATTCAAGTGAGACCCACAACTTTTTAAGTATCAAAATCTATAGAAACCCATAAAAAGAGGATTGTGGTTTTTAGGAAGATTTTAGTATCTGCTTTTAAAATCAAACTTGCAAAAACCCTACTAAACAACTTAATGAACCTTGGTTTTTGGATTTTGGTAGAATCTAGAAATCAGAAACCCCACCAAACGATACCTAAGTGTTTTGGTGAAACTGAAACAAATGAGCTAATGTTGTGTTTTTAGATAATATGAGCAACACATGGTCCCTGAGAGAAGTCAAGCTAAAGGACAAATGATGTTAACCATTGATCACATCAGTACAAAAAAACACAAACGAAGCTCTAACTTTGATTGTCCAAGATTTCAAAAGGGCAGCCAGGAAAGACTCCCAGGCAAGGAACATTGCTAAAATGCGTAGTTGAGGTTGAATTCAATGATACAGAGGTTGCAAGAAATAAAGAAAATGGAAAGGGACAAAAGATTGTGTAGTATTACTACTTGTTACCGTGTTAGTAAAGTTTCAGAGGTATAAACAAACATCAAGCCCTCAATCAAACTGAGCCGAATCTTTGTGTACAAAAAACCTAGGGGTGTATTGGAATTTGAGAAAAGACAGTGGGGCTAACTGAAATTTTCAGAACCTCATTCGAAACCCTTCTCTGGGGCGGACTTCTACGCGGGTAAGTCACTTGGAAGTTTGGGCGGCTTTAGGGCTCCTGCCGATGTCTCCTCTGTCTGGTTCCGTCTGTGCTCTCTGTTCTGCTTGGAGTCGAAAAGCAGAGACTTCCTCGTATCAAAGCTTCTTACCCTTAACGGAACTGGATTGTTAAGGCTCGATGTTCATCGACGCTTCCTTTCCCTCGCCTACCTCCAGAGGTCTCCAGATAAAAGTTTTGATTCTATGGTGTCTTTCTTTATCAACCAGTTCAAAAATATTTCTTGAAAGCTGACATTGCGGCTTCTGCCCTAGAATACCTAATTTGGGACTCTGTTTTTTTTTCCTCTGCAGCTTCTGTAGTTTTCTGTGTTATATCCTTTATTTGAAAGATTTGAACCTTTTTACATTGCACATTTTTTTGTTCTGATTCTATATTTAAGTTTTCATGGGATCCATGAAGAGGAAGTCGGTAGAGAACCAGTCTGCAGAGTCTCTACCTACGCAGAAACAGCAGAGAGAGAATGATTCGATTCTTTTTGATGATTCAGTAGCTTGTGTGCATGATGTTTCATATCCTGAGGGTTTTGTTTCTCGTTTGAATCCATTGGTTCAAGAAGAATTGAAGCCTGCAAAGGAATTCCCGTTCAAATTGGACCCGTTTCAATCTGAAGCAATCAAATGCCTCGATGCTGGGGAATCTGTCATGGTAAGTTGAGCGATTATTCGTTTTAGTTTTAAGTTGGCTGGTAATCCTTCATAGCCGAAGAGATATATCCGCAACCAATCTGTTCTGAAGGTAATCTGATTACATTAAAGCCCCCTCCAATACACGAGGGAATACCGCCTGTACCTCTAGCTGCCACTAACTCATCCCAAATCTTCCCCAGTTTAGAGTTATCATTAAGAACGTAAACTTCATAAAGTAGAAACAGGTCATTGCCTGACCATTCCTAAAGGACAGAGGTTGAAAGTTGGTCATTCCAAACTTGAGTCTTCTGAAATTTATCACACCTCCTAGCCAAGATAATTCCTCCCGGCACTCCCTGCGCTGGAATGAAGATCCAGTCCACCTTCTTGCTGATCCAAATATTCCTCATCATATTGCTGTCTACCCTAGACTCTTGCAGAATTATCACATGAGGGTCCCAGAGGTGCCTTCACCCCTTACTTCTTATCCTGGGCATTTAGAATTTATTTTTGACACTTATTTTTTGATTACTCAAACTTTGGATGGCTTAGAATTTCTCTTTTTTATTTCACTTTCACTTGATTGGAAGTACAAAACAAACAGGGTTTTCCACGTGCTATGTATTTTTATGAAAGACTGAAACTTATTTACCTTTTTTTAGGTGTCAGCTCATACATCAGCTGGTAAAACTGCTGTGGCATTATATGCTATTGCTATGTCTTTGCGGGACAATCAGCGGGTTATATACACTTCACCAATCAAAGCTTTAAGCAACCAAAAGTATAGAGAATTTAAAGCAGAGTTTTCAGATGTTGGTCTGATGACTGGAGATGTAACCATTGAGCCCAATGCTTCCTGCTTGGTAGGTCTCTTCCCACCCTATTACCCTTTTTTTTTTCTTCCTATTTTCTTGGTGAATTTTGTCGATTATGTTATGTTGATTACAGAAGTTCTGGTCAAATTTCAGGTCATGACCACCGAGATTTGGCGTAGTATGCAATACAAAGGATCGGAGATTATGCGAGAGGTGGCTTGGATCATTTTTGATGAGGTTCATTACATGCGTGATAGGGAAAGAGGTGTGGTATGGGAAGAGAGCATTGTTATGGCCCCAAAGAACTCGCGTTTTGTATTCCTTTCGGCAACTGTACCCAATGCCAAGGAGTTTGCTGACTGGGTTGCAAAGGTGATTTCCTTGCTCGTGAATTTGATTACCATTTATAATTTATTTAGATCACTAAGAATAGCACTTCTGCCCTGCCACAATAATAAGGCTGAGGAGTTTAAACTTGCCACAGATAAAGCTCTTTAGTGCTGTGTACCACTTTTCCATTTGAGGAAAACTCAGTTTGTATTGATACTAGTAGCATATATGGATACTTGAATATTGAGGTGCTCAGTTTAGGTGCTTGTATTAGGGGTGCAACTCGGGTTAGGTCAAATCGGGTTGAGGTCAACCCAAAACCAAACCAAAAATATTTATTGTCAACCGAACCGAATTGAAAACCAAAACAACAAAACCAAAAACTGAACCGAAAATAAATAGTAAAACCGAAACCTAAATTGAAACAAACCGAACCAAATTACATGAGATCAATTTGTTTTGGTTTAGTTCGGGTTAGACCAATATATTCTTGTGCTCAGACAAAGATATTATTCGTAATATTCTCAAAGTTTAAAGGTAAATTCTCAAAGTTTAGCATATGTTGTATTATATATATATATTATATGAATTCAGTCAGTTTCGGTTCCTGTTCGGTTTAGGAAAATATATGAATTCGGTTTGGTTTGGTTTAACTGAGCATCCAACCCAAACCAAACCTACTTAGTTCGGTTTAGGGATTGTTGGACCAAAATTGAACCGAACAATTAGAAAAACCGAACCGAAGTCGGTTTGGGTTCGGTTTTAACTGGACCGAGTTGCACCCCTAGTTTGTATGGGACCTAAGTTGGTTTGAGTAGCTTGGATAATCTCTATGGAAGTAATCTTTCTTTTATGTTAAGCTCCAACATGCAATACTAGAGCCAACCCAATTATCAGGCCATGAAAGTTTTTGTAGAGTGAATTGCTCATTGGAAAAATATACTTTATTAGCCTAGTGATTCTAACATTACCACTCATAATGCAGGTCCACCGACAACCTTGTCATATTGTTTATACAGATTTTCGGCCAACACCACTTCAGCATTACATTTTTCCTTTTGGAGGAGGTGGTTTGTACTTGGTAGTGGATGAAAAGGGAAAATTTCGTGAAGACAGCTTTCAAAAGGCTTTAAATGCACTAATTTCTGCTGGTGAAGGAGAAAAGAAAAGGGAGAATGGGAAATGGCAAAAAGGACTAGTGACTGGAAGAGCTGGTGAAGAAAGTGATATCTTCAAAATGGTGAAAATGATCATTCAGCGTCAGTATGATCCTGTGATCCTTTTCAGCTTTAGCAAAAGGGAATGTGAATTTCTTGCAATGCAGGTAAAATTTTTTTTGGGTGCTTTTGTGGTGTGGTATGTGGGGTGGGGGGTTGTGTTTGTGTTGTGGGCGGTGGAGGTGCTGTAAACATGTGTCTTTTGGGATGTTGTCATTACAAATGGTGAATCCTACATGTGTATCCCCTTGACTAGTGTGGATATCCATGGCATAACATTGTTGCAATCAAGTGCTTCATTTTATTATCTACAATCGGCTATGTTTAAAGGCTACTGTAAATCATATCATTGTGCCATTAAATGGTTATGGATTTCTGACGTGTTGAGTGTGCACCTTCAAGAAAGAGCTTAAAATCTTTCTTCTTAGATCTTTTTATTAATAGGTTATTGATTAAATACATAATGCTTGTCTGGAACCCTATGGCTCATAATGTAGCATATCTGATGTTCGGATCCATTCCGAATTTCCTTGCCATACCATTGCATGGGTGACAGACAATGTCTGAACGGTTATCTTAATGTGTGAAGTCCTTGCAATCTCAGTTGGTTAAATAGAAATTTCTGAGAAAAGTAAAAATGTATCTAACATAAACACCTCGTCCATGTAAGCATTATGTTTGATTGAACATTTTGATTGTTTTGGTAAGAGGTATCCAACTTTGAGATGGTTTGGGAATCTAAAGCATAGATCTGAGGAGGCAGTTGTGAGTAGGTATGAGGGACTGAGAGAGCACTTATTGAAGGATCTAAAAGGATGGGAGAAGAGCAAAATAACTTGGACAGACATGGTTAGAAAGATTTGGACACCTGTAATCTGATTGAAGATTGGTATTTAGGGCCAGGATTTAGAGTTGCTGGTATGGTATTGTGTGTGTTCTTAATTTGTTTAAGTGTAAAAAAAAAAAAAATTTATTAGACAATTTTGAGTTTATCCCTTAATCTTTGAACACTGTAGCTATGATTTTTCCATATCTTCCGGTTAAATTAAGCTGAATTTTTAACTTTTATTTAACGAACTCTTATGCCTTTAGTTAGCATGTAATTAGACATACGAAGAGAAACTGGGAAAGTATTCCAATACTATGGGAAAGTTTCTTTCTTAAAACATATGCTATTGCTACTACCTACTTGAAAAGCTTGGGCTTGAAAGTGTAAAACAGTGTGAGACATACACCTTTTTCAAAACCCCCAGTACTATTCTGCTATAAAGCTTAATCTATTTTCCATACGTCCCACCTTGAGATGCACAAACTGTATGCTGTTACAAAATTTGTAATTTTTTCTTATTTTGACCATCATTTCTTTCATCTTTTTTCCCCTTGAACCTTGGGTCACATGACTTTTATTTTCTTGAATATATGTTAATTGGAAAATTGAGGTCTGTGTCTTTATGCATTGTGTTTTAGATGGCAAAAATGGATCTCAATGATGATGATGAGAAAGCAAATGTTGAAACTATCTTTTGGAGTGCTATAGACATGCTATCAGATGATGATAAGAAGCTGCCTCAGGCAAGATGCTTTTCCTTTTCTTGAATGGACATGTTTTGTTGGACTCCTGATGCATAAATTACTTTATTCAAACGCAATGGCATAATCATTTTCTAATTATGAATGATTTCAGCCAATTGTAGATTCATATTTGTTATGCTTATTTTTCACATTTATAATTTGACTTCAAATAATTGTTCATATGGTGAAGATCTTGGGTCAAAGTGTGATCTTTTAATCTGGCATTGTTGAATATGATTTTTGGTCAGCATATAGTTTGAGTTTTGAACAGCAGGATTCATGTTGCCTACCCCAAGTTGTTGGGACAAGGCATTTGGTTTGATATGGGTTGAAGTAGGACTAAAAATTGATATGAGGCTTGACTTGTATTCGGATTTCCTGATCATTGGTGTGAGTTCTTGATGGGGGATTCACTTTCTTTCTTTCTTTTTTTTTCTTTTAATAAATTATGAACATGCCTTTTTTTGTCATTAGTGCTGTCAATCAACCTGAAAGGGATCTAAGTCCCATCCAAAATTTGATTCCATTGTGGTCAACCTAGAAATGAATATTGGTTTGCTGGATTGAATACAAATCTTAATTTTAAGGGCCAGTTGTAATCAGTTTGAATCTACATCCTTATCAATCTATGGGTTTAAGATATGTATACATCTTTTTATTCATGATACAACTTGATGGACGATAATATTTTATACTAAATTCATATATTATTGCAAACATTTTTGTTAGAACTTTTATCCAGTTTATTTGATTTGTGGTCATGTAAAACTCAGATTCACCTATATTTGATTTGAACATGATCACTTAATTACCATATATCACCAACATGCTGAAACCTGGACAAGATAATTTTATGTTTTTCTTTAACCAGTTGTGCCATTTTATGCGTTTCTGGTTCGCATGGCATAACAAATCATCTAGAGGAATTGATCACCTCAACCCAATGCTGCAGCTTGATTGTAATTGAAGAGTATCTGTTTCAAAAATCTAATTGCATCTGGCTTAAAGGATTGTATTCAATATCGATTTCCGAGCAATATGACATGAAGAGCTATAGCTCATGAGCATTTTAATTTATATCTACTTGGAAATAGGTCGCCGTTAGTCAAGATTTCCCTTTGAAGTGCAGCTTTTACTTGATCATCATTCCCAACTGAACTTTGATTGTAGAGATTTACTGGGATGCAGACTGGCTGCGTTTGCCATTTTCATAGATATTTCTTGCAGTGTCATCAAGTGGGCTTTATGGGGTCTTTTGTATTACTAGATCTGTTGCTAATGGTACATTGTATATTCTTTTTCCACGAGAAGTCTTCATTTTTTTTGGGGGAAGGTACAGAAATCTGTCTTATCCTGCTAAAATTTCATTTCAGCCTCTACTCTTTTTTTGATGGATAATGAAGAATATTATATAGAACTTAGATAATAGGTAATACAAACACATGGATCCATAAGATGGGGACCACATGTATGGCTACAAATAAATAAAAGGTACAGTACATCTACCCAAGAACCTTCCTACCATGCACCACAGAACCTTTACTATGGTCATAATACATTTAATCAAGGAGAATCTAATTGTCCTCTTCCATTTTTTTTGGTCCATAATTACTTTCTTTTCGTTCTATTTCTTTACGAATTCTTTATTTCTATTTGGCCTTATCCTGCCACAAATTTAAAGAAGGAACAAAAGAAAATAGAGAATAGTTGTGTTTCTGCTGGTGTAACAAATTCAACTTCCATTTTTTTTTCTGGTGAAAAAAGGTACCATCAGTGATGTGATTGATACTCATTTCTTGGAAGCAAAAAAAAAAAAAAAATTCAATATAGAAGTTCTATCTCTTCTCATCATTCTCCCATCATAATCTTCATCATTGTTTTCCCAGCCTTGTTGACTATTTGAATACTATTTTCTGTCCACACTTTATCAAGAACTATATATTCTATTAGATTTTGGGAAGTCAGTGTTCCCTCTTCTTGAATCCATGATGCTTATGGCCATGCCTTGGTCTTTCACAGCTATCAACCTACTTTGATTCTTGCTTAGGTTCTTTTTCTTAAAATTTCTTTGGCGTACATGTAGTAAATCAAATATAGATGTTCTTGTATGTCAGATTTGGAAGCACTTTTGTGATATAGTCATCTGTGTATATATTTGGGTTTAATATATTCCATAAAAGGGCCATTGCTCATGATAGTAAAACCTTGGTCCCTTGAGAATGTGTATTTGTGCCTGAGTGCAGCCACTTTGCAAAAGAAAGAGAGAAAAGGAAAAAAAAAAAAAATTGTAAACCTAAGTTTGTTGCTAGTCCACCCCTCTTGGTAGGACCTTCATTAGGTTTATGGTTTTTTCTTGATATCTTCATTACTGCTTTTCACACTAATTGTCATAACCATATTCTGTTTATGTAATTTGTGATTGTGTCGCTTTGATAGATTGGGAAGAGCAGGATTCATGTTTTTGACAACTAGTTAGGAGAAGGCATATGGATTTGATTGAGAGATTGATATGTATAGTGGAGATGAAATATCACTCCTTTATGGGGGCCCTTGTGGTACATTCCTATTTTTTTTTGGTAGAATTGTGGTACATTCCTAATGGTTGATGCAGAAATTCAGGTGTTATGGCACAACAATGCTCTTACATAATCTATCTTGATTCCAAGTCGATTATTTAGTAGCCATAAGATTTTGCTATCATATCTTTTTGTTCCTTGGAGATTTATTAAAAATCTTGGTAACCATGTCTCTGTTTGACTCTCAGACAAGGCAACACTCTGGTAATGCATCAATGTGGCAAAGTGTTTCAGCTTTTGGCTCCCATAGTCTGATCTTCACTGACTATAGAAAGGCCTTTACACTTTGTTCCATTGTAATTTTGTTCCATTTGATTTGTTGTTGTATCACCTGTTCTAGCCATCCCTATTCTAAGACATGAGCACCCTTCAAGTTTCAATAGAAGCCAAGTATTTTAATTTTCTCATTTTCTGTTCTTAGATAGTTCTTTATTTGCACAATGTTCATCTGGTCACTCAACTTTCATCTTAGGTACTTCTGTTGAATTCATCATGCTCAGAAGATTGTTAGATTTCCACTAATGTTTTGTTTTTTAGATACGATTAAGTTTTAGTTAAATTTTTTTTGAAATAATTAAACCTGTCATTTTTGTTGTGGATAAGTTTTTGCACTTTTCCTTAAAACAGTGACTCACCCATTTTTAATACATTACCTTAATCCCAGGTTTCAAATATGTTACCCCTGTTGAAGCGTGGTATAGGTGTTCATCATTCTGGCTTGCTTCCCATTTTGAAGGAAGTGATTGAGATACTCTTTCAAGAAGGGTACATCAAGGTTGGGAATAAGATCTTTTATGTTTTATTTGTTTATTGTAGATGGTGTGGACTTTATTTAAAGATATAATAATTAACCATTGCTTTATTGTGTTACTCACCTTCAGCTGTAACTGCATATTATAAATTTGCTAGTATGCACAACGTTTCATCTACCACTGATAATGATGTAGTGAGAAAGTTTTGTGAATACACGAGCTCCTATAATATCATTTATATTATGTATGAGATAGCTAGTGGATTATTAAATGACTTCGATTGTTAAACTTTAGTGCAATTTTTTCCTCAAATTTGGCCAAGTCGGGGGTAGGATTTTCTGATAAGATTCTTGTTAGGTCTTTCCATGATCTGAAGAAACTTATGCACATGTATGCAGAGAAAACTGCTTTTGCTTATTTAATATATATTCCGAATGTCTGAGATGTGCTTCCTGAAACAAATATCATTATTTCTGTTGTCATACTTGTTTAGACTACTTATGGTTGTCTTAGAATATGTCTTTTAGCTTTTTTAATTGCTTCATAGCATTGAAACCATTTTTTCAGTGTCTGTTTGCCACAGAGACCTTCAGTATAGGTTTAAACATGCCTGCAAAAACTGTGGTGTTTACGAATGTGCGCAAGTTCGATGGGGATAAATTCAGGTGGATTTCCAGTGGAGAGTACATACAGATGAGTGGCCGTGCGGGTCGTCGAGGTATTGATGAACGTGGTATATGCATCCTCATGGTGGATGAGAAGATGGAACCATCAACAGCTAAAATGATGCTGAAAGGGAGTGCTGATTGTTTGAACAGGTATGCCTTTCAGTTGCTACTTGAATTGGTGTTTGCCTGCATGTTTCTCATTGTTTTTTCATAGAAGTAGAAATGGGGTTTCAAATAAATAGGGTCATGCTATCTATGGTTATTTTCTGCAACATCCTTTACTGCTAAAGATACTGGTTGAACAAAATGTTACCAAATTTGTTAATTATCATCATTTTTTTTATCGGTAATAAGAATATATTAGATTAGAAGATTTAGCAAATTATCATCATTGGAAAGTAAGAAACTTTGATTTAAAGCAAAAGCTATTATGGGCATATAAAATCTTCTGAGTCTGATGTAGGACAGCCCTATAAAGGATTGGAGTCTCACCAACCTTCAATTGGGTTTGGATAATGGAGTCTCACCAATACCCGGCAATGGAGTCTCAACACCACCAAAGAACAAGAGGAGTCTCACCTCAAGCACAAAATAAAATAATTCTCATTCAATTGTCAAAAATAGAAGATTATAAGGATATTTATAGACAGTTTACTACTTGCAATCAAACTCTAATCCTACTTAAACTAGGAAAAGATAATTGAAAATAAAGTTAATGTTTATCTCAAATAAAAAAAGCATATTCTACTACAACTCAACTCTATCAAGATATGGACCATAGGTGGGCCATATTTACATCAATCCCCCCCACTTGAAAAAAAACTCGGCTCCGACAAGTTTGTAGCTAGATACTTCTCGTATAGATCAGTATTCAACCTTTGCCCATCTGAAGTCTTGAGCCACGTGCAATTAGACATCGGACGATTTTTCCACTTTACCAAGAACTTTTGATATCCTCCACGTCGAGTAGAAATGATCTAATCATCCAATATATCTTCAATTTCTTCTCTTGGCTTGACCATGTGAGGAATCTTGATAACTTGTTCTTCCTCCTCATCTTCAACATAATGTTCATGATATGCTGTCAAATCTTTAACATTAAAAATAAGACTTATTTGCATATCAGATGGTAACTCAGGATAATATGCATCTGCACCTAGTCTTTTTATCACCTTGAATGGACCTGCATTCCTTGAATAAAGCTTTTGATATGCACATCTTGGGAATCTTTCAGGTTTTAAATGAACCATCACCATGTCACCTTGAACTCAACAATCCTTCTGTACTGATCTGCTTTTTGCTTGTAATTCTCGTTACTCAATGCAATCTTCTTTCGAACTTCTTTATGACCATTTTGCAAATGTTGGACAAAATCTTCTGCAACTCCACTTGGACGTGATGAAATAGGTAACGGAACCAGGTCAATAGGTTGTCTTGGCTTAATGCTTGTTACTATCTCAAATGGAGATCGCCCAGTAGATCTGTTAACAAAACTATTGTATGCAAATTTTTCCTGGGGAAGAATAAAATCCCAAGTACCAATATGATCTGTCACCAAAAACCTTAACAAATTTCCCAAGCTTATATTCACAACTTCAGTTTTGTCCATCTGTTTGAGGATGTAATGCACTTGAATAGTTTAGTTTCCAACTTATCCCATAAAGTATTCCAGAAATAGCTAACAAACTTCACATCTCAATCCGAGACAATAGTCTTTGGCATTCCATGAAGTCAAACAACCTCTCAAATAAATAATGTGGCTATACGAGATGCATCAAAGGTTCTTGAACATGGTATAAAATGTGCCATCTTTGAAAACCGATGAATCACTACAAAAATAGAATCGTGGTTTCTTATGGTCTTAGGCAAACCAAGAACAAAATCCATGCTAAGATCTTCCCATGGAGCATTAGGAATAGGCAATGGGGTATATAACCCTGCATTTTGTTTCTGGCCTTTACCCAATTGACAACTTCGACAGTACCTTAGGATTTTAGCAACGTCTCTTTTCAAACTTAGCCAATAAAATCTGTCTTCAACAAAAGCAATTGTCTTGCCATGTCCAAAATGTCTAGCTAATCCTCCTAAGTGTAACTCCCATACCACATGTTCTCTAAGTGAAGTCTTTGGCAAACACAAGCGAGTTCCATAAAAGAGATAGACATCTTAGATTGTATAACTTGAATGTTTGGTAGTTGGGTTTGCTGAAACCTCACTGTAGATTAATCTAGAGTTTTCATCATCAATGTAGTCCCTCTTCACTTCTACAAAGCCGTTAACTGCGACTGAAAGAGTTGTCAATAAACAAGCTTTATGACTTAAGGCATTAGCAACTCGATTTTCAATTCCTACACGGTGCTTGAGAACAAAGTTAAACTCTCGAAAAACATTGGCCCATCTGGCATGACGTGCACTCAGCTTCTTTTGTGAATTGATGTACTTTAAAGCTTCATGATTAGTGAACAATAAAAACTTTTTGTGAACAAGATAATGCTTCCAATGCTTCAAAGTTTGTACTACAGCATAAAACTCAACATCATAAGTACAATGATGCTTTTGTGCCCCATTAAGCTTTTTGATAAAAAATGCAATGGGATGTCCTTGACTTAGAACTCCACCTATGCCGATGTGAGACGCATCACATGATACTTCAAAGAATTTCTCAAAATCAGGAAGTTGAAAAATTGGTGCATGAGTCAACTTCATCTTAATTTCTTCAAATGCCTATTTCAGTATTCGTCCAAACAAAAGGACCAGATTTGGTACATTCTGTGATTGGTGCCATAATTGTACTAAAGTTACGAATGAATCATCGGTAGAATGTTGTAAGTCCATGAAAACTGCGATCTTCATGGATATTTGTGGGGATTATCCATTCTGAAATGGCTTAAACTTTCTTAGGATCAGCTTCTACACCTTTTGTTGAAATAATGAATCCCAAGAAAACAGCACTCGGCTTTATAAACGAACACTTCTTCAAATTGATGTACAGCTTTTCATAATGTAAAACTCGCATTACTTGTCGTAAATGGTCTTTATGATCTTCATGAGTTTTACTATAGATGAGAATATCATGAAATAAACAACAACGAATCAACCAATGAATGGACGAAGCACTTGAGTCATAACCCGCGTGGAGGTGCTAGGTGCATTAGTTAGCCCAAATGGCATAAATAACCATTCATATAATCCATATTTCGTCTTGAAAGCCGTCTTCCACTCATCACCTAGACGAATTCTGATTTGATGGTACCTATTTCACAAATCAATCTTCGAAAAGATAGAAGCTCCAGTCATCATATCAAGCATGTCATCTAGCCTTGGGACAGGAAACCGATACTTGATTGTAATTTTATTAATAGCTCTATTATGAATACACATCCGCCAACTACCATCCTTCTTGGGTGTCAACAAAGCAGGTACAACACAGGGACTAAGGCTTTCTCTGATAAATCCTTTATTGAGAAGCTCATTAACTTACCTTTGTAATTCTTTGTGCTCCTTTGGATTCATCCTGTAAGCTAGCAAATTTGGAAAACTTGCTCCAAGGACTAAATCAATTGCATGCTGGATATCATGCATTGGTGGCAATTCTTGTGGCAACTCTTCAGGCATTAAATTTGAGAAATTTGTCAAGATTTCTATAATTTCAGGATCTTCCTCTTTCCCTTTGCTATCTTGTTTCTTTGCGATTTCACGATTGATTAGAGCATAGACGACACCCTTTTCTTTACTTTCTTCTTCAAAGTGTCTCATATTCAGGATACCTTGATTACTCTTCAATTCTGGTTGCTTTGTTGGTGTAGGAATCTTCATTGGTCGTAAGGTAATCTTTCTTCCATTGTAGATGAAGGAATAAGTGTTAGCATAGTCATCAAGCTCTACTTTTTGATCATACAACCACGGTTTTCCCAACAAAATATGGCTCACTTTCATAGGAATTATATCACACCAGACAGAGTCTTGATAATATTTTTCTAGTGAAAATGATACAAAACAACGATTCTTTACTGGCAGTGAAGAGTCAATAACCCAAACAACCTTGTAAGGTTTAGGGTGTTTCTCTACCTTCAATTTCATCTTGTCAACCAACTCTTGGGATGTTACATTCATGCTACTACCCCCATCAATAATGAGATTCAATGCTTGTCCATTATGACTTAATCGTGTTTGAAATATGCTGGTACACCTCCAATCTTTTGCTTTCTCTTCTTTAGGAGTTGTTAGAATTCTTCTAACAAGAAGAAAAGGATCATTTGAACCTTCTAAACAATCTTCTTCAATGGCCTCCTCGGACTCTCCTTCTATTGGTTAATCAAGATCTTCATATTCTTCAATAAAACCTTCTTCATCACACAAAAGATCTGAGTCGCGAACAAGTGCAAACTTTCGATCTTTTGTAGGACACACAATAGCATATTGTCCCTTTCTGCTGCATTTATAGCACTCATCATTACTAGCAACTCTCCTTGAAGAAGCATTAGCTACAGCTTTTCCTTTCTGTTCATCACGATCAACAACTCCGGGATTTGCAGGATTAGCACTTCTGTTGATAGGAGCAATGTTTGTTATGCTTGAATTTGCCCTTCTTGCTGAAGTTGTAATAAAAGTTGAATTACCACCCAACTATGGGTTTGATCTTAGGAATGAAGATCCCTTTAGTTGGTTTTCGATCTTGAGTGCCAATTGATACGCTTCGTCAACACTAACCAATTTGGTAGTCGATAACTCCTTGATTTCTGCTCGAAGTCTTGACTTGTAATGAGCAAGAGCTTGTCTTTCAGTTTATGTGATCTGGCTTCGAATTGTTAATCCATGGAACTTGCTGGTGTAATCATCTACTGTTGAGATTCCTTGTCGATGAAATAGCAAGTCTTCAAAAATTGATTCTCCGTAATCAATTGGTAAATACTTTTCCTTTAACTTGAGCTTCATTTCTTCCCAATCAGTTATAGGAGGTTGTTGAAGACGATGGAGTTGTTCTTCTACGCTGTGCCACCAAATTCGTGCTTGTCCTTTAAGCTTCATCTTGACAAATTGAACCTTTCTCTCATCAGACATATCAAACCACTCGAATTAATCGTCAAGAGACATCAATTGATCTTGAAAGGCATGAGGATATAGCTTTTCGAAGAAATCTGGAACATCTACACGAACTCGCTTAAAAACTTCGTCAAATCTATCTTCATGATAGTCTGGTCGATCCAAAATATTTTGGAAAGTCGGCAGGTGCGGCAAGTGTTCATGTTTAGCAGGAGTTGGATGGTGAGGTGTATTATTCCTCGGACCTCGATATGCTCCACCTTGATTCTGGGTCTGTCTTGTGGTAGCCCTTGCACTGCTTTCTGTTATTTCATTATCTGGAGTTTCCTTGGCTAACCCGTTCATCTGCCCTATGGCTCCTTCAACATCAACAACATCTTCTGGATGTTGATCTCCATACACTTGATTCCGTACTGTGTCCATTTTTTGAGTGATAGAACCAAGCTGGTTCACCAACTCAAGCAAGAGTTCATCACGTTGTGAGTGGGAGAGCTTGGGTGCACTTTGACTGACTGCATATGATTTCCTGCTTCAAGTACTCATTGTGTAACCCAAAGTAAGTTTTGGTTTTGATACGGTATTTAGTTACCACCGAAATCAAAAACCAAAACTATTTATTGTCTTCTAAGGCTTCGTTGCAGTACGTGTCATGTACTATATAAAAGTCCAAAAGAACCTTTAATACACTTTATGCATGTCCCCCTCAGTCTTCGTTGTGTTACTTGTCACGGCCAGTATCACCAAAGAAAAAAAAAATCCTCAACTCTCTTTTTAGGCTTTGTTGTTGTCCTTGTCACGTACAGTAGCACAACCCAAAAGCACAAAATGCAACTTCCCTCCGGTCACGTAACTATCTTCCTAATTTTGTGGTGTGAAACACAAAGTAGTCTCCTTTGTCGTACCCTAACACAACCCAAAAAATAATCGTCTTCTCCTCCAGCAACGCCCTTCAGAGGGCTTGTTAAGTTACAATATATGTACTGTATTGAAACCCTATAAGGGTCTTCTCCTCCACAAAAAACTTTTAGCAACGAAAAGAATCTTCCTTTTGGACACCACGTTCCACCGCCAAGTTCTTCAGATCCTGCTTGAAATATCGTTGCCATCGTGTGCAAGGAAGACAGCGAGAAAATACCATCAATAGAGGTTGGGACGATGTTTTCCAAGAATCTGGCCTGCGTCGATCAAATCTTCTTAACACAAAAAGCGATTGCAACAGCTCTTGTAAAACATGAACAATGATCACAGCAGCCACAAATCGACCAGCAGTTGGGAAGAAAAGGAATCTTCACGATGACAGCAGCCAATATCTACGATTACAGCAAAACCTGTATCACGAACACGATATCTCTTGGATGCGAACCTGTCTCTGATACCAAAAACTGATGCAGGACAGCCCTATAAAGGATTGGAGTCTCACCAACCTTTAATCGGGTTTGGGTAATGGAGTCTCACCAATACCCAGCAATGGAGTCTCACCTCAAGCACAAAATGAAATAATATTCATTCAAATTCAAAAATTGAAGATTACAAGGCTATTTATGGACAAAGTTTCCTACTTGCAATCAAACTCTAATCCTACTTAAATTAGGTAAAGATAATTGAAAATAAATTTAATGTTTATCTCAAATAAAAAAAAACATATCCTACTAAAACTCTTAACTCTATCTAGATATGCACTATAGGTGGGCCATATTTACATCAGAATCACTTTTAAAAATTATATAAAATGGAAAGCTGGTGCATCTTCAAGTCTCAAGTGCTAATGGTTCATTCCATTCTCTCACTCTCTCTACACATAAACATACACAAACACAGACACACACACACACACATACAGAACACACAGATGGATTCGGTTCAAGTTAGATAGCAACAACAATGCCTCAAGTATAATTCAAAGCAAGAACAGACAGGAAATGCAATTCACTCTATTTACACTATAAACTAACCAATTCGATCTCCACCTTGACCCTTCAACACCAGATCTGGCAGAAGAACAAAAAGGAACTCCTCCCTACCAACAAATTCTCTAGCAGATCTGTCATCCAGTAGTAAAATTCTCTTAAGTTGGAGGTGTCGCACCCCCATCCCCGGTGGGCGGTGCAGCCGGGTTCGGTCCCTGGCATATGAATTTTTTGCTCGACTCACTTTTTGTTTTCCTGATTTCAATTTGTTGTCCTTACCCGGTTTATTTTGAGTTTGGAGTTGGCAGTGCCTGTTGGTTTAAGGGTGTAGGCAGTAACCTAGGCTGGTTTAATCTGAACCAAGTTCCAGCTAAGCGACCCGGAGAAGTCCGTAGACACCTTGGATCATCCCGCTAAATGCAAGTTCACTTGGATTTGACTGTGCCAATTTATTGTTAAGGAATTGGTGATTTGCCTCTGGCCTGTTAAGTTGGTTTGGACCGGACAATTGAATGTGCCCGTGTGTGGGATTTCGCTAAACTGGTCATGTACAGGCCCTTTCTAAGTCTTGCATGGGCCCACAGAGAATCAAGGAGGGGTTTGGACCCATAAAAGTCAAGCGTGGCTTTGGGCCAGTCTAGACCTTAACATAGGCATGCCTGGGTCCATGATAGTCAGTGAGGGCATCCAAAAGCTGGGCTGGGATCAACCCTTTAGCCCATGTGTATAGGAGAGCTAAGTGAGTCCATTAATTGGGCCTGATTGCACCGAAATCAATTCGCATGAGTGTCCAGATCTGATCAGGGAAGTCAGATTTTAGTCTAATGGAACTGAGCCATTATGGGTAATGTAAGAATCTCAAACGGGCTTTTCTGCTATTACATGTGTAGAGGGTTTTGAGGGGATTTGGGGGATGTTATTAAATTAAATCAAATGGCAAATATGAAAGCAATTAATTGAACAGGGTTTTGGGTGCCTATTTTGCCCACCCGGGTTAAATAAATCTGGTGCACCATGGTGAGCTCTTCGTGCCTAGCCATCTCCCCTTTTCACATCTTCCTTGTTTTGCATTTTCAAGTACTAGAAAATTGTAGTGACACCCTTCACTTTTCTCCCAAAAATCAGTACATGAACAAGGCACTTAATGGTCATATTTTATGCACCCCTCTTCTACAATCAAACCAGAAATGCTGCCGTGATTGATCTTCATCTTTGCGTCATTTCTCAACCGTAACTCAGTCCAGAGAATGTGACAGCATAGATCCACATCTCTGCAAGGAGCTCATTAGCTCAGAAGATGGATCAGCGATTAGTAAGGCAAAGCATGGTTTAAGAAGTTAAATTAGCATGGAAAGCAATAAAGAAGGGTTTGTTATTCATGCATAACACACCTAGAAACGTGACTTTGCAGGAACTATTTTAGGATAATTAGCATATAAACTCCTAAACTTGGTGTAGATCAATCACATGGTTCCTTAGGATGAAGATGAACTGACACTCTTGGAATGGAATGGAAGATTGGAGGGTGTTGTGGGAGGATGGAGGTAGCCACATATGATAGCCAAAAGCTCATTTGAAGTAGTTTCCTTTGTTCCAAGTTTCATTTTTTTTTTTTTGAAGACTCCTGCTTTTCTGAGAATTCAGCCTCCTTTTTAAGGTTGCTGGAGATCTTCAAGTTGGCCTAGAGTTCTCTCCCTTTTTCCAATATTTTTTTAGATTTAAAAATCCTTCCTCCTAAGAGTTCTAGATCCAAAATTTTTTTTTTTTTGAATCTTCCCTTTTGAATTTGTTAAAATTTTAAACCAAAAAAAAAAAAAAATTCATCTTAGTTGTGCCAAATCACATGCAGAATTGCGCATTATGATTGTCCCTAGTGCTGCCAAATGATGTACTATGAATATGCCACATGTCATCATTTTTGGTGACACATGGTACCATAAGGTCTCTCAAAATTGCATGCTGATATGTCATGATGATGATGCGACATGTGACATGCCACTTAAGCACCACATGTACACTCAGTATTGATGACACACATGGCATTTTCTAAAAGATTTAAGAATTCCCCAAGAATTTACGAAACTGTAGAACCCTCCCTATTCTTCATGTCACTCATTTCTTGATTTTGAAAGTTTTTAAACTTTTGTTTTTTTGTAGACTTTAACATTTGGGGTTTGTTGACATGCGGATCAAGATTTTTTTTAGATTACTCATGCCCTAATAACCATTTTACATCAGAGACCCATTTTTTCTGGTCTTGCCTAATATGAGGGTTTTATTTCCCAATTCTCCTCTTGCATTTTAAGGGCACAAAATTAGGGTGCTTACAGGAGGATCTACTATAGTCATTTGTTATATCTTAACAAATTGATGCTTATCACAAGAAGATCGACAAGGGGGTGCAAAATTAGGGGGCTTATATCTTGTTAAGTGATGAAAATCAAGGCTGCCTTGAAAGACAAGTATTGGAAGAAGAATTGCTAAATGTGATTAGTCAACTTGATGTTGATAAGGCCTCGGGACTTGGCGTCTGCTCTTTGGCTTTTTACAAATGGTGTTGGCATAACATTTGTAAGGAATTGCTTCTCTCAGTGCAAGAGTTTATGGAGACAACCAGATTTAAAAAGTGTGCAAATGAAACTTTTTAGCACTAGTACCAAAAAGTGAAGGAGCTGCAATTTTGAAATATAATAGGCCTAGAAGTATTGTAAATAGTTTCTATATGATTGTGGCAAAATTATTGGCTACTAGGCTAAGGAAGATGCTATCCGCATTAGTATCTCATGCGCAAAATGCTTTTGTGGAAGGCCGTCTTGGATGGGGTTCTCATTGCTAAGGAGAGTTTGGATTATATCCAGGATCATGAAGAGGAAACAGTCATGTATAAGCTTGATTTAGAAAAGGCTCATGACCAGGTCAATTGGTCTTTTCTTATGTACCTTTTTTCTGGTGAGTGTTTTTGGACTTAAATGGAGAAAATTGATTTACCTATTCCTATCTGAAGTTTCTGTTTCTATTTTAGTTAATGGAACAGCAGTTGGGTTTTTCCACATGAGGGGCTTGAGATGAGACAAGGGGATCGATCCCCTTTCACCATTTTGATTCATATTGGTGATGGATGCTTTGAGTCGTATGATTGAAAAGGCCACATTTAATTGAATGGCAGGAATTAGGGTGGGAAATCTTCATGCATGAAACCTCTTTGCAAATGATGCAATGATCTTTTGTGGGGCCAAAAGACAGCAATTCCGGATTCTCAGAGCTATCCTTACATGTTTTGAAGTGGCTTAGGTGTTAAAACCAGTTTGAAGAACAGTGCAGTCTATGGTGTTTTTGGGAGGCAAAATTTATGATATTTGAGTCGTATACTTGGGTGCAATATTGGTGCTCTACCTCCTCCTTATTTGGGCATTGCTCTTGGTGCATCTTTCAAGACTAAATCAGTAGGGCCCCTGTGGTGGAGAGCAGAAAAAAAATTAGAGACTTAGAAAATTTTGCTTCTTTTGAAAGCTGGGTGGTTACCTATAATTGTGCACACACTTGCAAACCTTCCTGCATACTTTATGTCTATTTTGCAGATTCCCACATCTGTTGTTGAAGTTATTGAAAAATTACAATGAGATTTTCTCTGGAAAGGTTAGGGGAATAAACAGAAATATCATTTGGTGGATTGGAGAGGTGTATGTAAAAGTATGAAGGAAGGAGGTTTGGGCATTTAACCCCTACAGGCATTTAATATAGCACTTTTGTCAAAATGGATCTGGTGGTTTAGTCAAGAACATGACAGGTTGTGGAGAAAGTTAATTGTGTCCAAATATGGGTATAATGAGGCTGATTGGTTTCCTAGAAATATTAATGGTTCATATGTGATAAGTGTTTGGCGGCCCATAAGCAAACTTATGGACAAAGTCAAACTAGGTTTTAAGTTCAAAGTGGTGGATGGAAGCAAAGTTAAATTCTGGTATGATGACTGGTGCTGGGGAACCAACTTAAAAACTGGATTTCCAATCATATTTAATATTAGTGACGCTAAAAGGGCAACAGTAAGGGATTTTAAAACAAACAACTCAAGGTCATGGAATTTGAATTTGAAGAGACAGCTGTTAGACTGGAAGCTGGTCCATATGGCCTCTTTAGTGTCTTGTTCGGAGGAGCAACTGGTAGGGCTGGGCTTGGACTCTGTAATATAGAAATGGGATGCATCAGGCAGATTTTCTTTGAAGTCTTTCCTTGTCACCAATCAAAGGGAAGGAAGTTTGGGGCTGCCCAGGTAACTTGGAATAATGCTATGCCTTCAAAATTATACTTTCTTGCAGCTTTAGCAAAGATCATAACTCTGGAGTTGGGATAACTTAGTCAAAAGGGACTGGATGAAGCCAAATAGTTGCATTATATGTAAGAATCAAGCTGAGAATGTGGATTATTTGCTGGTCCACTGTGAGGTGATGGTATTTTTTATTTTCCAGATTTCAGGTGTCTCGGGTTCAACCATTGAACTTTCCAGTCGCTGTCGTTGGCATGGAGATTTATGAGAGGTACATAAATGGTAGGGTCTCTATTGAATTTGACACATACTGTGGTTGCATGGGCAATATGGGAAGAAAGGAATAGGAGGATTTTTGAAGGCAAATAAAGGACAGTTCAGTTTCTACTTCTATTTTGCAACTTCTAATTCTATGGGTTTCTAACCATAGTTCTCCTGTTGAGTTGGAGTTGGATTCAATTCTAAAGTGTAGCAACTTGCATGCGTTATGAGGATTAGGTCTGTTTTTGTTTCAGCTTTGGTCCATGTTTCATGCACTGCTGTATTGATGTTATTTTTACTTTTTATTTTTGTTTTTTTGCATAGTTTCTCATTTTAATTTGTAAGCTTATTAACATTTTCTGAGCCCAGAATTACTCCATTGTGATTTATTAGAATTTGATGAGACTAAGCTAAATCATGGTCAAATGGTAATTACTACATGCATAACTTCAACTGGTTAATGTGATACCAATTACATTGCTGAGATTTGCTAATTTAGCTTTATTATGTGACTAATGTGTAAATTTGGATCAACACAAGAGAAAGCGACTGAGCCTGTATAGTTTGTACACTGAATGATACTATCATAACTCTTTCGTGATGATAATATTTAGATATGCTTCTTCTGATCTATTTATCCATGCATTCAGTGCGTTTCATCTAGGCTACAACATGCTTTTGAATCAAATGCGATGTGAAGACAGTGACCCTGAGAATCTGCTTCGGAATTCATTTTATCAATTCCAATCCGATCGTGCAATTCCTGATCTTGAGGTCAGTTGATATTAGGCTATGCAAGAAGTGGTTTATTATAGTCAAGTTGAAGGCTGGTATCTGAAAATACTTGTTCTATTTGCAGAAACAAGCAAAGGATCTTGAAGATGAGAGGGATTCAATTGTAATTGAAGAAGAAAGTAGTTTGAAGGATTTTTACACCCTCTTACAGCAATACAAAAGTTTGAAGAAGGATGTTCGTGATATTATTCTCTCTCCAAGGTATTGTTTACCCTTCTTTCAGCCTGGGAGGCTTGTGTGTATACAATGCTCCAACATTGATGAAAAATCAGCATTCTCCACTAAGGACCAGGTTACTTGGGGAGTGATAATTAATTTTGAAAGGGCAAAAGGCGTTACTGAAGGTGAGGGAGCCAAAAATTGTTTTTGAATCTCCATTCCATTCCATGATATATTTGATTTCGGAATGTGAGTCCTTCAACTAATTTTCTTTACTTTTGATTGTGCTTCAGATGATGCAAATAGAAAACCAGAGGAATCAAACTACACAGTTGATGTTCTTACCAGATGTGCAGCGAACCAGGATGGAGTTGCAAAAAAGTCGATTAATATTATCTCTTTGAAAGAACCTGGAGAGCCTGCTGTTGTTTCTATACCTATCTCTCAGGCAAGTTCATGGTCCTCTCTCTCTCTCTCTCTCTCTCTCTCTCTCTATCTATGTCTTTCTTTCTTCCTCTCTTTGCATAATGGAGATTTCACTTGCAGAAAGAAAAGAGGGGCTTGATATTTTATTTATTTTAAATAATAAAAGTTATATCTATTCATAAAGGAAAAAGCAAAAAACAAAAACTTACCTTAAAAAATCACTTGTCACTGATTTCACTTTGAAGCCAAACATTTTCTTATACATTTCAGATTTGCACTTCCTTTTAAGATTTCAAATTTCAAACCTATTTGAACGACTCAAACCCAAAACATGTGCTATGATTTGAGATTTTATTTTTTATTTTTAGGTGAAATAATTTGAGATTCTTTCTGGCATCTATATCCATATTAATGATATTCTGTTTAACTTTTTGTCAGCACATTATTTATTACTCTCTTTCTCAACCCCAACACACCTCTACTCCATACCTCTCCTCCTTTCAGGGATTTCCAGTTTTTTAAATATATCATGGTAATGATAAATGTGGTTTCTGTACTATATTTCAACAGATTGATAATTTGAGTAGTGTCCGTCTAATCATACCGAAGGATCTTTTGCCACTCGAAACTCGAGAAAATACGCTCAAGAAAGTCTCAGAAGTGCTTTCCAGATTTAAAGAAGGGATTCCCCTCCTGGACCCTGAAGAAGACATGAAGGTATGCTATGTTTAATTCTTCCTTTTTCCTTCTTTCTCAGCATCTTTGCCATTAGTTAATCCCTTTGTGTATGTTATTCAGGTTCAAAGTAACTCGTACAAGAAGGCCATCCGTAGAATAGAGGCTTTAGAAAGTCTATTTGACAAGCATGAAGTTGCGAAATCTCCTCTTATTGAGCAAAAGCTCAAAGTTTTACACATGAAGCAAGAATTAACAGCCAAAATCAAGTCAATTAGGAGAACAATGAGTTCTTCAACTGCATTGGCTTTTAAGGATGAACTCAAGGCACGGAAACGGGTTCTTCGGAGGCTGGGGTAATTATGATTCTCAATTTTTTACTTTGTCCTTCTAACAGGGAATAGATTTGCAGCTTTTTGGTTTGAAAGCTAAACCTGTCTAGTTTCTAACTTTTGTTTTTCCTGATAATTATTTATCTGTATAAGCACTGTTGTGGGTGGACGGGGGAGTTAGCTCTTGAGAAATAGTTATATTGTATGGGTGGCTCATAAAGAGCTTGGAAAAATGAATAAAATAAACTTTAAAAACCATCATAGTGTCTATTTTTTATGTTTGATCACAAACTCGAATCATAAAAAAAAAAAAATTGCAAATGCAAATGTAAGCATGAAAACTAGCATATGAATTTTTTGGAGCACTGAAAAAAAAAAAGAGAAATAAATTTCATGCTGCATCCATATTTGCATATATGCAAATGTTTGCATATGAATGTCTCTCTCTCTATAGTGTGTGTGTGTGTGTTGGGCGGGGTCCACAAATGGTTGAAAGTCTTATCACTTCTGATTTTTTGATGAATAATGTGCAGTCATTAATCATTAGTATCAAATATCAAGCAACAAAAAGAACAACAAATGCCCATGGGAGATGGAGATAAAACAGGAAGTAAGAACCCCTGTACCTAGCCTGTTACATCTTTCATAGCAAAAAAACAAAAGACTAAAATCTGAAGGCTCCCCACTAACCCCCTTCCTTAGCCAATAATTCCCAACTCCTGATCTCATTGGCATTAACTCCCCAAAAAACTTTGTGCAATATCATTTGCATAAAAACAGTAAAGGTTTCATCCTCTATAACCCCCGGAAGTCTTGGTTGAAGATTCTCAGAAATACTTCTATTCCTTGCCTTCCAAATATTCCACCTGACTGAGAAAAATACTGCCCAATACATTAATTTGCCTTTTCTCCCCAATTCTGGTAGATTTTATCTTTAGTAGGTGATAATGGATAGCTTGTATTATGTGCCGGGTATATCTCCAGAAAAGAGCTTTTGTTTTCTGGCTTTGAGGATGTTCCCTTAAGTTATGCCTCATGTTGATACATGCTCTAAGAATTATGCTCAATTTAACTTTTTTTTTAACCACTTTTACAGTCTATCCTACTCTGTGTAGAAAATGATATTCATTTATTCACTCTGAAATGTTTTTTGGCCATCTCAAATGTGACATATAATCATCATGGGAATTTTCAAAGCAAATGGTAAAAGAGGAAAAAAATTAATATAATTATCTAAAATTCTCAAAGAACACTTGAAATTTTTATGGTATTCTTTAATGCTCTTATAATCATCAAACTCCAGACTTTGTTAGCAATAGATTTCAATCACCCCTTAAACCAATTTCATTGTCATTTTACTTGGTCCTTTCTACTCAACCTTTTTATTGAGGATATCAACCTCTTATGATTCAGAGTGAAATGAACTGCAGATACATTACAAGTGAGGACGTTGTGGAGTTGAAAGGGAAGGTTGCTTGTGAAATCAGTAGTGCAGATGAATTGACCCTGTCTGAGCTCATGTTCAATGGGGTTTTTAAGGACATAACTGTGGAAGAGATGGTGTCTCTACTTTCATGTTTTGTTTGGCAGGAGAAGCTTCAGGATGCTCAGAAGCCCAGGGAAGAACTTGACTTGCTTTTCAGTCAGTTAAAGGAGACAGCAAGAAGGGTTGCAAAAGTTCAACTCGAGTGCAAGGTAATGGTGGAACTTTATATTTGGTTTATTTTGTTTCTCTGTATATTGAAATTCAACATAGAGGAAGTCTAAAATGAAATAATTGGGAGCTTCACAACTATAAGAACTAGGTTGTAGAACCATGGTCCTAAGTTGGACTAAAAGAATGACTCTTTGAACCGAATATAACTGGTGAACTTGTCGTATAAATTGTCTTTATAATTGAGATGGAGAAACCTGTGATTTGATGCTTTGGTTTAACTTTTATGAAACAGGTTCAAATCGATGTTGAAAGTTTTGTAAATTCATTCCGGTCTGATATCATGGAGGTTGTGTATGCATGGGCCAAAGGATCAAAGTTCTACGAGATAATGGATATCACGCAGGTTTTTGAGGGCAGCCTGATCAGAGCGATCAGGAGACTGGAGGAAGTCCTCCGGCAACTTATACAGGCAGCAAAGTCCATTGGGGAAACTGAGCTTGAATCAAAATTTGAAGAAGCCGTTTCCAAGATCAAGAGGGATATTGTCTTTGCAGCATCTCTGTATTTATGATTTACAGGAAAATCTTATGTTTCTCTTCTACTTTTAGGAAATCAAAACATAGAAAGAAATTTTTGTCTGATATGACAGCAAATCCTGTTTTCTTGGCAGTTTTTGAATCTAGTTATTTAGCGGATGGGGGTGTGATGTCTGTTACATTGAGTTTTTACAGAGTTGGATGCCCTCTCTTTTGTACCATATTTCATCAAAGATTCTTTGCATTGGGGAGCAAGATTGTGAATGCCTTATAACTCTCTCTCCCCACCCCATCTCTCTCTTCCTGTTTGAAATTTTAGAGGTTCATCAGCAGCATGAGGGTGGTAGAAATCCCCATTACATTATCATAAATTAATAATATGAAACTTTGGAGTCGATCATTGCATGTTTTCGCCGTCTTCTCAATAAGGTTTTTTTTTTCATATTATTATTCTCTGCTTTAATTTTTCCATTCATCCTCAGTTGATAAGGTGCACAATTGTGATGCTTTATTTTGCAATTGGTCTGTCTTTGTTACTAGAGAGTATTGGCATTGGTTGGGATTCTTGGGACAATAGCGTTGGAGATACTACATATACAGATGCTATTTTTCTTGAAAAACCTCAAGCATTTGTCACATTGTATAGGACACAGCTTCCACCACTCAATTATTGTCACTGACTCACTAACATCCAACTGGGTAGGCATCACATGTTTCATAAGATTTCTGTAAGTTTTTATTGAAAAAGAGCCATATTACAATATGTTTGAAGTTATTTATATCCTACATTTAAACAAAATGTAGAAAAATGGGAATGCTAATTTTCAATATTTACACATTTCCGACATTAATGTATAGTGTTGATCTTTCTACATGTTTCATAAGATTTCTGTAAGTTTTTATTGAAAAAGAGCCATATTACAATATGTTTGAAGTTATTTCTATGCTACATTTAAACAAAATGTAGAAAAATGGGAATGCTAATTTTCAATATTTATGCATTTCCGACATTAATGTATAATGTTGATCTTTCTATAATATTTTGATTTCCTTGACTTCATTAATTTTGTTGTAATATTCCTTGAAATTTTCTGAGAACTTTTCAATGTTTGTTCCATTGTATCTCTAATCTTTGTCAAAGTTTCCCATTATGAATCCCTATTGAATTTTCTCACTTGGGTCCCATATTTTGAAGGAGGGAACTTCTCCCAACATCGAACTGCAAAAACTTGAACTGTGACTACAATTATGATAGATGAGATAAGAAAGTTTTTATTATTAATTTTGTTCAAAGGGAATGGTGAAGTTACATCAAGGCACACTGGACATGGTCTTCATCTCTAGGAAGTGAGTTATCTGCTTGAAAAACATGCACTGTGCAAGCATATTTATTGAAATGTAGTCGACATTTATTTTGAATGATGCTTGAAGCTTGGCTCTATATTTTTTGGTAGAATGAAAAGAATGTGGATTTTGCTTGTTCTCTTTTATAATAAGTTTTTATCACAGTTATCAGGAATTATGTCTTCCCTGGACACTTACCTTTCTGATAGTGTTTGTGAAGCCGTTTCAAAATGGTTTCACTGGAAAGAGAAGCACACATAAAACTTTTGAAAGAAATGTCTAGAAAGGGCAGGGAGACACATGAGGAAGTACATTTCCTGTTGGAATTACCTTTCCCACATGTCTCTGTTTCTGTTTTTCTCAGATTTTTATTGAAATTTCCTCTCTGCTTCCCTGAACGTTCTTAATTTATTTACTGCTTCTTTTTTAGCTTCCTGTAATAATTTATTTTTCATTTCTGATATTATTTACTCCATGTAATTTTTTATCTGGCAACTATTGTGTACATCTGATTATTCTATTGCACTGGTAATTGAAATTCAGCTACAAAATAGGATTTCTGTGCCATTGTTCTTTGAATTTGACTCTGGTTATAGTCTGTAAAGATACGCTTGTGAGCCAAACAACTAAGAGATAATGAGTTTAGATAAGGATATTGGTTTTTTGTTAAGTCATTATGTAGAAGTAAATTATTGTTACATCTGCCTATCAAATTAGCTTTAATTGAACGGTTTTCCTACAGCTGTGCAATGTATTTAGTCATTTAGTGTTTCTTTTCTTTTTAATCATTCAGGATTACATAAAAGAAAGTGACAATCTAGTTTTCCTTCATGATCAAATTTGTGATTGCGATAGCATCTTGTCACAGATGGAAACGCTTCTCAGTGGTTTTCAGGTATTTTATAATTTTTTCCCTTCTTATTTTGGATATCTCTTTTAGTTTATTCTCCTGCATTTAAGATATCAGTTTTTGGTGATGAAGACATACTGCTTGTGATTGTCGGTCATATTAGTACATGTTTTGAAAGGATTGGAAATAGATCATTTTTCTCTTATCAGCATTCTTTATGAAGAATTTGTCCTATTTTTAGGAATTTTAATGATATTCTGTGGCTTTTAAGAATTTAGTGGCTCTCTCTCTCTCCCTCCACCCCCTCTTATCAGCATTCTGTGTGTCTGAAATTTTTAAACGTGCAGATGACAGGCCTTCAGTGCCAAGCAATTACAGGGAAGGAGAAACTTCCATGTTAATTTGTTTCCTATATTTCAACAAATCACTTCAACGAGTGTTACTCTAATAAAAGTCTGCAGTGGCAGAACCAGTACATTTACCAGGCAAAATTCAAATACTTCTAACAGATGTACAAGGTAACAAATGAAATAAATTTATGGGGTTGTTTTACTTATATGTACAACTCCTGGTAAATTATTAACTCATCTACAAGCAAAGCTACAAATTTGCCTCCCATTGCAATAACCAACAGGACCAGCGCTATCCCTCCAGAGCTGCAGAGGACTGTAGACTGGTAGGTAGTGATACCAAAATTGCCGAAACCACAAATGGAATGACAGGATATGGATTATTCTGTCCTCCCTACGGCTTCTAGATAGAGGCAGACAAAAACAAAATGATATTACTACAAAACCTGTTGTGGTAGTGAATGGATCCCTTCCTTTTTGTCGTATACCGTACAATATTTATCCAAATTGCTTGTATCAAACTCAGCTCTCAATAGAACCTGCAGCCTGGTGTAGCTCATGCAGTAGCCAGCAAAGCGTCATACCTGTTATGAATCAGTTTAGTGCATCCATAACTTCAATACTCTCTCCCTGCCACCTGAGGCTACCTTCTCACCGTCTGGACTCCAGTCAATGGCAAAAACCTTTCCAAAATTCAAAAATGAAACAAACAGAAACAAGATACCATCAAACCTGATAAAGAGATGTATCCTTAAGGTTCAATTACTTGCAAGGAGAGAATACCTCATCTGAGTGACCTGGAAGGTCTTGCTTCAACTTGTGAGAACGGATGTCCCATACCTAGATAACACTCATACCAATTAATTAAAACGAAAAGAACGAAACACAACAAATTCCATAGAGGTCCATATGATTAGACAATATACAAATAAGGGAGCTATTAACCATAATATATTTCACTAACAGAAATTAAAATAATGTTGCATAAAAACAGCATCCATGCTCAAATTTTGTACATATCCAAGTCTAAATAACAATTTAGACAGCTTACAATACTAATCTGCCATAACCAGTCTATTATTCAACTAGTATCCAAAACCAAAAATGTTTGCTGAAGAGCTGCCACCTTTACCATGGTAGAAATGACATAAGACAGGCCAAGAAAGATTTTGTAACTTGACAAGAGTAAAAATACATTTACAAGGTTATCCTGGATAAGCAAAGCCTGTTAATGATTTTAAATCAGTATCAACCACAAAACATGTGATAATGATATGAGAAACTTACCTTGAGTGTAGAGTCCTTGCTTCCACTAAGAAGAAGCCTACTGTCAGCAGACCAGCCGTAGATCAGTAAGAAAGATGTAAATTAGCTATTTTATAGGAGGTCAAGGAAGGTTGAGAAACAGAAGAAGCTGATTCAGACCTTATCTGGTATACAGGCCCAACATGGCCACGAAAAGCAACAACGAATTTGCCTGTGGTACCATTCCATAGCTTCACAGATTTGTCAAATGAGGCACTAGCCACCCATTGCCCATCAGGTGAAAAATAAACACGATTCACAAGCTGAAATAGAAAAATCAACTAGTATAAGGTCCTCTTCTTTGCTTTGATGAACAAATTAGTCGAATTAGTTGCCAAATAAAATCTGTCATGCCAAAAATACTTAGGTTCATGTTTCTGTAGCTGAATGAGCCAAGCTGAGCTGAGCCTTGCCCAACTCAAGTTGGGCCAGTAAACTTTGATGAAGACTTGGGCTCATAGGCTAACTAACATTGTTAATCTCAAGCTCAGCTTGTTCAGTTCAGATCAGTCTGCAATTGTAATTTGCTAACATGGTAATGTTACATTTTAAATCTAAAAAATCTAAGAGAGAAATATTAAACATAAACTAAAAGAATCTAAGATCAAAACATACACTTACCTTTTTCTTTTTTTTTTTCAAATAATGCAAAATTAAGTGAGCCAAGCTTTTACCAAGCTAAGCCTAGCTTTCACTTAGCTTGACTCAAGCTCACTAACTAAATGAGCTTTTTTAAGATCTCAGGCTTGAGTCATGAGCCTAATTATTAAGCTCAAGCTTAGCTCATAGGTGTTGAGCCTTAGCCTGATTATGTGTCAGGATCTGTCTGACCCTTGTATCTTGGTATGCATCGACTCATTTTCTATTCTATCAGGTATGGGTTTGAGGACAATTAATTCAATTTAACATAAAAAAAAAATAACTTCCACCAAAAAAAAAGAGATATCTATGAATCTTATTATTATTATTTTTTTTGTGGCATGAATCTATGAATCTTATTACTTCCATCCAATATAAACAACATTATACTACAAGAAAAAGTAGGTTCATATATTACAACCTAGTGAACTTACACGAGAATAATATTTTCAGCCATCTTAAATTGCCCCAAAAATCATCAGATGCCTCTCCAGAGTTGTGACACATACCAATCTAACAAAAAATTCATCTAAATAAGTAGGTATGGGTTTCATGTACTCCATACGAAGACCCATAGCCATGCCAAGCTTTTCTGAATGCGGGCATCATAGGCAAGTAAAGGATCAAGGCTAGAGCCACCTCATACTTGAGAAAATTTATTCACAATTAATTTGAATAATAAAATGATACTAGAAAAAAAGAAACAATGGGCTCCTGCAAAGCTAGAATCAATAAGCTCACCATGACAAGGAACCAAAAACAGCATGATGATAACATAAGAACTTTACCTATTGATGGCCGGTCAAACGAGCTTTGGGGTGCTTGCTGATAGCAAGTTCCCAAAGGATCATGGTATCATCAGACCCTGAAACCAACCTTTCTGGGGCATTGCCTTTCATTTACTTATACCTTTCTAAAGCTACCTGATATTACAATAGAATGAAAAATAAGAAATTGAAATCTAAGAGCGATGCTAGAAATACTAAGAGGCCGTTTGGTATACTTATACCTTTCTAAAGCTACGTGTTCAAAAACCGTTTTTCGGTTTTTAAAAACAAAAAACCAAAAACGTGTTTGGTTGAAAATAATTTCAAACCTTTTTTCCAAAAAACGGTTGAAAAATAATCGGGTTTTCAGAAACCGAAAATTTTCGTTTTAAAAAACGATGAACCGTTTTTTTTATTGAATGGCATTTTTGTAATAAATTATTTTTTTTCTCTTCGATACAAAACCTCTTTTCTCTCTTCGTCGAGCGTACAGGGAGGGAAGACATGAAGGAGACTACTTCGGCATCTTGGAGAGCTCTTGCATAGGCCTCATCGCTTGAGAAGGCAAAAGGATTGAGTACAATACTGAGGTTATTGACTGCATCAGCATGCTCGTGAACATCAAATGCATCTTCATCGACATCAGTACCAGCATGATCATCCTCGTCTGCATCATCATCGTCTTCGTATGCATAGCTTCCCGCTTCCGAACTTCCGTAATTACTTCCCTCGCCGCTCATCCTCAGCATCATATATGCTATTTCCTATTCCATGTCCAAAACACTCCAATTGGTTCAACAAAAAAAAAAAATTTTAAATGAGATATTCTTATAAGGATACTCTATATCTGATTTTAGGAGAGAGGGAAGCGAGAGAGAGATTTTAGGCCTGTGAAAAAGAAAAAGTGGGGGATGGTAACGAAAGAGTGTTATAAAAAAAGTTCGTAGAATTAAGGCATAAACAAGAGAATTGTTCACGACACCTGCTCCTGTAAGGTCAGCATCAACCTGACTAAGGTTGGTGAAAGGCGTTCTTGAGGCCTGCCGAGAAGGAGCCAAACTGGGGTTGACTTCCGCTTCTGGACCAGAATTAGGGTTTCCGTCATCGCTTTTGGCTCCCTCACAGGCCTCTTTGGAGTTCCCCATATCCTCAAGAAACGAAAAACCTAGAGAAGAGAACGTTTCGACAAAGAGCAATCAAGTGATCGATGGATTTGGTCGCATCGGGGATGATTCAAGAAGGCTGGACATAGACAACAGAGAAAAGCAGATGCATCTTTAAATCAAATTGATTCTTGTATTTGAGATGAAGAAATTGGACTTAAATATTTGATTGAGATACGACACAATTATCTGAGCAAACGTCGCTGAGAGTTGGTACACGATAAACGGTAAATAAAGGAAACAAATAATGCATGCTGCATGTTTGTAAAAATGCCCCAATCAATTTTTTTAAAGACGTGTGAAAATCAGGTTTTTGAATTAGGACTTACCAAACGCATATTTGTAATACAATAACACTATTATTATTTTAATAATATTATAATAAGATATTATAATGCAATATATATTATAATATAAACTATATTATAATTTATATTTTAATATATAATTTTATAATAATATATTTTATGTTTATTGTAACATAAATTTATGTTCATTTTATATAATATTATAATAAATTTATTGGATTGAAATTTTCCTAAAATTAAATTGAATTGATTTCCTTTTTTTTCCTTTTTCATAGCAAATTTGTTTTAGTTTAATGGGCTTGTAGGTTGTATAGCAATGCATATTTGTTGATTTTGAAACTTGAATCGTTTTTTATTATCAATTGTTACCAAATGGGTTTCTTGTCACCTGTTTTCAAAAACCCAGAAAATAGTGATTGTTATCAAACGGGTTTCTTATTACTTGTTTTCAAAAACCCAAAAACAGTTGAAACTGTTTTTAGTTTTCAAACTGTTTTTAAAAAAAACGTTACCAAACGGCCTCTAAAACTTCGCAAGTAATCTAAAAATAGAACAACGTTTGTAATGAAAGTCATGTATATGTGTGCATGAGATAGACAGAGACAATGAGGGATCTGAAGACACAAACTTGCTTGAACCTTACACTTTTAGTGTTTACCCTTAAACATGCTAAGCAAGTCTTTTTGGCAACAACTCCAACAGGTGAATGTTATACTAAATAATCAGAAGCTCCATCGAATTTCTTTTTTTTTTTTTTTTTTTGGGAGAAGTATTGAATTTCTGAAATTTCACAAATAAAGAATCAAAAAATTGAATGTTGAAATAATAATAGGGTTGTTCAACTGTAGCACCCACCAAAACAAGGAACGGAAAAATGATTGTATTGCATGGCCCAACTCATATAATCATTACAATATAAGAATTTTCTGCAGTTCTAAATAATGAAAATCAAGCATAGAAGGGAATTGTTGGAAGAAGTGTCATATGCAAAGGTATCAAAAACCACAATCATTAGGTAGAAAAAAAAAAAAGATGCTTCACAAGGGCAACAATTTAGTAGAAAAATGGTGAGCCTGTGCACAATGAAGGTGTACAAAAGATGCTAGCAGCCAAAGAAATAAAATAAAAGAAATGAAAATAAAATCAGGGAGCTAGGTAGAGCCCTGCAACAAAAACAATAGAGGTAAGAAGAGGAATCTTCATCATCCAAAATTATTTGAAGCAAGACTTAACTGCAAACCTCGTCAATTAACGAAGCAACAATCTCACAAACACTAGCTAGAGCTAACATTAAAACATTATAGCTAAGAAGATGAGCCCACTAATCCAAAAAAAAAAAAAAAAAATTGAAGTGAGACTGTTCCAAGATCCTAATGATGTGAAGGTGAAGGGAGGGGTACAATGGCAACATTAAATGTAGAAGCATTTTGAAGATTGCTAATGGTTAGGAAGTCTGACACACTCGGCAGAACTAGGCACCTTAGAGAAGTAGATGTTAGAAATAGTGTCCCATATTCAAGGTCCAAAGGACCGTGAACGATGAGTGTGTCTATCGACAGTGCCTATCTTCGGTGGCGATTGACGAAGAGGAGATTATGGTGACGGCGTTAGAAGTGATGGAGTGGACAATAGTGAGGGTAGGACGCACTCGGAAAGGGCAATGGGCTTTGTCCTAGGAGCTTGATCTCTGTGCTTGACTAATTGGCTACGTTGCATAGAGATCTTCAAAACATCGGATATTGCGAACACGACATTTTTCCAGTGATAAATCATTTGCAAGGACAGGCAATTGAAGTGTTGTTAATAGAGAATCATTAGGTGAGGAAGAAGGCAAGTGCCCCAAGTCGGAGCATTCGGCCGGCTTTGATTGCCTAGATCTTGGCTCTCTTTCTTTGGTGATTGCAAGGGGGAAAACAAAACGAACGACTAGGGATGTGAAAATTTCAAATAAATTGTTCGTTTTTGTGTTTGTGAATATCTCAAATCATTTGGCACTGAGAATTTCAAAAGGAGCAGATGGTTTTCTGAAGAAATCACAATAAGCGGGGAAGGAGTTTTCTGTTTGTGTGAGAAGCTCAAAGGATTGCGCAATAGGGAGAAGTTTGGCCTATTGGGGTCGTTTAGAGAGGGGAGCTCCTCTTTCATCCTGGAGCTCAAGGCTAATGCTAGGGGAAAATATGTTCAATTATTGGCCTTATCTCGTTCTAGAAGAAACGCGCTCATTGTCTTCCCCAAAGAAAACGAGATTGCAGGTTGGGAATACATCCTACGGGGATGTGGATTGTTCCATATTTGTCCAGGTTGTTCATCGATCGAATGTATGGAAAAATCTTGGTTTAACAACAACCATACCAGCTACTTATCCCATGTTGTTGGAGCTTTGCCGGCGGTTTATATGTGCCATGACGACTTCCAAGCAAATAGGCATTGGAGATATCCCATACTTTGCACATCCACCCATGAAGTGTTGAATTGGAAGAAAGTGTTGGTGGAAGTCGGAAAAAGGGTGGGTTTTATGTTGTGCTTCATCCTGATTTCATCATATGCCATGATCGTGTGTTTGGACTTTGCTGAGGAGGCTGGCTCCTTGTTGAATTTGAGGGTGTGTCAGGTGAGTCAAATACAAGTTCAATTTTCTCAATGGGAGGCAGGGAAGTCCATTGGTATGGATATTAGAAGTGTTGGTGGCAATTGGGTGATCTTATTGGGGATTTCGATACATTCATGGGCATAATCAACATTGAAGGCGATTGGTGATATTTGTGGTGGTGTTCGTCAAGGGGGGTTGTTCCGATCATCTAGGAGATATGCAGGGGGCTTCTTAATCAAGCTAAAAGAAGAGGTGCACAAGAAGATTCCTCGGATGGTCTTTGTATGGGATGGAAAAGTAAAGGTTGATGTTCTAGTACACTTTCTTAGTGAAGGGCGACCTGTTTCCATTGTTCTGGCGGCATTCGGAATTAGTGAGGCAGTCAGGAGGAACACCAGTGGCCGGCGTTTCAGAGATGTGGTGGTGGCTGGAAATACAGGTTCACTGAGGGAAAAAAGAACGCAGTCATTCATGCACCCTGGGAATGGCTTTGGGTGGGGTGGGCTTGCTCAGGGGTTTAGTGGATCGGAAGGAGTTGAGAATAGGTCTTTGGGTCAAAGTGGGTTTGATCTACTGGGCTCTAGACCATATTCTCAGTCGAATGGAAAGGAGACAATGGGGAGAAATGAGGTCAGGGGTTTATCGCACGAAGGAAGGTTCAGACCAAACATCGGCCAGTAGAATTAGGGGATTAGTCGGAGGTCAGTGCCGGAAGATGTTGCCGTTGAATAGCATTGATGGAGTAATCAAGTTCAAAGCGATGCATGACATCAATAAGATAGGGACCAATGAGGGGTTGACGCTATCAATGGGGTATGGAGCATCCATGGAACAAGGAGGCGGAGGCTGCTTTGATGAAGCTGTTGGGTAGGCAAAATGGAAGTCTTATATCGAACAGTGGGTGGAGGCAACGATGGCAAGGTTCCTTCAATCTTTTGCAAATCAACTTTCTCATGAATTAGGTGTCAGGCAGTCAGGGTTGGTTCGTTCTTTGTCAGCGCGTAGTGTTGATAAATAAAAGATATCAGTGCAAAAATCGGATGAAATGGGGAGGTGCACAAATCTAGAGATGATGGAATAATGGTGATCCAGCGCTGTTCTCGTTCCAAAAAGTGTACTCCATTAGATCAAAAAGATGTGGGAAGGAGCTTGTTTTATCTTCTGTGGAAAAAATTAGTCGACGCAAGTCTTGGGCAGAGGCGAACGTCTTAAGAGGTGATATACGGGCTAACATGGCGTCTTCTCCGTCTACCCTGTAATCTCTCACCTGTTAGTGCTATGCAGTCTTTGTTGTTTTCTCCTTCGTCGTCCAATTCCCATAATGGGACTAAAGCAGGTACGTGTTCTGTGGGTTGTTTTTCTTTGAATGAATGTTTATTATCATCTATTCTGGATGCTATTATCCCCAGGTGCCGAGATAACTTGATTGGAAGTGTTGAAGTGCCACAATCGTTGGGCAGAGAAGAAGGGAGTTTGGGGCCTATTGATGCCCAGGGCTGTGGGGAGGAGCAGGTTGAGAGTAGTAGGGTAAGGAGTGTGGGGGAGGAGTCTCGTGAAGTACGGAACAAGGTTAAGTCATTTTTGGTAAGGAAGTGGTGTAATTTTAGGAAGCCAAAGGTTCATGTGTTGGTAGAATCTAAGCTAGGGGAGGTCAATATGAGGGTTGTTAAGAGGTTTATGGAGGTTAGGGGGAGTTGAGTGGGTGTTCTTGCCTTCCTTAGGTAGATCCGATGGGATTGTTGTCTTGTGGGATTCCTTGTGTCTTCGTAAGGTTGACAGTCAGGTGGCATTTCCCAATCTCTGTTTGGTTTAACTCGGTAAGTGATAACTTTAGGTGGGTATTGACGACTATTTACGGCCCTTGCTGCGCTAGGGGTAGGGAGCTCTTTTGGCGAGAATTAGGTGAGTTTAACCCAAAGAATAATTCCCCATGGTTGGTTGTTTGAGACTTCAATGTGTACAGGTTCTCTTATGAGTCCATTAGATTCAGGAACTGAGTCACTAGGAGCATGAGGGATTTCTCGCAATGGATTTAGCAGAGTGAGCTTATTGATTATCCATTGCAGGGTGGGTAGTTTACGTGGTCAAACCTCCAAATTCCTCCATTATGTCCTAGGCTAGATAGATGATTGGCTTCAGGTTTTTGGGATACTCATTTCACACCCGTTGTTCAAATGGTCCTTCCTAGACCTATCTCTGATCATTCACCTCTATTTTTGTCTAATGAGTCCATGTAGGGTGGTCCTATCCCATTTCTTTTTGAAAATATGTGGTTGTCCCATCCATCCTTTCAGAATCTTATGGAGGAATGGTGGGGTGATGGAAGGAGTGTTGTTTCGAGGTGGCAGGATTTAGGTTTATGGGGTGCTTAAGAGAGGTCAAAAATAAAATCAAGGGGTGGAATAAAGAAATATTTGGAAGATCGGAAATATTGAAAAAGGAGGCGTTGGAGGAATTGATGGCTTTGGATGTCAAGGAAGTGGTAATTGGGGGATTCATGATAGGGGAAGAAGGCTAGAGGTTAAAGCCTCCTTGAAAAAGATCTTCAAAACTGGGGAAATTCATTGGAGACAAAGATCAATGATTCAATGGTTGAAGGAGGGGGATGGGTATAAAGCCTATTTCCATATGATGGCGAATGGGAGAAGAATCAAAAACAAAATCACTAGATTGGAGGTGGACGGAAGAAGTATCGTAGACAGTGAGGAAATTGGTCAGTCCTTGTGTTTTTATGCCAATCTCTATAAATTAAAGCAAGAAGTGAGGTTCAAGTAGAAGGAAAATGACTAATCAAAGGTGGGTGAGGAAATGTGTTAGGATCGAAAGAGAGTTTGAGGTGGAGGAAATCAAGGAAGCGATTTGGGATATGGAAGGAAATAAGGCACCGGGGCCTGATGGGTTCTCAAAAGAGTTCTTTAAGAGAAATTGGGAAATCATCAAGGAAGATTTGGTCCAGGTGTTCCAGTAGTTTTATAGGAATGGCATCATCCACAAGGCTACAAATATGACCTTCCTCGTTATAATTCCCAAGAGAGTTGGGGAGATTGGGATTAAGGACTTCAGGCCTATAAGTCTTACTACTAGTGTTTATAAGATCACAGCTAAGGTGTTGTCTCTTAAGTTGAAGAAGGTGTTGCCAAAGTGTATATCTATGAATCAAAGTACCTTTGCAAAGGGGCGCCAAATTATAGATTGTGCGTTAATTGCAAATGACTGTGTGGAAAGTAGGAGGAGGACTAGGGATCCAAAAGTCATAAGATATTGAAAAAGCGTATGATAAAGTGGAGTAGGGCTTTATAGACGCGGTGTTGAGATGGAAAGGATTTGGAGAACGGTGGAGGAGGTGGATTCGTGGGGTTTGAGTAAGGTTCAATTTTCTATATTGTTCAATGGAGTGGTGAAAGGATTCTTCCCATCGTGTAGGGGTATTAGGCAAGGGGACCCGTTATCTCCTTTCCTATTCACTTTGGTAGCTGAGGTGATGCATAGATTTTTTGTGACAGGGATGAGTAGGGGGTTGATCAAGAAGTATAAGGTTGGAAGCAATGAGATAAGTTTATCCCACCTACATTTTGCTGATGACACTTTGGCATTCCTTGAAGCATCCAGGGATCAAATGATATGGTTGAAGAGCATATTACACACATTTCATATGATCTAAGGTTTGAAGGTCAATTGGGGAAAGAGTTCCAATGTGGGATTGAATTTAGGGGAAGAAGAATTAGAGTCTCTTAGTTAGATTCTAGGTTGTTAGCTGGGCTCTCAGCCGATGTTGTATCTAGGTCTTCCTCTAGGTGCATCCCCTTGAAATGTCGGTTTTTGGGAGCCGGTCATAGAAAGGGTCAAAAAGGGATTGGCATTGTGGAATAAGAATTACTTATCCTTAAGGGGTAGGATCATCTTAATCAAGTCTGTGCTTGCAAACCTTCCGATTTATTTTGTCTTTGTTTAGGATGCCTAGAAGGGTTGTGGCAATTATTGGGGAAGAAGTTACATCTAGTTGGGTGGGAGAAGGTGTGTTTAGCGAGGGAGAAGGGAGACATTGGGCTGAGAAGATAGTTCACCAAAACTCCTCTCTTTTATCTAAATGGGTGTGATGATTAAGCACATAAAAGTTTGTGGCACTGGGTGATTTCAAGCATATACGAAAGTGATGATAATGGATGGTTTGTAAATTTGAGGGCACGACCTCATGGAAGATGCCTGTGGAATGCTATTATGGGACAAGCACCTTCTTTTTATCCCCATGTTAGATTGAGGTTGAGTCGGGTTCATCTATTCGGTTTTGGCATGATCACTGGTGAGGTAGTCAGGCGTAATTGATCTAGTTTCCTCGCTTATTCTCTCTTGCTCTCTTTCCTAATGCTTCTATGGCCGATACTTTGTCTTCATCTCATATTGGTTCATCTTGGAATCTTCCATTTAGAAGAAATCTTTGTCCCACTGAGATGGAAGAGATAGCATTACTCCTTGGTGGGTTAAAGGATGTCATTCTTGATCCAAATGTGTCTAATAAGGTATCTTGGTCCCTCTTTTCATCTAGGTCATATTCCTGTAAGTCTTTCTTCCATTTAGTCTTTCAAAGCTCATTGCACCCTACTGTATGTTTCTCGGTGCTTCAGTTATGGAAACCCAAAATCCCTCTTAAGATCAAAGCCTTCTTATAGACTGCCATACTATATATAGAATTAACATGGTTGATCGTCTCCAGAGAAGCTGTAAAAGGATTGCCTAATTCCCTTAGGTGTGCTCTACGTGTATGGAGGCAGGTGAGAGTACTGATCACCTCTTTGTTCAATGCCAGTTTGTTAGTTCCATTTGGATGCGGATGTTTCAAATGATAGAAGCCTCATGGGTACTACCAAATACTTTTAGAGCATGGTTTGATCAGTGGTGAGTTGGCGAATTGGGGAGGAAGGAAGTATTTTGTATAATGCCCCATTCCATGCACTTGTTTGGTTCATTTGGTTGGAGTGCAACAATAGGGATCTTTAGGGATGTTCGATCATCGGTTGATCAGGTGGTGGACTCTATACTGATAGCAGTAGCCTCATGAGCATCAGTCCTTCCTGAGCTCCATGATATTTGGCCTACAATGATAGTGGGGAGTGGACTAAGTGGTGTTATTCGACACTTATCATAGAGGGTGTTATGACGGTAGGAATGGATGCAATTACAACTAGGGAAGACGATTAAGCGTACGCTTTGAGTTATGCTTTTTGATATGAAGTTGAACTTCTTGTTTAGCTTTGGATTAAGATGTATCTTTTTCGAGAGTTGATAGGTGAGGTTATATACGGTGGACCTTGATTGTTTTTGTTTTGGGCTTCGATTGGTGGTGAGAGGAGTTTTTGTAGAGGATTATGTTGTTTTGCGTGGTTGATTGTACACTACATACTTTTACATATATATACATATATATATATTGTGCGCACGTGGGGCGCACGATGCCATACTCGGCTTTCCATGGGTTTTTTGTTGGTTTTGGGGAGTCGCCACTGTTCATTGTCAAGGGTGTGAACAGTCACCCAATTCTTAATTTACATTTATGTGTATGGTTTACCCAGAGACTTTGGATAAGTGGTTCGATTATAACCCAGGGAAGTCCGTGGACACCTTGAGTTACCCTGCTAGATAGCGGGTTCCCGTGAGTCGGAATTTAGGTGAGTTGACCCAATTAGCTTGTATGCGTGTTTTGCCGGCTTAGGTGCTTACTTGATGATTGGGCTCATTGAGAAGCCCAATGTGGCTTTTTAGTTCTTTTGGACCCATGAAAAATCCAATCTCTTAGGGGTAGAATGGTCTTTTTAAGGATGGGTTTCATAAAAGCCATTAGCTCACGTTGTAAAGGACCAAAAATGATAAATGACACAAAGAAAAACTGCACCCAAAAACTGTTAAAACCATGAAATGAAATAGAAAATATAGACAGGGGGTAATATGAACTGGAAGTTCAAAATATAAGAGAAAAGAAAAAAAAATGTGAAAATTTCTTTTTGCCCTTGATTCTTAAGAATATCAAAAACCCCACATGTGTTTATCAAATTTACGAAAGGCATGCCCTCACCCATAATCGACCATGTTTGGATTTTTAAAAACTAAAGTTGATATCTTAGCAACTATAAATCCTAAAAGAAACTTGGGAACGAATTTGAATTACACAAAGTGAACTTGAGAGCCCCTGTTGTTTCTTTTTTTGTTGAACAACAAAGTTAATCCATGGTTCGAACCATGGTTGAACTGTTCAGCCATAGCCGATCCTTCGAGAGAGTTCTTTTCGCTTGAGTCCAAACATTGCAATCCGAATGATAAGATTTCAAAGAAGCCAAAGGCATTGAAGGAATTAAATGGGAAGTAAAACAAATCGGTCAATGATAAGTTCGGTTAAACCATGAGGAACTGAACTAAAACAATGTTTCTCATTTGTTGATAGCAAAAGGTTCTTCCATCAAAGGATTTCATTCATGGTTGAGCAAACCACAAAGCAAACTAATATGAGATATAATCAGAGGAACAAAATCAACTTGCCTGAGTTTGGACGCTTGATCTTGCAATTTGGAGCTCCCTCTTAGTTGCAGCACCTTCCTTTATTTATTTATTTTTGTTTTGTTAAGATCGTTGCAGACAACACTTTCCGTCGTCCTTTGATTTGGCCTCTTTTTTATCAAGATCACCCACCGTCAATGAGAGCTCCACGAGAGAGAGACCACCGCCCTCTCCTCTCTTTTTTTTTTGGTTCTGTTCGTCCTCTCTTTAAGAGAGAAAACAGATGGAAGAGAACGAGAGACCCACATGGGACCCATGTGGGTTTGTTCTCTTTCTCTTCCATGACAATTAAGGAGGGGGCGAATTGTCCCCTCCTTTTTATTTTATTTCCTTTTTTTTAATTTTACTTTTGATTTCTTCTTTTTTTTCTTTTATCTTTTTAATTAGTTATTAAAAAAAAGAGAGATGGGTGGGTGACGTCCACCCACTCCCATCTCTATTATTTTATAATATAAATTTTTTTGTTTTGTTATTCATTTTTATCTTTTGTTTTTTTTTTCTTTTGGTTATGTCTTTTCATGCCATCATTTAAGTAACAAATTATTATTATTGTTTTACTTTTTATTTTTTGCTGATCTTGTTTTAATTTGCCACGTGGCGCAGGTTTTGCACATTTTTCCAAAATTACCCTTGAAATTGTTTTGATTGTAACTTTTTTATTCGGACTCTGATTCACGTAAATTCAGTTGCGTTGCAACCGTCTCAAAGCCCTCTTTTCAATGGTGCAAAAGTTATTGGCCAATTCAACTTTTGGCAAAATGACAAATTTTTAGTTCCTTGTTTCAGCCTGCTTAGGGTTTTGCTGTGTTTAGCACTTTTTGGTTTGAACAAATTTGGGTGCTTACAGCTGCCCCCCTTTGTCGAAGTCACTCGTTGACGAACGACAAAGGTAAAAAAGAAGCCCAAATTTTGCATTCCTCATGTCCATCTGAGAGCTTTGAGTTGATTTCTTATTTGTGGGATAATGCACATAGCGCGAGCTTTTTACACGCGTGGTACTTTTCCCGTTTCTTGTTTTTGGAAATAGGTGGCGCTTTTCACCTTTTCCAGGTTTTGGAAAGAAGTGACGCTTTGCACATGTTTCAGGTTTTGGGGTGCCCGTGCATTGCTTTAATGTTGATACACTGGTGTTGAATTTTCAAGTTGATTCAATTTCTCAGATTTCAATGAGGATGCAATTCTTGGTTCTTTCTTACTTTTTGTCAGATTTGGATTTTTCAAGTGTTTCCGGGGGTGTGATTACCCTAATGGTCTTTCTAAGCTCTCTTTGAATTTTGTTATTATTATTATTTTTTTGTTTTTTTCTTATTTTTTTGTTTTTTATTTTTATTTATTTATTATTATTATTTTTGTTGTTGGGGGGGGGGGGGGGGGGGGTTTGTTTTTGTTTTTGGCTTTTCTTTTGTTTTGTTGTTTCTTTTTTTCTTTTTTTTTTGTTGGAATGTTTTGAAGGACTACTACTGTTCTGCACATCTAGGAGCTCCAAGACCAAGTCCTAGCCTACATTACAAAATTGGGTAAACAAAAATTACATGAGGGCCTTCTTTACCCTTTATCTCTTACAAATACGCCTTCTATTTTCCTTTTCTTGAGCTTCCTCGAGCTTTGTTCCGTATGGTTCTCCACTAAAGATGCATGGATTCTTTATTTGGGAAAGAACCCGCAAGGCATAGGTGAGCTCTCTGCAATTCTCTTGTTGGCGTGCTTTGGATTGCCGTCTTGGCTTTCCTCCGCTTTGCATTTCTTTTCCTTTTTTCTTTTCTTCCGGCTTGAGGATGCTTCTTGACATCTTCTGATTTTTCTGCCTCACCCAGGCCTGCAAAATTCTCACAGAGTAATGAGGTACCTGAAATTCAAGCTGAAAGCGCTTATCGCTTACTTAGTTTTATTGTGTGTGCGAGTGCACATGCCTGAAATGAAATATTTTTTCAAAAGTTTTTTTTTTTAGAAATTTTGTACAAAGTGACTAAAAGGAAAAGCCAGGACTAGCGACCATGGTGAATTGCCTTGTTAGTTTGAAGTGTTCTAGGACGGTGCGCTCGACACGTATTCCCATGAGATTCTTGACTTGTGCTGGCATTAACTCTCAAAGGTTTTGCAAAGGTTTAGAAGATATGGAGCATCTCAAGAAATGTTCTCCCTTTCCCAGTTTTGGTTTCTCTCACCTTCACCCAACCATTTAGGGTGGTTTCAAGATTTTGCAATTGATAGTTTTCCCTTTGTCTTTTCCCTTGGGGTTAGTGACTGCCCCAATTTTAGGGTGTTTGGCTGACTTTTATGCATCATGTCCTATAGATCAGAGAGGTCTTCACATTAGGACGAAACATCGGCTTAGTTTTAAGTCTGAGAAATGATGGGATATAAGGCTCAAATTCTTATCTCTTCATTTTCAGGTTTTGCTTTGTGTCTTGCTGGAGCTCGTTCTTCTTTTTAGATTCATTCATCATAGATCTGCATGAATTTAATTGCCTCATTTTCTGCAATCAGAAAGGACTTTCTAACGGGACGAAACGAAGGCTGAGGTTTTTGGTTTATGAAAAAAAGGGAAAACAGCTCAAAGTCTTTTTATAAATGGGTCGAGTCATGTTCTCCCCTTTTCTTGACTGCTTGAACTTTGCCAATGCCTTTTCACTTTCTTTACTTTTCTTTTTGAGGCCTTTTGTGACCTTCACTTTTTCCACTAGCATCTTTGCTTTTCCTTTCCTTTGCCCTGGGGTCATCTTGGCTTTTTGCTTTGATTAGCATGCCCCAGTGTATTTTCTGCTTTCTTTTCTTTTTCTTTGTCTTTGCTCATTCATGTCTTTTCTTCCTTACTAGGCACCGTATTTAGCACTCATGACTCAATGGGTTAGAAAGAAGTAAGTTAGGCCCAAATGGTTTGACTAGAGATATGACTTTGAAAACTGGGAAAATAAAGCAAGAATAGCCTTTCATCTTTTTGCAGAAGTTGTGACAACTCGGTTAAAATGTTCATGCAAATTTATTCAGGAATCTATTCATCCTTTTTATTTTTTCTTTTTCAGCTTTGTCCCAGTGTGGGGTGGCTAGACACAACACGGGTATTTGAATGATACGATCAAGCCCAAAGTGTTTTGACTAGCGGTTCTTAAAATTCAGAATGCATGAAGGTTGGCCTCTCATCATTTCTTAAAGACATGATGTTAAAGCTGACCTTGGCCCTCAACTGGTTTTGGCACTTTCTCTCTCTTTTTTCTTTTTCCTTTCTTTTTCTCTCAAGGACCATTTTTCCCGGGTGTAAAGATAGGTTCAGAAGGAAAATCAAGGCATGGATTAGGAAAGATTGTCTTTGGCTCCGTCAAGGTTCTCATGGGACAGTATACTGCACCCAGTTGAAGACACCTTTGAGCAAATCGGCATTTTTCACATGATCATGGTCGTACCAAAAAAGGTGCGGTCTCAGAATGATGTCATCATCGACCCAGCGATTGCTATTTTTTTTCAAAAGTTTTTTTTTCTTATAACAAAAGCTTCCAAAAAAAGTAAAAGTATGCATAATGCTTACAAAACGACCGGTCCTGTCCAAGATGGTCGACACAAAAAGTAAACTTCAACTTAGCCTAGAAATGGTGGACTCGGCACAGAACTACATCCAAGGAAGATTTTGGATTTGTGGGAGTGGGTTGCGCCTTGCAACCTTGCCTGATTCCCTTCAACTGGTCCCACTGGAAGATGCCCCCTTGTGATCTGGAAGAGGGTTTTGCATAACACCTGTGGCCGGTGTGTTGGCTGTAGTGGTAGGGTTAGGAGGATCCACAGTAAGTCTTTTGGAGTCAATTAAGTCCTGGATCGCGTGCTGAAGGGCCCAACACTGATTGGTGGCATGCCCCGGTACCCCCATGTGATATTCACAGATTGCTTTGGGGTCGTAGTTTCTACCCAATGCTGCATTTGGGTCGGCAGGTGTGTAGGGGAGTGGTGTGAATACCCTGCTTCTTCTATCTTCCCTTGGCCTCCCTTGTGGTGGTGCCGAATCCATGGGCCTCATGTTAGCTGGATGAGCCCCTCTTCGTAGGTGAAGCAGTTGTTGCCTCTGTACAGATTCGACACTCGCCACTTCCTTTTGGCCTTCAGGCTTCCTGCCTCCATTCATTGGCCTTCTTGCCATCGCCCCAGGTAAGCCTGCCTCTATCAATCCTGACTTAATGCCACCTTCAACCCTGTCAGCTATCTGGACCAGGGCGCTGAAGCTTGTTGCCTGCTGGCCGATCATGTGGGAGTAGTAGGGTTGTCCCAGTGTTGAGATGAATAGGCTGGCCATTTCTTCCTCCGTCAATGGTGGGCGTACCATCATCGCGTGTTCACGCCACCTCCGGGCGTAGTCTCTGACTATCTCTCCAACCTTCTTGGTCATCCTTATCAATCCCATCCTTGTAGGTACCACATTAGAGTTAAACCTAAATTGTTCAGTGAAGAGGTCTGCCAGATCTGGCCAAGTGCGGATCTGCGCAGGGCTCAGAGTGGAAAACCAACAATGCACTTGCCCTATTAAGGATCTTTGGAATAGTTGTATCATTAATTGCTCATCCTTGTTGTATCCCACCATGGCTCCACAGTATGATCTAAGATGTGCCGTTGGGCAGCCGGTTCCGTCAAATTTCTCGAAGTCGGGACACCTGAACTTTTCTGGGAGTTGTATGTCGGGGAAGAAACAGAAATTGTCAACTCTCATCCTTCCTGGCACTGCCCCTCTTCTCAGCTCTCGCACTTCTGCTATGATACCATTGAGCGCAACACTGACCTCAGGCGAGATGCCCCTTGCTTCATTTCTCTGTCTGTGCCACTCTTCTTCCTCTTCATGGTTTATCTCTGGGATGTGGGGGAGATGTAGTGCTTCTTCAGGAGGTGGTTGATGCGGCTGCTGATCTTGCGGCACCGCCGGAGGTGGAACTTGTGGAGGGAAAACCAATGGAGGCATAGGATAGACAGGTGTCGGTGGGGCATGTGGTGGTCCCTACGGCAATGCTTGTGGTTCTCCTCGTGGCTGCGGGATCACCGACTGTGGCATTTGTCTGATGAGATTTTGGAGCAACTCGGTGATTTGCCACACTTGCTGGTTTAAATGCATGATTGCCGGCTCGTCCTCAATTCTGCGAAGTGGCAGAGGTTGCTGTGGTGCTAGTGGTTGAGGCACAGGTGGCTCTTCCGGATTCATCTTCGCGCGGGATCTTAGCAGATATGGACTTCGGTGAGCTATGGCCGCAACACTTTCAACTAGAGCTGTAAGTAGGGCAGGTTGGGCTGGGTTTTGATGAATTCGGGCTCAACCCAATCTAAAATCAATTGATCCAAACTCACATTGGCCCACCCTAAACCCAAACTACTTGAACCCAAACCCAACCCTAAAATTATTTCTTGAGTTCGGGTTGGGTTCGGGTTGGCCCAAATTAATGGGATCTATCAAGGATCTAATGAAATATAATAGCAAAGGCAACAATTCTATAATGTTTTTTTAGTATAGGAAAGCAAAAAATTGAGTTTTTAAGTTATAACATTTCTAAGATTTATTGACCAAATTTTAAGACAACACATTCAACATTATGAAAGAAATACTTATTGAAAATGTGGTCCTTTGTAAATCTCAAGTCATTATCCATACGAAGGTCAACATTATCAACTTTCCTAAATCTTGAAAATGTTCTAGGTTTGAAGCTTTATACTCAATTCTATAAAACCTTATTTATTGGGGAATTGATTGGAAAAATAGAGAGAAAGGGCTTGGAATTTGAAAGAACTTAGGAAGAAGATGGGGTTTGTGGTAAGTTATTTAACTTTGGCTTTATATAGTTCGGGCTTTTTGGGTTTTTCGAGCTATGAGGTGCAAACCCAAGCCCAACCCATACTCAAGTTTGGGCCTAAAACCAAGCCCAACCCAAACCCAAACCCAAAATAAAACCTTAGATCGGGCTATTATTCGGGTTGGGTTGGGCGAGCTTAGGGCTGGCCAGGCAAAACTTACAGCTTTACTTTCAACCTTAGGAAATAGAAAATAAAAACAAAAAAAGGAAAACAAAAGACACGTTAGTTTCTTTGGAAAGTGGTCTGCCTCTGTGTGAGGGCAGTCGTGATTCAGGGTGCCGTGTATGATAGAAATGGAATGGGTGTCGTGGCTGGTGTGAGTGATGTTTGTAGCAAAAATGAATTTCGCGCTGTTCATAGCGCTGGTGCCACGAATTGCAAAAAAGAATCTTCACATTGTGGATAGTGTTGCAGCCGTGTATGGCAAAAATAATCTTCGCACTGTGGATAATGCTGCAACCGTGGAAGGCAACCGTCGTGTATGGCTTCCCTGAAGGCTGTGCTATCCCGTGTATGGGAAGGGTAGCCCAAGGGTAATCATCTTGAAAGCTGTGCTATCCCGCGTACGAGAAGGGTAGCCGAAGCTGTGCTATCTCGAACACGAGAAGGGTAGCCCAAGGGTGGTCATCTTGAAAGCTGTGCTATGCCAGGGATTGGCAAGGGTAGCCCAAGGGTGAATGCCGTGGTTAGGGCCTTCTTGAAAGCTGTGCTATCCCATGTAGGGGAAGGGTAGCCGAAGCTGTGCTATCCCAGACACGAGAAGGGTAGCCCAAGGGTGGTCATCTTGAAAGCTGTGTTATCTCGGATGAGAAGGGTAGCCGAAGCTGTGCTATCTCGAACACGAGAAAGGTAGCCCAAGGGTGGTTTGTGAGCTGTGCTATCCTATGTATAGGAAGGGTAGCTCGAAGGTGAGCTGTGCTATCCCGTGAATGGGAAGGGTAGCTCGAAAAGGGAATGCTGTGTATAGCTTATTTGTGAGCTGTGCTATCCCGTGAATGGGAAGGGTAGCTCAAGGGTGGATGCCGTGACTGGCAAAGAGTGTTTCGCACGGTGGATAGTGCTGGTGCCATAGATGGCCTTCTTGCAAAACTGTGATATCCTGTGTGTAGGACACCATGGTTGGCTAGTGCAACGAATGTATATAACAGATCCTTAGGCTTATGTCATGGGTGACATGTGGACGCCGGAGGGCAAGCCCTTGGGAAAAGGCACTGTGAATGGTGTGAATGCTGTGAATAGCAAAGGAGGTTGCACCGTGTATGGTGCAAGTGCCTTGGATGGCAATATGTATTTTGAAACTTTCTGATGGTGTCGTGAATGACACAGTGATTTTTGAAATCCTGGTACTTGTGTCGTGAATGACACATTGGGATTTGAAATCTTGGTTCTGGTGCCGTGGATGGCACAGTGAATTTTGGAAATCTTGGTTTTGGTACTGTGGATGGCACAGTGAATTTTGGGAATCTTTTCTTTGTTCTGTGCCGTGAATGGCACATGGATTTTTTGAGAATCTAGTAAACTGCTGTGGATGACACTATGTGCTTGAAAGCTTTACCATGCCGTGAATGGCACTGTGAATTTTGAAATCTCTCTTTCTCTTTTGCTTTGGCGCCGTGAATGGCGCAGGAGTTTAAAAACTTAATGATTTGTGCCGTGGATGGCACAATGGTTTGAAAATCTTAGGATTGTACCGTGCATGGCACAATGATTCTTTTGAAATTTTGTGGGTGTGCCGTGGATGGCATAGTGGTTTTTGGAAGAGAAAAGATTGTGTCGTGGATGGCACAAGGATTCTGACAGATCAGTTTTAAACTTTTTTTTTTTGGGAAATCTTTTTAGAGGTTTTGCCATGGATAGTGAAATCCGAAATCATGCCGTGACTGGCAAATTTTGCAACTAATGCTATGAAATAGCAAAAATTGGGAAACCATTGGTTTTAGTTCCAAAAAATAATGTCGTGGATGGCATTGCTTTAGTTAAACAGAATGTATGCTACAAAAGGGCAATTTGATGTTTTTCTTGGATGACAGCTCGATATAACCATGGGAAGTGGTTTACCGTGAGTCATGAGAGATTTCTACAAATGTACATCATGAAAGAAGATTTTGATGTAGGCCTGGGGGCCACTTTAATCTGTGCTTTGGAAAAGCAATGTGCACCTCTGAAGGCGGCTTGATGTACGCCTGGAGGTGCTTTGATGTATGCCCTAAGGCACTTTGATGTACGCCCGGAGGCGATTGGATTTTGAAAATTCTTTATGGTGCATTTTTGCAAAGCAATTTTGACCAAAAGTGTTGGTGTGGCTTTTGATTTTGAAGTGAGTGCATTTTGATGCGCAAATGGTTTATGCATGCGCAGGAAGGCAAGAGCAAGTGCTACAGGGCTTACCATCCTCTAACATAGTGTCAAGCAAAAACACTCAAACGAAATTGAAATGTGTGTGCAATCCTATGAGGGTTGGTGCCAGTGAAGGCACGACTCCTAGACGTACTTGTGTGAGGAAGTACATTTAAGTCCTGATCAGTCTTTGTCTTCCATCTTTCTGAAGATTCTTTGCTGCCTGATTGAAGGAATGCTTACAACTTGCCAGCAAAGGCGAAATCACTTGAAGCTTAAAAAGCTGGAAAAGTGTTCAATCCCAGGGTTGTTGGGAACCCTAGGATAGGATACAATTGATTTAAAAGGGGTAGGCTGAAAAGTCCTAGATCTAGGGTTTCACTACCCCTGCTCTGATCTGGCTTGCTTTCATCTGCTTTTTTGATCTGGCTGGCTTTCGTCTGCTTGAAGACTGACCCGGACTTTAGTGTGCTTCGAGCGGACTCAATGGGTCAAGGCCCACGGCTCACAGGACTCAATGCATGGATCTGGGGTGGTTCCCCTGATCAAAAGTAGGTAGGCTTCCTAATTTAGGACTGAGATAGCCCTGAGTCTAGGGTCCACTCAATTTGATGCAAAAGGAGCCGGGGGTTGCTGCCCCTAATGGACTCTTGAGTTTTAGATTGATTTTATTGCTCTTGTATCATCATTTCACGATCACATTCATCACAAAAGATGTATCAGAACACTGGGTGGGAAAAAGGATACACAGCCCGAGACAACCGCCTACCAAGGGTCTGTGCTAGGTCCAAGATCCCTCACGTACCACGGCAAGAAACCAACGATGCTATAGGGATCCAGAAACCTGGGGGGATGCTTTACCCTCGCTTTCCCCGGCTAGTCAGAGGCGTGTGAGGCTAATATCATCCCAAAAGTAGTTTATACGGTTAAGAAGGGTGGTTGTTAGAGAAGTCTAGGGCTAGGTTGAGAAGATGAATCACATGTGCCATTCAATCGGATCACCCACGCGGGCTCCCTCGCGCATGTCACCCCACGCATATATAATGAAAGCAATAGAATGAACACATAGATAACTAAAAAAAAGACATGCTGCATGTGTATATACAAGTGCATGTGTACATGGGAGTGTATGTGCATGTGTGCACATGTGCAAAAGGGTGTGCGTGTGTGCACATGTGTACAAATATGTGCATGTGTGCACATGTATAAGTGCATGTGCGTGTGTGCACATGTGTACAAGTGTGTGTGTGCACGTGTACAAGTGCATGTGCGTGTGTGCACATGTGCATCCTAATGAGTCAACTCAGTCTAAACTCTAATTGGGTTGAACTAGTCCCCAGAGGAGTCGCCAAGCTGTGCGCACGTGGGGCTCACAATGTTGTACTCGGCTTTCTATGGGTTTTTTGTTGGTTTTGGGGAGTCACCACTGTTCATTGTCAAGGGTGTGAACAGTCACCCAATTCTTGATTTACATTTATGTGTATGGTCACCCAGAGACTTTGGATAAGTGGTTCGATTGTAACCCAAGGAAGTCCGTGGACAACTTGAGTTACCCCGCTAGATAGCGGGCTCCCGTGAGTCAGAATTTAGGTGAGTTGACCCAATTAGCTTGTATGCGTGTTTCCATAAGATTAGGCCGGCTTAGGTGCTTACTTGATGATTGGGCTCATTGAGAAGCCCAAATGTGGCTTTTTAGTTCTTTTGGACCCATGAAAAATCCAATTTCTCTTAGGGGTAGAATGGTCTTTTTAAGGATGGGTTTCATAAAAGCCATTAGCTCACGTTGTAAAGGACCAAAAATAATAAATGACATAAAGAAAAACTGCACCCAAAAACTATTAAAACCATGAAATGAAATAGAAAATATAGACAGGGGGTAATATGAAATGGAAGTTCAAAATATAAGAGAAAAGAAAAAAAATGTGAAAATTTCTTTTTACCCTTGATTCTTAAGAATATCAAAAACCCCACATGTGTTTATCAAATTTACGAAAGGCATGCCCTCACCCATAATCGACCATGTTTGGATTTTTAAAAACTAAAGTTGATATCTTAGCAATTACAAATCCTAAAAGAAACTTGGGAACGAATTTGAATTACACAAAGTGAACTTGAGAGCCCCTGTTGTTTCCTTTTTTGTTGAACAACAAAGTTAATCCATGGTTCGAACCATAGTTGAACTGTTCAGCCATAGCCGATCCTTCGAGAGAGTTCTTTTCGCTTCAGTCCAAACATTGCAATCCAAATGATAAGATTTCAAAGAAGCCAAAGGCATTGAAGGAATTAAATGGAAGTAAAACAAATCGGTCAATGATAAGTTCAGTTAAACCATGAGGAACCAAACTAAAACAATGTTTCTCATTTGTTGATAGCAAAAGGTTCTTCCATCAAAGGATTTCATTCATGGTTGAGCAAACCACAAAACAAACTAATATGAGATATAATCAAAGGAACAAAATCAACTTGCCTGAGTTTGGACGCTTGATCTTGCAATCTGGAGCTCCCTCTTAGTTGCAGCACCTTCCTTTATTTATTTTTTTTTGTTTTGTCAAGATCGTTGCAGACAACACTTTCCGTCGTCCTTTGATGTGGCCTCTTTTTTTTCAAGATCACCCATCGTCAATGAGAGCTCCACGAGAGAGACCACCGCCCTCTCCTCTCTTTTTTTTTTGGTTCTGTTCGTCCTCTCTTTAAGAGAGAAAACAGATGGAAGAGAAGGAGAGACCCACATGGGACCCATGTGGGTTTGTTCTCTTTCTCTTCCATGACAATTAAGGAGGGGGCGAATTGTCCCCTCCTTTTATTTTATTTCCTTTTATTTTATTTTACTTTTGATTTCTTCTTTTTTTTTCTTTTATCTTTTTAATTAGTTATTAAAAAAAAGAGAGATGGGTGGGTGACGTCCACCCACTCCCATCTCTATTATTTTATAATATAAAATTTTTTTGTTTTGTTATTCATTTTTATCTTTTGTTTTTTTTTCTTTTGGTTATGTCTTTTCATGCCATCATTTAAGTAACAAATTATTATTATTGTTTTACTTTTTATTTTTTGCTGATCTTGTTTTAATTTGCCACATGGAAAATGGAAAACAAAGTGCATTTTTGCCAGGTGGCGCAGGTTTTGCACATTTTTCCAAAATTACCCTTGAAATTGTTTTGATCGTAACTTTTTTATCCGGGCTCTGATTCACGCAAATTCAGTTGCATTGCAACTGTGTCAAAGCCCTCTTTTCAATGGTGCAAAAGTTATTGACCAATTCAACTTTTGGCAAAATGACAAATTTTTAGTTCCTTGTTTCGGCCTGCTTAGGGTTTTGCTGTGTTTAGCACTTTTTGGTTTGAACAAAATTTTGGTGCTTGCATATATATATATACATGTTCATTATTCATCATAAAAAAAAGGGGGGAGGGGGCTGAGGGGCCTTGTTGGCACAGATGTGTGCGATTTCTTCTTAATTCTTTTTCTACGTTCATTTATTAGTATAAACACAACAATAATCACAACAGATGTTCATCGAGGATGCAATATACCTAGAAAAACAAAACTAAGTTGGCCCGCACCCATGAGAAATCTTGCTCTGCCTCTAACCTAGAAAAAATTTGCTCAAATCCCCATCGAGAATAAAGATTAAGAAACTAAATGCTTTCACCCCTAAAGACCTATGAGCAAAGCATGCATCTCAGCTAAACAAAGATTCCTCACCAAAATAGGATCAAAAAAATCATGGAAAATATCAACACAATGATCTCCAACAATTCCAGCAACCACAAGGACCAGTGGCATGCTATGAGCAATCAACATTGTTTAGCTTCAATCATGGCATCCCCATGAGTTTCCACATAAACAGTATATAAAGGCAAATAGGGTTTCCCAAACCAACAAACAAAAAGAAAAAGAAAAAAATAGAGGAAAGAAAGAGAAGCAAAAAGAAAGTTCTGAAGTTCTGATCTATAAAGACATCAAACTTCGTAATCTCTAAAAGCTAAGGAGGTGACAGACCAACAAGTACTCATACCAAAACTCCTCATAATCATGAGAAACTCAAGCAGATCTCCCCATATCCAAAAATTTTGTCAAAGAATCATAAGCCCAAAGGGGTCAAAGATTTATAAACCTAAAGGGGTCAAAAATATAACTCAATCATCACAATAAAAGGTAGACAACAAAACTCACTGGGCCCGCCAAATTTTCCACAATCCTGAGAAGATTAATAATCCAATCCTGTGAATCGCCTTTGCATTACTTAAAATGTGCGACTTCCTAATTTTTTCTACAAGCTTCTCTTTTTTTTGCTTTGTTCTGGTTTATATCGAATAAAATACTAAAAAATAGATAAATAAACATGAAGAAACAAATTTTAATTATTTTATGCTTATTTTAAGAACAATAACAACTTCTTCCTGAAGGATATCCCAAAACCTAAACCCCAAACCATATTTCTACTAAAATAGCTACAAATCTTACAATTTATTATTCAAAATTATAAATTTGGTTCTCGGTGGCCGATAGTTAATCTCATTTCATTTGTGGTTTGGCAACCATGAATAGCTCTAGTCGACTCTAGGCACAATTTTTTGATGCTCCTCCACAACTAACTCCATTTTTATTTTTTATTTATTTATTTTGATAAGTGATGAAAACTCATACAAAAGAAGAGAAGAAGTACAAAGATAAGAAAAACACAGCCACTGGGTACAAGCAGGTGCTACAACACCACCACCCGCCTTCTCTCTCCCCCAAAAACACACACACACCACACCACATCTTTATAGGTACTAAGAAGTTTGTGCTAACACTTGAAAAGCATTGAACATGAGACAAAGGCTACCAGACCTAATAAAAACAGCTAACCAAATTTCAGCATGACTACAAATAAGAGAGAGGAGGTGTTGGGGGGGCCGCTGAAAGAGTCCCAAATCCAAGTTATTAAATAAGGAAGCAAAATAAAATCCAATGAAATTATCATGGATGAATCACCTATGAAACAAAAGATGAGTAACGTGATTCTTTACACACATTGAAATAATTTTCTTCAAAGATATCACGGTTCCTTCCAATCCCTGTAGACTGAAAAACTGCTAATGGACATTTGCTCGTTTTTAACAAATGTTTTTAGTATCTACTGTTCATGATTTAATTCTCCAACTACAAACAACAGGATAAAGGCAAAGGAGCAAGGGATAAGAAATTATTCCAACAGTAAAGCACCCAACCAAAAACCCTTGCATAACAGAATCCTTGCAATTGGTCCTTCTGCTGATATCTCAATTAAAATGGCAACATTACAAGCAATTATCAATTGATCCAATCTGTCTTTGCACATGACACACTGATTAGGGATGTTCCATTCCCTTGAGATTCAATGATACGGTTTCATCTCGTTACAACTAATTTCATAACTCCCCTTGAACTCTTCTGGCTATAATAGTCTACATTCTTGCATCTGTGTTCTGAATTAATAATCCTCCTATGAAATAAATTACTAATACCTCCTAAGCATACCCCATTGTGTTCCAAAATGTGATTCCAATTAATTTTATCATTTGCATCTTCATCAGAATTCATTCCTTTAACTAGCTGCGGGTAAAAAATTCAATTATCAACCTTCTTTATCCACTAGGTCCTTAATTTGAATGGCCAACATAGTTCAATATTTCCCATCTGTAACTTTAATGCCATGTTGCAAAGACGTTCTCTCCTTTATGGAACATTAGCGGCTAAAAGGTATATGACTAAACCCTAATTGAATTATTTTTCGAATCCAAGTGAAGAGAGATTCTTTACATCCCAGATGGGCTATAATCTTATACACCATTATTCCCGGCAATTCAGGCTTCAATTAAATTTAGCTTCTTTTCCCCCTCCCCACAACAATCCCCCCCTTTGGATATGATGTAGTGAGGGAGAGGGGGACAGGGGTGGATGTAAGGGGGCAGTGGCAAAGAAACTTTAAGTTCATCTTTTAAAACAAAAAGCTTCATTCTAGACTGTATAGCACCCTAATTATCTAGTGGGCTTCCAAAAATCATCTATCAAAAGGGAAGGAGGTAAAGAGATAGGTTCTTGAATTGCATGAGGAAAATGTGGGGTTCTAAGTCATTCAAACCTATCCAAACAAATTAAAATAGCAATCTTTCTGGTTATATGAAAAATGTGAACGACGCTTCATTGAGCAAAAAGACAAGTGCTTTCATTTCTTTTAACAAACCAATAACTCACTCATACAGCAACCATAACATAATTCCAAACAAGTCCCATTTACAGCTTTTAACTTTTCTTGAACATTTTTGGAGTCCCTCGTACGTGAATCATAGACCATGAGAGTATAGTTTCACTGATAGTGCAAGAAAATACTTAGCGTACGTTTGGATGACAAGAATTCAAATATACATGTGAATTGCAATGCATATGAATTATAAATCTTATGATTTTCAATTCCCATATATTGAAATTCTATTGTTTCATTGGCATTAGGGAATTCAAACTTTGTTTTCTTTATATTTTACATAATGCTTACATATATCAAAACACCTATAATTTGAGCTAATTTTGTGTTGGTTTTATTTTATTTCTTATCTTTAGATTTTCTTTCAAGATGATTTTCTATCTCTAGGATTTTCTCTCTTTAATTCTCTTACTAAAAGATTTTCTCACTAAGATTCTCTTTCTAGAATTTTTCACCCTCTAAAATTCTATAAAGAGAATTCACTCTAAAAAGGATTTTCTCTCTCTATTATTCTCTTTTTATCTCTCTAGAATTCTATTTTTATAGTGTTTTCTCTCTCCAAATTCTCTCTTTAGAGAGTTTTCACTCTAGAAAGGGTTTTCTCTATCTATAATTATCCCTAGAAGATTTTATCTCTCTAGGATTCTCTCATTAGAGATTTTTCACTCTAGAAAGGATTTTCTCTATTTATGTTTTCTATATCTATAATTCTCTCTCTAGAATAATTTCTCCCTAGAACTCTCTTTCTAGAATATTTTCTCCCTAAAATTATCTCTTCAAAGAATTCACTCTAGAAAGGATATTCTCTATATAGGTTCTCTTTATAACTATCTTTATAACATTTTTTTCTATCTAGGATTCTCTTTCTAGGGTGTTTTCTCTCTCTAAAATTCTCCCTTCAGAGAATTTTCACTCTAGTTTTTTCTCTAGATATTCTTTCTTTAAAGTATTCTCTTCTTTCCATAGTTCTCTATTTTTCTCTCTAGAGCAATTCCCTTCTCAATTTCTAGAGTTTCTCTTTCTAGAACCTTCTCTCTAGACTTTCTTTTAAAGAGGATTTTCTCTCTCTATAATTCTCTGTCTAGAAGATTATCTCTAAGATTCTCTTTTTGGAGTGTTTTCTCTCTCCAAAATTCTCTCTTTAGAATCTTTAGGATTTTCTATAGATTTTCTTTCTCCAAAGCATTCACCTCATTCTATAGTTCTCTATTTTCTCTCTCTAGGCATTTCCCTTCTCTTTCTAGAGCATTCTCCCACTAAAACCTTCTCTTTAGATTTTCTCTTTAAAGCATTCCTCTCTCTAAAATTCTCTCTAGAACTTTCTTTTCATCTATCTAGAGCATTTCCACTCTCTCCCTAGAGTTTTATTTCTAGATTTTCTCACTCTAGAGCATTCCACTCTCTTTCTAGAAGTTTCTCAAGATTTAAAGATTAAATTGTACTTTGGTTTGCTTTCATTTCTCATGCCATGGAATAAATGAAAATTGCAAAAAATCAATGATAAATAAAATTTTTATGTTGATGAAAATTGTTAAAAACACCTACTTTTGTAATTCTCATGAACCATGAGATTTGGGTGTCCTTTTTTTCCCATGTGAATTTTAATTCTTATAGGAATTGGTCAACTAAACACAAGAATTGAATTCATAGCTGCTAATACCAATTCCCACCCTTGAATTTTCACGATCCAAACGTACCCTTAGTATTTTCCACATTTATATGTGCTAAATTCTGACTTCTACAAAGATATTATTGTATAATATCTTTACAATTAGCCATATCCTTCACAAGTCCTCTATCAAACCTCCAATTCATAAAGTTCATAAATAGTAACACAATAATAAAGTTCTTAAATCTATGAGTCAGGATTACTATAAAGTTCATAAATAGTAACACAATAATAAAAGAGTAGATTAGAGAAAAACACACCTCGAGAAATTTCTGGATCTAACTACTCTCTTTCCCTTGTGGTCCTTGCCTAATCGGGGCCACATGTTCTTGAGATTGATAGGAAACCATTGCTTGTGGGCCACTGAAATTTTTCAGAGGGCGCATGAGTGTCTGATTGTAAGATGGATGTGGACACTCTTTAATATGATGGTCAGGTTTCCCACAACAGAAACAAGTCCCCATAATTGCAACACATGGTGCCCTTGGAACATGAAATCTTCTACATTGAATACAATTACTAACCGGCCTTATCATTTGGTTTCCATTAGAATTTTTATGCTTTTTACTTCTATTGGATAAATTATTCGGTTTTGGACACTATCGCGGGGAGACCCCAAATCTGCTCTGCTCTGGTCGACTCTCCTTGATCAACCTCTCTGCTATTTCAGCCCCACATATCAGCTCAGTGTATTTAGTGCACTCCACAACGAACACCTTTTCCCTTATTTTTGGCCTCAGCCCTTGCTCAAAGTGTTGAATCCTTTCCTCATCATCTACCATCATGTGAGGCGCAAATCGGGACAACTCGTCAAGACAAGCCTCATATTGTAGGACTGTCTGCTCTCCTTGGGAGATGTGCATAAACTCTCTCATCTTTTGTCGGCGAAAATCGACAGTAACATATCGCTCATAAAAGAGCTCTCTAAATCTCTCCCAGGTCATCTGCACTCCTAGATCAGTCTTCTTCTTCACTGACCGCCACCAGTGAATTGCCTCTTCCCCAAACATAAAGGTGGCAAGTCATACTTTCCGATCCTGAGGACAACTCATGCCCTCAAATATCCACTCAACCCTCAAAATCCATCGTTTGGCCTCCATAGGATTCGGTAAACCTCCAAAAGTTGGGGGTACCATCTTATAAAACTGCTCTAAGTCTCGTGCAGCTTGATCCTCATCATGGTCTCTATCATCCCCTCTCCTTCCTTTCGAATAAATCTCCCCAATCAACTCAGTCGCTGCCCTTATGGCTCTCCAAGCATCATCCTATGGTACTGGAGATGCTACTGGTGGAGGTATAGGCATAGGCTACTCAACTGCACACTCCTCAGGTGGGTTTATCTGGGTTTCAGCCTGTGGAGTAACCTGTGGCTCAAGTTCTATACGTGGCTCCTCTCTAGGAACATTGCGTGGTCTACCTCTGTTCCTTGGCATTGCATCCATGATGATCAGCTGCATGGAAGACAAAATTAATCAAAACAAAAGAATCTTTCATCCTTTATCTTCTAAGTCCACTACGCTTCCACTGTGCATTCATTAATATTCAAACCTCCAATTCATCTTTAATAAATTTAATCACTTATAATTTCTTATTCTCGGTATCCATACTCACTAATAAAGCACAAAAATAACTCAAAAAAGGACTCATGACTTACTACCACCAATCCTCTCAATATATGTGCACCTATATGAAGGATGGGGAGAAATCATGCAGATTCTTTTCTGGCTCAAATTAAACAAATATACCACATACACAATACTCACATACATATATAAGCATTACATTACATAACTCATTTGTATAAAGCTTAATACTCAAGTATGTGTTCAGCATCGGCCGATATCTTACACTACCAAAGTATGGCTATACACATCTGGCTCATCATCCAATTAAGCACACAATAATATGCATGCTTAATCAATCATCTCCAATTTCTCACTTCAGATAGACAATTAAAATTATATATATTCACCCTCAAACATTCATCTTGCCAATTATGTCAGAATCAATGTTTCTCAAACTCCTTATTTACCTTCTCAATTGAAATTTAATAATTTTACTCTAATCATGCAATATTAACAGGAAAGCTATACACCACAATTTGCAAGCCATATGTTAACAACTAATTATAAAATAGAGGAGGAAGAAACATACCTTTTTGTAGGGATAACCATAGGCAATTCTTAGAAGGAACACTCTCAACCTAGATTACCTATGAAAAGGTTGCTATCTAGTGCAACGCACATCCCCATATCAACACCTAAGGCTTACTACCTAGGGTTAGGATCCTATTTGCTTTGATACCATCTTGTAACGCCCCAGATCCAGGTTTATTTAAAAACATAAACCCGAACCCTAAACGTTAGTTTGAAGGCCCAAAATAACTAATTCAGACTTAAACAATTCCTGTATATATAATCAAAGTGCGACAATAAAAGACAATTTTTTTTTTATAGAAGCGCGGAAAGAAAATAAATTATATCCAATGTATAATCATCAACTAAGTTTGGATGGGTCAACTAAAATAAAAATTAGAGCTTGCAAAATCTGACCCGAGCCGAACCGACCTAATTTAAACGGGGTTTGGGTGGACCCGTATATTTATTGGGTTGGGTGCAGGTTGGGGTTTCCCCAACCCGCCAGTAATCGGGTCAACCTGACAGGTAACCTGATTTAAAAAAAAAAGCGGCAAAAGTGTCCCGTCCCGACCCAATTAACCTCCCAACACTATTTTAATCATATTTTTTGAAAAATAAAAAAAATAAACTGGTTGGCAGGTTGAACCCGTTTATTGGCGGGTTGGGGGTTTTCCAACCCGCCATAAATCGGGTCTGACCCGAACCCAATTATGACCTGACCCATAACCCCCAACCCGCCATAAATCGGGTCTGACCCGAACCCAATTATGACCTAACCCATTGCCGGCTCTAATAAAAATATTCTAAACATCCGTCAAGGTCACTAATAGAATTAATCCAATACGATCCATCAATATTAAGTTAATCAATAACTAATCAATAACAAAATTCCTAATCCTACACAGAAACAAAATAACCCTCTTCCTGGTAGTCAAAATAATCCCCAGAAGTGTCTACCCCTGCAACATCCTCTCCAGGAATATTTGAAAACAAAACCGATAAAACGATAATGTGAGAACCACATCAGTAAGTAGTCATGCAAATAGTTTGTAATAATAAAATATGCAACGTTTAATCAGATTAAACACGATAAATTTAAACACGGTGAAATATAAAATCAACACTGTGAAATAAAACTACAAACCTTGTGAAATATAAACACAACCACGGTGAAGTATCCCGCCAAGTACACGGACTGAGGATAAACAGACAATTGCCATAAAATAATACAATTACGCTTCCCACCGAGTACACAGATTGAGGAAGTATCCCGCCGAGTACACGGACTGAGGATATAATAACAATAACCAGCTTCCCACCGAGTACACAGATTGAGGAAGAATCCTGCCGAGTACACGGACTGGGGATAAACAATGAAACAGCCGCAACAGCGAAGATACAATCGTGCCAGTAACATAACCGCAATAGCGGAATAATTAAAATAGGCAATGGCCTAGTGACAATAAATTCAGAACAATAATTATTAAATGAAAAGGGAACAATCACAAATAGTCCAACCTCATAGGACTCATGAAATAGAAAACTAGAGAATGAGAGTAGACATGTGCCAATATGCTACCTAACTGAATTAACAGTGGACCAGCCGCACCTGCAGACTGGCTATTCAACACCAACAAAAGAACCCAACCATGGGTTAGCATGTACGACCCAACCTATCTAGGAGTGGGTAACGTAGTGACCGACCTATCTAGGAGCGGTAAAATCCTCGAAATGATGGAATGCCTATGACACAGAATTCAAACCCCTGTAATAGACATTTAACTTACTAGCTATTAAATGGATCCACATAATCGCTAAGCCCACTCAACAGTGGAAAACCAAACTAAGGAATGGACATACTTCTCAATAACACCCACGAATACAGAACCTCATTTGTATTAACAATAACCATATCCGCCCTGCGGAAATAATAAACCAGGCACCTGCCTTGTCACACCTGTGACCCAAAAACTAACACAAGTGGTACCAAGTCATATGTCCAAACTCCAGGTTTCAACGGGCAACTATGTCCCGAATGTGTATTGAATCCATCGATGCACAAAATAACTTCATACAACTCAAATACAGGTGTAGGAACTCATAAAATCAACTTTGGTTAAAAAGACAATTTTTTGGAACAATGGAATTAAGTAAAAGTGTCTCTTTGGTAAAATCTACCCAAAATCTTTATAAAAATAAAATTTTAACATCCACCAGTGCAAACTATCTCTAAACACTCTAAACTTGATGGTACATAGGTTAAAATTGCATAAAAACACTTTTGTAGTGAAAAACTAGGCTATTTGGCAAATTTCCAAAATTTGACAAACGGGCGCTCGAGCAGCCAAGGAGCGCTCGAACAGCATAAGTTCTCAGGTTGTTTCAGAGGTTGGTCGCTCGAGAAATCGCTCGAGTGACGCTTCGGGCGACCATTATTCCGGGTATTATTTGCTTTCGGGTTTTTCAGAATTTAAACCGACTGACAGGGGCGCTCGAGCGACTGTTCAAGCGGCCTATCGCGACAGCAACTTCCAAAAAGTTGCGCAAATCCATAAAAATTCAAAATTCATAAACCAATGCATCGAAATCATTCTAAAATACTTTATAAACAAGCTAGAACCATTTCGAACAATTAAAACACAATATATCGTGTAAACACATCATCAAATCATGCGAATAAACCCGGTCATCGAATAATCCGAAATACTTTTATGCAAACTTTAAAGGGACTACTTACCTTTTTCTGAGATTAAATCCCTCTCTAACAGCACTGGAATCACCCCCAAGAAGATCCAAACGAACTCAGAACTCCCCCTTATTGTTTAAATCACAAAAATATATCTTTAGAATCTCATAAACTTAAAACTAAACGTTGGAACATGGTTTTATCTGTTTTCTCACCTTAGATTCACACGAAAATCACTCCTCCTTCTGATCTGCTCTAAGAGTGCAAGAGATTAGGGTGTTGAAAACTCGCATAGAGAAGAAAGGGATGGGCGGCTGTTTCTGTCCCTTTTCTTTTCTTTTGTTTTGTATGTGAATAGCAATTAAATCTAAACCCTAAGGCCTTAATTACTACATTAACCCTCCATCTTTAGACCCAAGATCAAGCCCCCTTAGACCAATGGTTCAATCCCCACACCAAAACCAGCCAACTTTAGCCGCCCAATACAAAGTTGGGTTCGGCCATCTTAGAATCTTTTCTTTTCCCTTTTTTTTATTTATCAATGTTTAATTAGATAACAACAATATAATAATAATATTTAAATTCTAACTTAACAATAAATTATAAACTCACCTGAAATTAACTCTCCAAGTTCTTCGGGTCGACCCTGGTTCTCATTCTGTGCATAATTTACAACACCTTAATTTATTTTATTTAATTATGCAATTTCCTAAAATTCTGGTGTTTTACAGAAGACCCTACTTATTCCATCATATCAGCATAGACAATGTGTGAGTGTGAAGCATAGCATACATGCATTGCATTTTTTACTGTGACTTGTGTCTTGCTATGAAATTAATGTTACTTATCATGACTTTGTGAAAGGGATCAAGATAAAGATTTATGCTTTTTAGTGGGCCTAGATTATTTGTGGGCCCTCAATATGGGCCCTACTATGGTTTCCTTTAATTTTATTTTCTATGTTTTAACTTGGTCCAATTGGGGTAGGGATGGGTTTGGGGCCCATCTCATAGGCTTAAACATGGAAGCCTAAGACTTTTTAGGGATAAAGGGATGTGTATCCTTCCCCTTTCTCAAATTGTTGGATAGGCTCTCTGAAAGAGTAGAGGACTACTCTATAGGTCCACGATCTACAACAATTAAGAATTTAACAATGCGGAAACATACACACAGAGAATTATACGAGGAAACCTGAATCCAGATCCAGGAAAAACCTCGAGTCTATATGAGGCGACTAACCCTTCGAATTTCCACTATTGAATGAAAAAACAATTAAAAAGGAGCACACACTTAACCTTTACAATTGAACTCACTCAACAGCAATCCACAGCTCGAATCCACGAACTGCAACACAGCTTGAATCCACAAGCTCCAGAACACGATCAATCCAGATCGCAAACAATCACTCACCAGTGATCCACAGTTCGAATCCACGAACTGCAACACAGCTTGAATCCACAAGCTACAGAACACGATCAATCCAGATCGCAACAATCACCTCAGAGTCCACTGAGACGATCCAATGCAGTAGGAATCCACCTATGCATCAAACAAAGTCGATCACCAATCCAGGCGATCACATGATCAGGTGAAGTTCCAAATTGAAGAAGAATCCTCAAACTTCAATTCCAGGAGATCTATCTCAGATTTCCCCCTCACTCGATCACCGACTCTCTAAAGAAGATTTGATCGAATCTCGAACACCTCAAGATCCAAAATCAAATTGATCCAAAGAAAAAAAGTCATTTCTAAAAATTACAGCACGTCTATTTAAAGGAGAAAACTCAGATCGCGTCGAGCGCTGGTGGCGTCGTGGTGCGATCGGGGTAGACGGCTGGAAGCGAACTCAAGTCCCGCTCAGAACAAGTTGAATCAGTTAAGGGCGCGCTGCCAACGAGCTGCTAGCGGGAGAGAACGCGGCATGTGCACAGCTGATCATATAATCTTCAATCTCGCTCTGCGCTACCAGCGGCGTGTTGGCGTCGCCTTACGACGCTAGTGCACGTGCCTTACTTTCAAAGCACTGTTTCACTTATGCGTTGCCAGCAGAGTGGCAGCGGCGTTGTTCCTCGCAAGTGCCTTCACAAGAGATGCTTTATTTAGACAATCTTTCATTTCCTTGAGCTACCAGCGGCGTGGTAGCTGTGTGGCAGCATCGTCTTCTTCTTCTTTACTAAATTCACTGAATTTTCATTATTTAATCTGCACATCTTGAAGATTATTAGAAGACATAATTTGTCAAACATTTGCCATAAAGGAAGTGTGAGTTTTCACACTTACACTCTCTTTACATAAAGAGATGGGGCCCAATAGGCCCACACCCAATGTCTCGGCCAAACCGTCTAAACTATCCGAGTATGTCTCTAGTTGGGCTTGAATTGGGCCTCAAAGGGTATGGCCCTTAATTAACGTTTGTCTTGCTTAATTAACCAAAGTGGGTTGGTTGGTATCGATGAGCCTCGTTGGAAGGCCCATTGGTGTCCAATTTGAGCTTACAAGGCCCAATTTGGGTTATGGGTGTAATGCCCTAGATCCAGGTTTATTTAAAAACAATAACCCGAACCTAGTACGTTAGAATAATGGCCCAAAACAACTAATTCCAGAGTTAAACATTTTCAATAAATAGAATCAGAGTACGGAAATAAAAGATAAATTCTTCCAAGAAGCACGGAATATAAAACTAAGTCATCCAATACCAAATCCATCAAAAATATGTCTGGATAGGTCAACTAAAATAAAATGTATCATCATCCACCAAAGTCAACTAAATAAATAATTCAAATATCTCTCAAACCACTAAATCAAACTCAATGTATTCTCCCTAGACCTACACAGGAATAAAATAGTCGTTTTCCTGATAGTCAATATAATCCCCTGTAGTGTCTACCCCTACAGCGTCCTCTCCAAGAATATCTGAAAACAAAAATGTGAGAAAGAACATCTTAGTAAGCAGTCCTGCAAATAGTTGGTAACAATAAAATATGCAACGTTTAATCCCGTTAATCACAAAACAAAAATACAGAATAATAATAATTAAATGAAACTTTAACAAACAAAAACAATTCAACCTCATGGGACTCATGAAATAGAAAACCAGAGAAAGAAAGTATCCATGTGCCAATATGCTACCTAACCGAATTACAAGTGGACCAGACGACCATACAGACTGGCTATTCGACACCCAACGGAAGAACCCAACAAACAATTGAAATGAGTTAGCATGTACGGCCCAACCTATCCAAGAGTGGGTAACGTAGCGACCGACCTATCCAGGAGCGGTACCATCCTCGAGATGATGGAATGCCTATGACACAGAATTCAAACCACTCTAGATGACTTTTCACTTACTAGCTATTCTATGGATCCATGCAATTGCTAAGCCCACTCAACGGTGGAAAAACCAAACCAGGGAATGGACATATTTCCCAATAACACCTGCACACGCGGAAACACAACTGTGTCAATAACCAAACCCACAACTGGGGAATAAACAAACCAGGCAACTGCCTTGTCACAACTGTAACCCAAAATCCCACACAAGTGGCACCAAGTCATATGTCCAAACTCCAGGTTTCAACGGGCAACTACGTCCTAAATGTGTATCGAATCCTTTGATGCACAAAATACACTCAAATAACCCAAATACAGGTGTAGGAACTCTTAAAATCAAGTTTTGTTAAAAAGAGAATTGTTTGGAACAATGGTTCTAAGTTAAAATCCTTTTTGGTAAAATCTACCCAAAACCTTTATAAAAATTTATTTTAAACATCCACTTGAAAACTATCTCTAAACACTCTAAACTTAGTGGTACATCGGTTTAAATTGAATAAAAACAATTTCATGGTGAAAAACTAGGCTAGTTGGAAGATTCTGAAAAATCTGACAAAGGGCCCTCGAGCAGCTTCAGGCACTCAAGCGGCTTCGGGTGCTCGAACAAGCGACGTAAAAACTAGGTTGGTTCAGGGTTGGTCGCTCGAGTGACGCTTCGGGCGTTCGCCTTCTGGGTTTTGATCACTTTCGGGTTTCTGAAAAATTTAAAAGCACAGGCGGGGCGCCCTCGATACCACTCGAGTGGCATCGAGCGCCTACAAGCTCCTCTCGAGACCCATATAGGCGCTCGAGCGACGATTCAAGCGGCCTGTCGCAAAACACACTTTCTAAATTTTTCCGAAAAGTTGTGTAAATCATTCAAAAAATCGAAAACTTAAATTCTACGGCATCAAATCCATACTAAACCATTCAGGAATACATTATAAACATGTTAGAACAATTTTTAAGCAATTAAACCACAATATAATACACAAACGAACCATCAAACATGAGATTAAACACTATCCTCGAATAAACACGAAAATCTGTTTATGCAAATTTAAAAGGGACTACTTACCTCATTTGAGACTAAAACCTTGTCTAATAGCACTAAGATATCACCCCAAAGATGATCCAATCAATCTCAGCAAGCCTCTATCTCCTCTGGATCAAACAATCATACTTTTAGAACTCAAAATCATGTCTAAACTTCCAAAACAGAAACTTTTTCTCTAGTTTGTTCTTACCTAAATTTTCTGAATGAAAATCCTCTTCCTCCTTCTCTAAAATCTACTCCAAAGGATGCTTGTAGGTTAGGGTTTCATCTTACTATAGAAAAGTTGAAGAATAGAGGAAGAAGAAGTGGTTGGTGGTTGTTCACTTGTTTTGAACGTGAACAGTCTCATGTTAGCTTAGGTTATTTTAATGTTTTTCTTTTTTTTTACTAAAATACCCCCTTCATTAAACCAAACACAATCAAATCAATTAAACCTCAAACCAACCCAAATATGGGTCAACCTCCACTCTTTCTGGGGTTCGACCACCTTCTATTTATTCTTATTATATTTTTATTCCTATCACTTACTTAAACAAATTACCTTATTAACAAAATTATTATATTAAAATTATGCTTAACCTTAAATCATGAACTCACCTTAGATTGGTTCCCCAATTTCCTCCGGTTCACCTTGGACTTCTTCGGGTTGAATCAGCTCCTCACCTCCTACTTTGATAATAACTTAATCAGTCTATTTATTAATTACAATTATTTTATTAATAAAATCTGGGATTTTACAATGGGAGAGCCCAAAACCCTATTGGATTTAATTAAAAAAAGATAAAAATGCAGTTAAGACGAAAACACAGTTTGGTCAACCTGGGTTTTAAGTATGACCAAAATTTAATTTCGGTCATACTAAAAATATGCATAGTCGAAATTAAATTTTGACTATGTAATAAACATGCTTGACCGACCTGAGTTTTCGAGCAAATATGAAAACATAAAATTTGCCATTTTTTGGCTAGGGTTTAGATTCTCTGGTCTCTAGGATAATCAGGGTTGCTGTGGGCCCCTATGCAACCCACAATGGTCTGATATTGGAGTATTTTCCCTAATTCAAATACCTTAGTCCACTTTTAACCCAATAAGAGGGGGGTTAAGGCTTGGGGTCTTGCTCCCCCACCTTGAGGTGAAACTCAAGTGATAAAACAGGGACCTTAAGTGTCCATGTTTTTGTGCTAATGACATCCCTTCTTTCCTCCATGGGAAAAGAAAAGGAAGTGGCTCGATTGGCCTATGCCTTGGTCTAACCGGCCAAACCACATACATACTGTAGAGCCCTGTAATTCCCTAATATAAAACAAATAAATAAACAAGAGAGATTTGGAAGTGCAAATAAATTTAAAAAAGAAAAATAGGAATTAAGTATAGGAATTTAAATTTATACTATAAGTGAGAATTTGTAGAATTAATATTTAGGATTTAAATTTCAAATTATGATAAGAAATAACAAGAAAATAGAATTTGAAGAATTGTGGAGAAATTCAATGATTAAGTGTGGAAATTAAAGAAAGGGCATTTTGGTCATTTCTAATTAGTCAAATCCATAAAAAGAATAAAATAATTAATTATTAAGTTAAGAAACTTAATTAGACCAAATTTTAGTTTATTTAGATTTAAATAATGAATTTAAAGCTTAAAAGAAGGAAAAAGGGCCTAATTGTAATTATGCTTATTTAGGAGCTTTAATTTTAGTAATATGGGAAAAAAATCAAGTGATTAGTTAATATTTAAAATAGGGATGAGAAATAGCTCGAAAATTAATTAAATTAGAAGTTCCTTATGAGTTAGGTTTAAGGGAAAATAATTAGAAGGAAAGATAAGATAGGAAAGGTTTCCAAATAGAATTGGGAATCCTAGTTGGAAAGTCTCCTAAATCAATTAGGACTTCTAATTAGGTGAGCCTATAAAAGGAAAGCATTAGAGAAGGTTTGGGGTTTTCATTAAGTCAATCATGAGGAGAAAAGAAGAGAGAAAATTCGTTCATAGAGCTGGAGAAAAATAGAAAGAGAAATAGAGAGAAGAAAAAGGTGTTTTATGAAGAAAAAGGAGAGTTGCAGAATTCTGACCAGCTATATTCGAATTAAGATCTAGAGAGATCCAATCGTTGAATTGGCCTTAAATTTGGAGGTTATGTTCCTAACTCTTAGGACTTCAATTTGAACGGTGGAGATCTAATTTGGAGACGCCTAGAGTGGTATGAAAATTTCAGGAAGTTGGCGAGAAATTGGGTTTCTTGGAAGAAAGATTCTACATGTTGAGACAAATAGCAAACACTTTGAAAACTAAAGGAATTGCATGTTTTCCGTATGATTTAGATGTTTACTCTTGATTTATTTTGATTCAAATCTTGGTTTGAAGAGTTGAGAATTTTCTAGGATGGTTTTATTTTCATATACTTTTAAAGAAATCAAGAAAAGGGCTGATCATAAGGGATTTAATTTAAGTAGGAAACTTTATATTAAGATATGATTGATGAGAATAGATTAGGGTTGTCTTAGAAGTAATTTAGAATGAAGATATGAAGATTAGAAATAATTAAATCTACAAAAGGAATTATATATTTCGGAAATCAAAAAAACCAAAAAATATAATGAAATTTGGCTGAGCACTCATCGGCGCTCGAGCGCAATCGCAGACGCCTCGCTTGTGTATTTTAAAAACAAAATAACAGAACCTTGAAACTCAACGCTTAGGAGGACGCTTGAGCACCAACCTGAGCGTCTAAGCAAAATTTTACCCAGTAATGGATGCCCAACAGACCGCTCGAGCGCAATGTCGAGCGACCTCTGTCAGATTTTTCTGAACTTTGGATTTTGTGCCCAAATCTATTTTTAATGATTTTTCTTAGAATTCTAAAGTTGTAACACCTGTAATTAGGATTATTTGAGATGTAGGAAGTGGCGGAATTCAATTTGAACAAAAGAATATTAATTTAGAACGATAAATGTAAAGATGGACTTTAAAGAGGTATTATGAAGTAATAAGTGGACTTAACCTATTTAGAATTGGTCTTGGTTAATATACCCTATTCCTAAACTTCACTACAGACCTAAAATACCCTCTGTATGTACTAAATATCAATGTTAATAAGTTTTGACACCTTAGGTTCTTTAAAGAAGAGATTTAGGTATTATTGAATAAATATTAAGAATAACAACCAACTAGGGGATGAATTTTAGTAAATCTTAATATACTAATTTGGTAAGCTATCTAACACTTAATTATGAGTAAATTAAGAGTGTTCACATTAATAAATTACTATTTAGACAATTAATCAAGGAATTTGGCATATTTTGGTAAAGATGACATGGTTTCAAGGTTAAGATTGAATTTTCTATTTATTTTCAGATTTGAGCAATTTCTTACTTTTAATATTATATTTCTGAATATTTGCACATGGTTTAATCGATAAAAGGGCAAAATCATTGTTTACCTCTGTGTGTCTCGGAGTGGTTAAATTCCTCTCTCATATATCTTGGGATGAGATGTTTATGGTTGATTGAGAACTTATTTCATTATTGAACACATTCTATTTTGAGACAAGTTATTATTAAATATTTTGGTTGTGAGTTGTGTCTAACGGGCAATGCTTAGTGTGGATCCATAGCATAGCTAGGAAGTGAAATGGTATTATCTTGGTAAGTTAAACCTGTCTCCCACTTATGCTCTTGTCGTGTATCTCGACGAGGCCTTCCTATATCTGGTCGTGCTGCAACAATCCTGACCCATCGTGTATCTCGACCTGGTCATTAGCCGTGTGTCTCGGCATCGAAATATATTGGATTTATTTGGGTTACCACCGTGTGCTTTAATGAGACATTAGCTTACATGTGCTTTTTATTGGTAATGCTTATAGTTTACTCCTGACTTGCACCTGAGAGCTATATTTTAGCCATGCTTGTAGTTCACTCATAGCTTGCACATGTACTAGTATCAGTCGTGTATTGTCTAGTGTACATATATGTTTGATCGGATCGATATTCCCTTGATTGGATAGTTGCAGTTGATTGGATTGTATGCGCCTATAACGCCCCAGATCCGGGTTTCGTAAATAAACCATAACACATCTTCGGAGGTTAAAATAAAACACAAGATTACAATATCAGAGTGAAGGAAAAACATGAATACAACAATAACTAGATAATCAAAGTGCGCTAAAGATCCAAAACTGAAATAAACTCACATGACTGAGCAACTATCGGCACGAATCGTCCTCTCCAAGGGCAGCTGAAAACAAAACAAAATAATACGGAATGAGATACGAATATCCCAGTGAGCAGCACATGCATGCACAAAACCATTTAGTTCAGTTCTAAAACATTCCACGGTTACAAACATATACAATGATGATAACACATATAATCCAAATAATCCGACGAAACTTCAACAATCCAATTTATATCAGTGTAGGAATCCATCACGTAAACCAAGCAGTAACGTTGGTATCAAGTCACCAATATAACCATAAAGTCATATATAACCAGGTAACAAAATATCAATGAAATCATAATTTCGACAACTCAATAGATATATCTTTGTCCCAACAAGTGTCATCATAACAAATCACATCATAGCCATGACCACGCCTCCAAATGTATATCAGACCTACTCAGGGTTTTGGATATTGAAATGACGGCCTACTCAGGGTATCGTCATCCAATGCCGGCCTACTCCTGGTGTTGGCATTGACAACACTGAACCCCTCAGGGTCACGATGCTGCTTTACACTGGCGGAAGGAATACCAATACCAAATAACCGATAAACCACATTCGTTGAACCACCAATACCAAAAAATTAACCAGCAGATAAAACATATAGTGCCAAAAAGTCAAATACCAACATTGGTCAATGTCATGTAGTTGCTTAGATTGGTTAATCAACATGCCAAAGCGACATCCACACCTCCATGTACACAGTTCCGGCCTACTCAGGGTATCGAAAACTCTGAAATGACGGCTTACTCAAGGTATCGTCATCCAATGCCGGCCTACTCCAGGGATCGGCATTGACAACCAGGCCTACTCAAGGTATCTGGCTGCTCTACACTGGTCGTGGCAACACTCCATGGCCATGCCATTACACCAATAAAGCATATACATCACATTACTAAGCTTAAACTCTGGATCCAGGATAAGCTAAACCAGTAGCAACCTCAAATTCCTCATTTTATGCTTAACCGATAAGATAGCATGAATACTCCAACATAGAACGTGAGAACAACAACATAGGTACTACTAGTCATTGGTCACTCCGGACCATAGTATTCCATCATGGAGTTTCCACATGCTATATAAATCAAATTCCGGTAAAATTCAGCATTCAAATAACTCCCTCAAATATCATTCCCACATTCAAATTCATTACTATATAACAAATAAAGTAACTTTGGTAATAAGAAAGTATACCAAAAATTTGGGTTCAGAAATCATGCATACTTGTTTTGGAAATAATTCAAAACAGCAACAAAGATTTGATGTAAAACAGCAACTAACACATTAATTCCACTTAAATTAACATCTAGAACAATCAAATCCAACTACTGGAAGAAATAGACCAACTCAAATAAAATCTGTTTCATACCTGTAATTTAGAAAATCTAAACACAAAAGATTTGATTCAAACAGTAGGAGACTTTAATGAAACCATAAAATCAGAAAAGGGATTAACAATCAGCTCAAGTATGTAACTTCTCTTGTTTTTATAACCACCTAGCTAGGAACAGATAAAACTAGCACAGAAGCCTATGATCCTAACTGAGTCACCTGGAGATAGCTTTATAAATAAAAGTTTCAAGAATTAGTTGCTAGGGAGTTAGCTGCCCACTTATGTTGCCGGGCAACCATAAACTCTCTCTAATCCTCATCTTTAATTCTCTTGAATCATAATAGTATAAATTCCTTTATTAAAATCTGAACCAAATAATTTCTAACTTCTATTTAAATCCTAATAGAACAAGTTTTTATATCTAAACACTAAAATGTAACTTCAGTGATTCAACCGCACCTCTTGAAGTGGTTGGACTCAACAGTGGTACACTTAATTCTTCTATAAATTTAATTGTGTGAAATTTATAATTCATGAACACTTCAACCTAATATTAAGTTCTATTTAAAAACTCTTAGAACCTGACTTAACCAATTAGCCAATAGAATTAATATCCTAAGAAACAACCGCACTTAAAAGGGAAGAGTGAATGGCACCAACTTCATTCTACTAGAAGTACACCAGCCTCACTTCTATCCAAACTAATACTATCTCTACAACCACCTTAGAATCATCTCTAGTCCTTAAACACAACCCAAGGAATAGTATTTGAAGACTTTAAACTAAAATTATTAAATGTACAGTAACAGCCACACTAGGCTAAATCAAGCTAGCTAGGCGCTAACCTACAGAATTTCTGGTTTCAACAGTATTTCAAATTAATTCTCCCAATTACTCCAAGCTACTGCTATCCACCATTAGGGACTCTTAAGTTTAGTTTAAGGCTTTTTAAACAAGAGGATGCAATTTGTTTTGGGTTAGCCGCACAAGACAAGAAAATATGAATTGGCGCTAACCTCCAGATTTGCTGATTTCAACAATATTTCAAATTAATCCTTCCATAAATTAATGATGTAAATTCTTTAACTTCTAACCACTCCAATCTAGTGTTAAGGTCTCATTTAAACTCTTGGATCCTATTTAAACAATTAACCAACAGCAATATTATTCTTATGAACTAGCACCTAGCATCACTCAGCACACACCTCATTTGTACTACCGCCAACCTCCTCATTTGCTGGTTGATTCCATTTAATTCTCCTATAACTTAGTTATGTGAAATCTCCAGCTCCTAACCTTCCTAACCTAATGTTAACACTTAGAGTAAACTCTTAAAGAAAGCCTTGGCCATTTAGTCAACAAAAACTGCTTGAAATAACAGCCGCACTTTGCTCTAAGGGTGTGACTGAGCATTGACCTCTATTGAGTTCTTGTGACCAGCGCCAACTAAGTCTTCTGTCACTTTTATACATTCAAAATTTTCTGCTGGCTAAGCCGTACTAAGCTTGAAAGAACTGAGCAGTAAAGACTAAGTTCTGTCTTCTATAGATTTTATGCAACCAACGCCAACCTGTTAAGGTCAAAACTAGTTGGCGCTCAGGAGCTCGGAATCACGAACAGATTCCAAGTTGTTATCATGATGGAGCTAAACTCGACTGAACCCCTATCTTCTCCGGAATTCAACTTACATCAATTCCTATCTCTCGTGACAACCTTCTCCACTAGGGTTGGTTTTAAGATAACCTTAGATCAATCATCACTTCAACAACGTAACCGGCAAACTTACATATAGAAGATTTAAATCCAATTTCATATAAAATTTCAGTTGCAAATCTAAAGAAAAGTGTGCTACTCACTTGATGATGAAACCTCACTTGAGCATGCAAATTTTCTGATCGCAGCAACTCAGAATCTCACTTTTAATCGCCACTCGCTCTCTGCTCCACCGAAAATTTCAGATCTAATTCACAGCCTAGATCTCCAATATTTATTTATGAAATTGAGATTAGAAAAATCTACTCACTTAAACTCTATCTGAATTGAGATCGATCTGAACAAACCACACCACCAGCAACGCTCAGTTCTTCAGCTAACTCCCTGATCTACCTTAGATCAACCTTCGGCCACTTTAAATTTTTTACTCTCTCCTTCTAGAATTCTTCTTCTCTTACTCTTCTTAACAAACTGATTCAAATCCAACAACTGAAATCTCTCTTTCTGCTTACTTCGAGCGAAACCTTCAACTCAAATCTCACTGCCCTTTTATATGCGACATTGGCGCTCAATTGTCTAACAAATTCGTGATCCGCCGCGCGCTCACCTACCCCATCTCCTACCATGTCAGCCCCTTAATCCTCTGATTTACATCCTATCACTCCACCAACTCCTATGTTAGTACTCCATTAAAATTATAATAATTATTTAAACCACACATTTCTTCAGAATATTATCTTAATCACTACTGACCTTGATTTACCTTATTCTGCTCTTAATTTTTGAAAAATCCCCTAAATACCCCTTTTTCTTGCTACACCACCGAACCACCAAAACCGAACTCGTAAAAATCAATCAGCAAAATTTTCCCATTATAAGAATTCATCCTATTTAATTTTTTTTAAAATTTAACTCTAATTAATTTCCTTTTCTTTATTTTTAAAGTTTTCCACTAATAAAATAAATTAACAAACATAAAATCCAAATTTTAATGTAATTAAAATTCGGGATTTTACAGCGCCAGCCCGCATGTATCTCGATTGGGTGATCCGCATTGATTGTAGGTGGAGGAATGGTGACCGTGTATCTCGACTCCATATCATGTAAGCTCGTGAGGTGGCAAACTTGGGTACAAGAGTAGCTTGTCAAAGTAGTTCAGTTCATGAGTCCTGTCATGTCACATATAAGTGGTTTGGTTTGATTAATGCTTTGAATTATTATAATTGTGATTTGGTTTAATCATTATACCTCATGACTTTATTTTTGTAAAAAAATTAGACTGTTTTATTTCATGCATCTTGATACTTGTTGAGATTTATATCTCACTCCGGTTTTCACTATTTTTCAGGTACTCTTGGTGAGATCGACAAACATTGGGATAGTATGTAAAAAGGGGTAGTCAATAGTTGCGAACCAGTTATGAGTTTAAAAAGTAATTATAAATGTTAAGATTAATTGTGAATAAATTTTATTTTATATTTCCGCATAATAACTATAATAAAGACATGAACAAAAGTTTTAAATTATTCTGGATTTTAGTTGCTTTGGCCCACATACACTAACACTTTGGGGTTGGACAATTGATCCTGAACCGGGGCGTTACACATACCCATGCAATCCACATTCAAAGCATGCAAAAATAACTTGAAGAATAAAGTATTGGACATCTTTAACATGCTAGAGATTTGTGTATGTGTGTGTAGTGTACATGGAGGCATCCTTATTAGTAAGGAAATTAAACATACATGCTTGCTACAAGTGAGTGACATGCATGTGCTTATCATGGAGTGATTATGTGGAATAGTGAAAGAAGTTAAAGACAAACAAAACCTAGCATGTGCTTATCATGGAGTGATTATGTGGAATAGTGAAAGAAGTTAAAGACAAACAAAACCTAGGCATGCTTGCTAGATGTATCACGCCTTTGCACCATACATTAAGTACATAAAAGATCATACAAAAGGACCCAAAACAGATAAAAAAAAGTGGGCAAGAGATCATGGTGATGGTGCTTATGGAGTGTACTACTTATGTGCATGGAAATCTACAACACTACAAAAACACCTTACATGATTAAATAAAGATGGAAGCAAGCTTGGAGGAAACTTGAAAGTAATTAAAGAAGGGGAAATGGGGATTTAAGGGATACATTAGACATGAAGAAGGGGGAGGGAGAACATGCTCTCCCTTTATCAAATAAAAAAACAAACAAAAGGAAACATGGAAATAGATGCTTTAAAATGGGTTCTAGATGATGCTAACATGACCTCTCATCCTCCATCTTGGGCCTAAGCACTTCCCCTTACCATGGGAATCCATTCTTATGGAGAAAAGGAAGGAGAGATGAAGAAAAGAGGGAGGAGAACAAGCCAAAGTAAAAGAAAACAGCATGTAAGGAGGATATGCTCATATTACTTTCAAACTCATGTATGTTGTACAAAGTGTGTTTAGGAGGCTCACCTTGGGTTAATAACCCTCTTTAGAGTGTATGGAAGCTTCTTGAAGCCTTAATAGCAATCAAAGCATCTTCTTTTGGGTCCACAGCACCCTCCTTGGCCTCCTTGGTAGAGATGAAGAAAGAAGGGTTTTAGTGAAGATTTGGAAGGTTTGGTGTGGTTTAGAGGGCTTAGGGAGTGAGGGAGGGATAGGAGAGAGGGACATATGTGGGGGAGAAGTGAAAGAAGAGACAACCCCTTGACTTGAGCTAATTTTTAGCTTATATAAACAAAAATAGTGTGACTGAAAACTCAGTTTAGTCACACTATTTATTATATAGCCGAAATATAATTTCGGCTATACATAAATTATTTGTGACCGAAATATAATTTCGGTCACATTAACATCAAATCACCATCATTTGTGTCAGAGATTCACGTAGAGAATCCTGACACAAAAATCTAGGTTAGAATCTATGAATCGAAATAATATTTCCGTTATACATATTTTATATATAATTTCGGTTCATATCAAATCTTGAAAATTTGAATTCTCTCTCCAATTTGTTTGAGAAGATGTTTAGATTTCTCATGACTCCTCATAAATGAGAGAATTGGATTTTTTATTTTATTAATTAATTAATTAGCTAAACTAAGATATTTTTAGAAAATAATATATTTTAATCAAGATATTTTCTTTTTGTGTTTTGTTCTTTCCCTATTTCGTCCTTCAACCCTTTAATTTGTCATTTGGCAAATGTGGCTTGCACATTCGCCACATGGACAGAATTTTTGCATTTATTTACAGTTTTGCGCTTAGGGTTGTTTTGCTCATATCTTCTTCACTTGGACTTCGATTCTGCCAAACTTAGTTGCGTTGGAACCGTGTCGGGATTTTCTATGTCACGACCCGGAACCAGGTCTGTCCCTCCAAGGCACAACCCAACTCAGACCGTGGCAAGTGGACCATTATACTTAACAAAACACGAAGGATTTTGTATCTTTTCTATACAAGTGCAAGTGCAAAAAGTTCATGCTTGTGCATATCAAGAGCGTGTTTTATATATATGAAGGAATTGAAATAGGACACAAGAGTTTAGTTACAAAATATTGAATAACTAATCACTCCTCTCAACATATAGGTTTTACAATCCAAAACTATACAGGTATGACAGAATAAAAATCCTAAGGCCTATAATAGTCTTCCTCTCTGTACTCGATGGCCTTTTCCTTGCCTCTATCCGCAGCCCAGTTCTTCACACCGGACATCGATGGATCTAAAAAATGAGATAAGAAACAACTGTGAGACAAATGTCTCAGCAAGCAACACATGCCTGATTCCGTGAAAACACAGTTTATACAATTATCTTTCGATAAAACCATGGCATGCGGGTAATTCTAATACTACAAAATCCACGGCATCTTAGTGTCATACAATAGTGCATACATGTGCCTCAGTGTACAGATAATCCATTTAATAGCAATCATGTATTCAATATTATCACTTGTTTTCTAGGATGTTTATATATACTACACATGGCCTCGTCTAGCTTCACCGATTCCACGTGGTGGCTAGGCATCTACGCCGATTCCCCTTGACGTAGGCATCCATACGCCGATTCTCCTTGACGTACAGGCATCATTCCCTGTAGCAAGTGGGCATCGGCCACCAATGTTACTGGTGCCGGGATGATATCACAATATAGAACAGTAACAGTAACAAGAACATTGGCCATGGCATATATATACAAACAATCCTATTTAAGTCTATGGATCCATACCTTAAGGGTTCATTATGCTGATGTGTTTATTTAACAATTTCATAACAGTATAACAACAAATAACGGAATGATAATACATCAAATATCCCAAGCTTGAGTGGAGGATACTAGTTCTCTATCTCCAAGTTGGGAGGAACATCGGTCCACTACCCCAACTGAGATGAATCGCTCACAACCCACCAAGACTTACTGGTCATTTATTCATGTCAAGACCTCATGCACTCTTGCATGGAAAATGCTCAAGGGTAGCCCTCAATCTTGGGCCAAGCCCTCTACTCAATAACCGCAATCATGGATTCTGGGCCACTACCCTCCATTCAATGTCAATAACCATGGGCCACTGCCCTTGTTGTCTCATATTGCAAATAATGGTGCAAATGTAATACGGGCCAATGCCCTTCATACTATGTGTAAAATACCAGGCCAAAGCCCATCAGGTTATGAGTGGTGTACTCACATTGATGGTCAATGGTAAAGGTTTGGTTTTCAGAAATTCTCTACTTTTCATGACTCAATTTGGGCAACCTATGCCCCAACTCTTTTGATACTTGTACAACTTGGTTTTGGCTCTTGATTTCTACTTCTAAGGGTTTTTTGGAAAGTGTTTGAAGTGGTGGAATCAAGTTAGCCTATTTCTATAGTAATCTAGGACAGAAACTCTTTCTAAGACCTTCTTGGGCAAAACGTACCCAAATTCCTTGTTATTTGGAATTTTGAGATACTTCCAATTGGAACACCTCCTAGACACCTAACTCTCACTTATACATAGGTTGGATTTGAATAAAAACAAATGGTAGTTCAATCTGGGCTAAAAATGCAAATTTTGTAAAATCTGATAAGGGCGCTCGATAGGTCACTCAGCCTACTTCTAGCGGCCAAAAATTAGCTCTCGGGTTCTTCTTTTAAGACAAATCGCTAGAACAGTCGCTCGAGTGTCACTCGAGCGGCCATTCATTAAGGCTCTTCCTAAAACTACCGCCCAATGCAGCGCTCGAGCGGCTATTCAAGCAGCTGGTGTTTCTCAGCAACTCGCGAAATCCAAACTTTTGGGGATTTTGGTTTTTCTCAAATCTCACTCAATCCTGATGTTTTTGGGCTCTAAATTGCTTGTAGCATGCATAGTTATCTACTACTAACAAAACCCCTCAAAGAAATCAGTCCCATTGATCCTAAAACTCGTTTTCACATCTCAACCCTAACATTGATCTAAACATACGATTTTGGCCGAAATTGGAAAATAAGGGGAAGGGTGGTGTTGCTTACCTCTTACAAACACTTGAGCAAGCTGTATAGCCTCCAAATCACTTTCCTTGGGCTCTCTTCTTTCTATTCTTGCAAGCAAACTCCTCCAATGAGTTTTAAAATGGATGGGGGACGAAAATGGGGGAATATGGAGAAGAAATGGGAGAGGGAATGAGAGAGTGGGAGAAGAGGATAAGAAGAAAGGGTTAGGGAAAAGGGGTTGGTTGAATGGGGCTTCCCTTTGGCTTTTCTCCACTTAAGTGGCTTCCAACAAAACACCACATTTTACAAGTTTGCCACTCTCCTCCTATAACACTTAGCTATTTCCTCACTTAGTATCTAACTTTATTCAACAATTAGAGATTGCTCACCTCCAAGGCTGCTGACAGCTCGGGGCTTAGCCACTTTGATTGGCTTTAGGCTTGGGCTCCTCTAGCTTCACCTACACATCAAACTCACTGATTTGGGTGTGCTAGGGATATTGGAATGGGGTTTCACATTCTACCCTCCTAAAAGAAAATTTTGTCCTCGAAATTTACCTTGCAATTCACCGAAGAGTATAGGGTACTTCCTTCTCATTTCGGCTTCATTCTCCCACGCAGCTTCTTCTACAGTGTGATGCTGCCACAAGACTTTCACCAGTGGCACAGTCTTGGTTCGGAGAGCTTGCTCTCTTCTATCAAGGATTTGGATAGGACGCCCCTCAAACGTCACATCCTCACGAACCTCCAATGGCTCTAGATCGATGATGTGGCTAGGATCCAGTACATAACGACGAAGCATAGAGACGTGGAATACATCGTGTACACGGGCTAGCTGAGCTGGTAACTCCAATCTATAAGCCACAGCCCAACTGTCCCACTAATGCGAAATGGACCAATGAATCTGGGGGACAGCTTGCCTTGCTTACTGAATCTCAATATGCCACGGTAGGGAGATACCTTCAAAAACACCATATCTCCTACCTTGAACTTCAACTCTCGCCTTCTTACATCGGCATAGCTCTTTTGTCTACTTTGGGCTGTTTTCAGCCACTTTTTAATCAAATTCACCTTATCCACACTATCCTGAATGATCTGCAGACCCAAATATTGCCTTTCACCTACTTCTTCCCAACACAACGGGGGATCTACAAGTCCTCCCGTATAAAGCCTCAAATGGAGCCATCTTGATGCTCACTTGGTAACTGTTGTTGTATGCAAACTCTAGAAAGTCCAAATATTTACTCCAATGACTTCCAAAGTCTAATACACAACACCTCAACATATCTTCCAAGGTCTATATCGTACATTCTGACTGTCCATCTGTCTGTGGGTGGAAGCTAGTACTGAACTTCAACTGCGTTCCAAGGCCTCATGCAAACTATCCCAAAACTTAGAAGTGAACCGTGGATCGCGATCAGATACAATAGGTACAGGTATACCATGCAACCGGACGATCTCACATATATACAACTCGGCTAGTGATCGTAGGGGTTGATCATTCCGAACAACTAGGAAATGTGCAGACTTCGTCAATCGGTCCACAATAACCCAAATGGAATCCTTCTACCTCACTGTCTTAGGCAAACTTGAAACAAAGTCCATCGTTATATGCTCCCACTTCCATTCGGGAATAGGAAGCGGTAGCAACAACCCAGGTGGCCTCTTGTGCTCAGCCTTCACTTGCTGACACACTAAACACTTCGATACGTATTCAACAATCTCTCTTTTCACTCCCGACCACCAATAAATCCCTCTAAGATTTCTGTACATTTTGGTGCTTCCGGGGTGTACTACATATCATGATCCGTGTCCTTCCTCCAAGATCACCCTCTTGATATCATCATCACTGGGTACACAAATTCTACCTCTGAATCTCAAGATATCACTACTAACACTAAAGTCCTTGGCCTTCTCTAAACCTCTGCTCATTAATTCTCTGGTTTTCTGCAATTCAGGATCTGACAACTGTCTCTCTTTGATTCTGCGTACTAGGTCCAGCTCTATCTGCATACGAGCCATACTCACCCCCTGACTAACGAGTCGAAACTCTCCAGGCCAATCTCTAACTGTAGCTACAATACTGCACTGGCAAGCCATAAATGACGCTAGGGTGGCAATGGATTCATCTGAAACTCCACTGTGACTCAGTGCATCCACTACCACGTTAGCTTTCCCCAGGTGGTATTGAATATCAAATCTATAATCCTTCAAAAGGTCTAGCCATCTTCTTTGTCTCATATTCAAAGCTCTTTTGGAGAAGATGTATCTTAAGCTCTTGTTATCTAAGTATATCACAAATTCTGCACCAAATAGATAGTGTCGCTAGATTTTCAAGGCAAACACAATGGCTACAAGCTCAAGATCGTGCGTAGGGTAATTACGCTCATGTGGCCTCAAAAGCCTAGAGGCATATGCCACTACTCTACCACTCTGCATCAATACACAGCCCAATCCAATGCCAAACGCATCACAATATACTACAAATCCCTCATTCACAGACGGTATCACCAAAACTGGGGCTGATGTCAATTTGCTCTTCAGCTCTTGGAAACTATCTTCACACTTCTGATCCCAATAGAAAGTCACAGACTTCTTAGTCAAGTTGGACAACAGGGCGGCAATCTTACTCAAGAATCTACGGTAATATCCCGCCATTCCTAAGAAACTGCGGATCTCTGAAACATTAGTAGGTTTAGGCCAATCTGACACTACCTTCACCTTGGATGGATCCACTGATATGCCATCTCTAGATATAATGTGCCCAAGAAAAGAAATCTGCTTCAACCAGAATTAGCACTTGCTAAACTTGGCATACAATTGATGGCTGCGTAAAGTGTGCAAAACCACCTTAAGATGACCTTCATGCTCTTTCCTTGTCCTTGAATAGACCAAAATATCGTCTATGAAAACTACCACAAAGTGGTCCAAGTGCTCGTGAAAGATTCGGTTCATCAAGTCCATAAAGACTGCTGGGGCATTCGTCAACCCAAACGGCATCACCAAGAACTAAATGGCCGCATCTTGTACGAAATGCCGTTTTCTCTACATCCTCTAAAGCTACTCTCAACTAGTGATAACCTAATATCAGGTCTATCTTGGAAAACCAGGAGGCACCCTTCAACTTATCGAAAAGATCGTCGATCGTTGGCAAATGATACTTGTTCTTAACAGTGACTTGATTCAACTATCTATAGTCTATACATAATCTCATGCTGTCATCCTTCTTCCTCACAAATAACACCGGTGCACCCTGTGCGCGCGTCGGAAACGCGGCACGGGGTAATTCGGAGTCGTCACCGCCTGAGGTGCAGGCGGACACCTAGGTGCCTAATCTTGTGTCTATTAGGGCTTTTTGGTCTGCGGCATGAGATTCTAAGTCTGTTCTCGGTTGCGGTCTGGGGAAGTCCGTAGACACCCTAGTCCGCCCCGTCGGATGACGGGTCCCGTGGGTTCCCTGGTTTGAGTCAGCTTTCTCTATTTGGTTCTCACCCGATTCCTAATCCAGCAGGTATTTAAGTTAGGTCTTGGCGGGACCACCTGGGTTGGTGTGGGTCCCTTTAGTTGATTTTATCTTGATTACTTAGGTGATCTGAATCTGGTTAGGTGGGCCCCGTTGGAAGGCCCACGGTATCCTTGGTGGGCTTAGTCAAGCCCGTGTGCCCTTGTGGGCCTCGGCCTATCCTAGGAGGCCCTTTGGGCTTTGGTTAGTTCAATTGATTTTACTTTAGGTTCAGATTTGAAGTTTAAGTGTTTTCCATGCAAAGGTGGGCCGGATTGGTTTGTGGGCCCCTTAGGTGGGCCCACCTGGTGGGCGAGTAGTTTTATTGGATTTATCTTTTTTAATTTTACCAAAATGAGTTGGACACGGGGCTTGGGGCCCGTAGTCCAAATCTGGGCTTGTAAGCCCAAGTTACCGGAAGTTAGGGTTTGCACCCTTCCTAGGTTCGGTTGGTGGGCTTTGGCTGGCCCGGTAGGCCCTTGCCCTTGGTCTCGGCAAAACCACGCAATTCATGTATCAATTTCACAAGTCTGGTTCGGGTGGACCGCCTTAGGTTTGACCCGCCCGGTTTAATCAGTTAATTTTGCTTATCTTGATTAAGTTGCATGCATACATGTTTATTGGGCCGGGTGGGCCTTGTTGGAAGGCCCACTGGAAATCAAGTTGGACCGGAGGTCCAAGTCCCACATTGGGTTTCCGGGTGACCTAGAAACCCTATTGGTTTAGCTGGTTCAGAAATGGCATTCACATCTAGCAATAATCACAGAAAAAACACAAGATGGACACTCTGTCAGAAAAAAAAACTGCCTCATTGTGCTAGGTCCAAGGGGAGGTACCCAGGGGCCCTGTGGGGTACCTCCCCGCACCAAGGAACTAGTTAGACGCGCAGCGAACAAAGAGGGTGGGGGGTGCGGGGGGCGAAGCCCCCCGCGGTACAGTAAAGGGTATTTTTGGAATTTTTAAAAAATACAGCAATTCAGCCTGTTTTAGGGGTATGCGCTCACTTCCTGAAGTGAGCGCCAGTGGGCGCTAAGAACCCGGCAAAATTTTGACCTGGCGCTCACTCGATACTAAGTGAGCGCGAGCTGGGCGGGAAGTGGGCGCGAGATGGGCGCCAGAATTACGCATGGTTTTAAGTGGGCGCAAGCTGAGCGCCAAATGGGTGCTAGCTCGGTGGGTAGTGAGATAAAAGGGGCGCCTACTTCCTAAGTGAGCGCCAAGTGGGCGGCGACTCACTGCGATTTTCAACTCTGTTATTTTGAGATCTCCATCTCTGGCCGATTTTTTTCGGTCTGTAATTGTTCCACTGGTCTCCTAATATGCCCAGAATACCTCCCAACTAGTTTTGGATTTAATCTAAACGCATTTTATTTCAAGTTTTGAAAACCCAGAAAACTCACAATACAACCATGCATTCAAAATACTTCACGAATAATATGCCCAAAACACTTCCCCGGGCTTCGACCACTCCCCAGAAGGCACTTAAACTTGTATTGAAATTAATCTAAACATGCTTCATGCTTCATCCCACAACCCAAAATCTCTTAAAAGAAAAAAAACAAACCCGATAAAAAACAAACAGGTACAGATGCATTAATAGCTTGAAAAAAGGGGGGTGATGGGAGCATGCTCAAGGGTGCACAAGCAGCAAATAGCATGTTAGCAAGTCCAGCAATGTAAAAAAAACAACAAAAAAAACAACATGCAGACATTATATGCACTTTCCTCCCCTGACTGGACCTCCGAGCAGGCACACTAACATCCGAAGAAGGGAGAGAGGAGGGGGGTTTACAGGGATACATCAGATGGGTTAAATGAGGAGCTGGTTCCTTACAGGAGTGCCGGGTACCCCATGAGCACTCGGAGGAGCAACAAAACCCTTGTCTTCTTCACGGGGTCGTGCATGAGGTCTCCCTTACCCTGGAGACCTCCATGTCACCCAAAATGGGGGAGCAACAGAATGCGTAGCAAGGGAAGGAAACACAACAGTTGCGATGACATGCATACGACTCCCATTTTTATATATGTAAACAAGTGCGAAACATTACCTGGAGTTCCTACGTTCTGGTGCAAAGCGGCGGCTTCTCCTTGAGGTGGCACGAGTGCTGGAACTCTCCTCTCTTGCACCTCCAATAGCAACCGGCCTTCGTTTGGTTGTGCGGGGACGAGGAAGAAGCAAGGATAGGGGGGTTGGATCAAGGTGGGGAGCTTGGGGAGGCCGAAGCCACTGAGACAGGTAGGGTTCAGGCGGGGAAGGGGCTTGGGCACGGCACCTGGAGCTAACCAAAATTCCCAAACCCAAAAAAAACTTCTAACCAAAATTTTTTCCCACCCTTTGCGCAAGATTTTGCGCGGTTTATATAGACCAGGGAGAAGGGGTGCCGCTCACTTTGGCGCCCAGCTCAAGGTGAGCGCATGCCGCTCGCCACGTCCGCTCGAGTGACACAATCATGACAAAAAATTTAATGCCGCCACTCGCCGGTCGAAAAAATCTTAAAAATTCAGATTTAGTCCCTGGCCAATTTCAATTTAATCCGATATTCTTGGATTTTTACAGATTTAGTCCCTGGGATATTTCGAATGTTTGGATATTTACGGATTTGATCCCCGAGATATTTTCCTGCGCAACTCGCCACGTGTGCAGCTTTTTTGCCACATGCGCAGATTGCCGGTTTTGCTGCTCAGAAACTTCGCCAGCTCATATTTTCTTCATCCGGACTCCGATCTGGGCAAACTTAGTTTCATTAGAATCGTATCGGAGCCCTCCGTCCCATGACCTAGGGGTAGGCCTCTGGATCGGATTTTAGCAGAAAGTCAACTTTTGGCTCTGCTCAGGTTTGACCGCCCGCAGAACCTTCATCCGGACCCCGATTCCTGCAAACTCAGTTGCGTTGGAACTGTGTCGAGATTCTCTATCCAATGACCTAGGGGTAGGCCTCTGGATCGGATTTTAGCAGAAAGTCAACTTTTGGCTCTCCTCAGGTTTGACCGCCCGCAGAACATTCATCCGGACCCCGATTCCTACAAACTCAGTTGCGTTGGAACCGTGTCGAGATTCTCTATCCAATGGCATAAAGCGAGGTGGCCAATTTTCACTTGATCGAAAAGTCAACTTTTCCTGGGAGCGCAAAAATGAGGTGCTTACACACCCCCAAGGCGATGCACTGTGCCTAATAAATCCCTTGGCTAACAGATCATCAATTTGAACCTTCAATTCATCATACTCGGGTCTAGACATCCTATACGGTTGCTTAGAAACCGAATGTGTACCAGGAATAAGTTGGATCTTGAATTCCAACTCCCTTTAGGGTGGTAATCCAGGTAAATCGTCTAGAAATACATCCGCAAACTACCGGACTACTAGTACTTCCTCGATACTCAGTTCCTTGCCCTTGGCTGGTTCCACTTCAATTGAAGCGACCAAACTAATACGGGTGTTCAACCCTTGGCTCATGAAGCAATGGATTGGACTATCTGGTTTACTGACAGTGATTGACTTGTTATGACAGTCGATAATCACATGATGTCTTGACAACCAATCCATGACTAGGATCACGTCATATCTGCTAAATTCCAGACTAATCAAGTCTCCAGGCAACTCCATCTTGTCTAATCTAATCATACAATCTCTATAGACGGTCTCCACAGTACTCGTCTCACCCAACGGTGTATAAACGGATAATGCAAAATTCAAGCGGGAAGTGACTAACCCAAAATAGCATGCACAATCAGGCATAATAAAAGAATGGGTAGCTCCCGAATCAAATAAACTCATGGCAGTTCTACAAAAAATAAAGATGGTACCTCCTACGACTGCCAGTGCATCTAGTCTAGACTGCATGGATGGGGCATCTACGAAGACTCTGATTGTAGAGGCTGTGGCTGTAATGGTGCAAGTTGAGATCTCTGCTCTGTCAGCTGTGGTCTGCCTCTACCCGCCATCCTGCCTTGCTGCCTCAGGCCTCCACGTCCTCCTCGGTATGGATGTGGCCTCTGATGTCTAGGTGGGGCTGCAGTCGATAGTGCCTCAGTCGACTAGTAGGGTCTGCTCTGAAGCAGCTGATAGGCGGTAGAGTGTGGGCACTCGTAGATCCGATGGCCATGCTACCCACAACGGTAGCATGCTCCTACAAGTGCAAAACATGGCCCTGGCATGTAGAATCTACCGCACCTCTGGCAACTAGCATTGACTGTCCCCTGACTCGACTCTCCACCAGCCTGGACCCCTCCACTGGGTCTCCTCTGATCACCAGGCACATATCTCTGCCTGCCATCCTTGCCGAGATATCTGCTCTGACTCGATGCTGATCTAGGTGACACCCTCTGTGCTCTCGCCTCCTCAGTCCCTCTGGATTGAGTCCTCTCAACCACAATAGCCCTCATCACTGACTCGGAGAACCTACTGCTTAGGAATACCTCTACTCGGTCCCTGATGTCTCATCTGAGACCTCTCTCAAAATGACGGGTCTTCTTACCCTCCGTATCGACGATATGTGGAGCAAATCTCGACAGCTCCGCGAACCTTGCCACATATTGTGCCACAGACTGGCTCCCATGGGATACATGGAGGAACTCCGCCTCCTTCTGAATCCGAACCTCCTCAGGAAAGTATCGATCGTAGAACCGATCCTTTTCCCACGTGAATGGGGCTCCATCTACACCCATCTTAGCTATTACTGACCTCCACCAGAAGTCAGCCTCGCCTTCTAACACATAGGTAGCCAAGCATACCTTATCCTCATCTCGACATCCTATGGCTGCGAAGATCTTCTCGATCCTCACCAACCACCTCTCCGCCTCCATGGGATCAGGATGCCCATGAAAGAGAGGAGGAGACATCCTCCTCAACTGTCTCATCGAGTTTGCTATCTGGTGGCCTCTCTCACGACCGGGTGGATTCTGCCCATTATGGTTCACAGCAGCCTGCTACTGGATCAGGGTGGATACCTCATCCAAAACTCTCCAAATCTGATCTATCTATCCCCTAGCAACTAGGACATCGGGTGGGACAACCTCTGCAGCAGCCGGAACTCCAACCGGAGCTGCCATGGGATCCTCTACTGGATCTACTACTGGGTCAACCACTGGATCCTCCGCCGGAATATCCGCGAGATCATACTCTGGTATATAGGCGGTAGCCGCTCTACGGCCTCTGCCTCTGAGTCTAGGTGCCATGATACTGAAATTTAAAGGTGCAACCAATTTAGACAAGAATACTATTAATGAGTTCAAACTAACACAACCAATTACAACAATTAACCTAAAACAAGAATTTACATGCATTCCCTTGATTGCAGGAAGGAGAAGAAATCTGAAGGAACACATCATCACTACCACTCCCTTCAGTATATCTGCAGCTATACGAAGGTCGAGGTCATCACGAAAATCCCTTCACTAATCTCTTCATAATAGTATATAGGCATATACAGGTTCATTTCATGCAAGTTTAGCTAATAAGCTATCCTATCAGTATAAGGTTAGTCACGTCAGTATATACTCAACATTGATCAATGCCTTGTAATACCTCAGCACAACCAGATACATCTAGCTCATCACACACAATCACATAGGGTACTAGTAATAATTATTCAATAAAAAATAAGGAACGAATCCCTAGAGACATCTTAAGGGTTCTAGCTAGCGTGCACTCGCTCCCGAAACCAACCTAAGGCTTCTATTCTAGGTTGTGGACCTTATTTATGCTCCGATACCAAAAATTGTCAAAACCCGGAACCAGGTCTTCCCCTCCAAGGCACAACCCGACCCAGACCGTGGCAAGGAGGCCATTATACTTAACAAAACACGAAGGATTCTATATATTTTCTATACAACTGCAAGTGCAAAAAGTTTATGCTTGTGCATATCAAAAGTGTGTTTTATATATATGAAGGAATTGAAATAGGACACAAGATTTTAGTTACAAAATATTGGGTGACTAATCACTCCTCTCAATGTATAGGTTTTACAATCCAAAACTATACAGGTATGACAGAATAAAAATCCTAAGGCCTATAATAGTCTTCATCTATGTACCCGATGGCCTTTTCCTTGCCTCTATCCCCAGCCCGAACCTTCACACCGGACGTCGATGGATCTGAAAAATGAGATAAAAAAACAACTGTGAGACGAATGTCTCAACAAGAAAAACATGCATGATTCGGTGAAAACACAGTTTATGCAACTATCTTTCGATAAAACCATGGCATGCGGGTAATTCTAATACTACAAAATCCATGGCATCTTAGTGCCATACAATAGTGCATGCAAGTGCCTTAGTGTACAGATAATCCATTTAATAGCAATCATGTATTCAATAATATCACTTGTTATCTAGGATGTTTATATATACTACACATGGCCTCGTCTAGCTTCATCGATTCCACGTGGTGGCTAGGCATCTACGCCGATTCCCCTTGACGTAGGCATCCATACCCCGATTCCCCTTGACGTACAGGCATCCACTGCCGATTCCCCGTAGCAAGTGGGCATCGGCCACCGATGTTGCTTGTGCCGAGATGATATCACAATATAGAGCAGTAATAGTAACAAGAACACTGGCCATGGCATATATATAAAAAAATCCTATTTAAGTCTATGGATCCATACCTTAAGGGTTCATTATACTGATGTGTTTATTTAACAATTTCATAACAGTATAACAACAAAGAACGGAATGATAACACATCAAATATCCCAAGCTTGAGTGGAGGATGCTAGTTCTCTATCTCCAAGTTGGGAGGAACATCGGTCCACTACCCCAACTGAGATGAACCGCTCACAACCCACCAAGACTTACTGGTCAGTTACTCATGTCAATACCTCATGCACTCTTGCATGGAAAATGCTCAAGGGTAGCCCACGGCCTTACCTGAGTCAATCTTGGGCAGACCCTCTGCTCAATAACCGCAATCATGGATTCTGGGCCACTGCCCTTTTGTCTCATATTGCAAATAACGGGCCAAAGCCCTTGAAGTGGTGCAAATGTAATACGGGCCAATGCCCTTCATACTATGTGTAAAATACCAGGCCGAAGCCCATCAGGTCATGGGTGGTGTACTCACATTGATAGTCAATGGTAAAGGTTTGGTTTTCAGAAATTCTTTACCTTTCATGACTCAATTTGGGCAACCTATGCCCCAACTCTTTTGATACTTGTACAACTTGGCTTTGGCTCTTGATTTCTACTTCTAAGGGTTTTTTGGAAAGTGTTTAAAGTGGTGGAATCAAGTTAGCCTATTTCTATAGTAATCTGGGACAGAAACTCTTTCTAAGACTTTCTTGGGCAAAACGTACCCAAAATCCTTGTTATTTGGAATTTTGAGATACTTTCAATTGGAACACCTCCTAGACACCTAACTCTCACTTATACATAGGTTGGATTTGAATAAAAACAAAGGTTAGTTCAATCTGGGCTAAAAATTCAAATTTTGGAAAATCTGGTAAGGGCACTCGATAGGTTGCTCGAGCCTGCTTCGAGCAGCCAAAAATTAGCTCTCGGGTTTTTCTGTTAAGACAAATCGCTTGAACAGTCACTCGAGTGTCGCTCAAGCGGCCATTCATTAAGGCTCTTCTTAAAACTACTGCCCGATGCCGCGCTTGAGCGGCTGTTCAGGCGGCTAGTGTTTCTCAGCAACTCGTGAAATCCGAACTTTTGGGGATTTTGGTTTTTCTCAAATCTCACTCAATCCTGATGTTTTTAGGCTCTAAATTGCTCCTAGCATGTGTAATTATCTACTACCAACAAAACCCCTCAAGGAAATCCCTCCCATTAGTCTTAAAACTCGTTTTCACATCTCAACCCTAACATTCATCTAAACATACGATTTTGGCCGAAATTGGAAAAAAAGGGGAAGGGTGGTGCTGCTTACCTCTTGCAAACACTTGAGCAAGCTTTGTAGCCTCCAAATCAACCCACAAACAGCTCCCTTCTTCCCTTTTGCTTGATTCCACAAATCTCCACACACCAAACCGAAACGAAAATCACTTTCCTTGGGCTCTCTTCTTTCTATTCTTGCAAGCAAACTCCTCCAATGAGTTTTAAAATGGATGGGGGACGAAAATGGGGGAATATGGAGAAGAAATGGGAGAGGAAATGAGAGAGTGGGAGAAGAGGATAGGAAGAAAGGGTTAGGGAAAAGGGGTTGGTCAAATGGGGCTTCCCTTTGGCTTTTCTCCACTTAAGTGGCTTCTTACAAAACACCACATTTTACAAGTTTGCCACTCTCCTCCTATATTGCACATAACCAACCGACACTTAGCTATTTCCTCACTTAGTATCTAACTTTATTCAACAATTAGAGATTGCTCACCTTCATGGCTGCTGACAGCCCAGGGCTTAGCCACTTTGACTGGCTTTGGGCTTTGGCTCCTCCAGCTTCACCTACACATCAAGCTCACTGATTAGGGTGTACTAGGGATATTGGAACGAGGTTTCACATCCTATCCATTGGGATAAGGTATAACAATCAATTCAAGCTTGATCAGAAAGTCAATTTCTGCTCCCTAGGGTTTGACCTGTCTCTTAGGGTTTTCATTTCTGGCTTTCAGAGGGGTGCAAAAATGAGGTGCTTACACCAATATAATTTCGTTTTGAAAGGTTCTACTTACCTCTGGAACTCCAATCACCACTAAATTCTTCAGATCTGAGCTCAATTCAAATTCTCTCATTCTTTTTTTTTTTTTTTTTAAAGAAAACCCACTATTACTAGTGGCTCTCCAACGGTGGGAGGAGGGTTGAGGCAAACCCTGACTTGTAAATTGATTCAAAAGTAACAAGTACACCTAGCCAGGGGGGACATATAAAAACCTTACCCCTCAAAGAAAAGCTAATTACAGAAGAGAGCAAGAGACTAATATCTGAGACTATAAAGACCTGTTCTATCATGAAAAAGAGAAATATGAGCTTTAACAGGCAGAGAGGATTCTAGATTATAAGAAGTAAATTGCAAAGAACTACACCCTTCATTAGCAAGAGCATCAGCCACCATGTTTGCTTCCCGATAGATATGTTGAATAATTCTATCATGTTTTGCTATCCTTGATAGAATTTCTTTCCACCAAAAAGAACATTTCCAGGGAATGGAAGAATTTTTGTTAATAGCATCTGCAATGACCTTGGAATCCGTTTCAATAACAATATTATGAAAACCTTCAGTATCTCCCATTCGAAGACCATCTCTTAAAGCCAACATTTCTGCACAAGTGTTAATCAAAACACCATAATAAGCAGAAAAACCCATGAGAAACTTACCACGATTGTCTCTAAAAACACCTCCACCACCACTTACTCCAGGATTTCCTTTAGAGGCACCATCAATATTAAGAATGCTAGAGCTGGATCGAGCCCTTTTCCATTTGACAGACTTAACATGAGGACCTGAAATATAAGGACAATAGATGTTGAAGGAATCTAGAACAAGCTGCCTAGAAAAAGAACATGTGATTTTCGGCTTAGTAAAATATGCAGTTTCATGTAATCTATGAGTGATATTGGAAATGATTTTATCAATATCCATAGGCTGATTATCAAATCTGTGATTGCACCTAGCAATCCAAATTTCCCAAGTAGCAAATAACGGCAATGCATGAACAAGAAGACCCAATTGATCTTTAGTACCAGAACTGCCAAACCAGTAAGAAATTCTACTATAAATGTCATGCAATTGATGATATTGAAGTCTGAATTTCTGAGAAAAATGCATCCAGATTTTTTGGGCTGCTTCCTCGAAAGAAAACAAGTGATCCATGCTTTCTTGTTTTGCATTTCTACAGAAACAACATTTTGAACATAAAGATATTCCAAGCCTTTGTATTTTGTCATCAATGGGAATAGCACCCTTAAGAACTCTCCAGATATGAGTTGATATTTTGGAGGGTATGAAAACTTTCCAAAACTTGTTGATAAAAGAAGAAGGAGCCTTTCGTCTAATGAGATGCCATGCTGAACCAACAGTGAAAATTCTTTTCGAAGAAGGGATCCAAATAGCTCTATCTTTTTGAGTACTAAGCTGGGGGCAAATAGATTGGATAGAGTTACTTATCTCCAAAGGAAGAGAAGGAGAAACAATCTGCAAATTCCAAGCATTATTATCAATAATCTCAACGACTTGAAGATTGGGATTGCTAATGTCTTCCTCATTTACATGCTCAGCAAGAACACCATGAGGAGACCATATATCATACCAAAAATTAATTTTCCCTTCTTCAATACTCCACCCCGTGTTTGAGACTATATCATCTTTAACTTTCAAAACAACTCTCCAAATTTTTGATATGCCAGCTTTAAAATCAGCATTCCTGAAAGGAATAGTATGACAGTACTTGGATCTCATAAACTTTGCCCAGACACCATTGTCTTGCATTACTTTCCATCCCATTTTGATGTAGAGACTTTTCATTACCTCCTTCACACTTTTTATGCCCAATCCTCCTTCCTCTTTAGGAATTCACTTTAATTGAATTCTATAAAAACACCTTATAATGATCAGATCTCTCCCAGATTTGATCTCTAGCTTTTAAGATCACTTAATTCTCACAAATTATAGTTAAAACAACTAAATCTTACCTATAATTTCTCTGGTTTGAATGGAATTCTTTAATTCACCCTACTGTCATCAACCGATTGCAATTACTTGAATATGAATTCCTTTTTATTCTTCTACCAACATCAAATGACAATTCCACAAGTTCTTTTCTCTTCTTCCTCCTTCTCAAACCTTCTCAAAATCTCTAGAGGCTTCTAGTTCTGATTTAGCAAAAATGAAATCAATTACAATGGTTCCTATTTATACTTAACCTTAGACGCCCAAAGCTAATTTTAAAATTTTTCGTGATTTGCTGTGTGCTTCACCACACATCCCTCCTACATAGTCACACTACTTGAGATAGAATTTAGTGATTTGCCACTCCAACTAAAAATCCTATATTCAACCAACATTTTTAAATTATTTAGCTTACCTTTTTAACCATTAAATTTCTCTAAAATTCCCAAAATAACCTAACTCTCCTTTTTCCTGAAATTTCCATCAATGAAATAATTAGTACCACTAAAATCAAATTTTTATTTATTAATTAAAATTTCAGGATTTTACATGCCTACACCCCATCAAGCAATGGCGACTCCCCATTCCCTCACATCCTTTTCCCGATCTAGAAGGCATGTAATCCTTCGTGTTTTCACCGGATAACATACCAGCACATATCCCCTAAAGGAGGCACACGCAACGTGCACGTCCCAACAAAGGTGCGACCGCGGATCAACTCGCACACAACCTGGTGACTCCGCTGGGGACTCCTCAACCCAGTCGGATCCTAGTCAATAAGGGTCAACATAAGGGGATATAATTGGATTAGAGAGTTTTTGCTTTACTTTAGTAGTGCGGAATATACGAAAATACATGATTTGGGAAAGTTCTGTCAAATAGGACTAAAATGGCCTAAGGAAACTGGATCTTAAGAGGGGCCACTTGTGACCTCTTCAGTTTCCTAGGAACTTTCCTAGAACACTGATTTGCATACTAATTCCTCATTTCACTATACAAGGTAGTGTAATGCTCTCTACCAATAAATACCTGGATTAAAGTCACCCGTTTAGACAAAGCACTCAAACCACCTGCACACATGTACACTCACAACACCGTGAATGAATTTAATAGCGTTAATAAAAACTGTGTGGGGTGACACGTGCGAAGGATACCACGTAAGTGATCCGAACTAACTTGAGATATGTGGATAGTTCCTCTTCTTTACCAAAACCTCGACCTTTCTAGCAGCCACCCTTCTTTATCGTATAAACAAATTTTTGGATGGTATTAGCCTCATGCGCCTGTGGCTTGCTGGGGAAAGCGAGGTAAAACATCCCCCCAGGTTTCTGGATTCCTATAGCGCCACCGGTTTCTTGCCGTGGTATGTGAGGGTCTAGTACTTGGCTCAGACCCTTTTAGGCGGTTGTCTCGGGCTGGGTATCCTATTCCCACCTATTATGTCTGATACACCTTGATTTGTGAATGTGATTGAATGATGATACAAGAGGAGTAAAATCAATTTAAAACCCAAGAGTCCATCAGGGGCAGCAACCCTCGCCTTTTTACATCAAATTGAGTAAACTCTGGACTCTGGGCTACCTTAGCCCTGATTTAGGTAACTAACCTAACTTTTGATCAAGGGAACCACCCCAGATCCATGCATTAAGTCCCGTGAACTGTGGGCCTTGACCCATTGAGTCCACTAGAAGCACCCTAAATCCGGGTCAGTCTTTTGGCAGATGAAAGCCAGCCAGATCGGACAAACAGATGAAAGTAGGCCAGATCAAAACAAAGGTGAATGAAACCCCAGAATTAGGTCTTTTCAACTTACCCCTGTTAAAATTAAACATATCCTTTCTTGGGATTCCCAACAATCCCAGGATTGCATTCTTTTCCAGCTTTGTGAATATCATGTAATTTTCACCCTAGCTAGCAAATTGCAAGTTTTTTTGCGATTCGACACCAAAGGCAGACGAAAGGACAGATGAAAGAACAAGACTGATCAGGACTTGGACGTGCTTCCCTGCACAAGTACGTCTAGGAGTCGCGCCTTAACTGGCGTTAACCATTAGGATTGTGTAACGCCCCGAACCCGGGTCTATGCAAAACTAGCACTAAACCTAAATCTGAAGTGCTACCGGGCTCAAAGCTACTAATTACCAAACATTTGAATGCAAAGAATTCCATTAATTATCAAAGTGCGGAGAGTTAAAACATTAAATTCATCAATAGTCGTGGCTAAATATAATCATCAAACTAAACTCAACAATATAAAATCATAAGTCTAGTAAATGGGTTTTCTAACACACTTTCTCTCATAATCAATTAAATCATAAAATATCCATTAAGGTACATCTATATCAAACTCTAAAAGAAAAACTAAACAAGATGAGAATGATCCTCAGCACATAAATCTGCAACTCCCCTTGCCAATCTCAAGAACGCTCTCACGCGGAACAGCTGAAAACAAAACAAAACAAAACACATGTGAGATACGAATATCTCAGTAGGTAACACTATGCATGAAAGAAAAAACAGTTTATATATAAGGAAAATAATAATGATATTGTAAGCACCTCATTTTTGCACCGCCCAAAATGCAGAAAATGAAAATTTTAATTGAAAAGTCAAACTTGAGAAAGTCAAAAAGTTGACTTTTTTATCTGGTGCAAATCAGTCACCATGCTTCCCACCATTGGAAAGAGGATTCTGATACGATTCTAATGGAACAAAGTTTGCTCAAATCGGAGTCCAAATGAAGAAGTTATGGACTGGTCAAATCTGAGAAAAGCAGAAATTGACTTTCTGCTAAATCCCAGATCAGCTACCCCATTTGATACCAGCAGAAAGAGCATCTCGACATGATTCCAACACAACTGAGTTCGCTGGAATCGGGGTCTCGGATAAGGAAATATGAGCAAAGTTGGCTCCGGGACGCGGCCCAGCACTTCTGCTAAAAAACTCGAATTTGCTGCTAAACTGAAGTTCAGTGGATAGGGAATCTCGCACTGATTCCAACGCCACTAAGTTTGTTAAAATCGGATGTCAGACGAGTGAGTTGTGGGCAGTTAAAGTTTCTGAAAATCTGCACACGTGGCAAATAGTGAAGAAAGAGCAGCAAAGTAAAAAGTTTTGAATTAAAAAATAACATTTTTGCTAAAAATCTAATTAAAGTATTTAAAATAAAAATAAAAGATGCATGTGCATCCAAAACCCAAAACAAAAATCTTAATAAAATAACAACAAAAGCAAAATATCTAATGAATTAAATAAACAAAAAAAAATGAAAATGAAAAAATATAATTGAACGAATTCTCCCATGTGGAGAATTCGTTCAAGCAAGCTTGGGGGCTAAGTTTACTTGGAGGTTAAGTTTTAAAGCCATCATTGGTTTTGTTTAAAAAAGGGGCATGAATTGAAAAGATAAAGGCTTTGGTCATGAAGTGCAAAAGTAATTGCATTTTGGTCAAGCAATATAAAAGGCACTTTAGCCCATTTTGAAGGGGACGGCTCATTTGTTTTGAGGGATCTCTCTCACCTCTATCACTTCCTCCTTTCTTCCCTCTTCTTCTCCATCTCCCAAGGTCACCCTATGGCCTTCCCAACCACTCAAGACATGCATGAGTCAATCTAACCCCTCCCTAGTCTCTTCTCCCTCACTTGAACCTTGGAGTGCTTTGAAGGTGCTGTTGGTGTACCCTAAGGAGTTCAACATTTCTAAAGAGGTTGTAAGTATCCTAGGTGAGCTTCTCTTCATTTTTTATTTAACATACTTGAGTATGAGAGAAATATAAGAAGCATGTTTTATTATGTCTATTGTCTTCTTCTCATTACAGTGTATTTGTTCACTTTTTCTTTCTCCCCCACTCACTTTTGGCATAAACAACCTCATGGTAAGAGAGGTGAAATTCCATAAGTTTTGAAGGGAGGAAGACCTCATGGTAAGAGAGGTGAAATTCCATAAGTTTAAAGGGAGGAAGAGGGACTTTATTGGTTGGTTCAAAAAGGGTCATAGGATTGCTGTAGAACTAATGTTTCCTTCTTTTTTGTTGTCATTAGTTTCTTTCCATTCAGTAGGGGAGTGTGTTCCCCTTCGTTCTATCTCATGTAAACCATACATAACCCCCCCCCCCCCCCCCCCCCTCTTCCCTTCATTAGTTTTTTTTTAGGATTCAGATTTGGTTATTAGGATCATGTTATAAGTTATGTGTGGAGCATGCTAGGTAGTACCTTGTTATCTTTATTTGCATATGATTGTTATTCCATGTATGCATGAGATTCTTCCATCTTAAGATTATGTATGTTAGGATCATGTGAATATTTTTTACCGTTCTTGTGTGTGTTATCATGATTCTTGTTTCATTTTGGTTATTGTCTTCAACCATAAAAATTCAATCCATTTAGTTTTGAACATGCTCCATATGCATACTTATCTTAGAGAAGTATCTAAATATTTTGTACATAATATTATTTAGTTTAGCTATGCATGCATGTAAATTTGTTTCCATATCTTGAATATTGCAGGTATGAACATATAGGCTTGAGCATGGAACCTCTTTATTGAGGTCTTTTTAGTTGACTTGTACTTATGCCTGTTGCTTGTTGATTTTTGGAGCAAAGGAAACCAAAACAGGGACACTTGAGTCCCTGTTATCTTGTGGTTTGGTTTAGAAGAGGAGAAGGCAGGTCCCCTCCTCCTTCTTTTCCTCTTAGTCCTCAAAACCCCAAAAAAAATAAAGCTAATCAGATCCATCTGAACCACTGTGGCCCACATAGGGGCCCACACCACCACTGGAACACCTTAGGGGGCCTAGAAACCTCAATCCCATGCAAAAATTCGAAAAATAGGCCTCTGTATGTTGATCCGGCAACTCAGGCCGGATCAACAGAAACCCATTCATAGCCGGCAAGAGATGCCGGATACACTAAGTCCTGTGTGTAACCGGCATCTCAGGCCAGCTATACTGTCTGAATGTTAATTTTGCTGTTTTTTGTGATCCTATGTCATTTTCTTAATTGTTTAAATCAAACCGGATGAACCAGTAGGGTCTCCGGGTCACCCGGAAACCCAAGATGGGCCATGGACCGATCCGGTCCAAATTGATTCCCAGTGGGCCTTCCAACGGGGCCCACTAAGCCCGACAAACTCATTTTGTTAAACAAAGATAAAATCAGCCTGATTGAGTGGGCCAAACCCTGGAAGGCCCTCCAAAGCCCAACTTGGGAAGCATGTTGCTTAGATCTAGGCTTGGTTTGGCCGAGACCACGGGTAAGGGCCGATCGGGCCCGCTAAAGCCCATTAAATCGAACCAATTTTAGGGTTTCCAAACCCTAACTCATGAAGCCTTGGGCTTTCAAGCCCAAGCCCAGGTAAAGGGCCCCAAGCCCAAAACCTGGCCCATTTTGGCACAGTTAAGAAAGATAATCTGAAATCACTTGGCAACCAGTGTGGCCCACTCACGGGCCCACAAAGCAACCCAAACCCATTTTTTGCATGGAAATCAAATTTAATCAAACTTGAACCATTAAATAAAATCAATTCATTTGAACCAAGCCCAAAAGGCTTCCCAGGCTAGACTGAGGCCCACCAGGGGATACGTGGGCTTAACCAAGCCCACCAAAGGATCCGCATGCCTTCCAATGGGGCCCGCCTAATCAGACTCACATCACTTTAATTAAAAAGATAAAATCAAGTAAAGAGACCCACACCACTTTGGCGGTCCCACCAAACTTAAACCAAAATTGAATGCTGGATTAGGAATTGGGTGAGTGAGAGACCAGAGTTGACTCAAACCAAGGAAACCTATGGGACCCGTTACTTGACGGGGTGGACTGGGGTGTCTATCGACTTCCCCAGACCGCAACCGAGAACCTACTTAGAATCTCAAGCCGCAAACCAAGCCTTAGTAGAAGAACTTAGGCACCCAGGTGTCTGCCTGCACCCCATCAGGCAGTGGCGACTCCAAACAATCCCGAGGCACGCATCATTTAGCGTGCACCTCGTCGTGCGACCGAAATCGGGTGCGCACAGATATCATGCTTGATAAGATAAGCAAGTAATTACGGTCAATAAGATAGGCAAGTAATCACGGTACAAAACCAACATTAAATCAGTGCTCAAAGAAAAAGGATAGTTTATTATATAAATTCGTTTCAAACAGAAGAGCAATGTAATATAAATCACATCTAAAGGGTTTTCCAATTCACTGCAAGCATTGTCTTCCTACAATAATTCTACATTTTATTCATTTCTCATTAATATTCTATTTTAGAGTCATTCTAATCAAGTCACAGCTAAACTATTTAATCAAACTCTTCTTATTTAAATGAAATCATGTCATTCATAATTAATAGTCAATCTCACAATCCAATAGTAACATTCTCCTATGTAGGATGCAATCACGTATTAATCACATCTCCCCTACATAAGGTCTCTCCTGCAAGAGTTACACATCTCACCCGCAGGTGGTAACACACACATCTCCCCCAACAAAAGGTCTCATCTAACCCGTAGGTGGTCACATATCTCCCCTGTGAGATGCAATCCAATCTGGATTACATCTCCCCTAACAAGAGGTCTCATCTCACCCGCAGGTGGTCACATATCTCCCCTGTGGGATGCAATCCAATCTGGATTACATCTCCCCCAACAAGAGGTCTCATTTCATCCGCAGGTGGTCACATATCTCCCCTATGGGATGCAATCCAATTTGGATTACATCTCTCCCAACAGGAGGTCTCATCTCTCTCGCATAAGGTAATCAAATCTCATACATAGATGGTACAAATCTCTTGTTGTCATCATGGCATTTAATCCACAGTCCAAGTTATCTTTAATTATATATAACAGCTTGATCTTAATCAATTGATAATCCAAACCTTATTCCAAAATTAGCTCATTAGTTTGTAATCACAATACTGGTCTAATTATGTGATAATTAAAGTATTAAAAGACTCAAGTGATTAAAGGTAGTGTTGGGGTAGATTGAAGTAATTTAAAGGTTATGTAAAGTTTGAAGGTAGTCACAAAAAGTAAACAAGGTACTTACTATTTATTAGAGAGAAATTACAGTAATCCCATTTAATTAAGTAATCAAGCCTAGAGGTATATAGGGGGTGTAAGCATCTCATTTTTGCGCTCCCGGAAGTGCCGGAAATGCAAAACCCTGCTAAAAAGTCAAACCCTGAAGGGTCGAAAGTTGAGCTTTCGATCAAATGAAATCTGGCTACCTTGCTGTATCTCAATGGATAGAGAATCCCGACACGGTTCCAATGCAACTGATTTTGCAGGAATCGGAGGCCGGATGAGGATTCTGCGGGCGGTCAAACTTGAGGAAGAGCCGAGAGTTGACTTTCCTTGATTTCTGTGCCAAGTACCTTGCTCTATACCATTGGATAGAGAATCCTGACACGAGTCCAACGCAACTGAGTTTGCTGGAATCGGAGTCCGGATGAAGGTTCTGTGGGCCGATCAAACTTGAGAATGAGCCGAAAGTTGACTTTTTGCCGAACCTCGAGCCAAGTGTTTAGCCTAGTCCCAATGGATAGAGGACTTCAATACGATTTCAACGCAATTGAGTTTGCTCAAATCGGAGTCCGGATGAAAAAGATATGAACAGTCAAAGCTAGGGGCATTTCTGGATTTTTGGCAATGCCACATAGGATGCCACGTGTGCGCATGGGGGCTCCACATAGGATGCCACGTGGACACGATGAGGGCTGCACACGTGGCACCTCCTAACCCTTCACCTCCCAACCCTTCACTTCCCCATAAAACCCTTCATGTCCCCATAAAGATTCTTCATTTCCCCAGGAGACTCTTGATTCCCCCATGAGTCTCTTCACTTCCCAACCAATCCTCCACCTCCCATTAACCCTTCACCTCCCCAACACGAACAACCCTCTCTCCATCTTACACATGTCACCTCCCCAATAAAAATCCTCCACCGCCCATAAACCCTTGACCTCCCCCAACCTTTCCTCTCCACATGGCAACCATCCACTTTCCCATGAGAAAACTCTCCATCTCCCAAGGATTTTTCAATAACTCTCTGAACAAAACCTCTCATATCTCTCTCATTACATTCTGGGATTGGCATTTTGATGGAAAAAAAAAAAGACTTGGAATTTTCGAAAATCTCTCCCATCTCTCCCATTCGAACCACTCTTCTCCACCTTCCTTGCTTCCACCACCACCCCACACCACACACAAGTGATCCCAAGCTTCTTCCCTCTTCTTCTTCTCCACTTGTGCTCCAAGAAGAGGAGGCTCCATTGCTGTTGCTGCGGAAAAGGAGGTTCCCCACTGTTGTTTTGCTTCAAGGAGTGCCATACACCTCCACCAACAAGCTTAGGATACCAAGGTAAGGTTCCTGGTTAGATTTGTTTTGACATACATTAAAATGAGTTTTTTTTTATTGATTTTTCTGCCCTTGCCTTCCTCTTTTGCATGGGCTCATTCCCATGTGGTTTTAAGTATGCATTTGCTATTCTTTTCATGGCATGAGGCCCTACAATGGTAAGAAGTTCATGTAGGGTGTCCTTGGGAGTATTGGAGTTTGGTTTTACATATTTTTAGGTGCTCATTAGGTTGCTGTTTTGGCTTTATTCCAGTAATTATTAGAGGAGAATGTTCCTCTCTTCTTTGGTCCAATGTACCCTGAAGTAAACCCCCCATTACCCTTCTTGACATTATCTCTTCTCTCACTTTTCGTTTACATTTTCATTTTCTTTTGGTGTGTTTTTGCTGTGGCCATATCCCTTAGCATGCATCTGTTCCTTCATTAAAAATTATGCTCCTTAACCCCAAATGACCCCCGGGGAAAATCCATGAGAGGTGCTGTTGGAGACAGCACCATGTCTTGCTATGTGTTTGCATGAACATGATCCATTACCTCCTTCACCTACTGTTTTTTTGTGGATATGTAGCATGCCCCGCTGTTGTTTTTACCGAGCCAAGAGGCCACTATTTTGAATCTCAATATATCTCTGTGTACCCATGTTTTTTTTTACTTGCTGCTCGTTGGTTAGTAACCATGCCTCCCCATCCTACAGCAGCCCTTCACTTGTCTTTTGGCTTGTGCACACACAAGATATGTCATTGCCGGAGTGGCATGTATGAAGGTCCCCTTCCCTTCTATAACCTTTATGTTATCTTTGGCCCATCCTTAGCATTGCTTAGCTTCCTTTAAAGGCCATTGTTATTAGCATTGCTTAGCTTCCTTTAAAGGCCATTATTATTAGCATTGCTTAGCTTCCTTTAAAGGCCATTGTTATTGTCATTTATTTTTCTTATTGTTTGCTGGGCATGTGTAATTGTTTGGGGGTTATTGGCATTTGTTAGGTCCTTGGCCTTAGGTTGTGTGTTGATATTCGAGGCTTGCTGTATGTGTATGAATTAGGAGACCAAACAGGGGTGCCAAAACCTCTGTCTCACTGCTGTAGGTGGTTGAAAAGTGAGTGGGGGCAGCAGCCCCAAACCTCCCTCCTTCCCCCTCCCATGATTGCGAAACTCCCAAAAGAGACCAAATGAGGTGCTTCTCCACTACCTAAAGCATTGTGGGCCCATGCAGGGGCCCACACAACTACTGAAAGCCCCTAGGAAGCCCATGAAACCACCCCCATTGCAAAACCCTTAAAATGCATTTTTATGTGTGATCTTTGATTTTCATTGATTTGAATAATCTCATAACTAAACCAAATGAACCAATAGGGTTTCCGGGTCACCCGGAAACCCAACATGGTACCTGGACCACTGGTGCAACTTGGAACACTAGTGGGCCTTCCAACGAGGCCCACCAAGCCCACTAAACAGGAAAGCATGCAAATAAGCAAGATTAATCGAAATCAACCCATTGAACCGGGCGGGCTAAACCCAATGCGGCCCACCCGAATCTTGTTTGTGGAATGAAGTGTGAAATGCATGGTTTGGCCGAGACTCCGGGTAAGGGCCTATCGGGCCCGCCAAGGCCCATTAACTAAACCTAAGAAGGGTGCAAACCCTAAACCTCAAGGAACCGGGCTTTCAAGCCCAAATTTGGACTACAGGCCCCAAGCCCGATGTCCAATTCATTTTGGCCAATATAAGCAAGATAAGTTAAACTTTTTTTGGCAACCCACATGGGGGCCCACCCAGGGGCCCGCAAACCAATGCCGACTCACTTCTGACATGAAAATTACTTAAGTTCCAAACTTAAACCTTAAAATAAAATCAATTCATTTCACCTAAGCCCACAGGGCCTCCTAGGCTTAGACAAAGGCCCACATGGGTACATGGGCTTACCCAAGCCCACCAAGGACATCGTGGATCTTCCAACGGGGCCCACCCAATCAGACCCAGATCACCTAAGTAAAGCAAGATAAAATCAACTAAAGGGACCCACACCACTTAGGTGGTCCCGCCAAGACCTAACTAAATGGCATGCTGGATTAGGAATCGGGTGAGAACCAAATAGAAAGTTGACTCAATCCTAGGAAACTCTAAGGGACCCGTCAACCGACAGGGCGGATCGGGGTGTCTACGGACTTCCCCGAACCGCAACTGAGACCTTACTTAGAATCTCAAGCTGTAGACCAACCAATTAGACTAAATTAGGCACCCAGGTGTCCGCCTGCACCCCATCAGGCGGTGGCGACTCCGATTTCCCGTTTTCTACCAGTGCGACCGTTTTTCAGGTGCGCACAGGGGGTTCTTTCTCCAAGATTGAATCTATAAGGTGGTTTATGGTGTGAAGTTTTTCCAGTGAAGTTTAGTAGTCCTGATACTTAAAATTTATCAAAGTTAGTTTAACTGGATTGAGTTTCTGATATAAAGTCTCTATCTGTAGAAATCGGAATCATGATGTGTGGAAATAAATTTTCCTAAATGAATATCTCAATCAAATAGATTTAAAGTCTAAAATCTCAAAATCCCTAATTATTTTCAAAGTAGGCAACTATAAGCCTAAAATAAATTCCCTAGTGTTTATGTTGAAAACAGATTATTTGATTAGTTAAATCCATCTCAAATCATCTAATTTAATTGATAAAATCCATTTAAGATCATTTTATTTTGAATTAAAAATCAAAATTTGAAAAATCAAATATTTTTGTTGAGATCGCCCAGCTCCGGTCACCTCGACGACCTGTCTGAGCGACAGTTCAAAAATCGGCAATTATAGTTTTAACAGGCGCTCAGGGATCACCTAGGCGGTCCCTGTAGGCGGCCATTCAATTTCCTGTCACCTACCCATCGCCTAGGCGATGGGCAAGCGGCTTAACACTGCGTTACTTTTAATACACGGGCGCCCGCGATCGCCTAAGCGAACGTGCTAGGCGCCTTAACATCTGCGGCAAACTGAATTCGAAAACTAGATTTTCTCAGTTCTAAACAAAGTTTTACACATATATTCAACTAAATCTATCTAAACATACATATATACAACAAGAAAAACATGCATTTGCGATCAAACAATAAAAGAACACAGATCAACGATAAAACAGGTGTGCTACCTACTTGTTCGCACAGTTTCCTTCTTCTTCCTCTTTCTCTTTGCGTTGGTGACGATTTCCCTCTCTCCACAGAGATAATAAACTCCTTCTATGATGCAGAAAACTTGAAGAGCTACACCCTTCTTCTTCTTCTTCTTCTCTTCTCCCTTTCTTCAGTTTCGTTCTTCTCTTCGGCCGCCAGAGAATCTCAACGAAATACAATGACAAAAATACGTTTTGTATTCTTCTGGGGTATAAAATCCTATTTTATTCTCTCTTGATCCTACGCATCTCACCCCTATCAACTGTTACACCTCTAACCAATCAAATCACAAAAGCACCATAATTTAATTCTTACATTGATATGTCACGATCAAACGGTCAAATCTGCTTCATCTTTTGGATCTCCTCCTCCCACATGATCATCTACATTACCCAATAATAGATTTTAAAAAAATACATTAAATTTTAGAATTTTAATTAAATTAAAATATTATTTATTTATTTATTTATTTTTATTTCATATTTTTGAAAATTTCAGGGTCTTACAGATTGCACACACATCTTGTGTGCTTGACTTTCATTTCCTGCATATTTTAATTATGTTTTATGTTTTGTCGAATTTTGGTAGGAATCTTAAGACATGGTGATGTCCATCCCTTTTATTTACTTTTTGTATATCGTTCTAATGCATTAGACTAATTGAGAGTTTTTACATGAAAACCACCGAAATGATTTGGAACACTGATTGGATAGTTAGACACATGACATCGTTATCATCATCTGAGAAAACAAAGTTCCCTAGGATAGAGAAATGCGCCTGCGACACCCCTTGGATCCGTTCTTGGACAAGACAACTCCAAGGGGATGAGCAAATTAAGTGGGAGGCACGATCCCACATGGGACTCACTTTGTCCTTGTTAAACGTGCCGATATATTGGGATATGATCCAAGCGTCTCTGTTATTTTGGGATCCCCAATTGTCAGTCTTTCAATTTGGGATTGCAGAGCTGACACCCACAATTGAGGAGTTTGACCTACTCCTTAGGTTTAGAGACCGTGGAGAACTTGCTAGGCCAAACCTCAAAGACAGTTACAAGAATGAAGCTTGAAATTCTTTGGCCTCTCGAGGGAACAATTCCATACCTTAGGAGGTGAAAAATCATTCACGAGGGTCTCCAAAAATTTCTTAGCTAAAAAGATAAAAAAACAAAAAGCAGGAAAGACCCCGTGTTTGGTGGGACAACTTCACCCTCGTGATTTTTGCACTGTGAGATCCCAAATTTTCAGTAAACAAATAAAAAGAAATAAATATTAATATTTGTAAAAATAATAATTTTATTTGAAACAATTGGAGATTGAACATATATTATAATAATTTGGGGAATTTCTCATCAATCCAAGTTGCATAATTGATCAAAATAATGAGGATATCAAATCTGTAAATTTTGGAAGAAGTTAATAGTTATATATGACCAAATTAAAGAAAAGGGTATTTTAGTCATTTTCAAATTAGCAAAAAAATAATAAATGAATTTATTAATGATTATTAGACTTGAGGAATAAAGTTAGACCAAAGTTAGGTTTGATTTGAATATAAATAGTGAAATTTATAGCCTAATAAGTGAGAAAATGGCATATTAGTAATTATGGTTAATAAGGATCCTTAAGTTGAGGAAAGAGAGTTTTTGAGGAGTTTTAGCAATATTTAAAAATAGAGGAATCAATTAGCACGAAAATTAATTATATTAGGAGTTTATTTTATGGGATTCTTAAAAGAGGAATTAGAAATGAGAGATAAGATAGGAAGTTTTCCAAATAAAATTAGGAATCCTAATTGGAAAGTTTTCTAATCCACTTAGGACTTATATTTGGGTGAATCCATAAAAGGAAGCTTTAGAAAAAATTTGGGGTTTCCTACCAATTTAAAACATGTGGAGAAAAGAGGAGAAAAACTTGCCCACAAAGGGAAGAAAATATAGAGAGAGAAAGGAGATAAATAAAGGCACTTTTAGAAGAGAATACATGCTACAGAAAATTCCGACCAACAACCATCAAACTGAGATCTAGATCAAATCAACCGTTAGATCGTCCTCAAATTTGCAGGTTTTGTTCTTGACTAATAGTTCTTCAATCTGAACGGTAGAGATTTGATTTGGAGACTCCTAGAGTTGTTCGATAATAGCAGAAACGTGGCATTGCTGCACTTTTAAGTTTATTGAAAAAGAAAGATTTCACATTCTTGAGGCAAGTAGTAACCCTTCTAAAAATATTTTATGTTCTTCGGATTAATCGTCAAATCATATTTTGAGTGGATTGATTGGATGAAATTGGATATGCTTGATGGATTAAATATTGTTAGATTAGAAATTTATGAGAATTGTTAATCTTGTTTGAAGAAAAGTATGGATTTTTGTTAGGATTTGATTAAGAATACTTGTGAATTCACGCTTTGATGTATTTGGAATGATCAAGCATGTTTTAAAGATGATATTACATGATTTAGAAATGATTTGGGGAGTTGGTTAGGTGTGATTTGGATTTAGAATGAAAATCCGCAAAATATAGGAAAAACCAAGAATTTTCCAAATTTATACGGACGCCTGGCGTAGGGCTCGAGCGCCAAGCCAAGCGCCCTGCCTGTGTTTTTTTTTAGAAAATTAGAACCCGAAACCCAAAAGTTTTTATTAGACCGAGTGCCCGGAATCGCGCTCAAGCGCCATCACGAGCAACAAAAACTTGGAATTTAAGTTTCAACGAGCGCCTGACATAGCGCCCTTCAGCACTCAAGCGCCCATGAAAGATTTTTGAGAAATTTTGGATTTTACCAAATTTTTTACTCTAAACTTGTTTTTGGGAAATTCCAACTCATGTAACAACTAAATTAGGGTATTTTGAGAGTGTTTGCACTGGCCTAAACATTATTTGGATTTTCATAAAGAATTTGGGTATGTTTTGGTGAAAAAGGAGATTTTGATTCTTTGGTGGATTTGGAGGTTTGAATGGATATCACCTTTGCTTTAGACATACTAGATAGTTGTATCTTAGTTGGGTTTTGGCCTCTGTATATCTATTATGAATGTATTTCTTTGTTTGACATTTTTTGGTATAGATTTAGTGTATTTTTCACATCTATTATGTGGTTTGGTGCTCACATGAACATTGATAGATTTCCTTGGGTTTTCTATGCATGTATTGGATGTTTGAACATGTTGGATTGATGAGTTGTTATTTGAGTTAATATTGGCATGAAACTTTGGCTTGGAATTAAATATGCAACTATTTATGAACTATGTGATGGATATGATTTGATGTGGATTATTGTATCTTGTGGAAGGTTATTCTTTTATTCTTACAGGTTTCCTTAGCACAGATTTCAAGATGATCAACCTTGGGCTACCCTTCTCGTGTTCGGGATAGCACAGCTTCAGTTACCCTTCCCCTACACGGGATAGCACAGGTTTCAAGATGACCACCCTTGGGCTACTCTTCTCGTGTTTGGGATAGCACAGCTTCGGCTACTCTTCTCATGCACGAAATAGCACAACTTTCAAGATGATCACCCTTGGGCTACCCTTCTCGTGTTTGGGATAGCACAGTTCCGGCTACCTTTCCCATACACGAGATAGCACAGCTTTCAAGGAAGCCATTCATGGCGGTTGCCTTCCACGGCTGCAGCACTGTTCGCAGTGTCAAGATTCTTTTTCATGCATAGCCATTCATGGCAGTTGCCTTCCACGGCTGCAGCACTATTCGCAGTGTTAAGATTCTTTTCATGCATAGCCATTCATGGCGGTTGCCTTCCATGGCTGCAGCACTGTTTGCAGTGTCAAGATTCTTTTCATGCATAACCTTTCATGGCAGTTGCCTTCCACGGCTGCAGCACTGTTCGCAGTGTCAAGATTCTTTTCATGCATAGCCATTCATGGTGGTTGCCTTCCATGGCTGCAGCACTGTTCGCAGTGTCAAGATTCTTCTTTCATGCATAGCATAGCCATACATGGCGGTTGCCTTCCATAGCTGCAGCACTGTCCTCAGTGCAAAGATTCTTTTTTCCATTCACTGTCCAACATTATGAAATTCATACTATTCCTACTACACCATGGCTGCCCTCGTATGAGAGCAGGCCATTTTTCTAAAAAAAACTAACCTACTTTTCCTTTTGTTCTTCTTTTTATTTTCCCAGGGTTGGAGAACATTGCAACCATTGCTAGTCAAAGCCCATACCTGCTAAGATCTTGTACAATAATGAACCCACAAGAGCCACCTACGCCACCACCTCCAGCACCACAACCCTCCGCACCACAGCAACCCTTGCCTCAGCGAAGAATTAAGGATAAGCCGGTAGTTGTGAACCTGACTCAGCAAATGGGGCAGTTCACTCAGCAGATGGGGCAAGTCACTCAGATGCTCCAAAATCTACTCAGGCAAATGCCGCAGCCGGTAATCCCTCAACCACAAGGAAAGCCGCAACCACTACCACAGGATTTACAAGAGCCACCACAAGCCCCACCACCGGCTCATGTAATCACTCCACTTGCCCTCCCTCCACAAGTACCACCTCCCGTCGCTCCACAAGGTCAGCAGCAACGTCAACCACCTCATGAAGAAGCTCTGCGTCTTCCATATGTCCCTAAAGTAATCCACAAAGAGGAAGAAGAATGACACAAGCAGAGAAACGAAGCAACGGTCATCTCGCCTGAAGTCAGGACCGAGATTAACGACCTCAGGGCAAAAGTGCTAGAGCTGAAAAAAGGGACAGTGCCCGACCAGATGACAGTGGATAACTACTGTTTCTTCCCAGATATACAACGCCCAGCAAAGTTCAAGTGTCCCGACTTTGAGAAGTTTGATGGGACAGGATGCCCGGTCGCGCATCTAAAAGCATACTACAGGGCCATGGTTGGGTACAATCGTGACGAGCAGCTGATGATACAGTTGTTCCAGAGATCCCTGACCGGGCAAGCGCATCGCTGGTTTTCCATGTTGAACCCGGCACAAATCCGAACCTGGTCAAATTTGGCCCACCTCTTCATAGAGCAATATAAGTTTAATTCTGAGGTGGTACCCACAAGGATGGAGCTGATGAGAATGAGCAAGAAGGCTAGAGAGACTGTCAGGGAATACGCCCGGAGGTGGCAAGAACACGCGATGTTGGCACACCCTGTAGACACCTGATTTTTGCACCCCTAAAATGAAGAAAAATGAAAAGTCAAACCCTGAGGGGGTCAAAAAATTGACCTTTTGATTCGAGCGAATTTGGCCATCAAACTTCATCTCATTGAAAAAAAAAAGCATTTCGACACGGTTCTAACGCAATTGAGTTTGCTGGAATCGGAATCCGGATAAGGAAGTTATGAGTTGGTCAAACTTTTGGGGAGCGAAAAGTTGACTTTTTGCTCGACCCCAATTCAGTTGCCAAACTTGATCCCAGTGGAAAGGTGGTTTCGAGCCGATTCCAACGACACCAAATTTGCTAAAATCGGACATCGGACGGAAAAGTTATGAGCAGTTGAAGTTTCAAAGAAAGCTGCCCATGTGGCAAAACAGCAGCAAAAAGCAAGATAAATGAATTAAATAAATAAAATAATCATTTAATAGAAATATCTTTATTTTTTAATAATATTTTAATAAAAGAATCTCGTTTTTATAAATATAATAATCATAAAATCGGAATAAAATCTTGCAAAAAATCAAATTGAATAAAGGTTTGAAATCCAAACATTTTAAAAACGTGCTGGACCGTATTTAAAATACAGGCGAGGCATGCCCGTATTTCAAATACGGGCAAGCTTCTAGAAGGGGACGCGTGTCGCTGTACGGCGGGACACGCATCCCGTACGGCCGATTTTGCGAGATTTGGAAATGTGCGTTTTTCGCCCGTATTTGAATTACGGGCAAGGCACGCCCGTACTTGAAGTACGGGCAAGGCATGCCCGTACTTCAAATACGGGCACGACATTTTTGCCTATAAATAGAGAGGCCAGCCCCCCATTCGAACAAGCCTTCCCCCTTAGCCTCCCTACTCTCCCTCTTTGTCATTACCACAACCAAACTCTGCCCAAACCCTGCCACCCCAAATCCCAAACACCAAATACCAATTTTACCCCTGAAATGCTGCCAAACCTTCCCACTTCACCCTGCAAGCATAAATAACCCATTGAACCTATTTCAAATTCAATCCAAGGAATCCGACAGGACGCAGAAGCACTGCCGAAATCCTCGAAGACCTCATCACCTCAACCAAAAGAAGGTAATAGCAAAGCAAAGGTTCTGCTAACATTTTCTTCAATACATATATGTTAAATAAGTTTCTTTCTACAATCTTTACTATTCAATTTTTTGTCTACTTCGTTATTTGTTTTACTCTCACCTCCTTTGCTTTGTTTATGCATGGATTTGTTCTCCCCATAATATGGGAGAGAATTTGCTTGAAGGAAGGGAAGAGTAATTCTAAATCAAGATGGACACTTGAACTAATTTTAAACCAATCTAGTTAATCCCTTTTGTTTCCTTAATATGGAAGGATATGTCCTTCTTTAAAAACTAATGTATCCCATGTCCCTCTCTCTCTTTCCATTCTTAATGATGGCCATAAGTGGTTACAAGATGAACCCACCACTTCAAAAAGCACAAAAGAAAAGAAAAGAGGAACTTCAAACCCAAAAGAAGCAAGTGTATTGCTACAGAAGAGGATGAAAACTCCAATCGACATTGCAGAATACTCCAACAAGGTCACTGAATTGATCCCGAGCAGAATCAACATCAAAGATGCAAAATTGGCAGCGCCCGTAAACTCAGACCGGTCCGGGCATGCCCGTGTTTGTTTCACGGGTGAGCTCATGTTTGTTTCACGGGCGAGCCCGAACCGGATTACATTCACGGGCAAGGAGCGCCCGTATAGCAAATACGGGCAGATGTAAAAATAGCTTAAAGAATGTAATTCTCGAACCCGGTTGGATCTGTTCCGATCCAAACCAGCTTGACCTGGCTTGGAGTGTTATTTGGGCTATTTTTAGCATATTTTTGGACTGTGGGCTTAGAAGGGCCCACCAAGACCCACCTTGGGTCCACTTTGACTGGCCTATACCAGGCCTGTTTTCAATAAACAAACCCGGGCCCCTTGACCTTTGGCTAATGGGCCAAATCCAAGCCCAAATAAAAAATGTAAATGAATAAAATTTAAATAACCAAAAAGGTTACCCAATAACCCTACTGGGCCTAAGGCCCAACCATGGCAGCCCACGGGTCTTCCAACGGGACCCGGGTCCGACCCATTTCACTTAGATAAATAAAAAAGATAAAATCAAGATAAAAGGGACCCACACCTTCAGAGGGCCCCGCCAGACCCAATAAACAGCATACTGGTCTAGGAAAGGTGAGATTGACTCAAAAACCAGGGAGACCCGAGGGACCCGTCGAACCGACGGGGAGGGCCGGGGTGTCTTAGGGCTTCCCCGGACGTAATCGAGGACTTAGCGAGAACTCTGAAAAGCCGCAGACCAGACTTAGACCCGGATAAGGCAAACACCGTGTCTGCCTGCACCTCTCAGGCAGTGGCGACTCCGAATGTCCCGAGGCACGCACGAAACCTCCACGTGCGCCCCGTGTGCGATCTAGATCGATTTTAGGTGCACACACACCCACCACTAACAAAAGAAGAGATGGCCACTCTATTCATCTCTACTCTGGGGCAACCATACTATTCCCATCTAATTGGCCAGCAGGCGACAAGCTTTAGCACCCTGGTCCAAATCGCTAACAGAGTTGAGGGCGGCATTAAGGCCGGGCTAATAGAGGTAGGGGTACCTGGCACCGCAGCAAGGAGGCCAGTGAATGGAGGAAAGAAGACTGAGGGCCAGAAAGACGTGGCAAATGTTGACTCGGTCAAGGGGCAACAGCCGTTTCACCTGCAGAGAGGGAATCATCCGGGTGACACAAGGCCTAGAGGACCGACAAAAGAGCAAAGGGAGGAAAGAAGAAATAGGGTGTTCGCACCACTTCCCTATACGCCAAAGAAACTTATTCCCACACTGCTAAAGAAGGGCTACTTAAAGCTAATATCCCCTAACCCAAATGCGGCATTGGGTAGGAACTACGACCCCAAGGCAGTCTGTGAATATCACATGGGGTCACCGAAGCATGGCACTAATCAGTGTTGAGCACTCCGACATGCAATTCAGGACCTGATTGATGCCAAGAAGATCACTGTGGACCCTCCTGCTCCGGTCAAAACTCCACCCACGGCCATCAACCTGGACCCTCTTCTAAACTACCACAAAGGGGCATCTTCCAGCGGGACAGCTGAGAAATGAGGCAGAGATGCAAGACTAACCCACACTCCGGACCCATCATAACCAGGATAAGTTTGAAATTTACTTTTTGCATCAACCACTCCTGGTAGCTAATCATTCTGTAAATATTTTTTTTACATATATATATAAATAAAGAAGAAAAGAAATTTTTGAAAAATGCAAGTGTTTGGTCGGTGATGACATTGCTCTGAGACTACACCCTTTTTGGCAGGACCATGATCGTGGAAAGATGCTAATTAGCTTAAAGGTGTTCTCGGTTGGGTGCAAGATACAGTCCCATGAGAACCTTGACTGAGTTGAAAGCAATTCCTTCCTGATCTATGCCTCGTTCTTTCTCCTATACCCTTCCTTCCACTGGGGCGGAACAACCCTGGAGAGGAAAAAGAGGAAAAGAAAAAGAGAAAAGCTGTCTAAACCAGCTAAGGGTCGAGCCCGATTTAAACATCGTGCCTTTGAGAAAGGATGAGAGGCCATCCTTCATGCATCCTGAATCATAAGAATTGCTAGTCAAAACACTTTGAGTTTGATCGTATCATTCAAATACCCGTGTTGTGTCTAGCCACTCCACACTGGGGCAAAGCTGTAAAAGAATTAAAAAAGATAATTAGATTCCCGAATTACTTTGCATGAAATAATTCAACCAAGGTATCATAATCTCGGTAAAAGGATGAAAGGCCATCGTTGTTTTACATCCCAAATTCACATCCCTAGTCAAACCCTTTGAGCCTAACTTTCTCTCTTCTAACCTACCGAATCATGAGCCCTAAACATGGTGCTTGGAAAAGAAGAAAGAAAGAAGAAAGGAGGCGAAAGTGCAAAAACAAAAAAAAAAAAAAGAAAAAGAAATCAGAAAGCACACTGGGGCACGCCAGTCAAATCAAAAAGCAAAGATCAGCCCCAAGGGCAAAAGCAAGAGGAAGCGAAGGTCACAAAAGGCCTCAGGAAGGAAAAGGAAAAAAAAGAAAGTGAAAATGATACTGTCAAAACTCAAGCTTCCAAGAAAAGGGTAGAACGTGACTTGACCCATTCACAAAAGATTTCGAGCCATAATCCCTTTCTTTCATAAACCAAAACCTTAGCCTTCGTTTCGTCCCATTAAAAAGTCCTTTCTGATTACAGAGAATGTGACATTTAGATCCGTGCAAATTAATGATGAAGGAATCTACAAAGAAGAACAAGCTTTGGCGCGATACAAAATGAAACCTGAGAAAGATAAGAGCTTTAACCTTATAACCCATCATTTCTCAGAACTTAAAACCAAGCCGACATTTCGTCCTAAATTTCAAGACCTCTCTGATCTCTGGACATGATATGCAAAAGTCAGCCAAAGGCCCTCAAGCTGGGATAGACACTAATCCCAGGGAAGAACCCACAATTGCAAAAACCTGAAACCACCCTTAAAGCTGAAAGATGATAGAAACCAAAACCAGGGAATGGAGAATGCTCTTTGAAATACCCTTTTAAACCCTTGCTGGCCCAAGTCAGGAATTTCATGGGAATGCATGTCAGGCACACCATCCAAAAACACTTTAACCAAACAAGGCAATTTACCATGGTCACTGGTCTAGCCTTTTTCATTTAAAACACTTACAAGAAAAGAGAGAGAGAGAGAGAAAGGGCTTATCTTCTAAATGTCAAATATCTCACCGTTTTGTAAGAATTGTGCAGGCCTGTGCAAGGCAGAAAAGCCGAAGGATGTCAAGAAGCAACTTGAACCCGAGAGAAAAGAAAAGGGAAAAAGAAAAGCAAAGCCAATGCAAGGGAGTAACAAAATGCTCCCCTATCCCCTGCAGACTCGTTTCCCTGGAAGAGTTTACTTATTCAACAACACGACAAGGCCATGCCCAGTCTGAAGAGGCTGGCATTGTAGAAAAGGCTATTTGGAATCAAGAAAAGTGGTAGAGGCTCCCACCAATCCCCAGTGGAGCTGTTCCAAATCGAGGAGCTTCTACCTCATCATAAAAGGAGCTGGCGGAAAAGCTTTCCCCCTGCCAAAGAAAGAAATAGTGAACCCATCAAGGCATGAAAAAGAAAGCAGGATAAAGAAATTCCGGGCAAATTGGCCCCATTGTAATTTTTGATTTACCACTTTTGTAAATAGAATAGGATAGGTGGGTGAGTTCCCTTGAGGCACCGAACAGCACTGAGAGCACCTCCTCACCAAGAACACCTCCTCCTTCTCTCCTTCTCTTTCCACCTTCTCCTTCCGTCCCACTCCCTTACCAACCCTCTTACCATTCTCAAACCAAAAAAAATGAAAATTGCACCTTCACTGAAATCTGAAAATTGCATCCTCACTAAAATCTGAGAAGCTGAATCAACTAAAAAACTCAAAACCAGTGTACCACATTAAAGCAATGCACGGGCACCCCAAAAACCTGAAAGATGTGCAACGCGTCTCTTCTTTCTCAAAAAACCGGGAAAAGTGCAAAGCGTCACTTTCTTTGAGAACCAGAATCTAGAAAAGGTGCAAAGCACCACCTATTTCTAGTAACCAAAAGCATGAAAAGTACCACACGCGCAAAAAGCTCGCGTGAATGTGCTTTGTCCCTCAAACCAAAAATCATCTCCAAAGCTCTCTCAGAAGGAAGTGAGGAATACAAAATTTGGATTTCTTCTTTAAAAAAAATAGAAAAAGAAAAAAAACTAAAGTCCTAAATCTGCCAAAAAGAAAGCCAAAACTAGTAAACACCTAAAAGCTTTGCTCAACGTCAATCATGTTGACAGAAATGCAAGGCGCAAAAACGAGGTTCTTTTTGTTCTTTGCCGTTCATCCCCAAGGTGACCCCAGCAAAAAGGGACAACTGTCAACACCTCATTTTTGCACCCCTAAGGGGTCAAAAAGTTCTAAATCCTAATTGAAAAAGTCAAAACCTAAGGGGTCAAAAAGTTGACTTTTTGATCGGGTGCAAATTGACCACCAAACTTCTTACCAATGGATAGAGGATTCTGATACGGTTCTAACGACACCAAGTTTGCCCAAATCGGAGTCCGGATGAAGCAGTTATGAGCTTGTCAAAACTGAGGGGAGCATAAATCAGCTTTCTGCTAAACCCCGGGTCAGCTACCCAAACTTGTCCCAGCAGAAAGAGCATCTTGACACAATTCCAACGCAACTGAGTTTGCTGGAATCGGGGTTCCGGATAAAAAGATATGAGCAAAACCGGCTCTTGGGGAGCAGTTTTGCACTTATGCTAAAAACACAATTTTGCTGCCAAACTCTAGCTCAGTGGATAGAGAATCTCGCACTGATTCCAACGCCACTAAGTTTGCTAAAATCGGATGTCAAATGAGCAAGTTGTGGGCAGTCAAAGTTTCGAAAAATTTGCACACGTGGCAAAAACAGTGAAAGAAAAGAATCTTGAATTAAAATAATAATATTTTCATAAAATATCTAATTAAAATGTTTAAAATAAAAGAAAAAGAAAATAGAAAATCAAAAGACGCATGTGCATCTAAAACCAAAATAAAAATCTAAATAAAATAATATTAAACTCATAAAAATCAAAGAAAATGAAAATAAATAAAAAATAATATAATATAATAATAAGGGGATAAGAGCACATGCATGATGTGCTGTTCCCGTGAGGTGTCGGATAAGAAAAAAGGCAATCATCATACTTCTTAAAAAAAGGGCAAGGTATCAAAAATATTGATGATTTGGTCATAAAGTACAAAAAAATTGATGTTTTGGTCATGGAGTATAAAAAAGGCTTTAACCCTCATTGAAAGGGGGGTCAGCCCTTTTTTTTTCTCCCACTTCTCTCACACTCTCTACTCTCTCCATTCGGCCATTACTCCTCACTCCCTCCATCTCTCTCCCATTCACATCCTCTCAAGAAAACCCCCATTCGACCAACTCTACTAACCTCACAAACCTTTTCAAACTTTTGGGGAGCGAAAAGTTGACTTTTTGCTCGACCCCAATTCAGTTGCCAAACTTGATCCCAGTGGAAAGGTGGTTTCGAGCCGATTCCAACGACACCAAATTTGCTACTAACCTCACAAACCTTTTCAAAACCCCCTAAGTCCTTCCACTCTTCTTCTTCCTTCATTCCACTTGTATCAAAGACAAGGAAGAGGACTTCTTTGGAGCAAAGGAGACACTTAGAGGTGCTATACATCTTCATCTAAGGGACCACAACAGTTTCTAGCAAAGAGGTAATATTAGAGTAAGTATATTTGTTGTATCTCTCATCAAATAAAATCTTTTGAAGGCAAATTATTTTGTTTGTCTTAAGATCTATTTCTTGGTATACTTTCTACTAATTTTACTCTTTATACATATACTATGAAAGTCCCCATGGTGAGGGGGACTTCCCATACGAAATAAAGGTGGGAGGAGTGTCTTCGTGTAACGTAAAAGTCTCATTTAGGCTGTAATGGATCTCTTTATTTCTTATTGGCTTATCTATTATTCAAGAGGGGTATGTCCTCTTTTAATTTCTAATGTACCCCTGATTAACTCTCCCCTCTTTCCCTTCTTTTAGTTAGAATCATTTATTATCTTCTTGTTTGTGTGGTCATAATACTAGCACCTTGTTTTTCTACTTCTTTTCAAGATTTATCATCATGTATATTTAGTATCACATCTCACCATCTTACACACATATGCATGTCACTTATATATCCACATATTGTTCGTATTGATGTGAGTATAAAGCATGTCTAGATCTACCTTACTATTTTTGTTTTTCTTTTAATGCATTTAAGAAACCCCTACCTACAGCATGTTGTACATGTGTTAATCATATCATACACACACAAACCACTTCATTAAAGTAAGATCAAAGTTATCTTGCTTCTTTTATATTTTATTTCTCTTAGATTTTTGGATATGAGTACACACGCATGTTTATTATTACTGGTTGATTCATCGATTTTTTTTTTTTTTTGTGGTTTGAATGGTTAGTGATAAGCAAGGATCTCTTTTGTTTCGAAAATCCCATAAGGGATACCATTTGAGCCATAAAAGAGGTATTGAGGTCACTGTGAGTTCACTTTGGAACTCACAATAAATCGTGGATGTCACAAGAGAGCCAACACATATGCTGTGGCTCAGATTTCGACCATTTTTGGGGATCCGGGTCAAATCGCACATTCAGAGCGGTTCGGACTGACCGCACCAAGCATGCGGTTGAGTCAGCTTCGCAAGGCATATGCGGTTTGCCCCAGATAATCCATAGAACTCAATTTTGTGGGTCTGATCCAACCCAACCCGACCCATTATTGCTTAATTTGAACCGTATGGGCCTTTGGGTCGGCCCAAACCCATTCTTAGAGACCTGGGTCTACTTGGACCCAATATGGCATCGTGGGCCTTCCAACGGGGCCCACACTCAGTCCAGTCCAAACCAAGGCTCATTTTGATAATGGGTCTTAGGCCACTTGATTAAATACCTATGGGCCAAGAGTCCAAGCCCAATGGGCCCTAAAAAACCTTAACCCCACATAATTAATGTGTATATTTAATTAATCCAAAATCTAATAACCTCATCCAATAATAGGGTTACCCAATAACCCTAATGGGCCTTGGGCTTGACTAAAGCCCAACTTGGATTCCAATGGGGATCGTATCCAACCCACTTCATTGAAAGACCAAAAAGATAAAATCAATCAAATAAAGGGGACCCACACCACTTTGGTAGTCCCCACCATACCAAATAAAGATACATGCTGGCATAGGAATAGGGTGAGATTGAGTTGACTCAGAACCAGGGAGACCCGAGGGACCCGTCAGACCGACGGAGCGGGCTGGGGTGTCTTCAGACTTCCACGGACGTAATCAAGAACTTACCCAGAAACTCTAATAAGCCGCAGACCAGTTATGATAGACCCAGTTAGGTACCCTGGTGTCTGCCTGCACCTTTCAGGCAATGGCGACTCCGATACCTCCTATTTTAGTGCGATGCCTCGTAGGACATGCGCACAGTATGCATGTGAGCCGTTATCGACCGTGTTCATCCTTCATGCTGCAACAGCCTTTATGGCCTTGTATTTGAGCCATGTATCTTGGCACGCACCTAACTATGTATGTAGCAGTGCTGATCATCTTGCCGCAACAGCCTTTATGACCTTGTATTTGAGCCATGTATCTTGACACGCACCTAGCTATGTATGTAGCAGTGCTGATCATCTTGCCGCAACAGCCTTTATGACCTTGTATTTGAGCCATGTATCTTGACACGCACCTAGCTATGTATGTAGCAGTGCTCATCATCTTGCCGCAACAGCCTTTAGGGCCTTGTATTTGAGCCATGTATCGTAGCACACACCTAGCCAAGTATTGGCAGTGCTCTTCACCTTGCATTCATTTAATGGCCTTGAAGGAACGGTACAGTTAAAGTTAAGCCATGTAATAGCACAGGTAAAGTATTTTGGTGAATATTGATATGCATTGTAAGCACCCAAATTTTGATCAAACCAAAAAATGTGCTAAAAACAGCAAAACCCCGAAACATGTTTTTTTTGTCTGAGCTTGAATTGATCACCATACCCTCTGCCAATGGGTAGGAAATCCCAATACAGTTCCGATGCAACTGAGTTTGCATGAATCAAAGTCCGGATAAAAAAGTTATGGTCATAACACTCTCAAGGGCAAAACTGTAATTAATACAAAAAACTGACCACATGGCAAATGTGCAAACCACACTTGCCAAGTGGCAAATTAAAGTGCGAAAAGACAAAATAGAGAAAAGGACAAAATACAAGAAAATATCTTGATTTCTTTCATTAATGAGAAATCATGAATGTGATTTCTCTCATTAATAAGGGATCATGAGAGATCTCTCATTAATGAGAGACCATAAATGAGATTTCTGTCATTAGTGAGAAATTATGGATAAGATTTCTCTCATTAATGAAAGAACATGGAGGAGATTTCTCTCATTAATGAGAGATCATGGGAGATCATGAAAGAAAACTGACCACATGACAAATGTGCGAACTACGTTTGCCAAGTGGCAAATTAAAGGGCAAAACACAAATACCAATGAGATTTCTCTCATTAATGAGAAATCATAAATGGGATTTCTCTCATTAATGAGAGACCATAAATGAGATTTCTCTCATTAATGAGAGATCATGAGAGATAATGAGAGAAAACTGACCACTTGGAAAATGTGCGAACCACGTTTGCCAAGTGACAAATTAAAGGACAAAACACAAATATCAATGAGGTTTCTCTCATTAATGAGAAATCATGATTGAGATTTCTCTCATTAATGAGAGCTCCCCTAACTTCACTTATAAATAGGACCCTCCTCTCCACCTCCCAAGACACACATAGGCCCCCCTCTCCAAGACCCCTCTCCCCTAACCTCTTTGAAGATACTCTCCAAGGCTCCAACCCCCACTACACTCTCCAAGACCTCTCCCCTAACCCTTCTCCACCACCTCAAAGTACCACCAAACCCCTCCTAACCTCTTCCAAACACTCTCAAATCACCCCGAATACCCATCTTCTTCCACTTTAACCAAGTGGGAAGCTAAGAAGAGCACTTGGGAGCTAAAGAGAGATGTTCCAAGCTGCTATCTACACTTCAAGAGACCCTCACGTGACACCAAGAGGACTTTCCCCTCCAAGGTGAGCCTCCTCTACACTTTGTATATAACATATGTTAATTTTATGGTAATATGAGCATGTTTAGAAGTTTGTGCCATGAGACTCATGCCTCCTGGGATGCTTCCCTTCTTATCTTCTCTTCTCTTCATGTTTTGCGCCTTTTTTTCATGTTTTGCGCCTTTTTCCTTAAAGGAAAACTCCCATGGTAAAGGGAAAGTGTTCGAAATCAAGAGGGAGAGGAGGAGAGACCATGGTAGTTTACTTAGGGTCTCACCTTAATGCGACTTCATATGTTTATTTTCATTATTTAAAGGAGAGCATGTTCTCCTCCCTTCCTATGTCTAATGTATCCTTTTAAACCCCAATACCTTTCTTTTATTTGCATATATTCTTAGTTTGCATTCTAACATTATTTATTTCACGCAATGTGATTATATGAGATTATTGTCTTACATGTGCACGAAGTCATGATTCACACCACATCATAAGGGTTACATGCTTATTCCCTTTTCTTGCTTTTGAATGACTCTTCGTAATCCATAGAAACATGCTAAGCACATTACCTCCACATGAAGTCTCATTTACAATCATGATAGGTTCACCTCTTCTCCCTTCTAATCATCTTAACCACATCCATGTACACTCCATGTTAAGCACATACACATATAGCCTTTCTTCATGCTTGTAATCTTAAAATACCTCATCTTAAATGTGCTGATTTAGTGTTTTTGTGTGGGCATGCTTCATGGATTGGCCGGATTCAACTATGGCATGGATCACTCGGACCACCTCTCTTCTTTTCCTCATAAAATAAAAAGGGTGACATTAGCAAGGAGGGGACACTTAAGGTCCCTCTCTAATGTATGAGTTTTTGGATTTAAAGTAATAAATCCAACAGGGATTTTGGGTCATCCCATAACCCAAGATGGGCCTTGGGCCTAGTGGGCCCAAATTGAACACCGATGGGCCTTCCAATGGGACCCACACATCAGACTCAGGTTACTTAAACTAAAAAGATAAACTCAAAATAAAGGGACCTACACCACACATGTGGTCCCACCAAGACTTAGTCAAATGAGCATGTTGGCATAAGACAGGCGTGATAAAAGTGAGTTGACTCAATTCAAGATTACCCAAGGATAACCCATGGGACCCTCGTCAACCAACGGGACAGAACAGGGTGTCTACGGACTTCCCCGAACCTTAACCCGGCACTTTCTCAGAATCTCAAACCGCAAACCACCTAATAGACAAACACTAGGCACCCAGGTGTCTGCCTACACCCCATTAGGCAGTGGTGAATCCTCATTCCCTATTTCCCAAAAGGAGGCACGCACTCGCGTGCACCTCATCGTGCGGCCCGCGGATCGACGCTCACACATGCATGATATGTTGTTGTTGCTTGGATGTTTTGTATGATAAATCCTCATGTGATTGATGATATTATGAATGAATCTTTTGTGCTTGTTACTAACATGATTGGTTGGTTGGTTTTTCCAAAGGATTTTCCGTAATCTCATATGTATGATTCAAAGGAATTTATCATTGGATTTTCTTAACATACTGTTACTACTTACTAAGATTTTATATCTCATCCTTATTTTCAATGTTTTGTTTTCAGATCTTTTTGTTGAGGACGCCACGGAATAGAAGGCTAGAGGGCTTGAAGGCTTAGGGATTTAAAGGTTATTAATAGGAGTTTATTTCTTTTATAAGAGTAGTAGTAGGAGGTCTAATTGAGTGTTTTGAGAGATAGTGAGTTATAGTTGCCTTTTTATATTTGAAGAACTTGATGTAATCTCATTTTGAGGATTTTAATGAAATAAAGAGAAGTTTCTTAGCGCACTCTAAATTATCTTATTTCCTTTATGCTTATGCAATTAATTGTTTTGTTATCATTCAAGTAATGCCCTGATCCATTTAAAAAAACAAAAAACTACCAGATCCAGGGCGTTACATGCATAAATCTATTTTCCCACTAGGGGAGACATCATTAATTTGGCTCTCATAGAGATTATGGATCAATTTTCAACAGGGTACCGAATGAGGCCACTAATCGCTCAATTGTATCATGCCCTGACTTTGTCAAAGAATGGAACAAGAAGATTTTAAGGGTGCGCTCCCCTCCTTCACATCTATATGCAAGAACACCTGATGGTGATAGAACCCATCAGTGAGAGATACGAGCAATCCGTGACAACGTCACGTGCATGACCCGAAGAGAGATACACCCAAACTTTCCAACTTGAGAGGATTAGTTGAACCATTTTCTCCAACTGATTGGAGATGTAGACATTAGGTGGAGGGGGACATTTCATTTCACATACACCCCCATCTTGGCCTTCAAAGATAGGAAATGCCCAGCCTTAATTGGCCTCACCCATGCTGTGCCATACTATCCAATTTGGGTTTAGAAACAATTTGGGAAACCACTGGGTATTCCACTTAAGGATGATGCGGATGATTTGACTGGCCCACTCACAAAGGAGTTGAGGCGGTAGCCTTTAGCAGAATAGAAGACTGTGCATGTGCACCAGGAGGACATATTCTCGAAAACACACTTTCAAGAATACGAGCAGTGGATGGCCTGAGAATTTGGCCACGATAGCCCCCCACCTCTTCAGATCGTCACACCTAGTGACATTCCAATTCTGCACCCTGACACCTACCGAGATAGGGTGGTTGAACTGTAGGAGACCCACTCCCGTATCCATTCAATTTATGTTAAATTGGAATGGGAGAGTAAGCAGGTCAATGTGGCCCTTCAGCAAGAGATAAACATCATGCATAAACGCTAGGATGAGGACCAACGTCTGCGAAACAAGCTTCTGCATGCTTTGAGGAGGCAAGACATGTCCTACCATTATGATGATGACCAACCTAGCTAGGCTTTGGCTTTGTTTACTTAAATGTTTGGTTTTGATGTATTTTGAGCCTCAACAGGCTTCTTAGATTTGTAATTTGAGCATATGATTTCTGTTGTTTAATTGAATGCTTCATTTTTCAGTCTAACTTGAAATTGACTGAACAAGAATGTGATTTTAATAATAATGAATTAATTTGCAGAAACTTGTTGCAACTCTTGAATTGCCATCCGGTCTCCGATAGACCCCCTCTTTCTAATGCTAAGAAATTGTAGTTTTCGGTCACCTTAACCCCACATGTCTTCCTTCAAATCAATCACTCTTAAAATAATCAAACCTAGCAAGTGTTTCTTAAAGCACCCAAGACCTTGAGCTCAGTTCACACCAGTTTGTATCTTTTTGTAAGATCATTCGGTCCAGCAGGATCTAACGATCCAAAATGGTGGTGCCAAAGCAGCCAATAGTTGAGTCGGAAATAGGCTAAGGTACGCCCGAGTATTGCTTTGTAGCTTACCCCTTGCGGAGACCCAACGTGGTCCAAAATGGTGGCATTGAAGCAGCTAAGGGTTGAGTCGATGACAGGCTGAGCTACGCCCATACGTTAATGTGTATAAGTGTTTCATACATATGTACAATTTATTTTACACATACATAAAAGTTATTTAATAGGTACTAGTAATTTCATACATATGTACAAGTTAAGTACTAGAAAAGTAAGTAATTTCATAAGTAGGTACAAATTATTACATTACTAACTCTCTTGTTTTAATCTGAATTGAGTTCAATCTTAATAACTTTCTTATTTTAATTTGGATTGAGTTTATTCTTCTTGGGAAACTTTTAAATAGGCTAAGGGTTCTTTCAACCTATTGTGAGACATGTTTTTGAAGCGAGATCAGGCACGGATTCATGTGGCATCAAAAAGTTGACTTTTTATTGGAACTGAATCATGTCTTGAAACTATTTTAGTGAATCCAAATGGGGGTAAAACCTTATGTATATGTAAAGACTTAAGTAAATAGAAACGTAAAAGCTTGTGACATTTACTTAAATGTCTTTCAGGGAATTAAGGGTATTGTGCACCTACTATGCACACTTACACTCAAGAAAAGGAAAGAAAATACAAAATTACAAAAGATGGCAAGTTTTCATTCAATGCATGATTCAACGCCTGATCAACGCGTATACGTTGAAGTTTATTATCATATGTTTTTCCAACATTCAAACCCATTTTGCATGCATTAGGGAACTTCTACATGCATTGCTTAACGCATGATTCAACGTTCATACGTTGAACTTGCATTTTTCAGAAATTGAGTTTTTCATCCACGATGCTTTTCTTATGACACTAAGGGGTCGTTTGGTGGGGTTTCTAGATTTTGAATTCTACTAGAATCTAAATCCAGAGTCCACTTAACTTGTTTGGCAGGGCTTTTTAAAGTTGGATTTTCAAATCTGATGCTAAAAACTGGCTAAAATCCACAATCCATTTTTTACAAGCTTCTGTAGATTTTGGCTCTTAAAGGAATAAAACCCAAACTATTGATTACAACGATTTTTGAACAAACCCGACTCTCACAACCTATCTCTCCTTCCTCTTCGGTCATCTTCAAGCATTTCTTCCATAGCAAAAGACCAAGTCTTCTTCAAGCATTTCTTCCATAGCAGAAGACCAAATCTTCTTCAAGCTTTTCCTTGCGACCCCGTATTCACGGTGATGGCGCCAACCCGCCAGAGTTTGCTGCATCGATGATACAAAAGGTGATTTACTCACACAACTCAGAGGTGATCAATGCTCGGAATAGAGAGTGGGAAAGAGCCGAACTTAAGAATAAAGATGCCCAAATTAGCTGTGTGGGTATTGGGAGTTCGTAGAGGTTCAAGGTTTACAAGACAGATTTCGGGTTTGGAAAGCCCGAGTGTGTAAGAGGTGAATCGAACACCAGATTTGATGGGATGGTGTTTCCATATCAAGGAAAAGGTGTGGAGGAAGCATAATCTTGGAAAAAAACGATTTTGTCATGGAGGTTTAGGTGGTTACATTTGACTATTGTGTTGGAGTAGTTTATACCTGAGTCATCCCTGTAACACCCCGGATCTAGGTTACATAATGAATCTGTAACTCAGGTCTGAAGGGTTAGTTTGAAATCCGCAGGATCTATATCAGAGGAAAGGAAAGCATGAAAATACAATGATCAAACATCAATTCATTAATATCAGATTCAACTATTACCAATCATCATCCCAAAGGAATCAATATCCAACATTATTTGATTACTCACAATATCAAACAAACTCCAACAAGAGTCTACAATCAACCATATGCTAATACTACTCCACGTAGTAATCGACCTCCCTGTACTCAGGGTAATCAGCAGGAGTATCTACCCTCTGTATCTCGTCCTCACCGAGTTCTGAAAGCAAAACAAAAACAAATGAGATACGGATATCCCAGCAAGTAGCACATGCATGCTTAAACTCATTTTGTAGTTATAAAACATGGATCAGTTATAAGCATTCAATCGTAACGATAAACACGGATAATCCGAATAAACCCGTCATAAAACAGATAATCATGTAAAAACAAATTCAAACAGCGACATTAATCTCAAAATAATATGTTATGTGGACTTATGAAATTTGACTATTTTGTGTGGTTAAGACCTAGCATTCCAAACAATCCAGTCTAAAAACAACTGCAACATCTCAAATATACATATCATCACCCTCATAGTGGAAAATACAATGACCTCACCCTCATGGTGGAAACGGAGTTGCTGCAGCCACTCCCTCATGGAAGGCCTCTCCATCATGAAGGAAACGCACTAAGGAAAACTAGACTTACTCCAAACAAAATGGACAAGTTCCATTTATTAACTAGACTATGGATCCATATGAAATAGCTTAAAACAATATTAATCTAGTAAACTAAAGTTCTCAATATACAAATAAATCATGACAAATTCTAATCTTATATCAATTCCTCATAAACAAAATAATCAACCCAAATCTTTAGAAATAATCACACTAAACCATAACCAATATAAGTTCTTTCAAAAAATCCAAATAAACCAGATTCAATGTAAACTTCCCAATTAAGTCCATTGTAAACCCAAGTAATCCAAAATAACCCAAAGTAGAGCTCAAAACCACCGATTTGTTAAATCTGACCAGGAGTGTGTTCTCAGAGATTTATTTACTTAAAACATGTATAAATATGTGTTTCCCCTCTATTAGAAATTCTTGAAATCCTTGCAGGTTATTAGAAACATAGCATACCTTGTTAAACCTCAAAATATAGGCTAATTGTAGCAAACAAGTGGAAAAAAGTGATGAACAAGCTTCTTTATGCAATTGGACTTTTGAATAAACTTAGAAATGATCTCAGAGTAATGTTCTAGGTGGTGGAATCAAAATAAACTCAATCTATAAGAGTATGGAACCAAAAGTCTCTCTAGAACCTATTTTAGTAGAATGTGCACAAACCCTTCATTATATTGAATTTTAATATAATTCCTGTGCAAGCACTTCCTAAATACCTAAATCTTATTTGTACATAGGTTGGATTTGATTAAAAATAATTTCATAGTTGAAATCACCTCAAATTGGGAAAATTAGGGTTTTCTGTCATGGGTGCTCAAGTGGGCGCTCAGCTTGTCTAGAAATTGAACTTTCGGGTTCTGGGAATTTAAGAAAAACATAGGCTGGGCGCTCAAGTGGGCGCTTGAGCCCTATTGTAGGCACCAGGACAATTTCAGACCAAATTTCAAGTTACTAATAGCAATGTGAATTTTGGAGTTTTCTCAAAAATTTAACTACCAAAACTTAATTTAATTACTCTAAAACTATGGAAATATCTTCTAAATCATCAATAGATACTTTCTAAATGATTTAACAACAATTTATCATATAAATCATATCAAATCTATAGTTGTTCTTCAAATAACTCAAAAATGCCCAAATCTGAATTTTCAACACTCAAACTCGAATTCACTGCAATTAAACCTCGAAAACCAGCACGAATTTGTTTGCAAAGGTGCTACTTACCTGTTAGAACTTAATCTCGAACTTCAACACCACTGGAAACTCGGATCTAAGCTCAATCCTTAATTCTCTCTTCACTTTTACCAATGTTTTCTGCAAAAACTTAAGAATGATGAGATTTTCTCCAGATCTGATCTCCAGCTTGAAATATCATTTAATTCCAATAATTAAAAATCAAATCTCACCTGATTTACTCTAGATTGACTAAATTCTTCACTGAATTTCGTTTGCTCAAGCAGATCAGCAACAAAATCAACTTAGCAACCATTCCTCACTGAAAACTCTAGTCGATCGCTTCTCTAGATCTGATCACCTCTTTCCTCTCTTCTCCCTTGATCTCCTCCAGATATTTCCAGATTGCTCTAGGTTCAGGTCTCCTTTAGAACTCTCCAGAATTAACTATCAAAACAACCTAACTAAATTCTCTTGGCAGCTATTTATAACTGCCGCCCAAACACAAGTGTTTAAAACACTCATGATCTGCTGCAACGCCACACCGCCGAGCAATATACACATCACTTCAAATCTAAATTAAAATAATCATAATATATTCATTTTTAACTACCATAAAATAAAATTTTAATTTATTCCCTCTTAAAACACTTCATCCCCACTTTTACCAAATTTGAAATCTTCTAAACCACTTTGCTATCATAAATTTTCTGTGAAAATGATCCATTTAATTAATTATAATTACTAAAATCAGAATTTTAATTATATTAAGATTCAGGGTTTTACAATCCCCTTCTTGCTTTATATTCTAATTAGGATTATGGATTAAGAAAACCAAACAAGATTATGGATTTTGATTGTTAAAATCAAATTTTAAAATCCAATGCACCCAAAGAAGATTTTGGATTTTAAAATTTGGCATTGATAATTTGGATTTTCAAAACCCTGATTATAATCCAATATCTAAAATCCAGAAGCCCTACCAAATGACCCCTAAGGCTTACTAGGGCTTATTTAAATGTCTCTAAAGCAATCATATGAACCTAATTAAACCATCAAAACTTGAATCAAACCCTAACATATGGGATCGGAATGTTACAATTTTCATATATATAATATATAAAAATGTATATTTACATATTCTATTCAAAAAAAATACTCTTATTTTACATCTTTTACCAACCTGATAGGAGTGGGTTCAAGTTCACCAAAACCCCCTTATTGCCATCATTATCTCTTTCAAATGAGTTGTACAATACAACTTATACTTTCTTAGAAATACTTTGATAATGTAAGCACCTAAATTTTGCATCCAGTATTGGGCACGTAATTCAAGGTTAAATTTCAGGCCCAATTGCTTCTCACGCTATGGCCCATGTGGTAGAATGTCCTAAGACAAGCGCAATACAAAAAACTGGGCTCGAATCAGAACCCAAATGGGCAAATGATGTGACATTCAATCTCAGGGGCAAAATGGTTAATTTTTTCTAGTAAAAGTTCCCAAAAGGTTTTCATTCACAGTGTAGAGGATTTAGAATGTAACGTAATGCTAAAAACTGCACTCCAAAGTTTTTGGTATGGTTTTTACTCAAAATTTTCAAATCTGGACTGTACCTGAGCCACAACTTGTTTCACTCATTGCTTCGTCCTCCAGATGAATTTTTGTTTGATTCTAATTGCATATGAAAGGTATAAGAGTCTAGTTTAATCCTGTGAATTTTGAAGAATTTATATGGAGCCGTTTGTTCACCACTTTTGATTGAAGTTCAATAGGTCTACAATTCAGTGATTGTTGAACCTGTCACTTCAATTGAGCACCATTGGCTTATTTGAACTCCGGTTTATGCGATTCTTGTTTTTGAGTCTTTTTTAATGAATCTATTTTGAAAACAAGTTAGTTTCATCATTTTTAAATGAGTATTGAAGCATGTGTGCTTGATTGACCTTGTACTGCTCAGTAGCAGATTACAGGGTCAATCTGTGATCGAATTAAAGTATTTGTGTGAGCACATAGACTTCATATGGATGAAACTTTGGTCGAGTCTTATGTCATTTGAAAGAGAGCACTTCCTATTTCATCCAAACCAATTTTCATGAATTATATGGAGTGGATTTTCACAAATAGGCTTGTGAAGATATGCTAGTCATCACTATCACTGGGATGAAACAACAACTTCAACCAAGCATAACTCTCCCAATTTCGATTTGTTTTGAATGAAATTTCTATAGCGTTTTGTACATCAAATAAGCTTTCAAATGGATTAGGTTTCATATATATTTTTTTTGATTTCATATAAGTGAGTTACAACCCATTGAATGTGCACAGCTCAACTAGCTCTTAAATGCACTAATTTTCAATTTTGATTTGATCAAATTTTCTTTGATTTTTTTTCCTTGATTTTTAATTTGATCAAAAGATCTTGAGAGTGATAAAGCCACAGAGAGTGTTCAAATTAATTGGATACCTCTCATGGAGGATCACACATCTCTATGTATGCTTTTGTTTTCTTTTGATTAATGTGTATGAAAGCAACATGACATGATGAAACTTCTTTGGTAACCACTTCTAGTGGATGAGTGGGGGTGCTTAACACCTTCCCCCACTCGTAAGCTAACCCCTTACCCAAACTTTGGTGTAGACTACAATTTGAGCTACTTTTAGTTCATTTTTTTTATTATTTTTGCACACTTTGGTGACCATCCACACCAAGACCCCTTGGATGGTGGCAAGTCCTGATTTTTTATTAAGACCTGTGTAGAATGTGTGAAATCTCAACGCTTAATATGGTACCACAATCCCACACGGTTTTGTCCCCAAAAGGTGCCTTGTTAGGTTGAGTGTTATTCCTGACTCATATACCTTACTGGGATTTCATCCATTTCCGAAATAGAATCGAGATGTCACAATTTTCATATATATAATATATAAAAATATATATTTACATATTTTCTTCAAAAAATACTTTTATTTTACATCTTATACTCCAAGCGAGTCAAACTGACCCTGCTCTGTTACCAATCCGATATGGGCGGATTAATGTTTCATATTACCTAAACTCCTATAGGGGCGGGTTCAGGTTCACAAAAACTGCCCTATTTCCATCCTTATCTCTGTCAAATGAGTTGTGCAATACAACTTACACCCTAATGAGTTGTAAAATACAACTTACATCTTATGAGAAATACTTTGATAATGTAAGCACCTAAGCTTTGCATCTACTATTGGGCATGAAATTTGAGGCCCAATTGCTTCTCAAGCTATGGTCTATGTGGTAGAGTGTCTTAAGGTAAGCACAATGCAAGAGACTAGGATCGAATTAGAGCCTGAATGGGGAAATGATGTGCCATTTAATCTCAGGAGCAAAATTGTTAATTTTTCAAGTGTAAGTTGTAAGACCCCGAATTTTTGAATAATAATTAAGCATAGATAAATAGAAGAAAATGGGGGTATGAATAAAGTGGAAATAAAATAGTGGAAATTTAGAAGATTAATAATTTAAATAAACAAGAAATTTTTAAAAATAAAAGAGAATTTTGAAGAGAATCAAATTAGGATGATAAAAGGGTATTTTAGTAATTTTCAAATGGATCAATTGATGAATTAAATCATTAGATAATTAAAAGAATTGGAAAATAGAAGATTAAATTTCATTGGGTTAGGTTAGAAGTTAAATAGTAATAATTATAGCATAAAAGAAGGAAAAGGGCAATTTGGTAATTATAATTAATTAGTGGCCTTAATTTGGAGAAAAAGTGATTTAACAGGGTGTTTAGGTAATATTTAGAAATACGTATTAAATTATGGACGAAAATATGATACTTATTTGATTAACCTATTAAGTAAGACACTAGAGAATATTTAGGGTTTCTTCTAGTCAAGTTATATAGAAGGGAAAGGTGAGAAAGAGAAGGGAGAGAACAAAAGACTTCTAGAGGAAGGAGTTGTTACAGAAACCTCCAACCAGCATTCATCAAAGTTAGATCGAGAGAGATTCAACCGTTGGATCGACCTCAAATTTAGAGGTTTTGTTCATGACTCGTAGAGATACAATCTGAACGGTGGAGATCGGATTTGGAGAACCCTTGGGTGGTGCGATAATAACAAACATTTGGATTCAATTTCGGATTCAATGAGAAGATGAATTTCGTGTATTAAGGCAAGTAGCAATCACTTAAAAACTGGAGGAACTGCATGTTTTCTGTGTTTTGATTTGGTTTCTGATTGATTTGAGTAAACTAAACATGTTTTATGGATACATTTGTTTTTCCTTGATAAGTTTTCGTGTTTTTGAAGGAAAAATAAGAAAGTATTGATAAATATAGATTTGATCTTTGTAGATGTCCATAAATTTGCAATTAATTGATACAAATAGGTTTAGAGGGTTGTAGATGTGTTCTAGAATAAAAAGAAATAAATTTAGAACAATTAAAATCAAAGAAATAACACAAAAATCAGAAAATTGGAAAATATGGGAATCTACCGGAATTTGGGTTGGCGCTCAACAGGTCGCTCAAGTGCCCACTATCAGAACTTGTAATTTGGGGATTTTAGGTCTAAATTCATATTTAATAATTTTTCTATCAATTTAATTATGTAACACCTATATAGGGATTAATTTGAGGTGTAGGAACTAACGGAATTAAATTTGGAATTGTAAGCACCTCATTTTTGCACCCCCAGAAGTGCTGAAAATGAAAACCCTAACTTAAAAGTCAAACCCTGAGGGGACAAAAGTTGACTTTTTGATCAGGTGCAGATCAATTGTCATGCCTATGTCAATGGATAGGAAATTCCGACGTGATTCCGACACAACTGAGTTTTCCGGAATCGGGATCCGGATGAAGGATTTATGGGCAGATCAAGTCCGGGGGGAGCTGAAATTGACTTTCTGCTGAAACCGAGATTAACTACTTTCTCTGTCTCGGAAGAAAGGAAATTCTGACACAATTCCGACGCAATTGAATTTGCCAGAATCGGGGTCCCGGATCAGGGAGATATAAGCATATTAAGATTTCGGACACGGTTTCACTTTTTTGCTAAAAACTTGAATTTTCTATAAAAACCCTGTCCCAATGAATAGAGGATCTCGACCCGGTTCCAGCGCAACTGAGTTTACCAGAATCAGAGCCCAGATGAAGAATCTGTGAGCAGTTCAAAATCTAGGGCAAAGTTGCAAAAAACTGTCCACGTGGCAAATGTACAAAAAATCTGCCACATGGCGAAGAAAGGACGGAAATGACAACAAAAGAAAATATCTTGAATATAATATTAGTATTTTAAAAAATATCTTGAATAAAATAATGTTTTGTAGAATATAATATTAATATGTTAAAAAGATCTTGAATAAAATAATATTTTATCTCATTTTTCATATTTAAAATAAATAAAAAAATCTAAAAATAATCACCCACCACATGTTGCTTTTCTCTCTCTCCCCCATGTGCTCTCTCTCTCCTCCATAACTCATTTCCCCCATATGCTTTTTCCCCCATTCATGTGCATCTCTCCCATGCATGATCACCCCATGCAACTCTCTTTCTTTCTCTCTCTCTCTCCCCCATGCATGATCACCCCATGCAACTCTCTCTCTCTCTCTCTCTCTCTCTCTCTCCCCCATGCATGTGCATCTCTCCCATGCATGATCACCCCATGCAACTCTCTCTTTCTCTCTCCCCCCATGTACATCCCATCATACATGATCACCCCATGCAACTCTCTCTCTCTCTTTCTCCCCCATGTGCATCCCATCATACATGATCACCCCATGCAACTCTCTCTCTCTCCCCCCATGTGCATCCCATCATACATCATCACCCCATGCAACTATCTCTCTTTCTTTCTCCCCCATGTGCATCCCATCATACATCATCTCCCCCATAAAAACCCTCATACGTATGGACTCAAGGGACTTTTTTTTGGGGCTCATTCGTCTCTCCATCTCCAACCTCTCTCCCATTGCTTTCCCCCAAAAAACCCTCTTCTTCTCCATCTCCCAAGCTCACCCTATAGCACTCCCAACCACTCAAAACATGCCTAAGCTTACCTAAACCTTCCATTTCCTTCATTGTAAGCCTTGAAAGAAACTTGGAAGTGCTTCTTGGAGGAACAAAAGGAGGTGATCGGCTGCTGTTCCGACTTCAAGAGGACTCAACACTCGCCACAAGAAACTTTAAACACCAAGGTATACTCTCTTATCATGTTTTGTTCACTATATATGGAAATGAACTCATTTTGAGCATGTCATGTTTTTGTACCTAGCCCTCTCCTTCTTTAAGCATGTCCTTCTTCTTTATTCTTACTCTTTGTTCATTTCCCTAACAAAAATGGGCCCCCTATGGTAAGAGGGAGCCACCATGTTCAAAGGTGGGAGGAGGGACCATACATGATCCATAAAGAAGTCATTTTTGGTTTTTCTTCTTTCACTTTCTTCTAGCTACTGTTTGGATTAAATAGGGGATCATGTTCCCTCTTTCTTGCTTAATCTCATGTATCCCATTAAAGCCCCTTTTCCCCTTCCTTATTTTGCTTGCTAAGTTATCAATGAGCATGCTTCAACATGCTGCCGTGGTAGGGAATGGATGCATGATTTCGTAGGCACAGCAAATAAGCATACACTTTCACTTGCATGCCTATTACTTTGGATGAGTTCATGTATGTTCTTTTTAGGTTCCTAAGCACACTACACCTCACCACTCTTTGGTTGCTGTTTTGTGTTTGGAAAGCATGCCTAGGCTTTTACCCTTAGTTTCATTTCATGTATATTAACATGAGCAACACACACTTTAACCCACAGATTTCAGCATGCCTTAATGTCTTCTTTATATATTTTTTGTGAGCATTTAATTGTTTGCATGTTGAATGCATGCGTGGTCTGGCCGCGGTCCTCAAGGCAAAGACCTTTCGGGTCCTTGGGATGTCCTCTTTTAGAAGAGGGTACCTCCTTTGCCAATGACCAAGGTGGGGAAACTCATCCCCACCTAAAAGCAGTGAGCTTAGGCTCCAAAGTTGGAGAGGGAGAAGTCCCAAGCTTCCTCCCTCTTTCACCCTTGGTTTAAGTCTTAGAAACTAGGGTTTTTTGTGCTTAAATGCACATGGGAAGTCTTTGTGGGTCAACACAGTGACCCAGAGGCATGCCTAGACCCACTAAAGAAAAGGAGCCCTGGACTCCTTCCCCCCGAAAAATTGCCTTTTTTAGCTCTCTATGTTCTGTCTGCGTACACAGGGCGGACAAGCCCTGTTCGCATAGGTTGTGCGGACAAGGCTTGCCCGCATCTAATGTGCGGGCAGCACATAGTAAGTTAAAAAACCCTGTTTTTGGGGGTTTAAGCAAGCTTGTTCTAACTTAATTAATTAACCTTGATCCTCTTGGGCCTATGGGAAATCTGAAGCCCTCTTTTAAGACTTGGGCCCACCCGGGCCCAATAAGACTTATTTGTGGGCCTTCCAACGGGGCCCACACCCATCCTACCTCAAACACAAGCCCATACCAATGGTGGGCTTCAGGGGCTACTTGATCAATCCTTTGGGCCTCTTTCAAGGCCCAATAGGCTCATTTAAAAATCTAAACAAGTAGAAATTCTTTGCATGGTTAAATCGAATCCAAACCCAATAAACCAAAACCAAAAAGGGTTACCCAGTGTAACCCCAAATGGGACCTAGGCTTGACATAAGCCCAGCTTGGCACACCTGTGGGCCTTCCAATGGGGCCCACACCAGACCCACTTCACCTTTAGGATAAAAAGATAAAAATCAAATAAAAAGGGGACCCACACCATTCAGGTGGTCCCCGCCAGACTTAACAAGAGTGCATATTTGGTTTAGGAATTGAGTGAGATAGACCAAAAGTAAGTTGACTCAAACCAGGAAACCTGTAGGACTCGTCACCCAACGGGGTGGACTGGGGTGTCTACGGATTTCCCTGGACCGTAACCGAGACCCTACACAGAATCTCAAGCCGCAAACCAGCCTAATAGACAGACCTAGGCACCCAAGTGTCTGCCTGCACCCCATCAGGCAGTGGCAATTTCAAAACCCCGATTTCTCCTGAGGCACGCACAGGAATTAAGAGTAATAATTTGGAACGATGAATCTAAATAGGTGCTTAAAAAGACAAGATTGTGGAAATAGTGGATTAGATCTAGTTAAACATAAACTTGGCGAATAGAACTAACTCTTAAACTTCAATATGGGTCTGTGTGAATTTCTGGAAATGAAAAATAAAAGAAATTATAAAATGTAATATCTTAGGTTTTAAATATAGAAGTTTGGCATTAATAGGTAAATTAGTTAGAGAAGTTTTAGTCAAAACCTAGGAACATTATTATTACATATGAATGTGAATTACAGCTTGTCTAAAACTTAAATAATTATGATTCGTGTGCGATAATATTTATGAAAACTGATTTGAGGATTTATCTGTGGTTTTGAATGTGTTTCTCAAAAGGGCTTAATTTCGGGTTAATAAATGAATTTTCTGTTCTTTCTATTACAGTTGAGTGATATTACTTCCTGTGGTTGAGTTGAGTGTATTCCTCCTACAATAGAAGTGTGTATTATCCCATGCTAGATATGCATTTACTATGCGTTTGTATTAATGAGATTGAGACATGTATATCACCTGAGAATAAGATATGATAATTGACTAGGAAATTATTATAATTGAGATTGTGGATTTTGGAATTGTGCATATGGATCGGCAAATTAATTGCTAAGAGAATAAGTTGTGATACATGTGAGTGGTGTCTAGCGGGCATAACTGTATATGGATCCATAGGCTAAGCTAAATAGTGAAGGGGTATTTCCTTGAGTTGATTACTCCAAATTTGCGATCGCGTTTTCTTTGTGAGTTAGTTTGCATTGGGAGGTCTTCATATACAATAGGGTCTCATTTCAAATACCAGTTGCTGGTGAGTACCCTGTATGTGTGGATTAGTGGCCGTCCCCATGTTTAGATTTCAGGGGCTGCATGCTTGGGTGGTACATACCGAACTCCATATTTCAGATAAGAGTTGTTGGTACATGAGTTTCGTGCGCAATAAGTCGATGCCTAGGCCTCATATTTTAGGTTCCAGTTGCTGGCATAAGGGTTGTATTACTAGCTTTGCTCATAAGTCGTATGGTGGTGTAGCGGATGAAGAGTATCTTTTCGAAGACTTATCTTTCTTCATGAGTCTTGTGATGTCACATGTGGTGTTTTGAGTATGTTTTATCGTTTTTTTTGGATTTGATAATGTCGAACTTAATTTATTTATTATTGATCTGATTTATCGTTAAACCTCATGAATATTTCATAAAATGGACTGTTTTATTGCATGCACCTTGCTACTTGTTGAGATGTATATCTTACTTCGGTTTTCCATATTTTTCAGGTATGCTTGGAGAGATCATCAAATCTGGGTAGTGAGCATATGGGTAGAATTGTGATCAAGATTCTAGAATTAGTTCAGATAGAAGAACTTGTTATTGTAATTTAATTTGTTTAAATTAGATTAATAATGCTATGCTTCCAATTGTACTATGATATAATTAAAAATTTTGAATTCTCGCATAAATTTTAGTTTGTTCTGGGCCATTTTTACTAGCACTTCGGGTTTGGTTATTTGAACCGGATCTGAGGCGTTACATAAGTTCCCAAAAGGTTTTCTATTGCAAGTCTTGTCAGAGAGTTTAGGGTTTGCGGAGATTAGGGTTTGCAAGGGCTCGGCCATGGCTGATCAGCTTCTTGGTGGATCTTCCTAAATCCCTCCAGACATTCCTCGGACTTTTGCTTCTATCGTCTCCAATCTTCCTAAAGCTCTTATTGTGGGGGACGTTAACATTCCTAGGAAAGCTCCCTCTTCTTTTAATGGCTGCCCAGCGATGGAGTTTTCTGATTTGGAGATCAACAAGTCGGTTAATGCTTTCAACTTTGCCTTGATTGCTAAGTTTATATCAAGGAGGCCTTCTGTGGATACTGTAAGAGACACTATTTTTAAAACTTGGGGCATCCATGGCTGTTTCCATGTCGGAGTTCTGGATGCACGTCATTTGTTGTTTCGTTTCAAGGAGGAGAAGGATTTTATCAAGGTTTGGACAAGAGAGTCTCTTGTCATTAAGGGCTTTCATTTTCGTCTATTTCAATGGAGTTACAGATTTGATCCTTCAAAGGAATCCTCGTTGGCTTCGGTATGGATCTCTCTTCCTAATCTTCCAATTAATCTTTTCCCAGAGTCCTCCTTGTTTTCCATTGTAGGAGTTGTAGGGAAACCTCTTTGTTCAGATGCCCCAACCAAGAACCTTACTCGTCCAAGTCTTTCTAGAGTATGTGTTCTGATGGATATTCTTAGTTCAAGGCCAGACAAGATATGGATTCGTATGGGATCTGATTTTGGACGTTGGCAAAAAATTCTGTATGAAAAGGTTCCCTCATATTGTACTGGATGTTTTCATAGAGGGCATGAAATCTCTTCTTGTCGGCTATCAATGAAGAAGAAAGGTGTAGAGGACAAAAAATATGTTGCTGTTGGACGATTTGATAGCTATCCTTCTCTCGAACTTCTTTCTCCAAAGAACTTTGGAAATTTGATACAAGTTCAGTCATTGCAGAAAACTCAAACTGTTGCTACTTCTATTCAAGAAGACATGGGAACTTCTCAAGATCAGCTGATTTTGAAGGATGCTAAGAGAACTCACGAAAGTCCACATAAAATATCAAACTCAGTCATTAATTTGGATGAAGATCTCAATAAAGAAGTTGAAAATTTTAATTCTTTACATTCTTCTTTGGAAAAAGGCAACGAGCAGCAGCAATTAGAAAGTTCTTCGATGGGTTTTGATACTATGAAAAATAGAAAGAAGGCACATGGAATTCCTAAATCAGGCTCCTCTCTAAATAGAATACAACATACGGATTTAGAAGGTTCCCATGGTAACGACAAAAGGGATTTTCTCAGTTCTGTTTCTATCGTTAATGCATTAACTTTGTTGGATGATCGCTCAAACTCAAAAGGTTTCTCATCACTTAGTTCGGCTAAGTTAAAATTAATACAAGATTAGAAATTTCTTTCAAGAAGATACCATGGAAAATATGGAGAAACTGTCATGTCCCGAAGTTAGTACGAATGAAATTATGGGGAATTCTCAGCAACAGATTAAGAAAAAGAAGGCTAAGGGGGTGTCAAGCATCAGCACAAGGTCTAAGTTGAAGACCTCATCCAAAAATCTTCTAGTTTCTCATGATTAATACACTGGTTTGGAATATTAGAGGGGTAGCAAATCTTGAATCAATTAACATGTTGAAGCATCATGCTTTGAAAAATAAGGTACAATTATTAGCTATTTTGGAGCCAATGACTAATATCTCAAGATGTAAAAAAGTTGCCAGGGCAGTCAAGTTGAAGAACTTCCATTACAACACTGAAGATAATAGCAAAATATGGGTGTTCTAGTCCGATCAGATCTCTTTGGAATTTATTTCTTCTACTTCCCAATATGTTACAGCATTGGTTTCTTCTGATAATAATTCATGTTTCAGTCCTTTTGTGATTACTTTTGTCTATGCAAAGTGTGATGTGCATGATCGAAGACCTATTTGGGAGGATTTATTAGCTTTTTCTCAAACAGTTTCTTTTCCCTGGATCATAGGGGGTGACTTCAATGCCATTATCTCCACAGATGAAAAAAATTGGGGGTAGGAATCCTGATAATCGTTCATTGCATGATTTCAGGATTTCGTTCACAGAGCTGGATTGAAAGACCTTGGTTACTTTGGAGACAAATTTACTTGGTGTAATGAGCAAGCTGGTCAGCGGAGGATTTGGGCTAGATTGGACAGGTTCTTACTCAATCATCTGGGGTTAAGTTCAGCAGCTTCTTTAAGGGTTAATCATCTTGCCAGAGTTTGTTCGGATCACTCTGCCATTTGTCTTTTCTTTGAGCCAATATTGAAAAATTCTCTTCCATCTATATTTAAATTTCAGAAAATGTGGATTTCGCATACTCAATTCTTAGAAGTGGTGACAAATGCATGGAATGTTCACATCGTTGGTTCCCTTTTGATTGTTTTGTCAAGGAAGCTTAAGCAGCTGAGATTTGTTTTTCGAAAGTGGAATTAGGAAGTGTTTGGGGATGTTCATAGAAGAATTGATCAGTTATCTTCAAAAGTTCTGGAGTTGGAGAATATTTTGTCTCTTCAATGGAGTCAAAATGTTTCGGATCAGCTTCATCTCTGCAAAAGGGAGCTTATAAACAGTATTGATCAACAAGAGACTCTTTATAGGCAGCAATCAAGAGTGAAATGGCTTCAAGAAGGAGACAAAAATACAAGTTTCTTTCATGCTTCCTTGCAAGTTAGAAAGCATAAACTTACGCTGCAAAGTTGTGATTGGATTTCTGAAAATTCTAGCATTCAAGATGAAGCTATATCCTTCTTCTCTAACTGTTTTACTTCAGCTTCTCATCATTGCATTGATGTGATTCCCAGAATTCTTGACAGTAGCTCTGATGTCTCTCTTTCTTCATTGCCTTCTTTAGAAGAAGTAAAGAAGGCTGTTTGGGATCTTTACCCTGACAGTGCCCCAGGTCCTGATGGCTTTATAGGTTGGTTTTTCCAAAGTTGTTGGGATATTATAACTAAAGATTTGTATGCTGCTATTCTTGACTTTTTTAATGGAAGCTCCCTTCCAGTCTCTTTTACTGCTTCACATATTGCCTTAATTCCCAAAGTGAGTAAGCCAAGATCTTTTGCTGACTTTCGTCTTATAAGTCTTTGCAAATTTTCTTATAAGATCATATCTAAGATCCTAGCTTCTAGGCTTTCGGTTGTTCTTCCTTCTATAATTAGTAAGGAACATAGTGCTTTTGTTAAAGGAAGGAACATCTCTGATAATATTTCTCTAGCTCATGAGCTATGCCAAGACATAAACAGAAAATGCTTAGTGTAAGCATCTCATTTTTGCGCTCCCATAAAAACCAGAAATGCAAACCCTGGACAGAAAGTCAAACCCTAAGGGGTGAAAAGTTGACTTTTTGATCAAGTGAAAATTGGCCACCTCGCTTTATGTCATTGGACAGAGAATCTCGACACGGTTCCAACGCAACTGAGTTTGCAGGAATCGGGGTCCGAATGAAGGTTCTGCGGGCGGTCAAACTTGAGCAGAGCCAAAAGTTGACTTTCTGCTAAAATCCGATCCAGAGGCCTACCCCTAGGTCATTGGATAGAGAATCTCGACACGGTTCCAACGCAACTGAGTTTGCAGGAATCGGGGTCCGGATGAAGGTTCTGCGGGCGGTCAAACTTGAGTAGAGCCAAAAGTTGACTTTCTGCTAAAATCTAATCCAGAGGCCTACCCCTAGGTCATTGGATAGAGAATCTCGACACGGTTCCAACGCAACTGAGTTTGCAGGAATCGGGGTCCGGATGAAGGTTCTGCGGGCGGTCAAACTTGAGCAGAGCCAAAAGTTGACTTTCTGCTAAAATCCGATCCAGAGGCTTACCCCTAGGTCATTGGATAGAGAATCTCGATACAATTCTAGCGCGACTAAGTTTGCCCAGATCGGAGCCAGGATGAAGAAAATATGAGCTGACGAAATTCCCGAGCGGCAAAACCGGCAAACTGCGCACGTGGCAAAAAGCTGCACATGTGGCAAGTTGCGCAAGAAAATATCTTGGGGATCAAATCCGTGAATATCCAAACATTCAAAATATCCCAGGGACTAAATCTGTAAAAATCCCGGAATATCGGATTAAACCAAAAATTGTCAGGGACTATATCTTAATTTCCGGATTTTTTAGACAAACGAGCGGCCGCATTTAATGATTTTTCATCATATGGTCGCTCGAGCGGACGTGGCAAGCGGGTATGCGCTCAGTTCAGGACTGAGCGGATCCCCATTTTAAGTGAGCGGATCCCCCCTTCTCCCTTGCCTATATAAGCCGCGCGACTTTTCGCGCAAAGGGTTGGAGGGTTTTAGGGTTCGAAGATTTTCGGGTTGGATGATTTTCGGGTTCAAAAATTTTGGTTGAAAGCTTTTTTTTTTTTTTTGGTTGAAAAAGTTTTGGTCAAGAGCTTTCCGGGGTGGGGATTTTGGGTTGTTCTTCGTCGGGTTTTGGGTTTTCCTCAGCTGACTCCCTTCTCCTTCTTCTTCCCTCACCCGAAGCCCCCTCTCTTCATCCCTGCTTGCCTCCCAAAAAACCCCAAGCGCCTCACCCTTCTTTGGTTCTCCTCCATTTCAACCTAAGCAAGTGGAAGCTTGCTACCGTCGGTGCAGTAAAGTGGAGGCTCCAGCTGCTGTTCGGCTTCGAGGAGGCTCCCCCACTCAGCTCCAAAACTCAAGAACCACTAGGTAAGGACCCCTGTTACTTTGGGTTACACATATATGAATATGGGATGTTTTTTTTCGTAAGCCGATCTTCTTCGGTGGTATAAGACCATTGCCATGAAAGCTTGCCATGCTTTTTCTTTTCACTTCCATCCGATGAAGACCACCCAGCGAGGAAGAGGAAGAGGCATGCATTGTTTGCATAAAAAAGGGAGCATGTTCCCCAAGTTCCCGTCATCTAATGTACCCCTGTAAACCCCCCTCCTCCTTCCCTTCTCCGGATGTTTGCATGCATGCACAAAGTTTAGGTACATGCATAGGTGCAAAATTAGGTTTCCATGTTGCGTAGACAATCTCTGTTTATTAGTGTTTTTTTTTGTTGTTTTATTGCTTGCTAACATGCTCCCCCAACCCCCTGCCGTATGCTGTTTGCTCCTTGTTGTGTCCCTGTAAGCATGCTCCCATCACCCCATTAACTGTCTATAGCTAGGCCTGTGTTGTTTTGTGATAATCGGGTTTGGTTCTTTTTTTAAGTGATATGGAGTTGTGTATTTAAGCAGGTTAGATTAATTCCAATACAAGTTTAAGTGTCTTCTGGGGAGTGGTCGAAGCCCTGGGAGGGCTTACAGAGCTTAAAAAACCAGTTACAGAGCTTCAAAACCTTAAAAATGGAGTTTAAAAATTAAACAGAGAGCATCGGGTGTTCGCCGACTTCGCGCGAAGCTCCCGCCGACTTTGCGCGAGCGCTTTTCGCGCTTCGCCGTTTTTTTTTCGATCCGCCCAGCCCGCGTCGACCTCGCGCCTAGTGCCTGAGGTCGGTGCATACCCCTAAAACATGCCGAATTGCTATATTTTTGAAAAATTCCGAAAATACCCTTTACCGTACCGCGGGGGGCGAACCCCCCACCCCCTTTGTTCGTTGCGCGTCTAACTAGTTCCTTGGTGCGGGGAGGTACCCGCTTCGCTCCGCCCACAGGGGCCCCGGGTACCTCCCCTTGGACCCAGCATATTGAGCTAGTCTCTCCTTAATAAGTGTCAAACTCGTATATTTTTCTGTGATTATTGCTGGATGTGAGTGCCATTTCCGAACCGAACCGGATGAACCAACAGGGTTTCCGGGTCACCCGGAAACCCAACATGGGACTTGGACCCTCAGTCCAACTTGATTTCCGGTGGGCCTTCCAACGGGGCCCACCCGGCCCAATAAACATGTATGCATGCAACTTAATCAAGATAAGCAAAATTAACCGATTAAACCGGGCGGGCCAAACCTAAGGCGGTCCACCCGAACCAGACTTGTGAAGTTGATGTATGAAATGCGTGGTTTGGCCGAGACCAAGGGCAAGGGCCTACTGGGCCCGCCAAAGCCCACCAACCGAACCAAGGAAGGGTGCAAACCCTAACTTCTGGTAACTTGGGCTTACAGGCCCAGATTTGGACTACAGGCCCCAAGCCCAGTGTCCAACTCACTTTGGCAAATTAAAAAGATAAATCTAATAAAATTATTTGGCCACCATGTGGGCCCACCTAAGGGGCCCGCAAACCAATCCAGCCCGCTTTGCATATAAATCACTTAATAATCCAACTTGAACTCCGAAATAAAATCAACTCATTGAACCAAAAATCCTAAGGGCCTTTCAGGCTTAGACTGAGGCCTACAAGGGTACATGGGTTTGACTAAGCCCACCAAGGACACCAGGGGCCTTCCAACGGGGCCCACCCAACCAGACCCATATCACCTAATTAATCAAGATAAAAGCAATTAAAGGGACCCACACCACTCAAGTGGTCCTGCCAGACTTAAACAAACTGCATATCGGATTAGGAATCAAGTAAGACCAAAGTGAGCTGACTCAAACCAGGATAAGCCTAAGGGACCCGTCACCCGACGGGGTGGACCGGGGTGTCTACAGACTTCCCCGGACCGTAACCGAGACCCTACTTAGAATCTCAAAGCCGCAGACCAAAAGCCCTAATAGACAAGATTAGGCACCCAGGTGTCCGCCTGCACCCCATCAGGCGGTGGCGACTCCGAATTTCCCGTGCCGCGTTTCCGACAAGCGCACACTTAGGAAGCAACATCATGCTCAAGATTGACATGGCCAAGGCTTTTGATAGAATGGAGTGCGACTTCATTATTGAAGTTTGTAAGAGGTTTGGATTTTCAGATTTTTGGTGTAACCTTATAAGAAGATGCCTGAATAACTTTTGGTTTAGTATTCTCATAAATGATGCATCTTGTGGTTTCTTCAAATCATCCAGGGGACTTCGGCAAGGGGATCCTTTATCCCCTTTACTATTCATTATTGCTGAAGAGGTGATGAGTAGGGGTCTCTTAGCAATGCTACAAGAAGGCATAATGGGTCATTATCACACAGGAAGAACTGCTGTTAGGGTTTCTCATTTGTTATTTGCGGATGATATTCTCATTTTCTCTAATGGAAGAAGGTCCTCCTTAATCTCTTGAATTTTCTTAGGTTATATGAAAATGCATCTGGGCAATTAATTAATGTTGATAAGAGTTGCCTTCTTGCTTCATCCAAAATTTCAGCTCCAAGGATAGATATGTTGCTTGCTCATTCAAGGTTTAAAAAGGCTTCTTTTCCAATTAAATATCTGGGGGTTCCTCTATTTCATGGAAGGGCCACAATATCTATGTTTGCGGATTTGATTGAGAAGATTCGAAAGAAAATTAGTGGGTGGAAGTCAAAGTTTTTATCTCATGGAGGTAAAGTTACCCTTATTCAAAGTGTGCTCTCAAGCATTCCTATTCATTCTTTATCAGCTATTCGTTTTCCTAAAGAAGTTCTTAGAAGAATTGAAAGTCTATTTGCAAATTTTTTTTGGGGAGAGAGTTCTGATCATGGTAAAAAAAAAAGCATTGGTTGTGTTGGAACAAAATTGCTAAGCCTAAGTTAGAAGGTGGCTTGAGGATAAAATCAGTGGTGGACGTTATGGTGAGTCTTCAAATCAAGATGGGATGGAGGGTGTTTCATGGGGATAGCTTATGGTCTATTTTCATGCGAGCTAAATATTTTTCATCAAGTCATTTTCAGAATATTTAAGACAAAAGTGGTAGTTCGAAAATCTAGAAAGCTATATTAAAAATCAAAGATATTGTTCTTGCAAATATAGCTTGGTTGTTAGAAGAAGGAAGAGTGAATTTTTGGCTTGATCAATGGTCTCACCTCGGAAAATTATCTGATTATGTTCAGATGGAAAACATCCCAAATATTGAATTGCAAGTGGCTGATGTTGTTAGTGAAGATGGTACCTGGAATATAAATTTGCTCCTCAACTTCTTCCTCAAGGTATCATATCAGAAATTGTTGATATTCAATATAGGTCGACCAGATTAAAGGACAAACCAATATGGATGGCATCTTCTACAGGTAATTTCTCTACTAATACAGCTTGGAATTTAATTAGAAGAAGAGGAAGCCCCTATGTATGGGGGAAAAATCTGTGGATTAGCTTCTTGCCTTCTAAGATAAGTGTCTTTATTTGGAGGCTCTTGAGGGGTGCTGTAGCAACAGATGATCAACTTCAAGAGTGTGGTATTAGTATTTGTTCTCAATGCAACTGTTGTTTGGAAAAACAAAGGGAGTCTGTGAATCACCTTTTTGCATTTGGGGACATAGCAAAATCTGTTTGGGTTCATTTTACTAAATTGTTTCAATGGATTTATCATCCTCTTCATGATCTTGTAACTAAAATATCCTTTTGGTTTTCTAGTACAAAGGCAAATGATTAGTTGGGGCTTCTTTTGAAAGCATCTCCTCTTTTTATATGCTGGGAAATTTGGAAAGCTAGATGTAAAAGCCGGTTTGAGGGAGAGCAAATGGCTACAAGTCCAATCATAACCAAGGTTAAACAATGGCTGCAGGAGGTCTCTTATTACACTAAACCATCTAAATCTTGTGGGTTCAGCCGTGCTACAATAATAGAGAAGTTGAACGTTTTTTCACCCCCTTTATGTTCTCCTAAGCCGAAATTTGTGAGATGGAAAAGGCATAGATCTTTTTCTTTCATTCTGAATGTGGATAGAGCTTCAAAAGGAAATCTAGGGATGAGTGGAGGAGGTGGGGTTATTCAAAGTCCTTCAGGGAATTTTATTGTAGCCTTCTCAGCCTTTTATGGATACACCTCTAATGTTGTGGCATAACTTTTGGCATTGCGAGATGGTCTTCATCTGGCAGACAATTATGGCATTCAAGATCTCCACATTGAATTTGATTCGAAGCTTATAGTGGACTCTATTGAGGGTAAGGCTTCCATTCCTTGGAAGTTCCTCCTTTGGTGGAGAGAAATAAATGACAGGTTACATGTTTGTAGCAGAGAGGCTCATCATGTCTACAGAGAAGCAAATACGGTTGCAGATAGCTTGGCTAACAAGAGTTGCTCTCATCTCTCTAAATGTGTCTATGAGTCTTATTCTGCATTGCCTATTAATGTCAGAAATTGTTTATTTCATGATAGAACAGGTTTATTTTGCATTAGATATTAGTTGGTTATTTTTGATATTAGACAGGGGTAAGGTTCTATGTCCCCCCATTTAGTTGTACTAGGGCTGGCAACGGGTCGAATACGGTACGGATCTGTCATGATCCGAATCCGAACCGAAAATAAAAATCCGATATCCGAATTCGATCCGAAATCCGACGGATCTTTTATATGTGAATCCGAATTCGAAACCGAATTTATATAATGTATCCGAATTCGAAATTCGACCGAATAAATAACCGAAATCCGAATTCGATCCGAATTAGATCCGATTTGAACTTAAAACTCAAAAGTTAAGTTTAACTATTAAAGCAAATTTTAATTATCAAAACTAATGAGCCATATAAATATTAAAACAAGATATGAATAAGGATAGTTCAACCATGGTTTATACAAAGTTTACCAATGATTTAATGAAAAGTATATGTTGATTTCGGTTCGGATCTTTTTCGGATCGGATATGGATAGATTCGGATTCGGATCCGAATTCGGTCGGATCCGAAATCTGATATCCGTATTCGAACCGCGGATCTATATTTTCGGATCGGATTCGGGATTTTCGGATCGGATTCGGGTCGGATTCGGATATATATCCGACCCATTGCCAGCCCTAAGTTGTACCACTTTTCATTGCATTAATACACAGGTCAGGGTCTGCCTCAACCTTCCTCCCACCAATGGAGCGCTACTAAAGCTCTTCATGCCTTAGTGGGGTTTTTCTAAAAAAAAAAAAAAAATAAATTCTGAAGTGATGAATAATGATATGTAGAAAGTGATTGATGATAAAAAAAAAGGTTTTCATTTACAATGTAGAGGATTTAGAATATGAAGCAATGCCAGAAACCGCACTCAAAAAGCTTTTAAAACAGAGATATGGTGCGAAAAATAAGGGTAGGGGTTCATTTGAAATGAAAGTTTAAAATAAAAAAAATTCTTGGTTAAACTCCAAACTTTTCAAATTACTAAATTGCCGGTACTATTAATTAAGTTTGCAACCTAAAACACTATTAATTAAATTTGCAATACAATATAAGGACATGCTTGGAAGAAATCGGTTTGTAAATATTTTAATTTTGCAATATGGTGTAATGACATGCTTGTAAACAAGGTATAAGAGCATGCTTGGAAGAAATCAGTGTCAATTAGACCTTACCAACTGGATTTTAAATATTTTCATAAAGTATTAGTAAAAGTTAGTGTTCAATTCTATCAAAAGTAAGATGGTCATTAAATTTCCATAAAAAAAAAAGATGGTCATTAAATGCATTAGTGAGAAAGGAGAGGAGCATTCTCGGGAGAACACGATTTCTAACAGTACAAAACTTATAAAGCTCGTAAAGTAACATTAAAAGTTGAATGTTAGAAATACAGTAACTTAATTTAATTACTTTAATAAAATGGCATTGAAAGTTAATTTAAACCTAATAATATACGTATAACTTTAAAGTCTTAAAGTTTACCTTTGACCTTTGAGAGTATTACAAACAGATACCCTTTGCTAAATCGAACAAACCTCCTCCCATCCCCATTTCCCAAACCCTCATCCCCATTTCCCAAACCCTCAACGCCTCGACCCCCCAAACCCTAACTACTCAAAGCCTCAACCCACAAGTCACAGGACTACCGATCGACTGCCCAGAATGAGTTAAAGTCACAAGGAGGGAGCGCCATGTTATTGATCGCCGCCGCAAATCCCTTTCTGTCGGACATTCTTCTCCGCTTGTCACGGGAAGAATGATCTTCTGCTCAACATCCCCTTTTCCTTGAGAAGATCAAGCATTTGTTCCTACATTTATCTTAGTGTCGGAGTTCATGAAATTGCAAAAATCGCTCAAAACAAGGTAATATCCCTACGCTTGAGTTAAGCTCATTTTCTTCTTTTCATTTTATTTCCGACCTTAGTTTTAGGTTTTGGTTGCAGCTTCGTTTCTGCTGCAATTGGGCAGGTCTCAAAGCCTTTCACTTCTGCTGTTCTTTACGGAGAGGATTTGGATATTAAGGCTTCCATTCAGGCTGGTGGACTTCCTTCAACCCATTAGGTTGTCTTTATAATTTTATTCCATTATAATATAATTGCATAGAAAATATTGAGATTTGTGAACAATTTTGGTGAAACAAACACAGCCTTCATGTTCATCATTTTTCAGTTTTTGATTGAATTTCAATATTCTCACAGAAAGTTACCTACACACCTCATTTTGAGTGGCCCAAATTGTCTTATTGGGAGAAAGATAACTATGGCTGGGCTGTTGCCTGGGGATCCCTCACATCATGGTATGTATGAAGGTGGACCTTATAGCATTTCTCAGGACAAAACGGAGGAAGTTGGCCGGTGGTATTTATCTAGAAAGGAAATTGAAGAAAATTCTCCATCTAGAAGAGATGGCATCGACTTGAAGAAAGAGACTTATTTGCGGAAGTCATATTGCACATTTTTGCAAGATCTGGGCATGAGACTTAAAGTGTGAGCCCTTGTATTTTACTTTGCATATTCTCTACTTGTACGTTTATCTGCTCATTTAGGTTTACACAATTTTCCTCTTGTACAATCTGATAATACTTGTTTTATTTATTTAGCTATTTAATGTTTCTAATGCCATGTAATGACAAGTTGTACTTCAATCATCAAAAGCGTATAAACTAGTCCCTGGAGCACTTATAAGTTTTGGCTTGTTTATTGATTGGTTCCAATGAGGGAAAAGGAGTGATAAGTTCCTGTATTAAAATGGTCCTTTTGGGTTAACATTAACTGTTTGAGATTGGTTCCTGAACTACCATTCTCTTGATTCTCTTATGTTTTTATTCAAGAAAATGTTATAGTATCAGTTGATATCCAGTTTCTTGGCTCGGATCCTAGTGATATACAATTATCAACCTTTTGTTCTCTTCTTTACTTCGTTATTTATAATTAAAATGTAGAGCAGGGTATTAGTATGATATAAATAAAACATTACAATTCATGAGACTGGAAGGACAAGTTGTGTAAAATCTCCTCCTTATAAAAGAACTAATTGAATTTGTTGATGGTTGTAAAGTCTGAGAAATAGAAAACGAAGTGGAGGAAAGCTAAGGAATAACTTGTCTTATAGCTTAGTTGTGAAAATATTGGAACTAAGCTCAATTTCAAGCTATGAATTTGAAAATTTCTTAAGGTCTGAAATGACTCTAGAGAGTTCATGATAGATACTACAAACAATGCAAGTGTGATACAATTGGGAATTAATCCTGTTTTGTGGGCAGTCCTTTGAACCTTTGGGGGGCTTTTGATAGTAGCTTTTGTTGTATTTGGGGATTCTATTGTCTTTTCTTGTTATGTGGAGGCTGTATTTTCTGTTTTCATGCTAGTTGGGGCGTTTGGCTCTGCTGTTTGTCATGTTACACTTATTTTAATATATTAAATATATTTTAGCACATAAAAAATTATTTTTGTCTAAGGCTCCGATTGGTTCGATGAATTGGAATTGAAATTAAGAATTCTAATTCCAATTCATTAAGAATTGGAATTAGATAGAATTCAAATTCTTGTGATTGGATGACAATAGAATTGAATTTTGGAATTAGAATTCCATAGAGAATTGATTAAATTCCAATTGATGAATTTATGAAACTCAATTACGATTCCTTAGTTAATTGGATTATTAATGTTTATATCATTCCCATATTAATAACAACACAAGTGGAGTAGATGCATGTTTTGAGATGGGAAGTACTTCTTTGCATCCCTGTTTTGCTGCAACAAGTGTTGCCTACAGTGGATCATTATTCAAAGCAAGCCCAGCCTTAAATTATGTTTTTATTTAAAAAAAATTTATTTTTTTATTTGTAAATCCAAATCCTCGATTTATTAATTTAGAGAAGGTTTAGTGTATAGAGAACAATCAAACTCAAAGGATTGATGCATGTGTGAGCGTGCATCAATCCTTTGAGTTTGCTAATGGGGAAAGCATGGGATGGGAGGCTGTGGGAAGAGAGAGAGTGGGGAGAGAGAGACTGCCGGAGAGTTTGTTGGAAAAAAGGTACCTATTTAGAAGAAAACGGAAGAGAGAGTGGGAGGACAGAGAGAGAGAGAGAAAGAAGTGGATGTTTACATAGAAGACTGGAGAGTTTGCCGGAAAAAGAAAGTAAAAAAAAGGGTACCTATTTAGAAGAAAACGGAAGAGAGAGAGTGAGGGGAGAGAGAGAGAGAAAGAGAGGGGGTGTTGTTTCATGATTTTCGACAAAGATGACCGAGAGTTTGACAGAAAAGAAAGGAAAAAAAACCTGTTTAGAAGTTAACGAGAGAGAGAGAGAGGCTGTTTTAGGTTTAGAATGAAAGTACCTATTTTGAAGAAAACGGGTTTTGTCGATGGGTTTCTATCGAATTCCTCTATCGAGTGTTAATTCTTATCATGAATCTTAAATTATCTCCTCTTGCGTAGGGAATTAGGTAAACTAAAAAATAGCTTATAAAGTAATTCAACGGAATTGGGTAACAATTTTAATTCCAATTCTCCAATGTGCTTTCAAACAAAAGATTTGGAATTTAAGCTCACAATTCCAATTCTGTACTGAATTCTCGTCCCAATTCTTGCAACCAGTCGGGGCCTAAGAGAAAATAAGAAGAATACATGATGTCAGTTTTTGGAGTTATTGAATTTGATCAGATATGTTTTCCTTGTCACCTTGGTAAATTTACAGCAATTCTGTCATTCCCTTATTATATAACCTTGTATAAGGCTTTATAAGGGAGCTTTCTAGTCATTTTACCTGCTGGTATAGATATGCATAGGATCAATTGTTGAATTGGATGTGGAAGACTGGAACGATAAGGTAATGAATAGAAATATTTGAGTGTCTAGGTATTCTCAAATAAGAGATAAGATAAATGAGAGGAAGTTAATGTTGTTTAGGCATGTGAAGTGAGGAATAGGGAGGCATTTGTGAGAAGGTTTGAGGAGAATACTCATTGAGGGATGTATAAGGGTGACAAATACTAAAGGATGAAGTCAGTCATAAAGTATTTCAAGACTCATAATTTGATTGAAGATTTGGTTCTTTCTAGATCTAGATCGAGGAATAGAATTTACATTGTTGAACACAACTGGTTGGGATAAGGAATCTTGTTATTTTTATTGTTCTGTACAAATTCTTTTTCTGTATCATAGTGTGCATGCATGTTGCGTTTAAATTAAAAGGTAAGTTTTTATATGACAACAATTGGACTAGCTATGTTTTATGGTACAAAATGTTGGGCTACAAAGAAACAACATGTATAGAGAATCAGAAGATAAGTGTTATTGAGATGAGGATACTAATATAGATGTATTGCAAAATTAGAAAAAAGACAAAGTAAGAAATGAAGATATTCAAGATTGGTTAAGCATGGCATGCATGAGGGATAAAATTGAGGAGAATATGTTAAGGTTGTTTGGACATGTAAGGCGAAGACCTAGAGATTCACCTGTAAAAAGTTGTGGGGAGCATATTGAAGGGCCTAAGAGATCAAGAGGAAGACTTAAAAAGATATGGATGGAGCTAATAAAACAAAACTTACATAAACGTATATTAACTGAAGATATGATTTTTGATAGAGCATGATGGAGAGACAGGATTTGTATCGCCAATCCCAATTGGTGGGAACTAGCTTATGCTGATGATGATGATAGTATGTATGTCTTTAGGCATATATATATTTTTAGCTCACTTACAAAACTTTTTCATCAACTCTACATATGCCATAGAGAGCTTTAGAAAATTTTATTTTATTGACATTTTAAACAAATATTATAGAGATTCTTAGGGTTTGTGAAATTGTGACTTGGTTAAGAATTTGTGACGCGTAGTAGTAGTTGATGATAAAATGAAATGTTCCATTTCTTCTTCCCTATTAGGAAAGAATTATGGGTTCTGGAGGGAGGGTTCTTTCTTACATTCCTTTGTTTGGTCATCTTGATGGTAGGGTTGTACTGCTGTTGATGATTTGGCTTCCTATGTGGATGATCGTCTCAGTTTGAGTTCTCAGTCTTATGCTGGATGCTTGGAGGTTTGCGTATTCCAGGCTTATGGTTCTGCACTTGGATGCTTTGTTAGAATTGATATTAGATCTGAAATGATAGGAGGTTCACTTTGTGATGAATTCTATATTTCAGTTGGGGGAGTGTTTCAGTCTAGGAAGAGAATTTTATCTTCTTTTGCAATGTGTTGCTGGAGCATCATGCTAGACGGAATGTTTATGAGAGTTCGTCCAATTGGTTTAATGGAATAATTGATAATGTTAAAGTTGGTGAGTAACAAAACATCTCTTCTAGAAATGCAGCCATAGGTTAGAATGATGAGCTAGACGAGGTATCAATCGGAAGTGCCACATGGTGGCCAATGTTGGGAGTAGGCAGTCAGATTATTAGTTTTAATCTAAATTTCAGGCACTCATAGCTTGAAGTTTCTGTCCATCAAGTGTTGCAATTGTATTTTATGACATGAATGGATACTAAGGTGGTGCTGGCTGGATTGCTAATCTGGATGCAGGTTGCATGGTATCAGGCCTGAGAGAGTTATGCTGGTCAAGTTCACAGCCAGAAGGCCCAACAAATATTTCTGTTGTTCCATCCCTCCTGTCCCACAAATTGTGTTGGCTTGGTCTACCCCTTTTGTGAAAAAATCTTCTATTTCACTACTTTTTGGATTTGGCCGAATCATCCAAGGAGATTCCTGCAATATTCTTACTTCTGCTCAGGAGGAACTTTTTACTCTAATCCATTGGCTCTTTGATAGTAAGGTATTGATTGGATCATGCCTTTGATATTTGTGAAATTCTAGGTTAGTGATATGGATGGATAAGGCAATCCAATTTATTGATCTCATATCATATGGGTAATTCTATTGAAATTTTGTGGGGAGAGTAAGGGGTTGGTATTTGAGGATTTTATGTTTAGGGTTGGATCCATCATTGTCCTAGTAATGTTGGGTATGACAAAATCTGACCTGATCCGTTAATTGGCCATGTATTTTAGTGGGCTTGTCTGGGTTTAGGTGGATGTAACATGGAATTCTTTATCTGGTGAAGCCAAACCTTACTGAATAATGGATGGGTTGGGTTGGCTAGTTTGCCTTATGAACTTATCAGCCTGCCTGAATGCAAGCAGGACATTTATTTTATCTGTCATCCCAGGTTGGAATTTTCAAGACTAATTTACCAGCAGTAATGGTTGCTTCCTTGGTTTCTGACCTACTAGATGTTAGAGGTGTTCCTGTATCTGCCATAGATGTTAGAGCTTCACAAAAAACACTTTTGTACTTTCAGCTATAGTCTTCCACTCAAAATAATTCTCCAAACTTGCTTCCCAATCCATATAATCTTCTGCATGCATATTTCCAAAGAAATCAGCAACTTGTACTTGAAGAAATCTTCTGCAACACCCTTTAATCTTCTGATATATGAGACATGAAGTTCAGGTTCCTTGGTGTATCTTCTGCATCACCCTTTAATCTTCTGATATATGAGACACGAAGTTCAGATTCCATGGTGTATTGGTGGTGATTTTAATGTCATTAGATTCCCTTCTGAGAAGCTGGGTTGTACTCATATATCATCCACAATGCAAAGTTTTTCTGATTTTATTAATGGCTTTGCACTCTTGGATATGCCAATAGTGGTTGCAGATATACGTGGTCAAATAACCAATCTGTACCAGCCATGTCTAAGATAGATAGATTTCTGATATCACTTGATTGGGAGACTGTTCTCAAAAGTGTCAGTAGAATCAATGCCAAGAATGACATCCGACCATATTCCTTTAATGCTCAGATGTGAAAAAGAGTTCAAGAGGCCCTCACCTTTCCGTTTTGAGAACATGCGGCTTGAAGAATCATCTTTTATTAAGAGCGTGGAGCATTGGTGGGGAGGGATGTGTGTATTATGGAAACCTAGTTTCATCTTAAGTCAGAAATTAAAGAAGTTGAAAGAAATGGTAAAAGTGTGGAATCGTGAGGAGTTTGGGAAGGTGGATGAGCATATATAGCTAAGGTATTGGACCAAATTAAGGAGTTGGATGAGAAAGAAGAAGCCATGCAACTAAATTCTTTGGAATGGGTGATGAGAGAAAAGCTGAAAATGGATTTCAAATATTGGGCAAAGATGAAAGAAGTGAGTTGGTGGCAAAAATCAAGGGGGTTAATACTATCAACAAGGAAGAGATAAAAACACTTTAGAAATTGGAGATAAAAACACGGGTTTCTTTCATAGAATGGCAAATGTAAGATGTCGGGTTAATACTATCAACAAATTGGAAATTGATGGCCAATTGTATGAAGAAGAGGAAAGTATTAAATCCAAGATATCAGAATACTTCTTTAATACTTACAAGGAAGAGAAACACTTTAGACCTACTGTTGATGGTTTGGAGTTTAATATGCTAAAGGAAGAAGAAAGAATCTGGTTGGAGAGGCCTTTTTTGGAGGAGGAAGTCAAAGGAGTAGTGAATCAACTTAATGGTGATAAAGCACCGGGTCCAGATGGATTCACTATGTCTTTTTATAAGGCATGTTGGCATGTGATAAAGGAAGACTTAATGGTGACAATTGAAGAATTTCATAGGAGTGGAAGATCTGAAAGAAGCATTAACTCCACTTTCATTGTACTGATTCCAAGAAGGAAGGTACAAACAAGCTGTCAGAATTCAGGCCTAATAGTCGAGTGGGGAGTGTATACAAGATTTTGGCGAAACTCTTGGCCAATAGATTGAAATCAGTCTTACAACCTTTGATTTCCCAAGAACAAGGAGTGTTCATTGGTGGTCGACAAATGCAAGATGGTGTTATGGTGGCTAGTGAGTGCATAGACACATGTATTAGAGACCAAAATAAAAAGATCATGTACAAACTTGACCTTCAAAAGGCGTGTGACCATGTTAATTGGGATTTCTTGATGTACATGTTAAGAAGAATGGGTTTCGGTGATAATTAGAGATGGATTCTATTCTGCATATCAACAGTACACTTGTCGGTGTTGGTCAATGGGGCAGCAGCAGGATTCTTCAAATATCATAGAGGCTTACGGCAAGGGGATCCACTATCCCCACTTCTCTTTGCTTTAGTGATGGAAGCTTTCAGCCAGTTGATCACTCGAGCCTCGGAGTTGGGTAAGGTGTCTGGAGTAACATTTGGAGGTTCAAGATCTATTAATCATCTCCTCTTTGCAGATGATATTTTAACGTTTAGTGAAGCAACTCATGAGCAGATGAGGTGGCTAAAGGGTGTTCTCATTTGCTTCCAAGTGTGCTTGGGTTTGAGAATAGATCTGTCTAAGAGTGAAAATTTTGAATTAGGTGTGGTGGTGGATGTGGGCAGCCTAAATCAAGAATTGGGGTGCAAAATAGGTAAGTTTCCCACAACATATCTTGGAATTCCATTGGGAGTAGGTCATAAAAAAGCTACTGTTTGGAATCCAGTTGAAGAAAGGATGGAAAGGAAACTTGCATCATGGAAAAGCTGCATTCTATCTAAAGGAGGCAAATTGACTTTGGTAAAAAGTGTTCTTTCTAGTCTTCCAACGTTTTACATGTCAATACTGAAAATTCCTGTGTCAATAGTCAAGAGAATGAAAAAGATTGAGAGGAACTTTCTATGGGAAGGTCCAGGAGCTGAAGCTAAACATCACCTTGGGGACTGGTATAGCATATGTAAGCTGAAGGAAGAAGGTGGTCTGGTTTTAAAGTCATTGGTAACATTCAATAAGGTGTTGCTTCAGAAGTGGATATGGTGGTTTGGTAAAGAGCAAGGGAATCTTTGGAAAGAAATTATCTTCTTAAAGTATGGGAGTTCTTTTGGTGGCTGGTATCCTTCTCAATCCACAGTTCCATATGGGGTTAGTATCTGGAGACCTATAGCTAAGTTAGCAGCCTCAGTAGAGAAGGAATGTAGACATATTGTTGGGAATGGTGTACGGACTTGTTTTTGGGATGATTTATGGACTGGAGGAAGAAGACTAAAGCATGAGTTTGCTATTATTTATAACATCTGTAGAAACCAGCAAGCCTCTGTTAATGATTGTGTGACCATATCAGTGGATGGGAATGTGTGGAATATTGAACTTAGAAGAAATTTGTTTGATTGGGAGATCAGTAAGTTTGAAGAGCTGATGCAAGTACGGTATAATACTCAAGTGAGCCAAGATTAAGACAAAAGAACATGGATGAAGGAAAAATCTGGTGCTTTTTGGGTGAAATCAGCATTTAAATCTATCATTTCCACAGGAGTGGTGTTTCCAGCAGCTAGAATGATATGGTTAAACCTTTTTCCAAGCAAAGTGTCATTTTTCCTATGGGCTGCTACTCTTGATAGACTATTAACAATGGATCAACTGAGGAGGGGATGGCAAACTTCAAGTCAATGTATCATGTGTAAAAGGGAGGAAGAATCGGTGGCCTAGTTACTCATCCATTGTAAAGTTGCTACGATCCGATGGAACATGATTCACAGCAGACTAGAAAGGTCTTGGGTGCAGCCTGGTGATTTTAGAATGGTTATGGAAGCATCGGGATGGAAGGATGGGAAAACAATTCAGGATATGATATGGAACATAACACCAGCAGCTATCTCTTGGGTGATATGGGGTGAAAGGAATCTCAGAATTGTTAATGACTCTTAAAGGGAATTCACATATTTGGCTCAGGCGGTATTGAGACTAATGTATAGATGGTTGGTGGAGAGTCCCATGATGGAGAATGTGTCTCTAGAATTTTTTTTGGAATGTTCCAGATTTTCAGACTTAGGAGGATATTAGGAGACGGCAGTATCTTAATAGCCATCCTTTCTAGATTTTTTTGCTGCTTTTAGTAAGTGGCTTGGTACACAATTTGTGCGCCATGTACTTGCTTTTATGCTTTAATTAATGAATCATATTAACCGATCCCCAAAAAAAAAAAATTCCTCCACCATTCAAGTCAGTGCACGAACCAAACAATCTTTCAATCCACCTTGTAGTGAATTATCTGCATGTCCAGTTTCATGAAAGGGGTTTTCTTCGTTTGTTCCTGCACTTTCATCCTCTATACCATATTCCAATGGATTAGAGGGTTTGTGGTTGTTTTCCGGTGTCTCCATACGGGCTTCCACTTGTTCCTGTCGCTGAATAGCTTGTACTATTTGCGACAAATCCTCAATCATATGTCTCATCTCAGCCATCTGTGTCTGTTGTGTTTGGTTTCTTCCACCCCCACGGCTTCTGCCACGACTAGCCATTGCTTCAGATCATAGTTTTGGGCTCTGATTCCACTTAATGTAGTCAAGAAGGGTAACAAACCAGTAGCAAACAGATTGTGATATAAAGAGAAGCGTAGGACTAAGGTAGGAACATGAAACAGCCTAGGGCTTGAAGAATTTTTGAGAAAAACTCAGTTCGGTAGTTTCTATAATATCAATAACAATGGCTGTTACAGCAACTAAAAGAGGTTATTTATAATAGCCTTTAACAACCCTAGGATCTTAGCCTTACATTAGAAAAAAGGAAAACAAATCCTAGCCATCCAAGATAATTAAAAGTCACATGCTAGTCACTTGGCCCTTTTATTTAATTCAAAATACTCTTAAAAGCACCTACATAACCAAATTTAAAAGTATGCCCCTGCATCAATGAGGCTGAAGAAGTTTGACACTGTGCTGACTTTCTCTACTCCCCTCCAAAGGCCATCCTCTACAATGCATAAAGTAGCTAGGCCTAATCCACGTTTCATACATCATCTGGACCTAGTTTGAAGACAATACCTTCTCTTTTTCATTGGCTTTTAATTCTGAATCAACAAATTTAGTACTCTGATTGTTTTGCCAGTTGGTCTCCTGAAATTCCCCTTGTCATCTATTTTCTGTTTAAGTATTGGTAATTTTGGGTTTACTTTGTGTTATGTTATGTACATATCAGTTCCCCATCTTTATGACTAAATAATCTGGTTTATGTTTGTGGATTCTTCAAAAGTTTGAACTAATCTATTACTGCATATATTCAATCCAAGCTTCAGTGGCAACAGCCTACTGTTACAATACATGCCCAGGGCAATAAATTGGTAATGGGGCTACTCGTGATTTATCCAGTAAGACAGTCTGGTTTGTTCGTACACCTGGTTTAGGTGTATTTATCTTTTGATTAGTAGCATTTAACTTTTAGGCTGATTTTACCTTTGAATCTTCAGAAGCCTGATCTTTTCACATCAAAGATATGCCTACACGTTCTTCTTCTTATATAATGCATGCAGCTTGCTACTTAACCTGGATACTTATCCCTTTTGTGTTAATGTTTTTTGTGCCTCAAACATGGCCAAATAAGTTTTAGTTATTGAGTTTGCATGAGTTTGATGGAAAATTGTTTTCAATGCAGACCCCAGGTAACAATAGCTACAGCAATTATTTTTTGTCATCGGTTTTTCCTTCGTCAATCTCATCTAAAAAATGACAGAAGGGTGAGTTGTTACTCTTTCCCATCATTGTTTCTTATTTTGTAGTTAATTTTTTATTTTATTATCAAACTCCAGAAAATCGTACAAGATATCTCTTTTTTTCCATTACTTGCATTATTATTGTTAGATTGTTGCCATATCAATATGCATTAATTAACCATGTATGGAAGTTTTCTTAAGCATCCTGTACCATTTACTTATATACTACAAAATCCTGATTCATTGTTAGATGGTTTGTTACAATAATGCAGACAAAATTAACCATGTATGGAAGTTGTCTTAAGCATCCTGTACCATTTACTTATATACTACAAAATCCTGCTTCTTTGTTAGATGGTTTGTTACGATAATGCAGACAAAATTCTCATGGTTTCTTTGAACCGCACTTTAAGAGTTTTTTGAGTTTTCCTGGATACATACATTTTGCTCTCCTTCAAAAATTGCAAATATTTTCCAGCACCATTCGGATATTTTGTTTTATCATCCTCTATTTTTGGGCAACAAAAAGGAATTCTTTTTTTGGTTGTTGTTTCTGTTGCTTCAACTTCTTTTGATGATTCAGCATTAAATATTTCTACCCTAGCTGAAATTGAACTTCCTTTATCTTACTGATCAATGTTTATGTAGGCTGCCATACTAGAATAATATGACCATTCATCATTGATTTTCACGAATCCATTGGGAGATATTACCCAATAGCTTCGTTGCTGGATGGCCTTGAGGCATGGGAAACTTCACAGTGGGGTAAGAGCAGGGCATGGTGCTATGAAGCAACCTGTGGGCTTGCCAAGATATGCTTAGTGTGTTTGTCACGCCCTGGATCTAGGTTTACCTGGCATTAGTAGACCCAAACCCGAAGGATGCACCTTTGGGCCGAAAGTAACAATGCAATAACTTTAGACAATATCATAGTTCTAGAAATAAAAAATTCTGTGTTATTAATGCAGAAGCAATAAACAAAAATATCCTTTAACAATTAACCCTCAAATAAAATTAAACCTCAACGTATTGATAATTATCCATTCTCCAATGCAAAACTGAAAATAAAATGGGTAAACTAAGTTTTTCACTCTCAACTATAAACTAATACCAGGAAAGAAGTGTTTTAGTATATGGAACCACGGGTAAAGACCTTAGACTGAGTACTGGCAAGCGTAGAAAAGTTGGGGGAAGTAATGAGGGGAAGATAATGTGTGAATGGGATGGAATAAGGGAGATCCTTGACATTAATGAAAATAGAAATGAAGGATGAAAAGGGAACATCCTTAGTGTTCAAGATGCAGTAAATAAGTTGAAGGAGGGCAAGAGGGGAAGGTACAGAGGAAAAAGGCCAGATCTAGGGAGCTGAAAAATTTAGAATGGACTGTGAGCTACAAAAAGAGGTTGTACGTGATCAGGGGGAATTATTTTGTATAATGCATGAAGCTCATTAGTTGGAACATTAGAGGATTTTAGTTTTTGTGTTGTTGGGGAGAGAGGGGGGAGGGAAGGGGGGTGGGGGTGTGGGCGCAGGGTGAGAGAGTGGGTGTGCCTACCAGAAGTAGGGGCCTCGGGAGGTTAGCTAGTGATTTGGGACCCCAAGTTTTTGAAGTGGGAGCGTATTCCATTTATCTAAAGTTTGTTAACATTGAGGACCAGTTTCAGTCGGGTTTTTCTGGGGTGTGTGGTCCTAATGTTGGGAGAGAAAGGGAGGCTTTTTGGGATGAACTGGGTGAAGCTAGATTGGAGATGGCAGCACCATGGTGCTTGTTGGGTGACTTCAATGTGTATAGGAATGCACAAGAAAAAGAGGGAAAGAGGGGGGGAGATGATCAGTTCCCTAATACGGCCCAGAGAGTGATGACACAGTTGGTTTCGGATCATAGTCCTATCATGGTGAATGCAAAACTGTTGTTGGGTGGTGGTGGTATGGCTCCATTTTGGTTTGTCAATATGTGGTTGGAAGATAAGTCCTTTAGAAATTCAATTAATTCACGGTGGGTTGAATCCAAAGAAAATGTGGGTGTATGGGTAGGCTTGAGGATCATGAAAACATTGAAGAATCCGAAACAAAGAGTAAATGTGTGGAATAGGGGGGTTTTTGGAAGAAGGATTAAAGGATACGATTGATTTTTTGATAGATTAGAAGAAAGTAGGGATCTAATTGAGGAGGAGAGGATCTTGAGAAAAGAGAGTGGGTGAGATGGAAAAGGTGATGAGACAAGAAGAGACATTGTGGAGTAAAAAATCAAGATTTCAATGGCTTAAGGAAGAGGATGGAAATAAAAAGTTTTTTCACAAAGTCACCAATGGTAGAAGAAGGAAAAATGCCTTAAGGAGTTCATTGGTGGACGAAAAATGGATTGAGGATGAGGAAGCTATAGGAAAAGAGTTAACGGATTTTTATTCAAAGCTGTATAGGTCTGAACCAATATTACCATGCAGTTTAAGGGAAGGGGAGGGGCCTTAAATTGATGAACAACAGATGATGTGGTTAAGACAGTTTGAGGCATATGAAGTTAAAAAAAAGCAGTTACGGAGTTGTGTGGAGAAAAGTTCCTGGGCCATATGGATTTATGTTAGTTTTTTCCAGGATTGTTGGGAGGTGATTAAGGAGGATTTGTTGGAAGTCTTCAAGGCATTTCACTCTTATGTAGTCGTCAACAAAATTTCTAATGCCACATTTGTTTGTCTTATCCCAAAATTCCAAGAGGCTGTTGAAATCAAGGATTTTAGACTGATTAGCTTAACGTCTAGTTTATATAAGATCATCTCTAAAGTGTTGTTGTTAAGGCTAAAGGAAGTGTTAGGAAGTATAATCTCAGCAAATCAAAGTGATTTTGTGAAGGGATGTAAAATTTTGGATTGTTCTTTGGTGGCCCATGAGTGAGTAGCAGAGAGTGAACGCTTAGGATGTCCAGGTTTGGTATGGAAACTGAATATGGAAAAAGCCTATGATAGGGTGATTGGGCAGGTTGTCCCAATGCTCGCCTATCTACCATTGTTTGGCGCATGTTCCTAGGTAATGCTTTGATTTCTTGGAAAACCAAGAAGCAAGATGTTCTTTCCTAAGTCTTCCACCGAAGCTGAATACCGGGCTACATCTGTTGTGTGTGCTGAGATCGTTTGGCTTAGGGGTCTCTTAGATGAACTTGGTTTCACTCCGTCAAATCCTACTCCTCTTCATGCCGACAACACCAGTGCTATTCATATTCAAATTGCTGCAAATGCGGTTTATAATGAACATACTAAGCTCATCGAAGTTAATTGTCTTTCCATCCGAGAAATTTATGATTGGCTTGATATTGCACTTCCCTATATCTTTATCGATCTCCAGCTTGCTGATGTTTTTACCAAAGCCTTGACAATGACGTCAGTACTTGATTGGCAGATTGTTGTTGGTTGATCTCCCAACATTAACTTGATGGGGGATGTGTCACATCCCCTTTAATTAATTAAAATTAATCAGGGATACAATAGTCACCACATTATCATCTTGATAGATACTGGCTTTCCCACATCAAGATAATTGGCCATCGGAGTACAATGATGCATTACAGAGGAATTCATCAAAAAAAAAAAAAATACATTATAGAGGAACGTGGAGACAAGTTGTGCATCAAAGATAAAGTAACCTCCACTTTCTTGCAATATTTACAATACATGAAATTTAAATACTAACATACATAAATTTACAAGTTTTTTCTTTCTTTAACTCTCTCTTAGCTCTGTTGATGAGGATCCCAGCAGATCTTTAACCTGAAATGTTAAAATGGGATCATGAGCTCATAGCCCAGTAAGCAAGTCCGATTAAATCATGATCATGCAATCAGTACAATTAGGTATAATGATTATGTAGTGCATTCAAGATATCTTATTACATTTCACCAAGTTATGCTGAGTATCATGGATAACAACTATAACAAGATACAAATCTCAATGAAATATGCAATGCATGTATGACGTGTTTCCCACATATAGACTATCCATGTTTGACATGATGGGGCAAGCGGAGGTTTTCCCTCTACCCCTCGTGTACTGTCCACGCTCCTTCTGATTAGGCGGTGGTGTAGGACCTCACAGAGAAGCCGGTCACCTTACCCTCCGTGAACGGTGGTCTGGGATTGACTATACAACCAGATTGACTATGGCCAGCTGGAGGTTGTGGGAGCACTCCTCAACCACATCCTGTGTGGCCACTCACAGGGTTTAGGGGTCTTTCAACCCCAAGGGTACTTTTTCTCTTCATTATCTATTTTACAAAGAAACATGGGTTACCACCCATTGGGAGTCACATCCTGACATCCCTAAACAGAGCCATGCCCTCTATCAGGTCACTCCGAAAACCTCATTACGTTAGGTGATGCAATGTCATATATGACCACTAGGCAGTTATCATTCTAATTAATCATCAACTTAATTATCATTTTATAATTTATAAGGCACAAGAGATGCTACAGAATGATATCATAGTTACATGCTTTACATCCTTATTTCATGCTCAGGGAATAATCAAATAATATGGTAATTATGCACCATTAAATTCATGACAATTATATATAACAAAGTGGTTTGACGATTAATCGTCTACCACGATTACCTTTTCACAACACTGTCTTGCTCTCAGGATTAATCGTATGTCATCTTTGATTAATCAACATGGTACAATTAGTTACTACGATTATCGTCCAACCACGATTAGCTTTACAAAGTTCATTTCAGTCACACAAACAAGGAAACAAACATGAATTCTGCATTCAAAAATGATATACAATTTCATTTGCATATTTTCAACTAATACTGACGAGTATTCAAAACTAGAAATTCTACACAACCACTTAAGATACTTATCGTCTAACTTTTCAACAGATTATTAAGCACTTCTAAGGAAGTACAATTCATCACACAGATGAAATATTTGCAATAGACGCACCGAACAGGTCACTGCACAATCATTCAATTTAGTAAGACTCCCTTACCCCTTTTTCCCTTCTTTACTCTTGCTGCTGGAACTAAAGCTCTCATCTTTCTTCAACTAGCTTCACACACGATCATATAAACCCTCACCTGCCTCTTTGGGTTTATATAAACTTTTCTTGATTCGGTATAGTGTCACACCACCGAACCTAACTACACAACTAATCAAATCTCTCCAACGCACATGCTAATTCAAACTGAAATAAATTAATCTCATTGGTCAATCAAAATACACATAATTAAGATACAAAAGACTATAATGCCCTCTTCATTAATACTAAAATACACAGATAAAATTACAGGATGAGAGTTGCCAGATTTGGTTGTTCTGATGTTACGATAGTTGCTATATTTGATTTTCTATTTTAGGCAATAGGCTGCTGTCATATATAAAAATATTTTAGACAATAGGTTGCTGTCATATATTTCATTTAATGTCTAGATTCTGCAATTAGCTCATTTACAGCTAAGGCAATTACTGTCTTGCGTTTACCCTGTGATTTGTTTCCTTTCATAGCTAGTTTCTTTCCTTGTATAGGAAGGGCAACCTCTTATTTAACAGAGATATGACCACATAACGAAAACAGCTTGAAATGCACAGAAATCTTGTTTCTAACACAGATAACTTGGAGGTTCCTGCATCAAACTGACTGCTACTGCTGGAAGAGAGGATCGGAGGTTGAAGCCTCTATTGCCATCCAATCTATGGACTAGCACGGCCCCAAAATCATCTATTTCCTTTTATAAGCCACCCTTAACCCCATTTCCAATTGTAACCCCATTACCATGGCCCATCTTACTCGAGTCAACTGAAAGGGCCTGATGTAGATTAAAGTCGGATGGCTAACTGGCCAAAAACTTCCAGATTTGTCGTTAACAGTGAGAGTGGTGTCCAATTTAAAATTTCAATTTGAACAACTCGTTTGTGGAGCTATCTCATGCTTATCCTTCTCACCTGAGAACAGCCGTACGCCATCTTCCTCCAAATTCATTCTGGGAATATGCAAACCAGAATGCTAATGAATGTAGTCTTTTATACAGTATCTCCATATGCACTTTCGACCACCAACAGACTTCCTGAATGGCTAGGCAACTTGGTAATCTTCTCTTTTATCAGTTCAGTGACACGAACCATCACCTCTTCTCTTTATCAGTTCAGCAACACGAACCATCACTGCCAATTCCGCAATATTCTCTACATTTCCTGAAAACCTCCCATTGACTCCCACAAGCTCAGGAATGTTGATTCCCCCAAGAGATATTTGTGGGGGGGGGGGGGGGGGGGGGGGACACCTTTGACTTGCACGCTTTGTGGGATGAATGAGAAATTGCTTCACCCGATCAGCCAGTTGGAAGGAATGGCACTGAATGGATGATGCCCACGGAAGATCGATCATCTTGAAGATTGTCCTTTAACGATATACTGGCATCCGTAGCACAACCAAATGAATCTGGTTCTTTCAGTGTTCAGTGAGCTTTTTTTACTGGCATAGCTTGGCTCACTATAGTGACATGACTAAATCCCTTTACTCCTTAGACAACATAATTAATATGGATCCCCTTTTGATTTAGTAGACGCTGTTCTTCACCTTATTATGTTTCCATAAAAAATTATTTTGGAAGGAATTGGTTTTTGGGCAGACTTGTAGATTAAGCATGTCAAAGAGGACATAGACAGGTGATGCAACCACTTTTACTATGGTATCACTGACTTGCTGGTTATAGGACTTTTGGTTTGTCATTCCTTGGTTCTATTGTTGATCCTATTCAGAATTATTTGAGAAATTTTTTTTTTTGGGCCTATGTAGGAGCAAATATTTTTTGTCGTTGGCTAATATCTCAGACAACTGTTGCATGCATTGATTCTTTATGTTTACCGTTATTTTTACTGGATAGGATTCTGAAGGTCTTAAACTTAACCTTTGTCGTTAAATATACCAGGTTAGGGTGTCAGTCATTTGTAGTCTGCGATTCAAGGAATTCAAGGACTATTTTGCCCATTTTCATTTCTATCATGCTTTCTGTTTTTCACGTAGAATTGGATTCTCCTTGGTGACCCACTACTTTTGCTGTCTTCCCTACCATATGTTTTCTCACCTCCACCTCATCTCCCCTCCCTCCTTCCCTCTCTTGATCACACCTCTTCTATCGTATCTCTCTTACACCTCCCCAATCCATCTGATATTTGATCAGCCCTCTCCAACTATTGCATCCATATTCTCCATTTATCTTTCTCACCCTTACAGACCTGCCTCATCTCTGGTGTTCAGCATTTGTTGATTGGTCTTCTAGTTCTTTATATAAGTGAAAGATAAGTTGGTCTGCTCACCAGGTTTATTTGTGTGAAATATGGCTTTTTCTATTGCATGCAACTACTGCTTTGGAATATATATATATATATATATATATATATATATATATATATATATATTTTAAATATTTCTGATTTGAAGCTCTTCATAAGAAAGACAGTAAATTTATGATAGTCATTCCCATGTGGAAAATTTTTTGCCAGCTAAAACTTGGTATATGAGGTGGGTATCCAATTAAGCTGCCATGTATAATATCTGTGTTCATCAGGTTTTCAAGTCTACATTGTTTCACCGGACAAACTGGCCCCACTGGCTTTTCTCACTAGTGGGTACCCTTATATGTATAAATATTTGTTCAAATAAGTAAATAACAGGGGCTAGAGTAGACAAGCACTTTATATTTCCTTTCTTCCTTAAATATTTTCTTGTTATTTTTTTTCCATTTTAAACCCTTAGCTTATCATTTTTTCTTGGTGTTAGAGCATCTTGCAATCCTTTTGTTCTATATTTCTTCTTCTTGAAAATGCAAACAGTACTTTGTGAATGGTGTCCCCTGATTTCTGGCGTTTTTCTTGTGTTTTGATAACGAGGTAAGGATTAAAGGGTTTATTTGCGGACACATTTTATAAGAAAGAGAATTTTGATTATATTTGGAAAACCATTTTTTGGAGTGGTATTTATCAATGCTCTAGGCTATTTCATGTGACGGGGCTACTTCTTTTCTTCACTATATTTTAAGTGATTGGAAATTAGTAGGTTCATGGAAACATTGGGATTAATATTTTTAAGACTCGTTATGCTCATAAAAGTCTTTTAGTGTTTGGTTATGTTAGTTCTATGGGATATTCTATGGAAAATTGTGTCTCTTTTTGGACGCCTAGTAAGTGCTTGGTGATTCATTTGGCCTATACAATTCTAAGTACTATTAATCAGTTTTCAGATGGTTGTTGTATTTAAGTTGATGTGTGTTTTAGTCAAGTACTCTCAATGGGCGTGGATCCTAGCCAGTCTGCCTTTGTGCAAGGAAGACACATTTTATATTATGTACTCACCGCCAATGAGTGCCTTTCGGAAAAGGACAAGATCAGGGGAACTAGGCATTGTGTGTAAGATAGAAAAAAACATATGATAGGGTTGAATGGGGCTTTCTGGACTCAATGCTAGAATGGAAGTGTTTTGGAAATAAATGGAGAAAATGGATAGCTGGCTGTACAAGGAGTTTCCATTTCTCCTTTGTTCTTTATAGATCACGTGTGGGTTTTAACCCATTGAGGCTTGAGGCAAAGCGATCCCTTGTCACCCTTTTTATTCATCTTGGTGAGTGATTTACTCGGTTTATTTTGGTTGAACACAAGAGAAGTTTGATTATGGGCTTTCAGGTAGGTAGAGGCTTAGTTCACGTGACTAATTTGCCATATTCCAACGATACCCTCTTTTTTTCTTGGAAGCCAATAGTACCAATCTTTTAGATTAGATCCTTGTTGAAGATTTTTGAAATGTCCTTTGGATTGAGAGTGAATTGGGAGAAGAGCAGTTTATCACCGGTAAACGTGTGTAGAAAGGTCCTCCTTATTAGCTGAGTCGATAGATTGCAAGGTCGAACCTTGGCCTGTGATCTAACTTGGTCTTCCGGTAGCTTAAGACCTTAGATTATTGGGATTCCGTAGTGGGGAGGTATGAAAGAAAGGCTAACCTCATCGAAAAGGAACTATTTGTCACTGGGTGGGAGGTTGATCAAACCTACCTTAGCTAATCTTCCTGTGTACTTAATGTTGCTTTATAGGATGCCTTGTAACGTCTCCAACATTCTTGCGAAGATTCAAAGAAATTTCTTGAGGGAAGGGGTTGGATCCAAGAAAGATCATTTAGTTAGATGGGAGGTTGTCTCTGGGTCTAGGTAGCAGGGAGGTCTAGATTAGGGAAAATTTTCTGATAGGAATGTGGCTTTATTGGCAAAATGGTTATGGTATTTCATCCATTGTTCAGAGTCTTCAGCGTAGGGTCATTGTTAGTGTCTAAGGGATAGTAGATAATGGGTGAAACACTAATCCGAGCCTAAGGGCCAAGGGGACTGGCCTCCGAGTGGGCTCCAATCCAGGCAGTGTTGTTGTTTCATTGGCACATGATTTCTACCCTTATGATTTCTTCTCTTTGTGACTAGTGTTTGTATTTTTGCGCTGGGGGGTTCTTCCCTATTCCATTCTCGGTAGAATTCCTTATTCTACCATGGTGTAGGGGTTTTCCTCCATCATTGTATTTTTAATGTTTTCTTCTCTTCTAATATATGATCTCATTACCAATAAAAAAAAAAAGCCCGTTTCTGGCTTAATCTGTGGTGGGGAGACTCCCTTCTTGGCAAAAATGAATTTTTCTTGGGAAAAAGGCATCAAAGTGTGTGTGATAGAATTCAAATAGATGCATTTAGAATTCAAATAGATGCACTTAGATCCAAGAAAATATCACTTTCAATCATAAAATTTATATTTACATAACTTGCCTCAGAAATTATGATGAATTAGGAAATGAACAATTTTTTCTTCAAGTGTTAGTGGTGTCAGTCCGAAAGTGTAAGATCTGGGGTTGTTTTTCTATGATTTAAGATCGGTTTGAGCATTTTTCCCTTAAAAGATTTGTGGTTCTCAGGAGGAAATGGAAGTTGAATGCGGGTGTTCTTCACTGGTGAGCTTTTTTTAACATTCGCCAATAACTATCAATATTCATGGACCCATATGTTGATAAAAAAAAAAGCTATTTGAAACATAAGACCCTGATTACAAATTTTCTGATAATGGTAGTCTATGTGATCTGATTTTTTGTTATCCTTATTCTAATTTTGTTTTAGTTTGTTTTCCTTTTTGATATGTTTTCATATGATATTAGACATGGACGTCCCTTCTCTGGGATTTTTAAAATAATATGACATTGATCAAATGCAGTGCCTAACATCATCTAAAAAACGCTTTTCAGACCATCGCTACAGTTTGCATGTTCCTTGCTGGGAAAGTTGAAGAGACTCCTCGTCCATTAAAGGATGTCATCCTTGTTTCTTATGAAATCATTCACAAAAAGGATCCTGCTGCAGTCCAGAGGATTAAGCACAAGGTATCATGCCTTTTAATGATGCTTTCCTATATTCGATGCGCTCATGGCCTTCAAACTTTTTACAACTGAAAGAAGAAATTGTTATTTTTCCCGAGTAGCGCACAACAACAATGTTCCATGGTTAATGGTACCCGCACAAATGGGACGGTGGATCAACACTTGATAGAGCTTTCCTAGCAGTCTGATTTTTACATGTTTGATGATCATGGTCATATATTTTGTAAAGTTGTTCCTTGGTTGCATATTCTCCTCACTGTCCAGAAGGAGCGCATTTGTTATATGTTAGGTTCTCTAATTCCTTTTTCTGTATTTCTTTGCTCTTCATTCCGACCAGGCCACCCCAAATAAACGTGCATCACACCAATAACTGTGCCATAAGTAGACTGTAGTGCTTCAAATATCTTTTTTTTGTAGCAACTTTGCTTTCTTGTGATTTGAAATATTATGGTTTTTTCTGCTTACTGAGTTGTCAGCATCTTATGTGCAGGAAGTATATGAGCAACAAAAAGAGCTGATTTTACTTGGTGAGAGGGTTGTGCTCGCTACACTTGGTTTTGACCTTAATGTACACCACCCTTATAAACCACTTGTTGAAGCAATAAAGAAATTTAAGGTTGCTCAGAATGCTCTTGCTCAAGTGGCATGGAATTTTGTCAATGATGGGTATGATAAAACTAGTGCTTCTTTTTATTGTTCTAATTCATAATAATGTCTATTTAATGGTCTCTTGCTCCTGTTTACGCATTGGAAAGTCGCATGCAGGCTGCGGACATCGCTCTGCTTGCAATTTAAACCCCACCACATTGCGGCAGGTGCCATCTTCCTTGCTGCCAAGTTCCTCAAAGTGAAGCTTCCATCTGATGGTGAGAAGGTCTGGTGGCAAGAATTTGATGTCACCCCACGCCAATTGGAGGGTTGGTGGTCCTCCCTTTTTCCCTATAATCATATTGTAGGTTAATGGGACTGTCTACCAGAGGTTCAGTGCTACAATTGTTTCAGATGCTGGGATAGATCATTTGAAGTGCTTAAAAAATTCTGACCTATTTACATGAAGCACTTTAAATTGGGTTTTCACCTTCTAACTAGGTTAATTTTTTAAAAGAATTTCTGAAGGAGCACATTGAACAGACCGTCCCATTATCTGCATGTTGGTGTTCTGCTGTTATATATATATATATATATATATATATATATATATATATATATATATCTATGAAGCAGGTACATGTTTTTATTGTAACTTATATGTTGCAGAGGTCAGCAACCAGATGTTGGAGTTGTACGAGCAAAATAGGGTACCACCTTCCCAGGGAAGTGAAGTCGAAGGAAGTGCTGGAGGTGGGGCTAGCCATAGGCCCCTGCCAAAAGCACCTTCTACGAACGAGGAGCAGGTATCAAACAATGGCTATGCACAAGGTGGATCATCTTCTACAATTAAACCTGCAACTTTGAAGCCATTATCTTCTCGGTCAGCATCTGACCATCCATATGTCGATAATCAAGGTGGGCCTCAGAGAAGTACCCAAAGTAGAAATAATGACCATGGAAGCATGGACCAGAAAGTACATGGTGAAGGTGAGCGTCATCAAGCTTCTGAACAGGAGCCATTGTCCAGCAAGGATATGGGAGAAGCTTCAAACAGATCTATGTTGGACCGATTTGGGGAAGCGGAGCAAGAACACAGCGGTGGTAGAAATGGAATCATGGAAGCAAGGGAATGGAAGGAAAATGGTCCATCATGTAAATCTATCAGCACGGCTGGTCGGACTTCAGAGTATAGGGAAGGTACATTGGGCCATTCACCACAGGAAGCTATTAAAAAGATTGACAAGGACAAGGTGAAGGCAGCCCTAGAGAAACATAGGAAATCTCGTGGAGATGTAGCCAGAAAAATGGACTTGATGGATGAGGATGATCTCATTGAGAGGGAGCTGGAAGATGGTGTTGAATTGGCTGCTGAGGATGAGAAAATCAAGCGGGAACGAAAACATTGCTGGTCTAAGCCCTCCAGTAGATCGGAAACTGAGAATTATCTGCATTATGGTGAAGACCATGAAGATATCAGAGATGAGAGTTATCTTGGAATGAAAGGGCAGTTGTCACGAGGACAGGATACAGGCAATGTTGAAGAAGGGGAGGTATCCATTTATGATGATGGGGATCAGGCATTTCGATCTCCCAAGATAGGCAGTCGAAAGAGAAAGATGGGGAGCCCGCCAGATGGAAAGCAGCGTCATGAATATCCAGGGTACCATAATCATCATGATATAGCAGAAGAAGGTAGCAGGATGGGTCGGCGGGACCACTGAAGGGGACATACGATACGTCCAGGATGCGCGTGTGATATGACCATGTGGTTTCTGTAAAATATGTGAGCATGCCTCAAATTTCCGTTCTACTGCGGCTGCTGGAAGTAATTTGGCAGTCCTTATTTTTGCTTGCAGGAATTGCTACAGAATGACAGCATATTTCAGCTTCATTATTTAGAGCCCGACCAGATTACCTCTGTAAGAATGAAAGATGACTGAACTTCGTGCATATTCTATATAAGCCTCACCTGGAATTTTCGCGTTCATGTTCATATGTGATTAAATCCCATTGATGGGTGAGTTTAGGTGATATCCTAGTTGCAAATATCAGATCATAGAATTGCCCATAATTGTATTATCCTTTAAAACGAAATATTTCGTGCTATTGTGTATGCATATGTCTACAACCAATTAAGGAAAAGGCAGACTGCAAGAGACTTTGGATTCGTAAAACATTTGGGTATTATATTGTAATGTGCAAGTTGGGATATCCAATTCTGCATTTAAAAGTGAGTGGCACTAGAGAAAAGTGAGTTGCACTTAAAGAGATTGGTTTTTTGTCTGATCTCTTTCCTAGTTCATTTAACAATCCTTTTTATTTTTCTGAATCAAAAAGGTGAAAGAGTGAAATTTTCAACTTCTAAAAACATGGTTGCTTTTAGATTGTCTTTTTAACCACCACCACTGTTGCCTCCGACACTCTTAAACAACACCATCACAACCTTAACTATTACAACCATCACTACGACGGCCACATTGTCACAACTATTACAACCACCGTCATCACCACAGCTACCATCACCTATAGACATCCAAAAATTGCACGGTTTTACATAAATTAAAGGAAAGAAAATTTTCAATTCTTATTATTGGGCTTGAAATCCATAATTCATTTGAATCCAAAATCACAAAGGAAAACGCCTGACCTTTTGTGTAGAGTTGAACTGATGAAATTTGTTGACTTTTTGACAAAAAAAATGAATTTTTATTAAGACAAGATTTCAAGATAATTTTTCACCAAAAATTATGGTTTTAGCAATGTTTTGGTATAATTGAATTTTTGGGCTTTCAAAATTTAACAAATACTTTAGCATTAGAATGGTGAAAATTTTCATCGAACCTAAAAAACTAGACTTTGTTCTTGAACTAAAAGGTTGACCTTTTATTGCTTTGGAATTTGGGTCTAAAAGTATTTTTAATGGATTCAAATTGGGAGGGGTTGGGGGGTATTGTTTGCTTATTTAGTTGTAATATCTCAAGTAAATAAAGATTATAAAATACAAGGACATTTACTTTGATGATATTCATGGAAGTAAGTATTGCCTATAGGAAGAAGTGCTAAAACTATGTTGTCATCATTGCAGTGTTTTCTAAAAATGGTGCAACATAAATTTGCACCATTTTCTTTAAACGATGTTGAATTATTTGTTGTTGCACCCTTCTTTAAGAACGTGAACTTGAGTTTAGTGTTGGTGCAATGCGAAAATTACCAATTTAAAATCTTCCAACGAACTCCTTGTTTTATTACATAAGAACCTCTCTAAATGATTTGTTTTGCCCAAAGTGACCCTTAAATCTTTCTGTAAGCACCTAAATTTTGGTCAAATTAAAATGTGCTAAATACAGCAAGATCCTAAAAATAGGTTGAAATGAAGAGCCAAAAATTTGTCTTTTTATAGAAGCTAATTTGGGTAGTAATCTTTATACCATTGAAAATTAGAGTTTGATATAATTCGAATGTAACTGAATTTGCATGAATCAGAGTTTGAATAGTGATAGTATGGCCAAAACAGTACAAAAGGTTATAGTTTGACCTCCCATGTGGCAATCCTGATTTGCCATTTGGCAAATTAGAAGTTGCTACCAAAAAAGATAAAATTCAAGTAAGAATGAGGAAAAAGAAGAAATTTTTTTTAAAAAGGCAAAAAGAAAAAAAAGAAAAGGACTTTTAAAATCATTGAAAAAAGTTAAATAGATGAAAAAATTAAAAAAATATTATTAATTAAAAAAAGGAAAGTGAAGTCAAATGAACTGAGGGGTAGGTGGACGTACAACGTATGCCCACCCTCCCATCTTGCTCCACAAAAGAAAAAGAAAAAGAAAGAAAAAAGAAAAAGGGAATTAAGAGTGAGGACAATAAAAAAAGAGAAACATAAAGAGGGCGGAAGGAGAGAGGGAGTGTCGTCTTCAACCAGGAGCTTCAAACATAAAGACCAAGTTAGCATCACAGGTATTTTGGGTTAATCTTTTAGTTTCCTCTTGTTATTGTTCTAAGCCTCAACTTTTTTTTTTATCCAGTTCTAAGCATCAACTTCAATCCATTTGCTATTTACAAAAGGAAAGAAAAAAAAATGTTGATTGTAGGCCCCACCTCATTATAGGACCGAAATAGAAGAACAAACTTGGGGGGGGGGGGGGGGGGGGGGGGGGGGGGGTGGGTGGTGGTGGTGTTTGATGGTGGTTGTGTGGTTGCATGCTTGAGAAGCCATCCGTTCGAATAACCTTGAGCCTCTTCAAGTCTTTTCTTCTCCCTTGTGAGTTGTTTATCTTTGTAAGAGAGAGGTGTGTGTTTTCTCCTCATTTGTAGAGAGAAAAGATGTAAATCTCATTTTACATCGTGAAGTCCTTTGCACTTGCCCATGGTTTTTCCCTCTGTTCATTTGAAGGTTTCCCACATAAATATTGGTGTTGTCCATTTGGTGTTGTCCATTTTTCCGAATTCTTATTTCCACTTTAGCTATGTGATATTGCTTCAACTTAGATCCATATTGTGAGATCCCAAATGTTCAGTAAATAAATAAATAAAAATTAAATATTAATATTTGGATAAATAATGATTTTGTTTGAAACAATTGTGAGATTAAATATAGTATAATGATTTGGGGAAGTGTGCATTAATCTAGGATGCATAATTGATCCAAAATAATGAGGATATTAAATCTAGAAATTTTGGAAGGAGTTTAAAATTAGATATTTTGGAGAAATAATATTATTATATTGGAGATATTTTGCTTTTCTGTCCTTTTTTTTGCCATGTGGCAGATGTGACTTTCAAATTCGCCACGTGGGTAGTTTTCTGTAATTTTTGCCCTAGATTTTGAACTACCTATAACTTCTTTATTCGAATCCCGATTCTGACAAACTCAATTGCGTTGGAATCGGGGGCGACATTCTCTATCCATTGGGACAGGGTTTTGCAGTGAATTCCAGTTTTGAGTAGAAGGCCGGAACTGCGCCCGGAATCTTAATCTGCTCATATCTTCTCCGCCTAGGCCCCGATTCCGACAAACTTTATTGCGTCGGAACTGTGCCGGAAATCTTTATTCGTTGGGATAGAATATGGTTGTTAATTTGGTCAGAGCAGAAAGTTAATTTCTGCTCCCCCGGGGCTTGACCCGCCCATAATTCCTTCATTTGGACCTTGATTCTGGCAAACTCAGTTGCATTAGAATCGTGTTGGAATTTCCTATCCATCGGGATAGGGCATGGCGGCCATCTTGAGTTTGATCAGAAAGTCTATTTCTGCCCCTTAGGGCTTTTGGGCTGGCTGTTAGGGTTTACACTTCCGGCACTTCCAAGAGGTGCAAAACTGAGGTGCTTACACCTATCTACTATCTTGTTCGGAGTCCACATAAGCTGAATGGATACGGGAGTGGGTCTTCTGTAGTTCAACTACCTTATCTCATTATGTGTCAGGGGGCGGAACGGCAATGTCACTGGATGTGACGGTTTGAAGAGGTGGAGGGCCGTCGAGGCCAAATTCCTGGGCCATCCATTGCTCGTATTCCTGAAAGTGAGTATTCGAGAATATGTCCTCTTGGTGCACACGCACAGTCTTCCATTCTGCCAAAAGCTACCGCCTCAACTCCTTTGTGGGTGGGCCTGTTAAATCATCCGCATCATCCTTTAGCGGAATTCCCTGCGGTTTCCCAAACTTTCTCAAAACCTTGATTGGATAGTATGACATAGCATTGGTGAGGCCAATTAAGGCCAGGCATCTCCTGTCCTTGAAGGCTAGGATAGGGGTGTAAGTGAAATGGAAAGTCCCCCACCACCTAATGTCTGCATCTCCAGTCAGTTGGAGGAAATGGTTCAACCAATACTCTTGAGTTGGCAAGTCTGAGTGTATCTCTCTTTGGGCCATGCACGTGACGTGCTCACGGACTAACCCGTATCTCTCACTGATGGGTTTTGCCACCATCAGGTGGTCTTGCATCCAGATATGAAGGAGGGGAGCGCACACTTGAAACTTCCTGGTTCCATTCTTGGACAAAGTTAGGGCATGATACAATTGAGTGAGTATCAGTAGCATGATTCGGTACCTGGTTGAGAGTTGATCCACAATCTCCATGAGGGCCAAATTAATTGTATCTCCCCTAGTTGGAAAAAAGATTTGTGTAAGAACCACGAGGGTGAAGGTGTCCCACCAGACACAGGGTCTTTCCTGCTTTTTGTTTTTTATCTTTTCGGCTAGGAAATTTTTGGAGACCCTAATGAATGATTTGTCACCTACTAAGGTTTGGAATTCTTCCCTAGAGAGGCCAAAGAATTTATAAGCTTCATTCTTGTAACTGTCTTTTAGGTTTGGCCTAGCTGGTTCTCCACGGTCGCTAAACCTAAGGAATAGGTCGAATTCCTCAATTGTGGGTGTTAACTCTACAATCTCGAATCGAAAGACTAATAATTGGGGATCCCAAAATAACAGAGATGCTTGGATCGTGTCCCAATTTATTGGCACGTTTAACAGGGACAAAGTGAGTCCCATATGGTATCGTGCCTCCCACTTAATCTGCTCATCCCCTTGGAGTTGTCTTGTCCAAGAACGGATCCAGGGGGTATCCCAAGCACACTTCTCTATCCTAGGGAACCTGGTTCTCTCAAATGATAATGATGATGCCATGTGCCTACTATCCAATTAGCATTTCAAATCATTTCGGGGGTCCACGCAAGAACTCCCAATTAGTCTAATACATTAAAAGGAAATGCAAAGAATTAAATAAAAGGGATGAACATCAACATGTCTTAGGATTTTGCCAAGGTTTGACAAAGCAGAAAACAAAATTAAAAAACATTCAGGAAATGAAATCCAAGCACACAAGGTGTGTGTGAAATCCTAAGGGTTGCGTTAGTTAAGGCGTGACTCCTAGACATACTTGTATAAGGAAGCACGTCAAAGTCCTGATCAGTCTTATTCTTTCTTCTGTTCTTTCATCTACTTGGATGTCTGATCACAAGAAAAATTACAACTTACCAGCTAGGGTGAAAAGTACATCATAAAATCTACAAAGAAAGTCATCTTTAGGGTTGTTGGGAACCCAAAAGAAGGATACAAGCTGCTTCTGAGGCAGGGTGGGCTAAATGTCCTAGATCTAGGGTTTAGAGCCCCTGTTTTGATTTGGCCTGCTTTCATCTGTTTGTCTGATTTGGCTGGCTTTCATTTGCTTTAAAACTGATCCGAACTCAGTGTGCTTCCAGCAGACTCAATGGGTCAAGGTCCATGGTTCACATGACTCAATGCATGGATCTGGGGTGGTTCTCCTGATAAAAAATTAGGTCGGTCTCCTAAATGAGGGCTAAGGCAGCCCAGAGTCTAGGTTTACTCAATTTGATGCAAAAAAGCGGGGGTTGTTGCCCCTGATAGACTCTTGGGTTTTAAATTGATTTTACTCCTTCTGTATTCATCATTCAATCACATTCAAAGATCGAGATGTATCAGACGTAATAAGTGGGAACAGGATACCCAGCCCGAGACATACACCTAGCGGGATGTTTTACCTCGCTTTCTCCGGCAAGAAACCAGTGGCGCTGTAGGAATCCAGAAACCTAGGGGGATGTTTTACCTCGCTTTCCCCGGCAAGCCACGTATGCGTGAGGCTAATACCATCCCAAAATTTGTTTATATGAAAAAGAAGGGTGGCTGCTAGAGAGGTCTAGGTTTTGGTAAAGAAGTAATATCAAGTAACCACATATCTTATTTTGGTTCGAATCATTCACGCGGTCTCCTTTGTGCATGTCACCCCACACAGTTTTTATTAAATCCATTAAATTCATTCACGGTGTTGTGTGAGTGCACATGTGTGTAAGTGTTTGAGTGTTGTGTCTAATGGGTAATTTTAATCCAGGTATTTATTGGTAGAAAGAATTATATTGCCTTGTATAGTAAAGTGAAGAATTAGTATGTAAATCAATGTTCTGGGAAAGTTCCCGGGAAACTGGAGGGTCATAGTGGTCCTGCTTAAGACCTAGTTTCCTTAGGTCATTTAAGTCTTGTTTGACAGAACTTTCCCAAATCACGTATTTGCATATATTCTGCACTTACTAAGGTAAGGCAGTAACTCTCTAATCAAATTTACCCCCCCCCCCCCCCCTTTATGTTGACTCTTATTAACCAGGATCCCACTAGGTTGAGAAGTCCCCAGCGGAATCGCTAGGCTGTGCGCGCATTGATCCATAGTCGCACTCGGAGGTGCACAGATGTGCATGTCTCCTTTAGGGATTTAGAAGTTCCTGGCACGATATCCGGCGAAAGCACGAAGGATTGGGTGCTTTCTGGATTGGGAAATGAAATGGGGAAATCGGAGTTGCCACTGCCTGATGGGGTACAGGCAGACACCTGGTTGTATAATTAGGTGGTCTACGGCTTAGAGATTCTAGTTAAGTTCTCGGTTACGGCCTGCGGAAGTCCATAGATACCCAGGTCCACCCCATCGGACGATGGGTCCCATGGGTCATCCTGGTTATGAGTCAACTCATTTACCTCACTCGTTCCTAATCCAACATGCTTCAATATTGTTAAGTCTGGGTAGGACCATTTTAAATGGTGCAAGTCCCTCTTCTGGATTTTATATTCTTACTTTAAAGGTGACATGCGTCGGGTACGGGGGCCTTGTTGGAAGGCCCACGGGTTTGCCAATTTTGGGCTTCTAAAGAAAGCCTAGTGTAAGCACTTCATTTTTGCACCCTTTCGAAAGTCAGAAATGAAAACCCTAATAAACAAGTCAAACCCTAGGGAGTAGAAATTGACTTTTTGATCAAGCTTGAATTGGCTGCCATATCCTATCCTAATGGATAGGAATCTCAACACGGTTCCAACACAACTAAGTTTGTCAGAATTGGAGCCTAGATGGAGGACATATGAGCATAACAACCTTAAGGGCAAAACTGTAAATAAATGCAAAAATTCTGTCCACATGGCAAATGAGCAAGCTGCATTTGCCCAATGGCAAATTAAAGGGCTAAAGGATGAAATAGGGAAAGGATAAAACACAAAAAGATAATATTTTGATTAAGATAAGTTTATTTCCTAAAATATCTTACTTTAATTAATTAATTAAAATTCAGATTCTCTCATTTATGAGGAATCATGAAAAATCTAATATCATCTCAAACAAATTGGAGAGAGAAAAAGTCAGATTTTTGAAGATTTGATATGAATCGAAATTATATTTCGGATATGAATAAAAAAAATGCATAATCGAAATATAATTTCGGTTCGCAGATTTTTTCCTAGATTTTTTTGTCAAGATTCTCTGCGCGAATCTATGACACAAATCATTCTGATTTGATGTTAAGGTGACCGAAATTATATTTCGGTCACAAGTGATTTTATGTATAGCCGAAATTATATTTTAGCTATATATAAAAACAGCATAATCGAATTGTGTTTTCGGTTATGCTATTTTTGCCTATATAAGGCAAATATCAGCTCATTTTGAAGGGTTGCTTGCATCAAACCCCTTCTCCTCACTCCCTAAGCCCTCTAACTCTTATCAAACCCCTCCAAACCTTCTCCAATATCTTGCTTTCTTCATTTTAACCAAGAAGAAGATCAAGGAGGGTGCTGGGGAGCTGAAAAGAAGAGCTCCAACTGTTGTCCCTGCCTCAAGGAGCCTTCATACTCACTCAAGGAGGAAGTTCTCCCCAAGGTGAGCTTCCTAAGCACCATGTACATAACATACATGAGTTTGAGATTAATATGAGTATATTTTCATTACATACTGGTTTCTTTCTCTTTAGCTTGTTGTCCTTCCTCTTTACTTCATTTTTTCCTCATTTTCTTCATAAGGACAGGCTCCCATGATAAGGGGAGAGGTCTAGGCCAAAAAGGAGGGTGAGAGATCATGTTAGCATCACTTAGAGTCCCACTTTAAGGCATCTTTTCTCATGTTTCCTTTTATTTGTTTGTTTAATAAAGGGAGAGAATGTTCTCCCTACCCCCTTTTCATGTCCAATATACCCCATAAATCCTCCGCTTTCCCTTCTTTCTTTGCTTCTTTAGTCCTTCTCAGCACTTTTTAATGTTGCTATGTTGCTTCATGAGAATGATTTGTATGGCCTTATCATTTCTAATCTACACGTATGAGCATGTATATCTCACACATTCATGCACCAATTTGAGTGACTCCAAAGCATGCCTTCCCTTTTGCATGATGTGCCATGAAGGAGTGTGCTTAGTCTTTTCTTATTAGGCCTTATCATTATTCCTCATGAATGTTTCATGTTATGCATACACTCCATGATGGCACATGCATGTCTCTCACTCATAGCAAGTATGCATGCTTATCCTCACTCTTGTCAAGGTTACCTCCATGTACACTACACACAGTTCCACAAATTTCCAGCATGTTAAAGATGTCCAATACTTTACTTTTTAAGTTATTTTTGTTTGCTTTGAGTGTATATGCCACATGGATTGGCCGCTGAGACTAGGGCATCGCCTTTCGGGCCACTCTTTCTCCTCTTGATGTGGGGAGAAAGAGCTGCCATTTTTACCATTAAAGAGACATTGTTGATCTCTTTTAATTGCTGGGAATTCATCCCAATATCGAGGGGAAGGCCCCTAGCCTCATCCCCTCCTCTCTCTTGGCTTAAAATCATACTCAAATTAGCTAATTAGGCCAAACACCCCAAGGTTAGACCACTGTGGGCCTACCTAGGGGCCCACAGTAACCCTGGTTACCCCAGAGAACCAGTGAGCCCAATCCCCCTCCAAAAATTACATTTTTATGATTTATTATGCTTGATCAAAACTCAGTTCGGTCAAGCAATTATTTGTTCATAGCCGAACAATTATTTGTTTATAGCCGAACAATTATTTGTTCGGTCAAGCAATTATTTGTTCATAGCAATTATTTGTTCTACTTATTTTTAGTATGACTGAAATTTAATTTCGATCATGACCAAATAGGGTTTGACCGAACTATCTTTTCGGTCAAACCCAGAAAAAACTAGAAAATGTAGCTTTTGGATTTATTTTAATTATTTATATCCTGTTTAATTAATCTAATTGATCCAACAAGGTTTTAGGGTTCTTTTATAACCCAAAATGGGCCTTGGGCATGTTGGGCCCAGAGTGGACACCGATGGGCCTTCCTACAGGGCCCACCCCTTTCGACTAACTTTGATTAATTAAACAAGAATTAACCTAATTGAGGGTAATACCCCCTTTTGAGGCCCAATGAAAGCCCAATTGGATATATGCTTGGTAATTCTTAGATGGTTTGGCCGAGACATCGAGTGTGGACCTATCGGGCCCCATCTCTTTATTTAAAGAGAGTCCATCCAACAAATCAAGAAAGGAAAGGGATAAACATCCCATAACTTTAAAAGCCTTAGGTTTTCAAACCTAAGCCTAGGAGATAGGCCCCAAGCCCATCCCTAGTCCAACTGGACCAAACTAAAGCTAAGATAATAAGATTGAAGAAAGTCATTGTGAGGCCTACTAAAGGGGTCCATAGATCATCCAGGCTCACTAATGGCATAAAGCTTAAATCTAATCTCTTTTAAATCTTAACCTAATAAAGTTAATCAAACTTAACCAAAACCCAAAAGGGCTTTTAGGCATATATTAAGCCCATGAAAGGGACATGTGGTCTATACCTTAGCCCATCTGGGATTCTGCAGGCCTTTCAACGAGACTTGCCGCATAAGACCAAGTGCACTTAATAAAGAAGATAAAACCAAATAAGGGGACCTACACCACTCATGTGGTCCCCACATAGACCTAAATCAACGAATGCATATCTGTTTAGGACGGGTGAGACATAATGAGTTGACTCTACAAAAATTAACCAGGATGACCCGTGGGACCCGTCACCCGACGGGGCGGACCGGGGTGTCTATGGACTTCCCTGGACTATAATCGAGAACTTATTTGAAATCTCAAGCCGCAGACCACCTAATAGGCAAACACTAGGCACCAATGTGGCTGCCTGCACCCCATTAGGCAGTGGCGACTCCCATTCCCCCATTTTCCTTCCCAATCCAGAAAGAACCCAAACCCTTGTGCTTTCGTCAAATATCACGCCGGGGACCATAAATCCTAAAAGGAGGCACGCACCCAAGTGCGCCTCCCAGTGCAGCCCGCAGATCGATGCGCGCACACCTAGATTCCATTTGGGGGATCATGAAGGATGATCCCTCTCTTGGATTTGGTTCTTGGGTTAAAACATGATTTTTAGGGGTGTTAAACTTTGAGTTAGTTTGAAGGTTTTAAAAAGGGGTTCCATTGGGCTTGATGACAACCCAAGAGAGTCAAAATAACTTGAAGTTCCCATTTAAGGGGACTTGGGTTAAGCAAGATGTGTTTGGGCCCCATTTGAAGGCTCGCAAGGATGTATTATTGGGCCTAGGGTAAGGCCCAAGTCCCAAAGTGGGTCCTGGTTATCCAAAACCCTATTGGTTTGGTGGTGCACCTTTAGGAATTGATTTTTATCTTGTCTGATTAAGAAAAATCAGATTCTGCAATTCTCTGTTATCAAACCGTATACTCAGACCGGTTCGGTCTCAACCGTATGGTTAAGAAAAATCAGATTCTGCAATTCTCTGTTATCAAACCGTATACATCATACGGTTGAGACCGAACCGGTCTGAGTATACGGTTTGCACAGAGTTAGGCTGAAACTTGATTTCTCAAGGGGAAGCTGGGTTAATTTTAAGCATGCTATATCGATGATTCTAAGGGTTTTTGAATCAAAGGGGGAGGGAAGAAGGCTTGGGACCTCTCCCTCCTTTTCTCAAGTGACAACTTCAAATTTTTAGGTGGGGATAGGGTTTCCCCACCTTGGTTTTAAGCAAATGGGGCTAGTCCCTTCTAGAGGGGGACTAACCACAAGGGCCCGAAAGGCCTTGCTTGATAATCACGGCCAAACTATGCATGCATATAAAAGAACAGGATAAGAACAATAAAACACAATATTTGATATAGAAAGCATGCCAAAAAGCTATGTGAGTGTGTGCTCAAACATAAATTGTGCATAGATCATGATCATATGTAGGTGTGTGTACATGCAAGGTGTACATGCAAAGTCACATGCTCACACTATCAGTTCCATGGATTATCTTATATAAATCCATATTAAAATCTCCTAAGGAAGCATTTAAAGAAAGGATGATGGGGGATTTAAAGGGGGTACATTAGATGGAGGAGATGGAGAACATGCTCTCCCTTAAAAGGTCAAAATGAACCAAATTGATACTTTAAATGACCCTACTATGCTCTCGTGTCCTCTCGTTTAGACCACCCCTTCTCCCCTCACCATGGGAGTTTCTTCTTAATAAGAATAGAGTGGAATAAGAGAAGAGGGAGATGAGGAAACCATAGGACATACTAAGAATAAGCATGCAATTCCTAAAACATGCTCAAAAAGACATGGATTTCATATATGTTGAATAGACAATAACAAGGAAGCTTACCTTGAAAGGATAGAACTTTTTGAAGGTGTTTGGAGTCTCTTGAAGTGTGGACAGCAGGAGGAGAGCTTCCCAAACACTCTTGGTTGAGACAGAGAATGGAAGAGATAGGGTGTGGTTTAAGGCGAATGGGAGGGGTTGAAGGTGTTGGAAGGGCTTGGGGAAGAGGAGGTAGCTTTCTAATTCATGGGAGAGACCAGTGAATGAACCAACAAGATGCCAACCCCCTGCACAAAGGTGCAAGCCCGTATTTATAGGCAAAGTTCACAACCGTATATAATATACAGTTTGGTCAAAACCGTATACTCTATATGGTTTTTCCTGTCTTGTCTGCAATTATTAGATTTGTCCACGTGACAAATTCGCTCAGAGGATAAGATTTTGATCAAATCTTCCAAAACTGTATTGGAAGTACGGTTTTATTATTTTCAGTTCATTTTTGTCAAACCATATTGCTCAATACAGTTTATTTGATTTCTCTTGATTTGATTTGATTTTCTAGCAGATTTCTGACAAGATTTGCGAATCTTCTGACCGTATATGGTATACGGTCAAGGCATGACCGTATATAGTAAACGGTTAGTCATATTCGCTAAAAAATTTGCCATCATTAGAGGAAAATTTCTTTTTTCTCCCTCCTAGCTGTCTGATTTGTTGTGAGATGACTTCTCATAAATGAGAGAATCAACCTTTGATTTTATTAATTAAATAATTAAGATTTTTTAGGAAATAATATTATTTTAATCAAGATATTTTCTTTTTTTGTTTTGTCCTTTCTATATTTTGTCCTTTAGCCCTTTAATTTACCATGTGGCTTGCACATTTGCCACGTGGACAGAATTTTGTATTTATTTACAGTTTTGCCCTTCGGGTTGTTTTGCTCATATTTTCTTCATTTGGACTCCGATTCTGGCAATCTCAGTTGCATTGGAATCATGTCGGGATTTCCTATCCATTGGGGCAGGGTATGGCAGTCAATTCAAGCTTAATCAAAAAGTCAATTTCTGCTCGCCATGGTTTTACCTGTCTTTTAGGGTTTTTATTTTTGACTTTTAGAGGGGGTGCAAAAATGAGGTGCTTACAAGGCCAATTAATTCTAATTAAAATATGATTCCCAACTATGCCACACTATCATACATCATAAATATAACCAATATAAATAAGGATAATTACATATATAGCCTTACCTCTTTAGATTCAAATCCAACCGTTAGATCATCTCTAAAATTTTCAAATTATTCCTCCTCTTCATTGCCTACATATCAATCACTTTAGATCATTAATAATCATCCATAGATTAACCAAAATAAATAAATAGTGAAAATCAAGGTATTACACCAAATTACATATATTTTGATTTTAAACTTTTTTTTATGGTATTTCAACTCAAAGATCAACTAGATTAGGGTATTTTAAAAGTGTTTACATTGGTAAAAGTATTTTTGGTATTTTTATAAAGATTTTGGATACGTTTAATTAAAAAGAGTCTAGTTTAGATGTTATAGCATACTAAATAGATTTCTTTATAAATTTATTTGATTAAAATGTTTTCTGCACTTGTATTTGAATTTTACTAAAAAGAGTCTAGTTTAGATGTTTAAACATACTAAATGGATTCCTTTATAAATTTATTTGATTTAAATGCTTTCTACACTTATATTTGAAATATTTGAAATGGTTTTCAAGAATCCTGAGGTAGAATAGTTCATTTTCCCTCTGTTTATCTCCGAGTCGATTGTTTCACTCGTATGTAGCTTGAGATGAGTATTGTTCTTTTCTTCCATGTATCTTAGAGTGGATGTATGCCTTGTTAGGCACGATATTTGTTCTCAGTGTCTAGTAGGCATAGCTAGTTATGGATCCATAGTTTAACTAGGTAGTGAAGTTGTTAACCTTGTTTCCATCTATGCTCCCACCATGTATCTCGGTGAGGCCTTCTTTTATCTGGCTGTGTTGTAGCAATCCAACCCATTTTGTATCTCAGCGAGGTCTTTCTCTTAAGTTACCCACTGTGTATCTTGGTCTGGTATTCCCCTATTGGTTATTATTGCAGTTGGACTGGATTGTACTTGCCAACCCAATATTGTATCTAGTTGGGTGATCTACAATAAAACGATGATCATGTATCTCGGCTTCGCACGTAAATTATGAGGTGGATGTAAAACCTTGGATTTTCCTAAAATAAAATAAATTAAATAAGCCTAAATATATAGAGAAATTAAGATTTAATTTAGGTATTCGAGGAATAACAATATAATCCAAGAGATATTAGAAATTAAATGAATAAATAATAATTTTGAGTAATTAGGAAATTAAATTGTAACTCCAAATTAATTAGAAAAAAAGGAGGATGATTTCGATAAATTGGGAGAGTAAATTAAATATAGAGGATTGGAGAAGATAGGTATTAATCCAAGTGCATTATAGGGTTAAGATTGATGTGAGGAATAAAGAGGAGAATTTTTGGAAAAAGATTCAAAGGTTAAATATGGAATTTCAAGGAAGGGTATTTTGGTCATTTTCCAATTAGCCAAATTAATATATTGAGTAATTAAACAATTATTAGACTTGAAATATTTAATTAGACTTAATTTGGGTTAGGTTTGAATTTAAATAGCAAATTATGGCTTAAAGGTAGGAAAAAGGGTATATTGGTGATTATGGTTGATCAGGAGCCTTAAATTTGGGGGACAAGAGGAGCTTTGGGGTGTTTTAGTAATATTTTAAAATAAGGAATTAAATATGCACGAAAATTAGCTAGAAAGAAGATTTTAGATAGTGAGAGATTTAATTGGTATAGTATTAGTAGAGAATTAGAAGGTGGAGAAAAAGTAGGAATTTATTTAGAAGGTCTCCTAAACCTATTAGGACTTCTAATTAAGTGAGCTTATAAAAGGGAAGGTCTAGGGAAGGTTTATGGTTTTTAGCAAGTAAAAAATAAGGAGACAAAAGAGGGGAATTCGTGCTTGGGCTTGGAGAAAAATAAGGGAAAGAAGTTAGAAGAGAAAAGGAGGAGATTCTACAAAGAAAGAGGAGTTGCATAGATGGCCGACCAGCCAACTTCGAACGACGAGCTAGGAAGATCCAACTGTTGGAATGGGCTGAAATTTTAGGGTTTTGATCTACTCATGAGGGACTTCAATCTGAACGGCGGAGATTGGATTTGGAGGAGTTTAAGGTGGTGCGATCAAGCTCAGAAAATGGCTAGGCGAGCAGATTTCAGGACAGACAGTTCATGTAATGAGGCAAGTAGCAAACACTTAGAAAACTGGAGGAATTGCATGATTTTCGAGTTTTATTATTTAGATATAATATGAGATGATTTAGAAACAAACCATGTTCGTTTAGACAAGGGTTTTCGTAGGTGTTATGTGTTTGTTTGGGTTTTCTCCAAAACTGTTAAAGTATGGTTATATGATTAGTTTTGATACAATTTGATTATAAACGAAGTTTTATTTTGTTTAAATTGTTCTAACTTGTTTATAAAGTGTTTTAGAATGATTTAGAATGGATTTGATGCATTGGATATTGAGTTGTGGAATTTTTATTGAATTTCGTAAACTTGTAGATTTTTTTAACGTATTGGGCCGCTTGAGCAGTTGCTCGAGCGCCCTATGTGATTATTCAAAACCCGAGAGCTATTTTCCCAGATTGAATTATCGCCTGAATAGTCGCTCGAGCGACCAACCCTGAAACGACCGAAATGTAAGGCCGTTCGAGCGCCCAACTGCCGCTCGAGCGCTTTGTCTGTCAGATTTTGGAAATTTGTCTTCCAACCTAGTTTTTCACTACGGAATTATTGTTATCCATTTTTAAACTTTGTACCATCAATTTTATGGTGTTTGGAGATTGTTTGCATTGGTGGATGTTTAAAATTCATTTTTATAATAAATTTGGGTAGATTTTACCAAAGAGGCTTTTCAACTTAATACCTTTGTTCCAAACAATTCTATTCTTAACCAAACTTGATTCTAAGAGTTTCTACACCTGTATTTGGTCTATCTGGACATGTTTTGAGTTCCAAATGATTTTACATATACCTGGATTATTTTGCCCATTGAAACCGTGATCTTGAGGCATGTATTTGACTCCACTTGTGTGGGTTTTTGGGTCACAGTTGTGACAAGGCAGGTGCCTGGTTTATTATTTCCGCAGGGCAGATTTGGTTATTTGTTTATCCTCAGTCCGTGTATTCGGCGGGATAATTCCTCAATCCGTGTACTTGGTGGGAAGCTGGTTACTTTTGGTTATCCTCAGTCCGTGTACTCGGCAGGATATTTCCTCAATCCGTGTACTCAGTGGGAAGCTGGTTACTTGTTATTTGGTTTACTTCCTCAGTCTGTGTACTCGGCGGGAAGCTTGTTGTTTTGTGGCTGGTGTCTTTTATCCTAAGTTCGTGTATTCGGCGGGATACTTCCTAGTGGTTGTGATTACTTTTCATTGTGTGATGTTACAGGGTGGTATGCTGTTTACCGTGATTTATATATTATCTTTTTTCTAGTTGTTGTTTTGGTTTAATTGTACACCTCATGAATTATTTTATATAAACATGGACTGATTTCATGCATGCACCTTGCTACTTGTTGAGATTTCTTCTCACTCTAGTTTCCCCAAATTTTCAAGTATTCTTGGTGAGGACGACAACATTGGGCTAGTATGAAAAAAAGGGGTAGCCAGTTAGTTGTAAATTAGATTCATAAGTTAAAGAAAGTATGTAAATGTTAAAGATTAGTTGTTAGTGGATATTATTTCTTGTTTCCACATATAACTCTGATGATGTAATTAATAAAGGATTTAATTTGATCTGGATTTTAGTTGCTTTTGTTACTTATCATAACACCTCGGGTCCGGAAAATTCAACCTGGATCTGGGGCGTTACAGTGGCAATTGAGGCAAGTCTTAGCTTTGCAAAGATATCAGTTCATGAGTCCTGTGATACCACATATCACGCGAATTTGATTTGAAATAAAGAAACTTAAGTTTTGGAAATACATGGACATTTGTTTATTGAAGTAACATTTATAATTGGGTTGTTTGATATTGTTATATTGTTTATTGTTATACTATTTTTAACATTATGTTGTGTTCTGCAAATGTTATAAAATTGTTTTATTCATGCATGATGTTATTTGCTAAGAAGTTATGTCTCATACTTGTTTTTAAATGTTTTGTTTTTCAGATACTCCAGGAAAGGACGTAAACATTTGGGTAGAGACACCGAGTGATAGTGAGGATCATCAAGATGATTATTTAGAGGAGGACTACTATTGTTTAATGTAGGATAGTGGATCATTGTTATTAGAGGATTTTATTTTTAGTTTTATGGTTTTTATGAGTTAGAAAGTGAGTTTGAGAGATTGTAGTTGACCCTTATTTCCAGAATTTTATTTGGAACCTGAGTTATTAAACATATATTTGATGGAAAATGAAGTATTAGTGTTTTTAGTTTCCATTCTTCTGTACTATGATGATTTTAATATTGTTTAACTTTGGAAGTTAGTAGATTTGGGCCCATGAATAGTACCTTTGGATTTGGTTTTGTATGTTTAATGAATAAATCCATATCTGGGGTGCTAAATTTCTTCTTTATTTTGGCAACTTTTTGTTTGTCAAATAGAGGAATATCCACTTTTCTTTCAAAGCATAATTTAGCAGTTGTGTTACTACTAAATTGTTCAAAAACTCTTGCTGAGAAGAAATTGAACTTTGACACTTTGTAATTGTTGACAAATCTTGTCCTTTTGACAATTCTTCTAATTGTTGATCTGTAAAGGAAATTTCTTCTCCTATTACATCTCATAATCTTAAAGTGCTTATTTCTTCTTATGTAATTTCTTGTATATCATGCATAAAGATATATCCTTGTTCCAATTCTGTTGATTCATCATTGGATGACAATTCAGAAATGATATCTTCTATATATGTGATTTCTTCACCATATAAAATTTCAAAATCTTGTTTCTCAAGCATCTTAATCATTTTCAGTGCACTTTTTCCTTTTTTTTTAGGACATTGTGGTGCAAATGCAATATGACATATTTCATTGCAAATATAACATTTACAATAAGATTGCTTATTTTTAGAAGATTTTCTTTTTCTAACATATTTTCTTTTCTTAGAAAGTTGCTTTTTCCTTTCCAAGGTTTCTATTTAAATTTTTTATTCTCATGTAATTTCCTTGTTCTAGGAAGATTACAACCTATTTTCCAGTTTTCTTTCAGAATTTTGTCACAGCATTGTTGACTATATTTTGTCTAGAAAATTTGGTTTTTTACCTGCTTTTTAGCCTTGAATTCAATACACCTGTTAGAGATAAATCTCAGAACAAATTTTTTTTTTAAAACATAAATTATCCAATTTACCTAATTTTTGTAGATATTTTGGAAATTTTTCAATAGTTAACTCATCCCATGGATTTGGAAATCTATGGAAGAATTGTTCAAGTCAATATATATTTGCAGGTGGTTTTAACTTGAAATAATATTTTTTAAATAGCTTGACATGATCTTCAAGTTGACAGATATTACATAATTTTAATTTGCTTAATACATAATTCGCATCTTGTTGCAAGAGTGGTTCTCCTGCATATCCACATATTTTTTTTAATTTAATCACACAATATTCATTCAAAATTTCCTCAAAATTTATAAATGAACTTAGCAAAGCATGTTTTTGTTCTTTACCTTCTTTGGTCTTTTCCCCACTGTTTTAACCACTGCAAAACATCTCCTTGAAGTGTTGCAGCAATATAGTCTAAGAACTTTTCTTTAGTCCATACACCTTTATAATTGGTAATTAGAATAGACAGGGATTGTGTCCATTTGTCTATAACCTTTTCTTGATCCTTCAATGGTATATTCTATAGGTTAAAGTAGGTTCCATTTTGAGCTATAATCTACTTGTTCAGATCATCTCTTCTAGTGTAAAACCTTGGAATTTCCTAATATAATTGTGCGCGCGTCGGAAACGCCGCACAGGAAGGTTCGAAGTCACCTCCGCTTGATGGGGGTGCAGGCGGACACCTGGGTGCCTAATCTTGTCTATTGGGCTTGGTCTGTGGCTTGAGATTCTAAGTAGGGTCTCGGTTGTGGTTTGGGGAAGTTCGTAGACACCTTAGACCACCCCCGTCGGATGACGAGTCCCGTGGGTTCCTTGGTTTGAGTCAGCTTATTTTGATTCTCACCCGATTCCTAATCTGGCATGCTATTTGGTTAAGTCTGGCGGGACCACCTGAGTGGTGTGGGTCCCTTTAATCACTTTTATCTTGCTTATTTAAAGTGATCTGGGTCTGACTGGGTGGGCCCCGTTGGAGGGCCCACGGTATTCTTGGTGGACTTGGTTAAACCCGCATTCCCCTGGTGGGCCTCAATCTATCCTGAGAGGCCCTTTGGGCTTTGGTGAATTCAATTGATTTTATTTTTAGGGTTCCAGTTGAATTCTAAGTGGTTTTCATGCAAAGGTGGGCCGGAATTTGTTTATAGACCCATTGGGTGGGCCCACAGGGGTTGCCAATGGTTTATTGAAATTTATCTTCTTTAAGCTCTCAAAGGGGGCTAGACCATGGGCTTGGGCCCGTTGGTCTAGACTTGGACCGGATGGTCCATGGTTTAGTGGGTCAGGGTATTGGACTCTGCCCTGTTGGGTTGATGGGCTTAGTGGGCCTGATAGGCCCGTGCCCGCAGTCACGGCCAAACCATTCTTACATTAACCAGCATGCTTCACTTTTTGGACTTTGGTGGGCCTCGTTAGGGTTCGGCCCACTTAGTTCATTTTAATTATCTTGCTTTATTTTTAGATATGATCTTGGACTGGGTGGGCCCCGTTGGAAGGCCCACAAAGAAGTCAGGTTGGGCTTGCAAGCCCGTGTACCATCTTGGAAACCCTATTGGTTCAACTGGTTCAATTCACATGGCATAGCAAATTAGCAAACACTTAGAAAATCAAGTTTTTGGCAAATTTTGAAGGTAACTGAAATTTTATTTTGGTTAAACATGAATACTAGCATAACCGAAATTGGATTTCGGTTAAGCCACAGAAAGCCCTTGACCGACCTGAGTTTTCGGGCAACCTGCTAAAACTCATTTTGTCATTTTTTTGAGCACAGAACTGGCTCCTGGGGTTTGTGAACATGAATGGTGTCTCTATGGGCCCCTGGGTGGGCCCACAATGGTTCGAATGGAGCTATTAGGCTCACTTTTTGGGGTTTTCAAGGATCAAAACAATAGGGGGAATCAAAGGTCTTCTTCCCCCTTTTCCAAACCAAAGAAAGGACTAACCAGGGATTTGAGTGTCCCTGGTTTGTTTTCCCTTGCTCTAAAACAGACCATCATGCTTACACAAAGACGAGTGAAAAACCAGTAACTACTAACCTCGGCATGCTTCTCATGCATTTCATGGTTGCAAAACAATGATTCGAAACATGATAAAAACCTTATTGAAAATGCATGCATGAAAACAGTGGGAAAAGCATGCAATCATACAAAGCTAAAATCATGGCATACATACTTTAAATCCTAATGATTGACAAGACTTTATACATGCATACGATAGCAAGTAGGCATACATCTCATGTATTTTAGCATATCAATATTACTTCATTAAACCTAGAAAGAAGTTGACATCTAAGGAAGGGAAAGGGAGGGGGCTTATGCCAGGGTTACATAGGATTTCAAGTGAGAGGAACATGCTCCTCATGCTGACATAAAACCAACGACCATGCCCTTAAAACAGTGATCGAATGGGGGTGGTATGACCACTTTAAACCAACCAAAATGCCCTCCCTACTTCTCTTTTACCGACCCAAAAAACACATCCCTTACCATGGGAGATCCACCTTGTGGAGAGAGAACTTGGGAGGAGGGGAAAGGGGAGGGAGGAGCCAAAGTGAACCAAAGAACACTAGGTGGTAGTGCAAAAATACATCAATATGCTCCAACTCCCATAAAAATCACATATGTTAAACAAAAATCATAGGGAAGTCATACCTTAAGGTTGGAATACTCTTTGGAGGTGTGCTTGAGGCTCCTTGTGGCACTGAGCTTCCGGACAACACCTCTTCTCATCCAAATGATCTCCAAGACCTCCTCCAAGTGCTAGAAATAAAGAAAGGTGGTAGGGAAAGGGCTTGGGAGGGGTTAGATTAGGGTTTCAGGTGTTTCGGAAGGGTGGAGAGGGTAGAGGGGAGAGATACAAGCAGGGTTGGGTGGGGGAAAAATTCGGGTAGCAGCCAACCCCAAGCCAAATGACTGGGGTCCCTATTTATAAACAGAGAAAAGGTAACCGAAATTAAATTTCGGTTACACTGATTTTTCAGTATAATCGAAATTTAATTTCAGTTATACTATTTTTCTTTGTAACCGAAATTAAATTTCGGTTACTTTTGCACTTGATTAGCAATTAATTCTTGTCAGGTACGGATTCAGACAATCTGTCGGGCAATTTTTGCATTTATTTTAAGAACCGGAATTAAATTTCAGTTATTCTGCCAATATTTTTTATATTTACATATTACCCCCTGGATTTGACCGATTTGATCGATTTGACACTTGAGATAACTGCAGATTGCCCATGCGCAATTTTAATTTAATCCCTGAGATATTTTGCAGGTTTTGGATATTTACAAATTGCCCCTCAAGATATTTATCTGCGTTTCTCGCCACGTGTGCAGTTCCTTTGCCACGTGGGCGGTTTCCGACAATGTTGCCCGGAAACTTCAACTGATCATATCTCCCTCATCCGGACTCCGATTTGAGCAAACTCAGTTGCGTTAGAATCGTATCGGAGTCCTATATTCAATGGGGTAGGGTTAAGCACCTGATTTGGGGTTTAGCAAAAAGTCAACTTTCGGCTCCCCCTCAAGTTTGACCGGCCTGCAGATCCTTTATCCGGGCTCCGATTCCAGCAAACTTAGTTGCGTTGGAACCATGTCGGGATTCTTTATCCATTGGGATCCTCTATCTGTGTGGTTTCTCCGTTCAAATCTGAATCTATTCCTTGCAAATCATACTTGTTTTCTCTTGAACACCAGCGGCTAGTTCTATAGTGGTTGAAAGTTTGTTTTAGTTAAATTTAAATGTGCATAAACCATGGAAGAGATTAAATTGATACGGGTGATTGATTTTACTGAAAATGCTGTTTGAAATGAGAATGGGCGTCTAATTCTATAGAAATGATTTCCATGTTTCAATTAAATTCAATTAGATGTATATTGGTTGTTTAGAGTGATAGAAATATGGTGGGCATGGTTTGGAAGTGGAAAAATAGGGCAGCCTAGGATAAGAACGAGTTGCCGCAAGCCTGGGCTCCATTTTTTACTAGGCAATCAGCGCCCTGTGGTTGGCACCCATTGTACAGGGTTGGCACCCAGGTAGGCGCTGGTCAGCGCCTAGCCTAGAAAAAGGTCATTTTGACAATTTTTCACCCCCTTTCTTCTCCAACCCTTTTCCAAATAACCCGAGCCTTCTACACAGCACCCTTATTTACCTGAAAGACATTTAAGTAAATGTCCTGTGTATTTATTTACATGTAAATAAGGTTTTACCCCCCATTTTTAACCAATAAAAATACTCCCAAGGCCCAATTCCCAACCAATAAAACGTCAACTTTCATGCCTAAATTTCTAGTTTTCCCGATTTTTATCAAAAATCCCGTTTTGAGTTTGATACCCAAATGAGTGATTCAGAAGCCCATAAAATTCCAGAAGATTTGTTTACTCTTCATTAGACTATAACCAGAATTTGAGCCCGAAACTCCTCGTGGATTTGTCTAAGGAAATTATATACCCAAAAGTCAACGTTTTTAACCAGACTTCGAATATTTTTTAGGTCCAAAACTTTTTGCCTCAGAATCGATTGATTTTTGGTATAGTGGCCTTATTGGGGATCCTAAGACTATTCCACTCAACCAAAATGTGTTTTGAGAATTTTATGACACGATTTTGGAAAGAGTTACATTGAATTGGGTTTTCTTGCGGATTTCATGAATGAGATTTTAAATCGAATATGAAAGGGATTTGGATTTTGGATTTGATTTGTTTTTCCTCGATGTACTTGGAGAGACGTTTTGAGATGCCCATGTACTTGGGTAGATACTATACATCTGTGTACTCAGAGATGCCCCGTGTACTCAGGATGATATGTTCGAGATTGAGATGATGAGTTGTACGTGCCTGATTTCATGGATTGGTTTTGGTTTTAGAATCTAGTAGGCATAACACTATATGGATCCATTTAGGAGCTAGGTAGTGGAAAGGATTGTTCTTTGCTAGTTGTAATTCCTTGTCCAGGCACGCGTGTTCCACCGCGTACTCGGTGAGGCCTTATCGTGTAATTAGAAGGCTGCGGCTATCCCTCATTTTATCGTGTACTCAGACTATAACTGGATAGTACATGCCAACCCCTGTGAAACCTCGTTCCAATATCCCTAGCATACCCTAATCAGGGAGCTTGATGTGTAAGTGCAGCTGGAGAAGATCAAGCCTAAAGCCAGTCAAAGTGGCTAAGCCCCGGGCTGTCAGCAACCTGTGAAGGTGAGCATCTTCCATGTGGTTAAATAAGATTCCCTAAAGCGAGAAAATATGCTAAGTGTTGGTGTTATGTGCAATATAGGGAGGAGTGGCAAACTTGTAAAATGTAGTGTTTGCGGGAAGTCACTTAAGTGGATAGAAGCCCCAAGGAAAGGCTATTCACGACCAACCCATTTTCCCAAACCCTTTTCTCTCTTCCCCTTCTCTCCCACACTCATCTTCTTCCCCCATTTCCTCATCACCTTTCCCCCCATTTTCATCCCCCATCTATTTCAAACCCATTTGAAGAGTTGTTGGCAAGAAAAGAGAAAGAAGAACACCACAAGAAGCCATTCTTTTTTGGAGCTTTGCTTGGAGTTTTGTGAGAAATCAACCAAGAAGCAAGCAAGGAGCTGTTCGTGAGTTGCATTGGAGGCTAAACAACTTGCTCAAGTGTTTGCAAGAGGAAAGCAACACCACCCCAACATTATTTTCCCAATTTCGGCCAAATCGCATGTTTAGATGAATGTTAGGGTTGAGATGTGAAAACGAGTCCTGGGCCAAATGGGAGGGATTTCTTTGAGGAGTTTTGTTGGTAATGGATTTCTACACATGCTAGGAGTAATTTAGAGCCCAAAAACATCAGGAATGAGTGAGATTTGAGAAAGGTCAAAATCCCCAAAAGTTCGGATTTCGTGAACTGTCAAAAACCCAGCCGCCTGAGCAGCCACTCAACCGCGGCATTGGGCGGTAGTTTTAGGTAGTTTAAGAAGTGATTTAAGGCATGGCCGCTCGAGCAACACTCGAGCGACTGTTCTAGCGATTGTATTAACAGAAGAACCCGAGAGCAAATATTTGGCTGCTCGAAGCAGGCTTGAGAGACCTATCGAGCGCCCTTACCAGATTTTCCCATTTTTGGATTTTCAATTGGAAGATTTTGGCATATCCCTTGGGACCAACCATGCCCCTGGGTTTGCTTATAAATAGAGGGCCTCTCCTCAAGCAAAGGACCAAGAATCTGAAGCCTGAAGAGCTCCAAGTGAAGAAGGGAATCCTTGCTTTTTGCTTTCTCAATCCAGGTAGGTCCCTTTTCTTTTTTATTTTCTGTTTTTAATTCTAGAGATAGTTAGATCTTCTCCATTTCTGTAGAATAAGGCCTTCTTATGTTTATATCCCCAAACCTGCCTCCAAGTACCTCAAGACTCCTCTCTAGCTGTAAAGCGTGAAGAGAGAGCTAGGGGAAAGGGGAACGGGTGGATTCTTAGAATAGAACCCTATAATTTGTTCTTCTCTTTTTTGTAGAATAAGGCCTCTTGTTTGTGTTTGTATTTCCAAACCTACCTCCAAGTACCTCAAGACCCCTCTCTAGTCGTAAAACGAGAAGAGAGAGATAGGGGAAAAGAGAATAGGTGGATCCGTAGGGTAGACCCCCATGTGCTATAATCTGTGATATGTGGTTTTTATTACTCTGTGGATGTTATGTAAGTGTTTTATTCTGAATCTGGAGGAATCCTATGGATCCAGGTTGTTTATAGCATGAGATCCCCATTTCCCCCTATATTTTGGATTTTTCACACCATTGCACCTACATCACTGTTTTGGTGATATTTGGCTAGGATTCTGGATCTACCATGATCTATATGGTAGATCTAAAACCAAAAGCTTGAAAGTAACCTATTGGGTTTCATGATATGATTTTGGTTGTTTTAATCTTGGAGAAAGGATCCTATGGTCTAAACTCTCCCTTTTGATGTTTTTTTTCATCAACATGGGTTGATTGGGGTTCTATCTCTCCATTAATGAGAGATCTGGATCAGATCTGTACTCCAAAGAACTTTATTCTTCAATGTTTTAATCAAGAGATTTCAATCTGGTTTTTCAACCTTGTAATGGTTTAGCCTAAAGCTAGTTTATCAGGTTTCACTTTAGGATGGTTTTCTTTGATTTTTATCTCTATTTTATCTCTATCATGAAACCCGAGGAATGGTGTGATCATATTGAAAGTTTTGAATTAATCGGGATATTCATATGAAAAATCATACACTTTTACTTTTATGATATTTTTTATTTAAGCAAGCTTTCTTTGTTTTTAACATGAACAATACCTGGCAACCACCTTGTGTGGATGAATAGAGGTGCCTAACACCTTCCCTATTCATAACCTAATCCCCTTACCCATCTTTGGTTGTTTTTTGTTTTGAGTCATTTTTACTCTAATTTCTGTCTTTTTTTATTTGATTTGATATTTTGGTGTCCATTCATACCTAAACAGAATGGTGGCGACTCATTATTTTAACGAATCCCGTGTGATGATTAGGAAGTCATTAAATTGATTTTCCATGTCTCACAACTGGCGACTCCGCTGGGGACTTGTGGATTTCAGCCTTTTGGTGTATTTGTTCATGTTTTTTGTGTTTTGATTGGCTTGCTATTTTGTGTTCTTAAGCATGTTTGATATGTTTAAATCTGATTTATTGTTTAAAAGCTCATGGGGGTAGAAACATGTTTAATTCTGATTTATAGGATTGTTTCTAGAAACATGTGTAGGGGGTTTGTTTTGCCAAACCATGCTCATTTCTTGCTGTATTTTCATGATAGCATGTTTTAATTTTCAGCATGTTCTCCACGATGTATTATTTGGTTGTATAACATGATCACATGTTTGCATGATTGGGTGATTTTTATGAGCATGCTTAGGTGCTATAGGATTGCTTTGTTTACTTATGTTTATTTGTTTTAAATATGTTTCCTGTTATGCCTTGGTTTGTATATATGCATGGCTGCGAAAAAGAGTGGCAAGGGGCTGGGACGTTGTGAATGCACTCAATTTTTTTCAAATGCACTGTGCACATTTTACTTTTTACACAGCCTACCCATAACCTATAGCAAGTTGAACCTGAATTTGTGTAGCTTGGCGCAACGAGGTAGTTACTTCGGAAAGCGAAAGTGAAAACATTTACCTTAGAACTTTGAGTCAATGATGTGATAACAATGTGGATCTTTGATTCTGGTTATCACTAGACTTGAGATCTAAGTTGCCATTTAGCCAAAACCCAAAACCCCTACGCTTGAAGGTGGAGATACACGTTTTTAGCTAAAGTACATAATTACGTGGGGAAATGAGTTTGTAATTGAGGGAAGGCCGTTTACATGGTTCACAAGTCAAGGCATAATGTGGATGCTATATTGAAGGTAAACAAGGTAACAAGGTAACCTTAAGTTTAGCATTACTTTCATATCATTAAGTGTCATGGTGTCCATATGTTTGGGATGAAATTGTTCCCAATGAGGTATGTATCTTAAGATTGGTGTAGCCAATAGGAAGAGTTTTTAACTCTTCTCAGAATTGATCCTACCCAAAATTCATATAAGAGGCAACCAAAGGTACTAAATTCCTTAGTATGGTGTCTGATTTTGGAGGGAACATGTGCCCTCCTGAGCATGCATTTTTGCAAATAGGGTCAAAGTCCACTTTAGGACAGTTTAGAAGCCTTGCAAGGGTGAACCGTATGTTCGGATAAGCAATCAGAGTGATCAAATCGTGTAGAAAATGAAAAAAAAATGAAGAAAACACTGTAAACCGCATTTACTATGCGGGCAAGCCTTGCCCACATTTGTTATGCAGTCAAGGCTTGACCGCAATTCAAGTAGGGTCAAGGCCAGACCGCACTATATATGTGGTTTTCGCGGAAAATTCAATTTTAATAGTTTTTGCCACCAAATCTTGTTCCTTTAACCTTTAAGTGATGCAAACAATTAATAAACACTTCAATAAGGGTAAGGGGCATTCAAATTCTTTTAAACTCATTCAAATCAAAAGGTTAAGCTCTTTTTAGGAAATTTGACCTAATCTGAACATGTAACTTAACCCAATAGATGATAATGGAAAATGAGTATGAATAAAATGTTTCAAATAAAAATAAATAAATAAAATAAAATAAAAATGTGAAACAAAATTTCTTGAAGATTGAAAAAAAAAATCCCTGGGCCTCTAAAAGCCTTTGAATTTCAGACCTTTTTCAAAAATATTTCTAGGCTTCTGAAAGCCTTTAAATTTCAGAAATTTTTCAAAAATGTTCCTGGGCCTCTGAAAGCCTTAGAATTTCAGACCTTTTTCAAAAATATTGTTGGGCCTCTGAAAGCCTTAGAATTTCAGACTTTTTTCAAAAATATTGTTGGGCCTATGAAAGCCTTAGAATTTCAGACCTTTTTAAAAAATATCCCTGGGCCTTTGAAAGCCTTTGAATTTCAGACCTTTTTAAAAAATATTCCTGGGCCTCTGAAAGCTTTTGAATTTCAGACCTTTTACAAAATATTTCTAGGCCTCTGAAAGCCTTTGAATTTCAGACCTTTTTCAACTGCATAAGCCCTTGGAAGCTTGAATAATTCCAAGACACTCCATGATTTGTCTAAAAGCTTTTATTTTTAGATATTTCATATCCCTGTAGGACCTGTTGGAAGCCCTAAAATATTCCAACACATCTTTGGTTGGTCTTTTTCGTACCAATCAAATCCTTTGTGGGACCTGTTGGAAGCCCTAGAATATTCCAACACCTCTTTGGTTGGTATTTTTCGTACCAATCAATTCTTTTGTGGGACCTTTGGAAGCCCTAAAATATGCCAATAACCCTTTGATTGGTCTTTTTCGTACCAATCAAATCCTTTGTGGGACCTGTTGGAAGCCCTAAAATATTCCAACACCCCTTTGATTGGTCTTTTTCATACCGATCAATTCTTCTTGTGGGACCTTTGGAAGCCCTAAAATATTCCAACAACTCTTTGGTTGGTCCTTTTCGTACCAATCAATTCATGCCTTGTGGGACTTGTTGGAAGCCTTAAAATATTTTAACAACTCTTTGGATGGTCCTTTTCGTACCCACCAATTCATAGGCCTTTAGAAGCCTGGGTAATTCTAGAAACCTTTGCTTGGGCCATCTAAAAGCTTCTAAATTTTAGACAAATCATTTCTTTGGGCCGTCTAAAAGCCTCTGAATTTTAGACAAATCATTTCTATGGGCCGTCTAAAAGCCTTTGAATTTTAGACACAACCTTTTTGGGCCGTTTGAAAGCCTCTGAATTTCAAACATCAACTTCTTTGGGCTGTCTATAAGTCTCTGAATTATAGACACATATCATAGGCCTTCTAAAGCCTGAATTTAGAAAAATCATAGGACTTCTGAAAGCCTTTAAATTTCAGAACTCATATCTTGGGCCATCTAAAAGCCTCTGAATTTTAGACATTTCTCATTCTTTGGAGCATTTTGGAAGCCCTTAAATTTCATATTCTTTTGGATGGTAATTTGTACCAACCACTTCTCTTCAAGGTCAATTTCGGCCAAAACAAAGAAAAGAAAAAATATAAAAAAATAAAAAAACAAAAAAAATCCAAACTTGTGTTCACCTAACCTGCCTACATGCATTCATAGGTGTATGAATGAGATTAAATTGGTGCTGATATCTTTTTTTTATTTTTCTTTTTCCAAGTATCAAGATATTTGCAACCATAGCTCCCGTGACCAGATCAAGAGCTCGCACCATGAATCCCATTGAGAATCAAACCGATGTTCCTATTCAAGACTTTTCCCAGCTGCAAGAGCAAGTGGCAGGACTTGCCCAAATGCTAGAAAACTTACTGGCGGTGCAGGCCCAGTAAGTCCAAGCCCAGAACCAAGCCTCCACTTCCAACCAAGCATCTCCACCTCAAACCAACATTCCACCTCCAGTTTAACCTATTCCTGAACCCATTTCTGAACCTACCCCTGAACCTATACTGATCAGGGAGGAGACGGTTGAGTCTGAGAAAGAGAAGGAAAAAGAGAGAATGAGTGATGAGATGGAAAAGAAATTCATGCATAAGCTAGAGATGATTCAGGATGAACTGAGGAAGGTGAAAGGGGTGAATAACTTTGGAGGCACCAATTTCGAAGATTTGAATCTATATGCTTACCGGCCAAATTCAAGTGTCCGAACTTTGACAATTATGATGGCACGGGCAGCCCTATGAGCCATCTGAAGCTCTATTGTGGGGCCCTATGCCAATTCGATTGGGATGATGGCATACTGATACAGCTCTTCCAAAGGAGCTTGACTGGAACTGCTTTGAGGTGGTTTGCCACTTTAGACCATGGAAGGATTAGAAGGTGGAAGGACCTAGCGGATGCCTTCTTGGCCCAGTACAAGTTCAATTCTGAGATCATGCCAGATAGGTACTGTCAGCACCTCATTTTTGCACCCCCGAAAGTGCCGGAAATGCAAACCCTAGCAGAAAAGTCAAACCCTGAGGGGACAAAAAGTTGACTTTTTGATCAAGTGGTAATTTGCCACCTTGCTTGATCTCAATGGATAAATAATCCCGACACGGTTCCAACGCAACTGAGTTTGCTGAAATCGGAGTCCAGATGAAGGATTTGCAGGCCGGTCAAACTTGAGAGGGAGCAGAAATTGACTTTCTGCTAAACCCCGAATCAGCTGCTTAAACTTGTCTCAATGGATAGGGGACTCCGATACGATTCTAACGCAACTGAGTTTGCCCGAATCAGATTCCCAGATAAGAAGTTATGAGCAAAACAAGAAACCCTGAAAACTGCCCACGTGGCAAAAGAGCAGAAAAATATCTCAGGGGTAAATCCGTAAATATCCAAAATGTTGAAAATATCTCGAGGACTAATCCATGAATATCTGAAATTCCAAAAATATCCCAAGGACGAATCTGTAAATACTCAGGGATTAAATTTGTAAATATCAAAAAATCAAGATAATATCTCAGGGGCAAATCGGGAAAAATCTCAATATAACCAGAATTAATTTTCGGTTATACACAAAATGTGTATAACCAAAATTCAATTTCGGTTCATAAAGTAAAAATCCGAATCTTCTGACAGATTTCCCGACAAGATCTCGAATTTCTCATGATTGCATGTCGGGATAAGGCATGGTTCTTAGTATAACCAAAATTAATTTTCAGTTATACTATATTTCCTTCATAACCGGAATTTAATTCCGGTTACCTTTTTTTGCCTATAAAAGCTGCTCAGCAGCTCATTTTTGTTGGTTGGACATTTTGTTGCTCTGCCCTCTCTTCTTCCTCTGTCCGAAACCTTCTTCTTCTTCTTCCTAGCCCCTCTAAACCCTTCCATACTCCATCTAAGCCCCCTAAAACCCTTACCTACTCCTTCCTCATTCACTGGAAGACTCGAAGGAGGCTTGGGAGAGCTTGTGGGTGTGAGAAAGAGGAGTTCAAGCTGCCGGTTGAGCTTCAAGGGGACTCCATCATCATCCTAGGAGGTTTTCAACCTCAAGGTATGTCTCCCCATTGGTTTTTATTTAACATAAGTGAATTTTAGAATATTTGGAGCATGTGGATGCTATTTTGCACTACCATCTTGTTTCTTTTTGTGTTGGCTTGGTGCCTCCCTCTTTTGCTTTCCCTTATGTTCTCTCCAAGGTGTTAAACTCCCTCGGTAAGGGGAGGTAGTTTCAGTTAACTCAAAGGGGATGGTGAGAGGCCATTTGGCCTATGGGGTTAAAGTGTTCTTAACCTACTGTTTTGTGTATTTTATGTATTTGATTAAGGGAGCTTGTTCCCCTCCACCTTCGCTCTAATGTACCCCATAAACCCCCCAAATCCCTTCTTTGTCGTGCTATTTTTATCTTGCCATGAGATAGTGTTGCTTGGTGTTAGGATCCCCTTTTTGCATGTGTGAGTTGTATGCCTCACCCAGCCTCCATGCCATGATCCTTCATCTTACTTGTTGTTCTGTGTCTTACATGCACTTCTTCCCTCTCTTTGTTTACACTAGGCGTATGTGTGCACCCACACACACACGCACACACACATGTAGACAGCATGCTAGGTTTCCCCTCTAGTCATATGTCTTTGCATGGTATCATGATCCCCTTCCCTCTTTTGATCCCACATAGTCCCGAAGGAATGACCAAAGTGGCCATTCCCTTGTTGTCAATCCACTGTGGGCCCACACAGGGGCCCACATAGGCCCTATACATGTCCACAAGCACCATGGTTTGCTTTTTTGTTGAAAAATTGAAAAAGTGGTTTTCTGTAGGTTAACTGGAAACTCAGACTGGTTAAGAGTGTTTTCTGGCTTAACCAAAATCCAATTTCGGTTAAGCTAGAATTACAGTATAACCGAAATCCATTTTCGATTATACTGTATATTGTGTTTAACCGAAATCAATTTTCGGTTACTTTAAAAAGTTGATGAAAACCTGATTTTTTGAATGTTGCTGATTGGTTGTATTGCTTAAGCCGAACCGGGTGAACCAGCAGGGTTTCCGAGTCAACCGGAAATCCACTATGGGCCTTGGACTGCTTGAGTCCAGCTTGATTCATTGTGGGCCTTCCAACGGGGCCCACCCAGCCCAAACAACTCACTTTGTGTTAAATAAGATAAGTGAATTAATTGAGTGGGCCACACCATTTGAGGCCCATCGAAAGCCCGAATTGGATCATGTTTGCTTAGGATAGGTGGTTTGGCCGTGACCGTGGATACAGGCCTATCGGGCCCACTAAGCCCATTAAACCAAGCAAGGGTAGGGAGCCAACACCCTAACCCAGAAAGTCTTGGGCTTTCAAGCCCAAGCCTAGGTTATGGGCCCCAAGTCCATTCCTAGCCCATTTGGAGAGAAGATTAATCAAATCATTTGGCAACTGTTGTGAGGCCCACCAAAGGCATGTGGGCCGGACTCAGCCCACCAAGGAATCCGCGGGCCTTCCAACAGGGTCCGCCCAATCAGACTCAGATCACTCTAAGCTAAAAAGATAAAATCAAGTAAAGGGACCCACACCACTTTGGCGGTCCCGCAAGACTCAATAAAATGTGCATGTTGGAATAGGAATCGGGTGAGATAGACCAGAGTTGACTCAAACCAGGAAAATCTATGGGACCCGTCATCCGACGGGGTGGACTGGGGTGTCTATGGACTTCCCCAAACCGCAACCGAGAACTTGCTTAGAATCTCAAGCTGCAGATCGCCTAATAGAAAAACATAGGCACCCAGGTGTCTGCCTGCACCTCATTAGGTAGTGGTGACTCCAATTTCCTGATTTGCCCATCCGGAGGCATGCACAAATCCCGTGCGCTCGGCCGTGCGATTTTCACACGCGCATAGGTACGATGTGATGAGGATGAGCAAAAGTAAGGACGAATCTGTAAGGCAATATGCTAAAAGATGGAGGGAGACTGCCTCTCAGGTCAGGCCACCTATACTGGAGCCAGAAATGATCTCTACTTTCATCAGCACACTGGGGCAACCGTTTGACAGTCACTTGATGGGTCAAACTACCACCAACTTTGCTGCCCTAGTGCAAGTGGCAGACAGAATTGAAGATGGGATCAAGTCTGGGAAAATAGCTGATTACTCTGCAGTGTTGAACCAGGAAGCTTCCACCACTTTCTCTACACAGAAAAAGGAGAATGGTAATGGAAGAAAAAAATCTGAGGAAAGGAGATAAGTAGAAGTGAATATGGTGCAACTTCCCAAGGAACCTTTCAAATCAATGTCCATCCACCTCCTATCAAGCCAACCCATCAAGTTCCTTTGCTGCCTATCCAAATTAATGTCCCTTTTGCACAGCCTGTGAAGGAGGAAATAGAAGTAAGGAAGAGAAGGGAGTTTTCAAAACTGCCTATGAGACCATCTGAACTTTTGCCTACCTTACTTCAAAAGGGTTATGTGACTCTGAGGTTGCCAAATCCTCATGCAAGCAAAGGGAAGAATTATGATTCATCTGCAATCTGTGATTATCATATGAGCACTCCAGGGCATACCACAGATCGTTGCTTGGCCCTAAAGCATGCAATCCAAGATTTGTTGGATAATAATTCCTTATCATTCAATTCAGTCACACCCATCCCATCTACCAATAACAACGGGGCAGGTAGTTCAAATGCAGTAGGGGCAATTTTTCCAGGGAAAAAAGGATTTGACCCTTCTCAACTTATTGCTCCGGTTGGTACCACAATCTGAGTTTACTTTGAAAAAGAAGATGAATGGGGCCATGTGGAGAAAAAGACTCACACAGGGGCAGATTTTAAGCTGAAGTTGAAAGAAAATGAAATGACAGGTGAAAGGGCAGAGGAGGTGCAAACAATTCCCTTTGAGTAGTTTGAGCAAACAAATGGCCTAGCATTGGATGTTGAACAGGAATTTAGTATGGACGATAATAATTGTCTGAAGGGTATGGAATCACACTTCATACAAGAAGAAAATGAAGCAGAGGTAATTGAAAAAGGAAAATCCCAAGAAAAGAAAAAAGAAGATTCAAATGAAAAGATTGAGACCAGGTTTAAGCTTCCATTGGTTGACTGGGCCGCAATCCAAATTCCAAATCAAGGAATGTCACTTCTTCCAGAGACTGAGCATAACGCCCCAGGGAAGGAGATCATGCCAAATCATGAAATGAGAGGTTGACTTCACTCAGTAGGAGAAAGATATTTTCTAAAAAAAAAAAAAGAAGAAAAGTCAACTTTTGCCTTTGAGAATAGGGGCAGTTTTCGAACTCCCATGTTCTTTAAAAAGAAACCCCCATAAGAAGAATGCACATTTCCTGAGGATCCTAAGGAGCCTTGTTTTTAGGAAGTGATTTTAATTAAGGCTCTTCAAAAAAAAAAAAAAAGATTTTTCCCTTTAACATTTTTCTAGAAAAAAAGAAAAAAGTTTTCTACGAGGTCCTTTTTACTTATGAGTTATATCTCCCACTGAATTTCATTAAGTTGAATATGACTTCGATATTGGGCTCAATTTTGAGACCAAAATCGAAGAAAAAGACATTTTATATGAAAATTCAAATCATTTTAAGTGTCATGAGAAGAATATTCTGCAAAATTATGAAATGACCAATTTTATGACCTTTGGAACTAAAGATGACCCACAGTCTTCAACAAAAAAGATAGAAGAAAATTTGAAGTTCCTTCATTAGAATACAGAAAGGATCGCATCAGTTGCTGATTCGTTCAAAGGGAAGTTGATAATATTGTTTGAAGAAATTTTGGGGATTTGCACTTGAAAATATGGGAGAAGATTTGACATTTTCGTTGGAAATAGAATTGGGCATCATTTGATGGAAAGAATCCAAATTCATAAGATTGATCAAAAGGTGAAGAACTTGTTCATAACAGAGGTTCTATTTGAAGAGGCTTTTATCTTGATAGAAGTTGATTAAAAAAAAAAAGAAAAAATTCCTGAAACTAGTCATGTAGTACGACTTTATCAAGTCTGAAAATTCAATTTTTTCTTAAAATGATAAGAGGCCTTTCTTTCTTATATCCCCAAAATTTTTGAAATCCCTAGTTAGATCCTTTGAGCTTGATAAATTTTTTCAAGTAACCTAAACTGAGAATTGTAACCTCACACTGGGGCAAATTTTTTAAGGCATAAAAAAAAAGGAATGAAGGGACAATTGTTGAAGTTCAAAAGGGATTTCGAAGATGTTTTCAGAAAAAGGGGCAAAGAAATAAAAAAAAAAGAAAAAAAAGGAAAAAGAAAAAGGAAGAAAGAAGTAAAAGAGATTATCAAATGCTATGGGATATTTAGAGAATGTCTTCAAAATTGTGAAGAAAAGAATGGAAAAAGAAGTTCAATACTGGAGAATAAGTTTCAAATGAAAAAAAATGAAAGTGGGGGAAGAACTTCATTACTGGAGGCAATTTTGTATTCATTCCAAGGGAAGAAATGTCTTAAAAATTACAATTTCAGTTAACCCATTTGATCATATGGTATTTGAGCCTTTTATTCCTTTTCTTCTAAACTAACACCAAGCCTTCGTTTCATTCTATTCATAAGTCCTCTTTGATTAAGAAATTTTGAATTAAGGCAGTTTTGACTACATAGTTGCTGGTGATGAAGGATAAAAATGAAGAAAATGTAGTGAAAACTTGGAAGGGCACTACATGGCAAATAATCAACCATTTACAAGAAGGAAATCGTCAGGAAAGTCCAAAATTGGCATAGATCCAGATGAAGTCCTCATATTGGAGGTTATTTTGAGATACAGTCACTCATCAAGTGATTGAGGAAAATTCTCTTTTCAAGACTGAAGCAACATAATCAGAACTATGGTATGAAGCCTCTGTGAACAAGTTGATGGCCATCAAAATTGCCATTAGGAAATTGTTGCTGAAGTTGAAGTCATAAAGTCTCATATCATGGATACAATGGAGAAACAATTGCTCTTCAATTGGATGAAGGAAAATGTCTTTCTAGACTGGGGCAAAATAGTCAGATTGAAAGAGTCGTCATATCTGGAGCATCAATTGACAAACCGATGGTCATGGGAATGATTCTAAAGGTTCCGAAGGCTTATTTTGGTCTTTCTTCATTTTCTAAAATAATCTTCTCATTATTCACCTTGATTTTAATTCTTATGGACTATATGCTAATAAGTGATTGGATCACTTTTTCAAAAACAAAAAAAACACACACACACACACACAAAAGCAAAAAACTATATTTTGGGCCTATGATGAGCATCTATATCTTTTCATAAAACATTGGGTTTGCAAGCATTAGAGAATTCTGAGGCCACTAGTATAAAACCTATTTTGTATTTGCATTCTTTTATTAGGGTTTCATTTTGCAAAGGTTAAAAAAAGAAAAAGATAAAAAGATAAAAAGGAAAAAAGAGGATCATCTTTGCTGAGGGGCAAATACTTCTTCAAGCAACCAAAACCAGGGCATGCTCAGCGTCTTTCCCTCTAGGTTTTCATTGGAATGAATTACAACATCTGGAAGAAGCAGTCAAGCCTTAGTCCTTGGAATTATAAAAAAAAAATGGAAGCTTTGAAGCAATTGCATGTTTTCTTTGTTAAACAAGGGTTCCTAATTCTTCAATCATGAAGAAGGATTTTACTGGGGCAGCAAGAAGGCATGAAGAAGAGATCATGCGTAGTGAGAGCATGAGGTTAGATCAACAGATCATGATTCTCAAATCCATCAAGCAAGAAAAAGGGCATTCACTTGGGCAGCGGGTTATGGGCAGCAAGAGCACATACATCATTATGGAGAGAGTAAGAAGATGAAGAAGCAAAAGTAAGTTGCAGAATATTCAAGCACAGGATTGGGCATCAAATGGCACCCAGGTAAATCAAATAATAAAATCAATCAGGAAAATTCAATAAAATATTTCCTTCCTTATTGTTGAGTTGTAAAGTGAAAAACATTAAAAGCAATTGAGTTTGTAGAGGTCAATTTTAAATCCACATTCTTTTCAAAATTTGCTTGTCTCAGATTTCTTTTCATAGCCACAAGAGCTCCAAGAAATTTGAGATAAGGAAGAGATGCCACCCTGTCAGACTTCAAGCAGGGGTTTCATTGGCTATCTTCAAATCCATATTTTTTTTATCACTTCTTTGTTTGACCAAAGCAAGTTCAATTAATGAGATGTCTTTCAAATGTGCAATTTTGAGTTGTGTCTATTTTTTGCTGTTCATTGTGCTACAACTCCAGCAAAGAGAGGCAGTTGTAGACACCCCAAAATTGCACGATTTTCGATAAATCATGAAGGAGAGAAATATCTTATTGGAATTTTCAATTCTTAGCATTGGGTTTGAGATCCTTAACCCATTTGAATCTAAAACCACAAATGAAAAGGCCCAAATTCAATTTTTTGCGCAAAGTCAAACTTTTTTCGGTTGAATTTTGTTGACTTTTGACCCCAGAAAATGAAATATTTTTTAAAGCAAGATTTCAAGATAATGTTTCCCGGTAATCAGGTTTTTAGCAATGTTATTGCATAAATGAATTTTTTGAGATTTTAAATCTTGACGAATACCTTGGAATTAACATGTTGAATCTTTTTACTAGACCTGAAAAATCGGAATTTAGCCTGGAACTAGAAAGTTGACTTTTTATTCACTTGGAATTTGGGTCTAGAACTATTTTTAATGGATTCAAATGGGGGGGGGGGGGTGTTTGCTTATTTACATGTAATATCTTAAGTAAATGGAGATTAAAAAATACGATGACATTTACTTAAACGATATTACATGTAAATAAGTATTGCCTGTGCAGAAACATGTCAAAAAAGTATAAAATTTGGTCGAACATGAAATGCCCATATTTTATCTGCAGTCTGGTCGTGCCCGCAATTGATATATGGTCGTGCCGTGCCCGTATTGTTAATACGGTCACGGCATGACCGTATATCAATTTGTACCGCATTATATATACGGTTTGACCAAATTTTATACCGCATTATATATACGGTTTTCGGCTTTTTTGAGCGCATTTGTCAATTTTCGATTTCTGAGCCTTATTTGCACTCAAATCTCTCTCTGGGAGATTCGAATCCTCTTGTTTATCCTCTGTGGTTTAATGGATTTACATTAAATCCTTTTTTAACTCAATTGGAAGATTTTGGCATATCCCTTAGGACCAACCATGCCCCTGGGTTTGCCTATAAATAGAGGGCCTCTCCTCAAGCAAAGGGCCAAGAATCTAAAGCCTGAAGAGCTCCAAGTGAAGAAGGGAATCCCTGCTTTTTTGCTTTCTCAATCCAGGTAGGTCCATTTTCTTTTTTATTTTCTTTTTTTAATTCTAGAGATAGTTAGATCTTCTCCATTTCTGTAGAATAAGGCCTTCTTATGTTTATATCCCTAAACCTGCCTCCAAGTACCTCAAGACTCCTCTAGCCGTAAAATGTGAAGAGAGGGCTAGGGGAAAGGGGAACGGGTGGATTCTTAGAATAAAACCCTATAATTTGTTCTTCTCTTTTTTGTAGAATAAGGCCTCTTGTTTGTGTTTGTATTTCCAAACCTACCTCCAAGTACCTCAAGACTCCTCTCTAGTCGTAAAACGAGAAGAGAGAGATAGGGGAAAAGAGAATAGGTGGATCCGTAGGGTAGACCCCCATGTGCTATAATCTGTGATATGTGGTTTTTATTACTCTGTGGATGTTATGTAAGTGTTTTATTCTGAATCTGGAGGAATCCTATGGATCCAGGTTGTTTATAGCATGAGATCCCCATTTCCCCCTATAGTTTGGATTTTTCACACCATTGCACCTACATCACTGTTTTGGTGATATTTGGCTAGGATTCTGGATCTACCATGATCTATATGGTAGGTCTAAAACCAAAAGCCTGAAAGTAACCTATTGGGTTTCATGATATGATTTTGGTTGTTTTAATCTTGGAGAAAGGATCCTATGGTCTAAACTCTCCCTTTTGATGTTTTTTTTCATCAACATGGGTTGATTGGGGTTCTATCTCTCCATTAATGAGAGATCTGGATCAGATCTATACTCCAAAGAACTTTATTCTTCAATGTTTTAATCAAGAGATTTCAATTTGGTTTTTCAACCTTTTAATGGTTTAGCCTAAAGCTAGTTTTTCAGGTTTCACTTTAGGATGGTTTTCTTTGATTTTTATCTCTATTTTATCTCAATCATGAAACCCGAGGAATGGTGTGATCATATTGAAAGTTTTGAATTAATCGGGATATTCATATAAAAAACCATAAACTTTTACTTTTATGATATTTTTTATTTAAGCAAGCTTTCTTTGTTTTTAACATGAACAATACCTGGCAACCACCTTGTGTGGATGAATAGGGGTGCCTAACACCTTCCTTGTTCATAACCTAATCCCCTTACCCATCTCTAGTTGTTTTTTGTTTTGAGTCATTTTTACTCTAATTTCTGTCTTTTTTTATTTGATTTGATATTTTGGTGTCCATTCACACCTAAACAGAATGGTGGCGACTCCTTGTTTTAATGAATCCCGTGTGATGATTAGGAAGTCATTAAATTGATTTTCTATGTCTCACAGGTCCAACCTATGTATAAGTGAGAGTTAAGTGTCTAGGAGGTGTTCCAATGGAAGTACCTCAAAATTCCAACTAACAAGGATTTTGGGTACATTTTCCCAAAGAAGGTCTTGGAGAGAGTTTTTGTCCCAGATTACTATAGGAATAGGATAATTTGATTCCGTCACTTTGAGCACCTTCCAAACGACCATTAGAAGCAGAAAACAAAAGCCAAAACCAATTTGCACAAGTATTATAAGAGTTAAGGCTAGGTTGCCCAAATTGAGTCTTCAAGGTTAGAGAATTTCTGAAAACCAAACCTTTACCTTTGAATATCAATGTGATTACACCACACCTAGAATTATGGGCTTCAGCCTGGTATTTAACACGTAGTATGAAGGGCATTGGCCCGTATCACAATTGCATGACATCGAGGGCTTTGGCCCGTTATTTGTATTACGAAAGAAAAGGGCAGTGGCCCAAATGACATTGAGTATTATTGAACAGAGGGCTTCAGCCCCACATTTGACATGAATGGTATGGAAGGTAGTGGCCCAGAAGTTCATGAGATTTATTTAGGGCATTGGTCCATTTGTTTAGCATTCTATATATATATATGCTGTTCACCTCAATTGGGGCTAGTGAACTATTGTTCACCTCAATTTGAGGGTAATGAACTAGCTCTTTCACAAAAGTGAGTATTGGTGGGTTATGTGTGATGTTCACCTCAATTGGGGGTAGTGAATTATTCTTCACCTCAATTTGGAGGTAGTGAACTAGCCCTGCTACAACAGTAAGTATGGAGTGTTAGAGTGAGCGGTTCACCTCAATTGGGGGTAGTGAACTAGCAACCCCCGTACAAGCTTGGAAATCTGAGAGGTCAAGTATGATGAACAAATGATATATGATTATTGGTGGATAGTGTGTGCTGTTCACTTCAATTGGGGGTAGTGAACCATTGTTCACCTCAATTTTGGGGGTAGTGAACTAGCCCCTCCACAGCAGTAAGTCTTGGTGGGTAGATGGATCGGTTCATCTCGGTTGGGGGTAGTGGACTTTTGTTCACCTTGGCCTTAAGATAGAGAACTCGTATCCTCCATTCAAGCTTGGGATCCGTTACATTTGATATTATGATTATTGATTGCAACTATTATAAATAGATGAACTGTACACCGAGGCACATGCATGCACAAATTGTATGACACTAAGATGTCGTGGGTTTTGTAGTATTAGAACTACTCGCATGTCATGGTTTATCCAAAGATATTTGCATAAACTGTGTTTTCACCAAATCATGCATGTGTTGCTTACTAAGACATTCGTCTCACAGTTACTTCTTATCTATTTTTCAGATCCATCGACATCCGGAGTGAAGGACCGGGCTGGGGATAGAGGCAAGGAAAAGGCTATCGGGTACAGAGAGGAAGACTATTATAGGCCTTAGGTTTTTGTTTCGGTTATGAATGTATAGTCTTGGATTGTAACATTTACCTTTGAGAGGAGTGACTAGTCACCCAATACTTTATATCTAAACTCTTGTGTCCTATTTCATTCCTTCATATATATATATATATATATATATATATATATATATATATATATATATAACACACTTTTGATATGCACATGTATAAATTGTTTGCACTTGCTCTTGTTTAGAAAAAAGTTTTTAAATCCCTCTTATTTTTAGTATGAAAATGGCCCACTTTCCGTGGTCTGGGACGGGTCATGCCTTGGAGGGGCAGACTTGGTTCCGGGTCGTGACAACCCCTCTTTGTATTGGTGGGGTTCTCCCGCAATAAGACGATGATCGTGTACTCGGCTTTGCACCTAAGTCAGGAGGTGGCATAGTGGATATTGATATTACCCTAGTTAAAGACAGTCTTACTTCATGAGTCCTGTTATGACTTGTTGATTTATGATTGATACGCTGATTTGATTGACATGCGGATTTATTTTGGTTATTCTGTATCTATTGATATATTATCGTGGGATTATACGATTTATTCGCATTATCATCTCTGATACATATTTTAATTTGAATCATGTTTTAGAACTGTTAAAAATGTTTATGAGCATGCAAGTGCTACTTACTGGGATATTCGTATCTCAAACGGTTTTGTTTTGTTTTGTTTTCAGATCTTGGAAAGGCCGATATCGGAGGGTAAAAGTTGTGATCAGGTGAGTTCAGATTAGAGCTTTGCTATTTTAGTTTGAGTTGGGTTTTAGTTTTCTCTGGTTATTTATTTTACTGTTCATTCATGTTTTCCTTACTCTGATATTGCATTCCTGGGTGGAAAAGTAACCTTTCGGTGACGAGTTACGGTTTAGTTCATGTAACCTAGATTTGGGGCTTTACAAATTAAGTATAAGAATCTAATTTATATCATAAATGAGATTTAGTAGAATTAATATTTAGGATTTAAATTTCAAATTAGGAAGAGAAATAAGAAGAAGAGAATTTGGAGAATTGTGGAGAAATTCAAAGTTTAAGTGTGGAAATTAAAGAAAGGGTAATTTGGTCATTTCTAATTAGTCAAATCCATGAAAAGAATAAAATAATTAATTGTTAAGTTAAGAAACTTAATTAGACCAAATTTTAGTTTAGTTGGTTTTAAATAATGAATTTAAGGTTTAAAAGTAGGAAAAATGGCCTAATTGTAATTATGCTTATTTAGGAGCCTTAATTTGAGTAAAATGGGAGATCATTACGTATTTAGCTAATATTTAAAATAGGGATAAGAAATAGCACGAAAATTAGTAAATTAAGAGTTTCTAATTCTAAAGGAATTAGGAAATAAGGTTACAAGGGAGAATTAAGGAAATAGGTGCAAGTGGGAAGGTTGGAAAGTCTCCTAAACCTATTAGAACTTCTAATTAGGTGAGCCTATAAAAGGAAGGCTTTACGGAAGGTTTTGGGTTTCCATTAAGTCAATCATGAGGAGAAAAGAAGAGGGAAAATTTGTGCATAGGGCTGGAGAAAAATAGAAAGAAAGATAGAGAGCAGAAAAAGGTGTTTTATGAAGGAGTGCTGCAGAATTCCGACTAGCAATATTCAAATTAAGATCTAGAGAGATCCAGCCGTTGGATTGGCCTCAAATTTGGAAGTTATGTTCTTGACTTGTAGGACTTAAATCTGAACGGTGGAGAAGTATAAAGTGATGCGATTAATCTCAGAAAATCTGTGGACATTCGGGTTTCTTGAAAGAATGATTTCACATGTTGAGGCAAGTAGAAAACCCTTTGAAAACTGGAGAAATTGCATGAATTTCATATGGTTTAGATGTTTTATCATGGTTTGTTTTGATTCAGATCTTGGTTTGAAAAGTTGACAGTTTTATAAGATAGTTTGTTTTCATACACTTTTAAAGAAATCAAGAAAAGTGATGATCTCAAGGGAATTAATTAAGTAGGAAACTTTAGCTCAACTTATAATTACTGAGAATAGGTTAGGGTTGTCTTAGAAGTAATTTAGAATGAATATTAGACTATAAAAAGTAATTTATTTTTCGGAAATCAGAAAACCCAAAAAATATAGTGAAATTTGGCCGAGCGCCCAAGTGGTCGCTCGAGCACAATTGTAGGCGCCTCGCCTTTGTAATTAAAAATAGAATAACAGAACTTGGAAACTCAACGCCCCGAGAGCCATCCTGAGCGTCTAAACAAAATTTCACCCAATAATGGATGCCCAACAGGCCACTCAAGCACGGTGTCGAGCGACCTCTGTCAGATTTTTTAGATTTTTTGGATTTAGTACCCAACTCTATTTTTAATGATTTTTCTTGAAATTTTAAAGTTGTAATACCTGTAATTAGGTTAATTTGAGATGTAGGAAGTGGCAGAATCAAATTTGGATAAAATATTAGTAATTTAGAACGATGAATGTAAAGAGGGATTTTATAGAGATGTTTTGAGGAATATGTTGTAAAACCCTAGTTTTAATGAGTAATTATTAAAAGGATTATCTAATAAGCTTAATTAAAACTTTGTGCGTGGAAATTCCAGGTTATCAAGTTGCAAAGGGTAATTTGGGGTTTTTACTAAATTAAGTATGTAAGCAAGTGAAAGTTTAGTTGATGGTGATTAAAATCCTAAATTGAATTATTATTATTCTTAAAATAAGTTTATTTTAGTAAAAGTGTTAATGTAGGTGTTTAGGTGTAGAGGTAGGCATAGGATCATCAGTGGTGAAGTTGTGTATGTAGGGAAAGGCTAGGGTGAGCACTCAGCCGATCATGTGATGAGTTGAGCTAAGAGTGCTAGCAAAGGGTATAAATAGGGGACTTGTTCAAATTATCCTGTTTGGCATGATTTGATTGAAGGTTAATATTGTTGATGAAGTTCAACCATTTTGGTGGAGAAGAGAGGGAGGAAAAATTAGGATAAGAATTGAGTGATTGGAAATCAAATTGAGGAAGATCAGCAGGTATGATTCAGATTGAAACCTGAACATCTCAGGTTTTGCGAGTGATTCAGATCTAGCTCAGTTTGGTTAACGTTCAGTGAGCAACTGAAGATTAAAAGTGAAGTATTGAGCTGCTGCCGAGTGGTGATCATTCGAAATTTAGAAAATTCTGGAGTAGAGAATGGCAGATTTGTGCGAGATCAGATCAGGTGAGTAGCATTAGATTTCCTCCGATTGTTGAAGCCGAACGCATGAGTTTAATCGAGATGGTATGTTGTTTGTATTATCGTCGGCGGAAATTTGTTTTACGAGTAGATTTGTGGATACGGAGCTTGATCTTAGTGGAATTAATTTCAAATCGGTTCTAAAAGACTGTTAGAGGTGTGAGGAGTATAGATTAGCTGAGGTAAAGTGTTAATTTTAGGTCAGACATGGAGGAATTAAGTTAACAGAGGCTAAAACTTTTGTCGAAGAAAATTAGGGGGTATGCACTGAGTGCTGTCGACTAACAAGGCTCAGCGGTACTCAACGGATGTTATAAAAGTTGGATGCGCCTACTGGCGCCTACTGCTGCCTATTGACTTGAAGTCAGCGCACCAACCAAATTTCAAGGTTAAGTGCGGCTGATTATTTTTAGCTGATTTCTCCAATCTAATTGTTCTCAAACCTATCTAGGAATTGAATTAAGATGTTAGCAATACTTCTAAGTGATTGTAACCTACTAAGATTATTCCATCAATTATTGGGGGGATTTATGAGGATTAAAAGTTAGGATTTAAGGTGCTTGCTAGTTGATAGTTGCTGGTTTGTCATGTTGAGTTCATGGTTTTATTATTTCATGTTTTATTATTAATTTCCAGTTTGTGATACCTTTTAAACGGAGTTTTATTGGAAAGTAATGTGCTAGGCAGAATTTATCAAAATAACTTTTCTTGAGTACATGCTTACACAAAAGGTTTGATTATTGTTTTTTGGTTTAGAATCTCATTTGAAATTCCATGAGTTATTGTTTCGGTCCTGAGGGACCCATGATAAAGTTGAGGTGTTTAGTCATGGTGGTACCAAAGGTTGGTATAATTTGTTATCAGAGGTTAGTTTATGTGTTGAGTTATTTGCTTTGGTTTAGCTTGTCCCGGATCCTAAACTAAGCTTAGTAATGTAATGGTATTGCTTTATTGGTGTAATTGCATGGCCGTGTGTGTTGTCATGACCGGTGTAGAGTAGCCAAAAACCTTGAGTAGGCCTGGTTGTCAATGCTGAAACTCGGGGAGTAGGCCAGCATTGGATGACGAAACCCTGAGTAGGCCGTCATTTCAGAGTTCCGAAACCCTGAGTAGGCCGGAACTGTGTACATGGAGGTGTGGATGTCGCCTTGGCATGTTGATTAACCAATTTAAGCAATAGGCATGACATTGACCATACGATGATTGATTAATATTGTTGTTGGTCACTTGTTTAAAATTGCTATTGAGATTATGCTGAATTGGGTTCTCGATTGTATTTCTAAGGATTCTTGTGCTCGTTTAAAATTCCCAGGATTGCAATATCAGAGTGAAGGAAAACATGAATAAAGCAACAGCTGGATAATCAGAGTGCACTATAACCCAAGCTCAACAATAAAATACCATAACCAAAGCTAACTCACAAGAACTAAGCATATACCCGCTGTTGCCGTCCTTACCAGAAATTGAAAACAAAACAAAACAATACGGAAGGAGATACGAATATCCCAGTAAGCAGCACATGCATGCTAAAATACAGTTTATCAGTTCTAAAACACGATACAGTTGTAAATCATGCAACAGTAGCGATAATACAACAATTCCAAATAATCTGAATAATCCAACAATAAACCATCGATCCGTACGAGATAACAAGAATAATCCAGTAACAAATATATCTGTATCATCAAAACAGCAGTCGATAAGTCACCGCAAGACTCATGAAATAAGACTGCCTTTAACTAGTATAAGACCATGCTCACTATGCCACCTCCCGGCTTATGAGCGAAGCTGAGCTACACGGTCATCGAATTATTGCGGGAGAACCCATCCAGATACAGTAATGGGTTCGCATGTACTATCCTAACATAGCCGCAGCCAACCAGATACAGAGAAGGCCTCATCGAGATACACGATGGAACGCGTGCGTGAACAAAGTATTACGACTAGCAAAGAACAATCCTTTCCACTATCTAGCTCCTAACATGGATCCATATCGAGCTATGCCCACTAGACTCCAAAACCAAAACCAATAGTGAAATCCAGTAAGCACAACCCATCTCAATCTCAATCATATCATCCCGAGCTACATGGGGCATCTCCGAGATACACGGAGGTAACAACATTCCGAGATACATGGGGCATCTCCAAGGTACACGGAGGTAAGATAACCATCAATTCATCAAAAATCCCAAAACCATCCTCCAAGTACATGGAGAATTCCAAATAATCATATTTATCCAAAATAACTTGTTTTTAAATCCTTTTACCAAAATATTGCATAAAATTCCCTTTTTGATCAAAATTTAATAAAAACTGCTAAATCTCAGTTAAACCGGCAACTGAGTGTTAAAAACCAGAAATTAACTTCATTATTGAAATCATACTTGTATTACCTTCTTTAATCCCAAATGGTAGTTTACAAGAAGAATTTATACTCATATCACTCTTATTTAGCCTAAATCCTCAATTCCTTCCTTAGTATGCTTATTTTATCTGAACACCCCCATTGACTTTATTTACTATTGTAATTCAGCATACCATTGGCCACCACCAGACCTTAGAACATATCACCTTTAAGTTCATATGATTTACATCGTAACTAATTTAATATAGTTCAGATTTGCATTACTTCACTTCCCTAAACTCACCACCTCTTTACTTAAGAAATTCTGTTTTCAGTATTTAAATTTTCCAGATATGTTTCCCCTTTAGTATTTCAGCTCACTCACTCCCTTTTAGTCATTTCTTATTTAATTCTACAAGCAATTCCATCATTTAAGGTGTTCAAATTACAAAATATACGAGCTGGACAGAATTCAGATTTTATAGTAATTCATAACTTATTAACTAATGAATTTTTCTGCATATAATACTTACACCTTAGTATACCCATCTTCAGCACCTATACTTCACCCACAATATTTCATTTACCACCTATTCCAGCCCTCTATGAGAAATTCCTAGTTGGCTTTCAAAGTGATCTAAATTTGAAGTCTCAACATGACGAAACATAAGCTGCTGGGAGGGTAGGCGCCCTCCCATGTTCAAAGGCAGAAAATCCCACTCAACATGGATTAACCTAAGGTTATCCTTTCAAACCAATTCCCTGATAAAGCTGCCCCTCCAAATAATATGTTTAATCTTACTTGGATTTAATTTAATCACTCAAACCATTAATACAACCTTAGCTGCCCATGTTAATACTTAAACCAATTTTCAGTAACCTAAATCATAGATTTTCCAGGTTTTTCGCAGCACCTCTTGTGTTTTCAAGTGAATAGACTTTCTCATCTTTAACTCCCTTACGAAGCCCCTAAATAGCACATAAGTAGAATCCTTTTAAACTACCACAGGAGCTGGCGCTGACCTCAGATGAGGTTGGCAGCACCCAGCGCCTACTTCATTTTCCCATGAACACATCCCATTAATCCTTGGTTCTTGGCATGTTATTACCAGCTCCTAAACTAACCAACTAAACTACTGCTAAGGTCCTTTACTCATGAGAGATCACTATTGCTAATAGCGGCATAAAGCTGCAAAGATGGAGCTGCCGCTAACCTCATATGAGGTTGGTGCCAAGTGAATAATACTCAACGCTAGGTGATGTTTTCCAAGTTCGAGTTTTGTTAATAGAACAACAACAGGATTTAACTTATGTTTTGCATTCGAAATTTATCCAGGATCAACTTAACACCCTATGCATATTCTAACTCACATTCAAACCTAATTTATATACCAATCAAAGACCTCTTCCTTAGTCGATCATACCAAATCTCCAAGCTGCCATTCGTCTACAGCAACATGATTTCTACTTCTATCATGCATTGCATTATATTTTATCTAGGATTCATCTTCGGCATAACAATCTTAATTACACCGAACTACAGATCTTCCCTGAGAATTTAATTGAAACAATTATCATGCTGGAATAGATCTAGGCGCCAAAAACAGGGGATCGGCTGAATACTTGCTCTAGGCTAAATTAAAATTCCAGTTAAAACATCCAAACCAAATCGAGTTGTGCTACTTACTTGATTAGAGAAATTCTCTAATAACACTCCCTCAATTCCTCAATCGCTCCGACAAATTCTCTGCCTCCAGAAATGAACGTCCAACAGAGATCTGGATTTCATAGTCAGATCAGATCTCTCCCGACCTATAATTTGCTGGATAAAATAAACATCTAAACAGCACTCAATCTCATTTCCTTACCTGGACTCCAAATTAGAGTTGTCCAGATTGCAGCACTTAGCCGAATTCAACTTCTGCCGAACTGACTTCCACAACTCTCTCTCTCGAACAGAACTTCAACAGCACCAATAAAACTCAGATCACTCCACAATTCCAAATCTGCTCCACCAAACCCTAGTTCCCATTACTCCTCTCTGAAACTCCAAGCTCGATTCTATCAAATGCCAAATGAACCAGCGAACTCAAATGACCTGAATTTATAGTTCCTGCTCAACAACAACTTAAATCACTATCCCCCGCTATGCCATCCCACCGAGATCCCTACACCAACGACTTGTTTGGTTAATCAAACCCTGAATTGCCACATCATCAACCCACTTAAAACAAATAATATTTCCTCACCTCCATACTGAAATTTTCTGATCTGGTTCACCCGAGAACTCCGATCAACCCTTTCCAATCTTCGACTCTACATAAGTTTGCCAATTGATATTAATTAATTACTAAAATTATAAATTTTAATCTCATTAAAATTTGGGATTTTACAGCCTTGTGTGTTGCCACGACCGGTGTAGAGTAGCCAAAAACCTTGAGTAGGCCTGGTTGTCAATGCCAAAACCCGGGGAGTAGGCCGGCATTGGATGACGAAACCCTGAGTAGGCCGTCATTTCAGAGTTCCGAAACCCTGAGTAGGCCGGAACTGTGTACATGGAGGTGTGGATGTCACCTTGGCATGTTGATTAACCAATTTAAGCAATAAGCATGACATTGACCATACGATGATTGATTAATATTGCTGTTGGTCACTTGTTTAAAATTGCTATTGAGATTATGCTGAATTGGGTTCTCGATTGTATTTCTAAGGATTCTTGTGCTCGTTATTTATCGTGGCATGTTTTAGAATTGAACTAAATGGTTTTGTGCATGCATGTGCTGCACACTGGGATATTCGTATCTCATTCCGTATTATTTTGTTTTGTTTTCAGCTGCCCGTGGAGAGGTCGAATACTGCGGGTAGTTGCTTGGTCATGTGAGTTTAATTCAGTTTGGGATTATTAGCGTACTCTGGTTATCTAGTTATTGTCATTTCATATTTTTCCTTCACTCTGATATTGCGATCCTGTGTTATATATTAGCCTCCGGAGATGAGTTATGGTTTCGCTACTTAACTCGGATCCGGGGCTTTACATATGTGGACTTAACCTATTTAGATATGGTTTTGGGTAACTTTACCTATTCCTAAACTTCACCATAGACCTAAATTTACCTCTGGAAGGATTAAACATCAATGTTAATAAGTTTTGACACCTTAGGTTCTTAAAAGAAGAAATTTGGACATTGTTGAGTAAATTATTGAGAATAGCAACCAATTAGGAGATGAATTTATGTAAGACTTAATATACTGATTTAGTAAGTTATCTAACACTTAAATATAAGTAAATTAAGAGTGTTCCATTAATAAATTACTGTTTAGGCAATTAATCAAGAAGTTGGGCATATTTGTAAAGATGACATGGTTTTTAAGGTTTGGATGTGTTTTCTATTTATTTTCAGAATTGAGCGATTTCTTACTTTCAATATTTTATTTCTAGATATTTGCATATGGTTTTATCGATAAATTGGCAGAATCATTGTTTTTCCTCCGTGTATCTCGGAGTGGTTGAATTCCTCTCTCATGTATCTTGGGATGAGATATTTATGGTTGATTGAGAATTTATTTTATTGTTTAAGTGTATCTTACTTTTGAGACAAGTTATTATTAAACATTTTTTGTTGTGAGTTGTGTCTAGTGAGCAATGCTTAGTGTGGATCCATAGCATAGCTAAGAAGTGAAATGGAATTAGCTTTGGTAAGTTAAACTTGTCCCCCACTTTAGCAATCCTGACCCGTCGTGTACTCGACCTGGTCATTAGCCGTGTACTCGGCATCGGAATTTATTGGATTTACCCACCATGTACTTGGTCTGGTATTTCCCCCGTTGTGTACTCAATGTGGTTTATTTGGGTTACCACCGTGCGCTGCAATGAGACGTTGGCTTACATATGCTTTTTATTAGTCATGCTTATAGTTTACTTGTGACTCGCACCTGAGAGCTATATTTTGGCCGTGCTTGTAGTACACTCGTGGCTTACACATGTACTTTATTAGCCATGTATTGTCAAGGATCCATGTATATTTGATCGGACTGGTATTCCCATTTGTTGGACAGTTGTACTTGATTGGATTGCACGCGCCAGTCGCCTGTGTACTCAACTGGGTGATCTGCATTGATGGTTGACGGAGGATGGGGTCCGTGTATCTCGGCTCCATATCATGTAAGCTCGTGAGGTGGCGACTTGGGAACAGGGAGTAGCTCATCGAAGTAATTTTAGTTCATGAGTCTTGTGATGTCATAACATATGCATGGTTTGGTTTGATAAATGCTTTGAATATTATTATTGTGATTTGGTTTTATCATTATACCTCATGACTTTATTTTTGTAAAGAAATTAAACTGTTTTATTTCATACATCTTGCTACTTGTTGAGATTTATATCTCACTCTGGTTTTCACTATTTTTTAGGCACTCTTGGTGGATCGACAAGCATTGGGATAGTATGTAAAAGGGGTAGCCATTAGTAGTGAACCAGTTATGAGTTCAAAAAGAATTGGAAAATGTTAAGTTAATTGTAATTGAATCTATTTCAGGTTTCCGCATAATAACTCTAATAACGAAATGAATAAAGTTTTAAATTATTCTGAATTTTAGTTACTTTGACCCACATATACTAACACTTCGGGGTTGTACAATTGATCCAGAACCGAGGTGTTACATCTAGAGAAAGAAGGACTTGGCTCAAATTCTCTACTAGCTACTTTACTAGTCGAGGGTTTTATATCTTCATCATTTGTACAGATGTTTTCTGAACCTGGATCATATGAAAAATCATCTTCTTGTTGTCCATAGTCACCAAATATTTTTGGAACCAAAGGTTCTTTCATTTTTCTTTTGCTTTTAAAATTTTTAATTGTTTTTTCAGATTCTGATTCAGAAGATTAAGACTTAGTTTGAGACTGTTTTTGTGGGTCTATTGTTGTATTCACCATGCTTATGCTTTCATTTTCAGAGTTATTGGATGGTTTGTCTGATTTATCGTCTAAAATGTCATTAACTCATAGTTAAAATGAGTTAATAATGCTTCGTTTTCCAAATATTGGTTTTGTATTTGTGACAACATATGGTTCTTGGTAGAATCATCTAAATAAAGATCTTGATATAACTATTTCCAGTATTCAAGAATTTCAACAAGATTTTCAAATTCTTGTTTATTATATTCAACCTGTGTTGGTTCTAGGGTAAAGATATATTCTATCTGTAAAATCCAAGATTTTAATAAAAATAAATAATTAAAAGACATAATAAAGGAAATAGGGGTGTAAATAAATTGAGAAAGAAAAGGGAAATTTAAAGATTAGAAAATTCAAAACAATAAAGATTAATATAAAAATGTGAATGCTAATAGAAAGTAGAATTTGAGAATGGGAATGAATAATAATTAAAATAATAAATAAATATAGATACTTTGGAAGAAAACCAATTTAAGAAGGAAAAAGGGCATTTTAGTAATTTCATTACGAAGAAATGAATAAATAAATTTATTTAGTAATTAATAAATTTGATAAATTAAAATTTAACAAAGATAGGTTAGTTTTGGATCTAAATAGTTATATTTAATGTTTAATAAAAATGAAAAGGGGCCTATGTCTAAATATAATAAAATAGGGTCCTTAATTTAGTAAGAAAGTGAGAAAATGGGGTGTTTATGTAGAACCCCGACCCGGATTATACCTTAATTATTAAGTTTAATTACTTAAAGTGTGATTATTAGACTAATTAAGTACTTGTGTTATGAAGGTGAGGTGGATGTGGATTATGCTTAAGGATTTGGAGGAAAACAAATTGATCTTTATTAAAGGTTATTAAGGTAAGATTTTTTAATGTTATTTCTAAATTTCAATTGGCTAAGATACCCTCCAATTAGTTCAAGTGTACCCAAATTATCCCCTAAGAATACCTAAAGTATCTCCTAAGTATACCTAAGGTACCTCTCAAGTGTACCTAAAGTATCTCCTAAGTGTACCCAAAGTATACCCCCTTGTTTTACCTAAAGTACCCCCTTGATTTATCTAAGGTACCCCCATGTGTTTGCCTAAGGTACCCCACTTGTATTGCCTAAGGTACCCCTTGTTTTGCCTAAAGTACCATCTTGATTTATCTAAGGTACCCCCATGTGTTTGCCTAAGGTACCCCACTTGTATTGCCTAAGGTACCCCTTATTTTGCTTAAGGTACCCCCTGGTTTTACCTATGGTACACCTCCTTATATAGCTAAGGTACGCCCTTTGTATAACTAAAGTACCCCCTTGTATAACTAAGGCACCCCCTCCTATAACGAAGGTACCCCCTCTTGTATAACTAAGGTACCCCCAAGCATCCCTAAAGTATACTTTTTGAAATAGCTAAGGAAAACCCCTTGAAACACCAAGGTACCCCCTCAATAACACTAAGGTACCCCCTAATATGCCTCAGGTGCCCCTAGGGTTTTAATTGAATAAAAGCCTTATTTAGGGGCAGATTTGAAAGACCAAAAGTTGGGCATATAAAAGGATGCCCTAGCTCAAATTTTATGAGTTTTGAACCCACTTTCTCTTGTATTGAATGTATAGAACAAGAGAGGAAGATTGTGAGCTTGCTTGAAAGCTTCAAGAAGAAGGAGAAGGAGAGGAGAGCTGGAAGAGAAGTTGTGCTTCTCTATTAACATGTAAGTAGCAAACCCTTTAAAACAAAATGTATTACAAAATTTGTATTCTCTCTCTAGGGTTTGATTTATTTGAAGAAATGATCTTGCATGTTGGTTTTGTTTCTAAAATTCGTAGGTTTTGGTTGTATAACACTCTTGTTTTGTTTTCTATTGATTTGCTATGGGTTTGCAACCTAGATTGATCATATCTCAGATTTGAGTTTGAGTTTTGTGTTTTTGAATGAGGTTTCATGTGTTAGATTTATGTTCTTGTGGATTTGGGATGATTATCTATTTTGGAAGGTGTTTTAAAGTGTGTTGGGATGATTTATTATCATCCCATTTGGCATTGGAAAAGTTAGAATTGATTATATGAGTTTTGTGTTGAAAATAACCAAAAATATTTGAAAACCCGACCTGGCGATTAATCTTGAGCCAAAACCCTAAAAAAATCAGTCTCTGTTATTCAAATCACGAATCATGATTAGTCTGAGTGATTAATCATGAGGTGGGACACGCGAACGTCCAAGAGGACGCGCGCACGTCAGCTCTGTTTTAAACCTGGGGAGCGCGAACAATGGCTTTAACGCTCGAACGTCAAGACTAATCACCCTTGGGTGATTAATCCAGAGACTAATCGTGGACTCTATTTTTGACAGTTCATCATCCCTTTCTTCCCAAACCCTTTCCCAAAAACCCAAGCCTCCTACACAGCATCCTTATTACATGACTAATCGTCTTACACAAGACTAATCGTCCTGTGTATTTATTGCTCCATTTACTTAAGTCTTTACATGTAAATAAGGTTTTACCCCCCATTTAGAACCATAAAAATACTCCCAAGGCCCAATTCCCAACCAATAAAAAGTCAACTTTCCAGTTCATGCCTAAATTTCCAGTTTTCCTGATTTTCATGAAAGACCACTTTTTGAGTTAGATACCCAAATGAGTGATTCAAAAGCCCATAAAATTCCAGAAGATTTGGTTACCATTCATTAGACTACAACCTGAATTTGAGCCCGAAAATCCTTGTAGATTTGTCTAGAAAAATTATATACCCAAAAGTCAACGTTTTTAACCAGACTTAGAATATTTTTTAGGTCCAAAACTTTTTGTCTCAAAATCCATTGATTTTTGGTATGGTAACTTATTTTGGAATCCTAAGACTATCCCACTCATCCAAAATGTGTTTTGAGAATTTTATGATATTCGTTTTGATCGATTTGAATTTATGAAAGCAAGGTTGAAAAACTCTTATATGATTTGACAAGGCTTTTGGCTTACTGTTTTATTGGCAGTGGATGGGGAATTCCTACTTGGCTTATGATGTGATTTGATGGTGGATGGGGAATTCCACTTGGCATTGGTTTAAGCACTGGTTTTACTCTTTGATTTGATTGGTTTGGTTTTGAATTGTGAGTTGTCTAATTGAACGTTGTTCTTAGTGTAGATCCACAATGAGTCTAATCTGTGTGTTGGTGTTGGCTTGTTAGCTTTAATTTCCTTATCCATATACCATTCCACTGTGGGGAATCAGTGAGGCCTTCTCGGTGAATAGAGGGCTGTGGCAACCCTTGTCACGGGGAACCGGCGGGAGTCCATGTGATTCATCGAGCAATGGGTGAGGAATCCCACTTTGCCTTGATCCTTAGTTAGGTTGTCACTTGCCAGCCCATACATGGGTGCTCCACTTGCTGAAATGTCCCTAGCTAGGCTTCTCTCTGTAAGTCGTGTAGGTGGCAAATGGACAATGGTCATTAATCTAATTTAGAGACACACCAACCCACGAGTCTTAACAAGACATGGTTGCAGTATTTGATTGTATTTTGTCGATTTGATTTCATGTGTTACCCGATTGAGATATTTAACTTTGAATTACACTTTATATCTAATTGAGATGTTTTGGTTTACATTTGGTACTTTATATTGTGAATGGTATCATGATGTTATAAAACTGCATAAACGGTTTCTATACATGCATGTTTGCTGCTTACTGGGACTTTAAGTCTCACACGTGTTTTGTTTTACCGGATTTGTTTTCAGATCCTCCTGGTGAGCTACGTACTGGGGTAGAGATTGAGGGAGATCCAGATTATAGGCCCGAGGATTTCTACAACTACCCACAGTAGGATTCTCTTGTGGTGTTATATTTTGTTTTTGGGGAATTGTAAATGGAATGTAAATATTCCTTTTTGGACTTATACTTTGGGAGATATCTTTTGTATATGACTATATATTTGGGGAAAAAACTTGTGAGCATCTAGTTGCCTGAGTTGTATTTTGTATACACAAATATCATGTTTTGGAAATTATAATACAGATGATCTTTTGTGAGATGGAAAATTTTTTATTCCATGCTTCTTTAGTTATGCACTCTGATGATTGTATTGTAATTGCCTAGATAATTGTGTTTATTAGGTTCTATTGTGCCCATAAGTGGGTCTCGGGGGTGGGTCGGTGCCGTGATAGGGTAGACTCGGATCTGGGGTGTTACAGTTTAGGTAATATTTTAGAATAAGAATTAAATAAATACGAAAATCAAATAAATTAGGAATCTTTTTAGTGAGAGAATTAAAGAAACTAAAAAATGAAAACAAAATAGGAATAGTAGTGGTTGTTTGGATTTGTTGAGATTATATTAAAGATCCTAGTTGAATTATAATTCTAAGGAAGCTTCAAATGTAAGGAGTATAAAATAGATTAGGAAGAATAGAATAGGGTTTAGATTCATCTCCATACGGCTGGGAGAAAGAAGAAGAAAAAAAGAAGAAAAGGAAGATCAAGGATGGATGAAAAGAAAGGAGAAGGAAGAAGAATGGAAGCTTGAAGAACCTTGTGTATGAGGATTTTCATATTAAGGCAAGTAGAAAACACTTGAAAACTGGAGGAATTGCATGATTATTTTGTGTTGTTAGATGATCCTTGATGATTTTTATTGAAACATGATCATGACATGGTGAATGCGAAGATTTACAGGTTGCTTTTGTATTCTTGAAGAAGTTTTATAAAAGTGATAGTTGAATGGATTAAATCATTGTAGACATCCTTAGATCCATAATAAATTAGTAAGAAAGGATTAGGAATGTTTTAGAAATGATTTAGGATGAAAACCCAATGGTTTTTTTTGTGTGGAAAACCCCACTATTACTAGTGGCACTCCATTGGTGGGAGGAGGGTTGAGGCATACCCTGATTTGTAGATTAAATCAAAAAATCCGAACACACCTAGCTGGGGGGGGGGGGGGGGGGGGACATAAAGAACCTTACCCCTCAGAGAACATCTAATTATAAAATGATGCCAGACACTAACTTCTAAAACTGTAAAGACCTGTTCTATCTTGAAAAAGAGAAAATTTAGCTTTTACAGGAAGAAGAGATTCAAAAAAATAAGAATTGAAATTCGAATTATTGCAACCTTCATTGGCAAGAGCATCAGCCATGGTGTTTGCTTCTCTATAAATATGCTGAATTCTTCTCTCATGTTTAGAAATTCTTGAAAGAATTTCTTTCCACCAAAATAAACATTTCCAAGTAATAGAAGTGCGGTTATTAATTGCATCAGCAAGGACCTTAGAATCAATTTCAATGATAAAATGTTGGAAACCTTCATTATTTGCCATGTGGAGCCCATCTCTTAATGCCAACACTTCAGCACAAGTGTTAGTTGAGAACCCATAATGAGCTGAAAATCCCATAATGAAATTGCCTTTATCATCTCTAAAAACACCTCCACCTCCACTTAAACCCGGATTTCCTTTTGCAGCACCATCAATATTTATAATGATGGTACTAGTATGAGGCCTTCTCCACTTGATAAATGTAAGACCCTGATTTTTTAGGTGAGTTTTATTTTTTTTTTGTTTTATTATTATTATTATTATTAAAATATAGCTTGGGAGCTTGTTAACCTAAGTGGTCGGAACATGTAGGGTTTCCAGTGGGCGAGTGCGCATAGGATCAAGGAATTGAAAAGTTATCAAGCGGTGTTTGTCTCGTGAGGTAAAGATACCAAAAAGGGAAAGTAGGGTTTTGGGTTTGTAGGAATACTCATATCATACTTACGGAAATAATTTTCGTTAGTCTCGTTATCTGGAGAGCTGGGCGATTGCGGCTGAAATGGCGATTAGGGTTATTCCCGTGAAGAACAAGAATCGGAAGGACTGCTAGGAGTTTACTGGAGTCGGATTTCTGCGGGTTATCTCTCTCGCGAGCAGAGGAGTTGTTCGGCTACCATTTCATCTTCGCGCGCAGCCGGAATCGTGCTCGGCCGATTGTGGAAGAGGCGGTTGTTCTGGGATTAAGCGCATACTGGTGAGTAGCACTGATTTAAAACCGAGGTTTCAGTTTATTCATGATGTATTTTGAAATGCATGGTCGTATTGTGAGTTCTGGGTTTTTCTGGAATACCGTGAGTTCCGAACGAAGATTGAAAATTAATGTGAAATTAAAGATGTTTAGATTAAATCCAAAATTGGTTGGGAAGTCTTCTGGGAGCATTAGGAGTGTATTGGAGCAATAACAGACCTAAACAAACCAGCCAGAATTGGAGATCTCGAAATAACAGAGACTTGAAAATCGCAGTGGGTATCCGCCCACTTGGCGCCCACTTGCGCCCACTTCGGGAAGTAGGCGCCTAAGAAATTTGATCTGGCGCCGAGCTCGCGCCTACTTGGCGCTCAGCTCGCGCCTACTTAAAATCGATGTGCTCTTCTCGCGCCTTTCTCCCGCTCAGCTCGCGCTCACTTAGCGTCGAGTGAGCGCATAGTCCAATTTCGCCTGTTTTCTATCCGCCGACTGGCGCTCACCTGGCGCTCACTTCAGGAAGTGAGCGCATACCCAATTATACTTGCCAAATTTGATTTCCGACTGAACCAAGGGGGACTTTTGATGTCTTGGGGTTTATATCACTTCACCAATCACTTGTTGGCAACCTTGGAACCTGCATTTCTTATTTAATTCCTAGGAGAATTCTAGTGGCAAATTCTTAAGAGTTTCCAAGATGAGTGTGGGTTATGTTATACATGTTGTGCTGGATACCAAAACTCTAGGAGTTCTTAGCCGTTTTCTCCTCGAATTTATACACTGTTCTAATTGAGAAATTATTGACTTCTGGTTTCATTTGTTTTGGAAAAATGCTGAAATGTATTGTCTTGTTATAAATAACTGTGTTTTGTATTCAAATGGCATGGATTTGTGGAATGAGAAGTACTGAAAGTATTGAGATACTGTTTGGTCCAGAGGGACAGGTGATGAATTGTGATGAGATATACATGATGTGGAATGAATGGTTTTACTTTAAAATGTTGGAATTGAGATTATACGATGTTTTACTGTTTTGGTCTAGCTTGTCCTGGATCCAGAGTCTAAGCTTAGTAATGTAATGTTATTTGTTGGTTGTTGGAATTGCATGGCCTTATGTGTTGCCACGACCGGTGTAGAGCAGCCAGAAACCCTGAGTAGGCCTGGTTGTCAATGCAAAAACCCGGGGAGTAGGCCTGCATTGGATGACGAAACCCTGAGTAGGCCGTCATTTCAGAGTTTCCGAAACCCTGAGTAGGCCGGAACTGTGTACATGGAGGTGTGGAGTGTCTACTTGGCATGTTTAATTTATCAACTAAACGATAGTCATGACATTGACCGATCGATGTGTTGTCGTACTTAACTGAGATGTGACTTGACTGATGAAATGGGTGTTGGTTTGAACTTGAAATGGATATGAGTTGTTTAATCGTACGGAATGTTTATCGATGCATAGCTTTGAACTGTGATTAACTATTTCTGCATGCATGTGCTACTCGCTGAGATATTCGTATCTCACTCTGTTGTTTTGTTGTGATTTTCAGATACTCATGGTGAGGCGACTACTGGGGTAGATCCTGCTGAGGCTTATAGGGAGGAAGATTACTATTACCTTCCTTAGACTTGTAGGTTATCTTGTTCCGAATTTGAGTACTTTGAATATTTGAGGTGTATTAAAGTCTATTTGGGGGTTGAACCATATGTTTCTAGTTAAGTCTAAACGTTACATTTCTTGGATGAATCAAATTGTGCACTCTGACAGGTTATAGTTAGATGATTATCCAGCGATCATATTTAATTATCGATCCTTGCCTAACCTCCGTGAGACGTGTTATATCTTTATTGAACAACACGGATCCGAGGCATTGCAGAGATGGTATCAGAGCCTCAAGTGTAAGCACCCAAATTTTGATCAAACCAGAATAAAGAGAAAAAATGTGCTAAAAGACAGCAGAAAAGTCAAACCCTGAGGGGTCAAAATTTGACCTTTTGATCAAGTGATGATTGACCACCCTGCTTTATCTCAATGGATAGAGAATCTCGACACGGTTCCAACGCAACTGAGTTTGCTGGGATCGGTGTCCGGATGAAGGTTCTAAGGGCAGTCAAACTTAAGGGAAGGCCAAAAGTTAACTTTTACTCGAACCCCGTGCCAAAGGCTTAGTCCCATGTCATTAAATAGAGGGCTCCGATACGAGTTTAACGCAATTGAGTTGGCTCAAATCAGAGTTCGGATAAAGGAGATATGAGCTGTCAAAGTTTCCGAGCAGCAAAACCGGAAACTGCACACGTGGTGCAAGAACTGCACACGTGGCGACAAACGCAGCAAAATATCTCAGGGACTAAATCTTAAATATCAAAAATTCGTACGGGCCAATCCGTAGATATCCAAAAGTGTCAAATCGGTCGAATCGGTCAAGTCGAAGGGCAAATCCGTAATTTTTCAATTTGTATCCGGTATTTAATACCGGATACACTAGCCGCTCTTCATGACCGGACTTGAAGGCCGGAAATAGAGATTTTCTCGCGCGAGATCGCCCGACAGATTCGCGGCGGCATTAAATTTTGAAATGATTATGTTTGTATCCGGCATTAAGTGCCGGATATAAAGAAAGCTCTGTATATCCGGTCATGGAGACCGGATATGAATAAACCTTAGTGTATCCGGCCTGAGTTGCCGGATACATTAATGTGTCTATAAATAGAGAACAGCAGCTCATTTCCGGGGGTTGGCTTCTTTTGGGTTGATTCCACCCTTTCTCCCCCAGACCACCTGGTGCGGAAACCACTCCTTTCCACCCCTCCTTGCTCCCCAAGCCCTTCAAGGACCACTCAAGACCCTTATACCTTTCCACCCTCCTTTCTCCCTCCATTTTCACTTGGAAACCACCTCAAGAAGTTGCTGTTGGGGCCAAGAGGAGGTGCTCCAGCCACAATTTTCATCTCAAGGGAGCTCAACCACGTCTCAAAAAGGGGTTTTAGCCCCAAGGTAAACCCTCCCCATGTATTTTGTTCATCATATATGGATATGAGCACGTTTCAAGCATATTGGATATTTTCCGTTCTTTGCATAGTATTCTCTGTAATTCCAGCATGAGTAGTGTTCTTTCCCCACCATTTCCCCTTTTATGTTGACCGCGGGAACTCCCATGGTAAAGGGAAGACACACGGATGATTCCACGGAAGGATGAGGAGGTGGTTTTACTCACTTTTGGGGTCTATTTTACACAATGTTTTGACATGAGATGGTCCTATTCGAAAGGGGGAGTTTGTTCCCCCATTGTTGTGATTCCTTTGTATCCCCCATGTAAACCCCCCTCCTCTTCCCTTTCCAACACATGCTCACACACACACACTTTATTTCCTGTGCACAACTCCATAAAAATGCATGTGTTTATAATGGCTTAGATGCATGCTAGGTTGGATTAGTAGAGGTGTATTTGTATGTTTAATGCATTCATATGTGGAAGATGAAGGACCAAAATAGGGATACAAGGTCCCTGTTCATTGCCGAAAATGGTGAGAAGGGGAGGAGGCAACTTTCCTTGCCTTCTCTCCCCGTTCCCTTGACTTCGCAAACCCAAAAAGAGCTCAAAACGGGGTCTTCTCCGTCTCTCTAAGCCTCTGTGGGCTCACCCAGGAGCCCACACAATCTCTGGAACCCCCTAGGAGGCTTAGAAACCCAATCCCATAGCCAAAATCCGAAAAAAGGGCTTCTGCGTGTTGATCCGGCAACTCAGGCCGGATCAACCTAGCCTTATTCATATCCGGCTATAGATGCCGGATACATTGAGCCCTGCGTGTAACCGGCATCTCAGGCCGGCTACACTACCAGAATCCATTTTTTGCCATTTTTGCTGATCTGGTGTATTTTTTGGTTTGCTGATCCTTAGTGAAAGGTATTTTGACTCCTTGCATGACCCCAAGTCGCGTAGCCATTTAAGGCCGTTCTGTGTGATAAGGCCGTCTCAGGCGTAAAACGTTGACAGTCCGGGGGAAGGAATACCGATTACTAAGGTTGAAGTCGAATGACCAAAATACCCTTATGAATTATCTAAGGAGAACTATGTCTCAGAGAAGCTTAAATACGGGTCAAACAATAAACGTAGAGGAAAACAATTTAGCAAATATAGAAAAAGATTTAAATAATTGGACAATTCCCAAGGTACCAATAGATCAAGTTTACAAGAAAGGAAGTTTTAAATTTATTTCAGATTATACAATCAAGACTCAAGAGCAAACAATCTCTCTTACAAATGAACATGAAAGAATCAATCTTTTAAACAATAAAACCTTAGAAAAACATAGACAAAAATACAATTATTTACATGTAGGAATGGTTCAAATCGCAATCAAACCATTAACAAGACAAGGATTAAATACTGCAATATTACTGTGTTTACGTGACTGTAGACACAATCAATTCAATGATTCACTATTAGGAATGATAGAATCAAGCTTGTACAATGGTCCGATTTATTTCAACTGTTTCCCAGATTTCTCAATTAGTCTTACGGACCCAGGTGTCCTTCAATCTTTAGTTCTGAACATCAAGTCTACAGGATATGATATGCTTCCGGGATCACTCCCATTTGCAGTCATATACAGGATCCATTACAAGGCCATGACTACAATGGCAAATCCTTTAGTCAAAATTGCAAGCCCAAAAGGAGAAACTCTTCTCCTTCAGAGTAATTCTTGTGATTCAAATGTTATAGTTCCAAGAACAATTAGGTGGAATGAAGTTAGCTTTCCCAGGGAATGGAATTTTCAATCAGCTGTTACTCCTCCCAAAAGAGAAAATAGTCAATTAGATAATATAGTTCAACATGATGATGGTAGTGTAGAAATAAGATTTTCCAAACTAAGTTTTAGGAATCCAGATCTAGGTCAGTCTAGCCGAAGCAATCTAGATAGCAGAATTCCAATCTTTACAAATCCTAACTTTGAAATAGGACAATCAAGTCGTAGAGTTCCATCTTTTACGAGTCCAAGAAAATCATGTTCTTCAATCCCTTCTACAATTAATTTATCAGGAATCAAGACACAAGCGAACATAGTCAAACCAACATACAAAACCAATGAACCAGATGAAACAGACAAAGAATCTGAAGAACAAAATCTATCTCCAACTTATTCTCAAATGCAAGATCCACAAACCCATCCTAGTTGCGATATGATAGAAAAACAATTTACAATAGACAAAGAATATCTTAGGAAAGACTTCTATTCTCCAGACAATAAATCAAAAAGAGAACAATTTTTCAAAAATTATGATAAAAAATTAAGAGATCATTTTCAATCAAAATATTATAAATTTTTAGAACTAATTCAAGAAAATATGTATTTCTTTGATTGGTTAGAATCTGATCTAACAGTCTTAGATAAACCAATAACAATTTGCAAGAATACAGAAGAAAAATCCATAGCCTCTGTACATCCTCCACAAGATCAAATTAAATTTAATAATAAACAAACAGAAATAGTAGCTGCTCCTTACAAGATTAAAGATAGCAATAAGGATGCTCAAGCCACAAACAAAGGAATAAACAAGATTATTGAACAGAATAATTTTACAAACAAATGTTTATACACAATAGGAAATCAAGTTGATAGGATAGAATCAATTATTCAAAAACAAGATGTTACTATTCCTTCGTCATCAAAAAATACTCCAATTTTCAAACCAATAGAAATTCCAAAAGAATTAAATAAACAATTAGAAATTAGAGAATTTGATCAAGAAATTGATAAGAGACTTAGAGATCTCTTATACGATAATACAACAGTTCCAGAAACTCAAGAAGTTCCTGTATCACAATCTCCTCTTAGGATTAGGCCAGGATCAAGTAGTCAAAGACATATTGATACAATAGAAAAACCAAATGATTTAGAAATCAACAAGATGAATTGGAAAAATACTAGGAATTACTACCCTAGACCTAGTTTTCCAGACATGCAATTAGAAGAAAAAAATCAATTCACTCAAGCTTCATTTCATCCCAATACAATCTATGAATGGAACATAGATGGCAAATCTGAGCATTTGATCATCGAAACATTACAACACATGACAATGGTAAGCACTGCTTACAAAATCAAACAAGAAAATGTATCTGAACAAGCAATTGCCCAAGCCTTAATAGCTGGATTTACAGGTCAATTAAAACATTGGTGGGATAATTATCTCGCTGATATTGAAAGAGCCAATATTTTAAATTCTGTAAAAATAGATGAAAATTTTGAACCAATTAAAACTGAAGATGATCAAGAAATCCCCAATCCAGTAGAAACTTTAATTTATACAATCATGAAAATGTACATCGGAGATCCTTCAAAACTAAAAGACAATTCTTCTGAAATTTTATTAAATCTCAGATGTAGAAAATTACAAGATTTCAAATGGTACAAAGATATGTTTTTATCAAAAGTCCTTCTTAGGGAAGACTGCAGCCAAGCTTTCTGGAAAGAAAAGTTCTTATCTGGATTGCCACAGGCTCTGTCTGCAAAAATCAAGTCCAAATTAACTAAACAATTTAAAGGTTCAATTCCATATGATAGATTAACTTATGGAGATTTAATTTCCACAATTAATTCTGAAGCCTTAGCAATTTGTACTGAGATCCAATTAAAAAACAAACTCAAGAAAGATAGTCTAACAACAAGAAAAGAATTAGGTAGTTTTTGTGAACAATTTGGTTTCGAGAAAATTCAATCACCTTCAACAAAACCAAGAAAGAGCTACAAGTCACATAAAACATACAAGTCAAAACCACACAAATCTAAGTTTAGGAAATACAACAAGTACCACAAAAAAGAAATCAAGAATGAAGAAAAAGATAAGCCAAGTACATCAAGAAAACATTCAAAAACATTTAGGAAAAATTTTAGTAAAGACAAAACTTGCTAAAAATGTGGTAAAGTAGGACATTTTGCAAACAAGTGTAGAGTAAAACAAAAAATTAATGAATTAGAAATATCCAATGAATTAAAAGACCAATTACAGAAAATCCTTTTGATCAATTCAGAATCAGAACAATCAGATACTGATTACGAAACATCAAGTGAAGAACAAATTAATCAAATCCAAGATGATGATTACAATTCAGAATCTGATGAAGAATCGAGTTCTGAGTCAGAATCAGAATGTGAAAAACCAAAACCATGTGTAGGAAAATGTTGCAATAAACCAAGTCTCTTTGTTTTAAGCAAAGAACAAAATATATTATTAGATTTAGTTGATGAAATTCAAAATCCTGAAGAGAAAAAATTAATTTTACAAAAACTAAAACAATCACTCAATAAACCTGACAAAAATAATCTAGAAAAACAAATCGCTGATAAAACAAGAAATCCTTACAATTTCAAAGAAATCGTTGATAGGTTTAAAAAAGAATCAAAAGAAGATATATCAGTCCAAGATTTAAAACATGAAATTAATCAAATCAAATCAGAATTAAAAGAATTAAAATCAATCACAAATAATTTACAAGCTCAAGTTAATATACAAAGTCATCTCACATTCAATCAAATGAAAACAATTCATGAAAATAGGAATGATGGAGCATCTACCTCTCAAGAAACAGAAGATGTAGAAGAACCAGAAAGATTTATAGATTTAATTTCACAAATCAATTTTAGAAAATGGTTAATTAGAATCAATCTAATCGTCAATAACGAATTCAAATTAGATATAATTGCCTTAGTAGATAGTGGTGCTGATCTCAATTGTATTCAGGAAGGTATTATACCATCCAAATACTTTGAGAAAACCAAAGAAAGACTCCATACGGCAAGTGGAGCTGGAATGAAAATCAATTATAAACTATCAAATGTACACATATGCAATGACAATATCTGTTTCAAGACCCCATGCAATTATAAAGTTTTTTCGAAATTCGACATGAAGTCTGGATTTTGGCAGATCCAGATAGCAGAACAAGATCGATACAAAACAGCATTCACAGTTCCATTTGGACATTACGAATGGAATGTAATGCCTTTCGGTCTTAAAAATGCTCCTTCAGAATTTCAAAAAATTATGAATGAAATATTCAATCCGTATGACAAATTTACAATTGTTTATATTGATGATGTCTTAGTCTTTTCTTCATCAATATCACAACATTGGAAACACTTAAATCAATTCTACAATATAATAAAACAAAATGGATTGGTAATCTCCAAACCCAAAATTGTTTTATTTCAAACAAAAATAAAATTTTTAGGTCATATTATTCATCAAGGCACTATTCGTCCCATTGAGAGATCACTCTCATTTGGAGATAAATTTCCTGATGAAATCAAAGACAAAAAACAATTACAAAGGTTCTTAGGAAGTCTGAATTATGTAACAGATTTCTTTCCAAATTTAAGTCAAGAAGTTCAATTGCTCAGGAAAAGACTCAAAAAGACTCCTGGTCCATGGACTCCGGAGCATACTGCAATTGTTCAAAAAATCAAGAAACAAGTTAAACATTTGCCATGTTTAACTTTACCCAATCCTGATGCTTTCAAGATAGTTGAAACAGATGCATCAGACATAGGGTACGGAGGTATTCTCAAACAAAGAATTGATAATAAAGAAGAATTAGTCAAATTTACAAGTGGAACTTGGAATCCAACTCAATCTAATTATTCTACAATCAAAAAAGAGATTTTATCAATGGTTTTATGTATTTCAAAATTTCAATCGGATTTACTCAATCAGAAATTTCTTTTAAGAGTTGATTGCAAAGCAGCAAAAAGTGTTTTACAAAAGGATGTCAAGAATTTAGCTTCAAAACAAATATTTGCCAGATGGCAAGCGATTTTAAGTATTTTTGATTTTGATATTGAGTTTATTAAAGGAGAACATAATTCTCTTCCTGACTTTCTAACCCGTGAATTCCTTCAGGGCCAAGAGGCCAAGGAAACTACAAACCATCCCTCCTAAGCTCAATCTAGTCACCAGAGCCCAGCAAGCAAGACAAGCCCAAGAATCCAAGACATCAGAACCTCAATATACTACACCTCAATCGTATGCCCAATTTGCCCAAGATCCAAATGCATCTCAATCAACAAGTCCAGCCCAAAGGTTAGTTGGTTATATCCAAACCCAACCTTCTCCCAATCCAAGTACAAAGTCCAATCAATCTACTCAACGGGTTTCACCCTTTCAAGCAAAAACATGGGCTGCTGATGCAGAAAAACAAGATGAAGAAGATCTAAGAATTCAATTACTTCAATTAGAGCAATCCAAAGAATTAACTTTGGATTCTCAACCATTCAATGAAGTAGTCAAGAAAAACAAGGGAAAACAATTGGCAAGACCCTCTGCTTCAAGTCAAATTGTGGCGACCAAACCTGGTCCCGCACCTTTAAATTCTGCAAAATCATTTTCTGCAAACCAATCAAATTATTTGTTAAAATCAAGAAGTCTTTTGCAAGTTCTCACAATCGAAGAGGAGTTTTATCACCCTGATCCAGATCAGTGTGCTCAAAACTATTTTCACAACCACAAATTTTCAAATGAACAAGAATTTCCATGTGGTTTTACAAACAAGACTCAAAAGTTTTATGAATTTATTTTAGTTGATTCAAAATCTGTTTTGATCAAGCACTATCCAGGCTCTGGACCTGAGCCCTATGTGACCCATTCCACATGCCAAATCCTTCAAGTACACAATCTATCTTCCTGGGGCAATCATCCTCTTGCAGCCAGAAGATTCTCCCAGCCATTTGAGCCTCAATTTTACAATTATTTTGACTATACCACTGCCTGGTACAATACATTTTACCTAAGACCCACGAGTCACTCATGGCTCATATTTTTCAAGCACCAATTTGTTGAAACAATCCCAGCATGGTTCCTCCAATGGTGGGCTCATTTTGGCCCCATTCCAGATAACCTCCCAGAGGAAAGCAAACAAGGTTTCTCCTTATTTGCCAAGCTTTACAAGAACACCAGGCCCCATCTTAACCATTTCCCATGTCTTTTCCATTTCTTTTTCCATTTCAAACTTGCCTGGATCGTCAGTTGGGATTATACCATTGAAGATGCAGGCCCATTTCCAATATTAGCAAGACAATTCAGGACCAAATGGTGGGATAAATTTGATATCACCCACACATTGGTTCCACATATCAAACAATGGTTACTCGAGCAAGAAAGATCCTTACAACAACAGCAGAAGCAAATCAAGAAGCCAGAACAAGATCAATTTCTCATGACCAAGTCTCAAGTCCAAGCAGGTCTTGCAGGAGCAATGACTAAAGAACAATACAAAAAATTCCTTCAAGAAGCCCTCCTGGCAGTTGATTCCCAAGTTCAAGAAATTGAAACAAAGTCAGAAGAATCGGTTGGTGATTATGATCCAAACGATCTAGAGGATTTTATTGTTCAACTTTGACAAGTGGCAAGATTCAAGGACAAGTGGCAAGACTTCCAACAAATATCAAGATATGGCAAGATCTACTGGTTCATCCGGAAACCCAAGATGGGCCATGGACCGATTCGGTCCAAATCGGTTTCCGGCGGGCCTTCCAACGGGGCCCACCTAGCCCGACCAACCTATTTGTGCTTAAATAAGACAATTAAAAGAGTCGAGTGGGCCAGACCCTTTGAGGCCCACCAAAGCCCAAATTGGGGCATGCATGCATAGTTAAGTTGTGGTTTGGCCGAGACCGCGGGCAGGGCCTATCGGGCCCATTAAGCCCCATTGAACCCAACCAAGGTTAGGGTTTCCAAAACCCTAATTCAAGAAGCCTTGGGCTTTCAAGCCCAAGCCCAGGTAAAGGGCCCCAAGCCCGAGGCCTGGTCCGCTTTGACATAATTAAAGCAAGATAATCAAAAACACTTGGCAAGCAACTGCGGGGCCCACTCAAGGGCCCACAAACAGTCCCGGCCCACTTGTGCATAGAAATCACTTAAATAACCAAACTGAACTTCAAAGTAAAAACAATTCACTTGAACCAAAGCCCAAAGGGTCTCTCAGGGTTAGACCGAGGCCCACCAGGGGACACATGGGCTCAACCAAGCCAACCAAGGAATCCACCCAATCAGACCCACATCACTTTAATTAAGAAGATAAAATCAAGTAAAGGGGCCCACACCACTTTGGCGGTCCCACCAGACTTAATCAAGTTACATGCTGGAATAGGAATCGGGTGAGTGAGAAACCAACTGAGTTGACTCAAACCAGGGAAACCTATGGGACCCGTCACTTGACGGGGTGGACTGGGGTGTCCATGGACTTCCCCAGACCGCAACCGAGAACCTACTTAGAATCTCAAGCCGCAGACCAAGCCTTAGTAAAAGAACTTAGGCACCCAGGTGTCTGCCTGCACCCCATCAGGCAGTGGCGACTCCAACATTCCCGAATTACCCTTTAGGAGGCGTGCCTACCCGTGCGAACAATGCGCACATCAAGCTGGAAAATTTGAGGTTCCTAGGTAGTATGACCATAGAAAACCCTGGGGAAATATTGTGCGTACGTTAGATAGAACCATGAGGATTAGAAGAGAGTTCCTAACTAATGTGGTATTTTGTGCTTACAGGTATACATGGCCGGTAGAGGCAGACGTGCGAGGGCTGTGGATTGTCCAGAGGGGGATATGCCACAGGAGCAGCCACCTGCACCACCACGAGGAGCCCCACCACCAGTGGAGGACATTTGGGCTGCGGTTGGCTCACTTGCCCACCTCCTTGCGATGGAGAGGGAGGAAAGGATGAGTCAAACTGGGAATGGAAATGGCCAGCGAAATGGTCATGGAGCTGCAGTGGATCAGCAGCGGGTGAGAGAGGAGTTGTCCTTGAGGGACATCGATCAATTCAGGAAGCTGACTGCCCCGCCATTTTATGGAGTTCCAGATCCATTGGAGGCGGAGAGCTGGGTGGCTAGAGTGGAGCACATGTTTGACACGATGGACTGTCCAGAGGACCGGAGGGTGAGATTGGCTACCTTCACCCTAGAGGGCGAGGCTCAGCACTGGTGGCAGTCATTACGGAGACAGGCGGTAGATGGGATACAAATGACTTGGGACCAGTTCAGGCAGGTCTTCTATGAGCAGTATTTCTCGGCAGAGGTGAGGTTGCAGAAGGAGAGAGAGTTCATGGATATCTCTCAGGGATCCTTGACCGTAGCACAGTATGAGGCTCGGTTCGCGGTTCTTTCTCGATTCGCTCACCATATAGTGCATGATGAGTAGAGGCGCACCCAGCATTTCGAGAGAGGACTGAGGGCAGGCATCAAGCGCATGGTCTCGGTGCTGATGTGCACCAGATACTCTGATCTGGTGGGGAGAGCTCTGCGGGTTGAGAGAGAGATTAGAGATTCAGGGACTGAGCAGAGCAGAGTTAGAGCACAGCCGAGCGGCACAGAGACACGGAGGGTCCTGGATAGGGACAAGAGACCGAGGATAGACTATGGACAGAGAGATAGGAGAGGCTCCGGAGGTTGCTTCAGTTGCGGCCGATTTCACATCCTAGGTCCATGTATGTCACCGCCAGGCGCGTGCTTCAGATGTGGCCAGCATGGGCATCGGGTTGCTGACTGTCCACACCCAAATACTTACCAGTTACTTAAGCCAGCCCTTACTGCACCTACGGATACCCGGTCAGCCGAGGCTTCGAGATTTCAGTATTCTAGACCCGTGCCAGCACTACCAGCACCACCGGGATTTCAGGGTCAGAGCCGTGGGGGATATCAGAGGCAGTGGGCACCGCAGAGGCAGCAGGCACCTCAGAGGCAGCAGGCACCACCCCCACGCCCTCAGCAAACTAGAGTGTATGCAGTAGCAGCTCAGGAGGATGAGCCTGAGGAGGGGCACGTTGAGGAGGCTCGTGAGGAGGAGCCAGAGGCACCACAGTTGGTTGGAGGTATTCTTTTCATTCATGGCAGATCAGCCATATGCTTATTTGATTCGGGTGCTTCTAGGTCTTTCATTACTCTTGTTTGTGCATGCCGTATTGGTTTGGTTCCTTCCACACTCGAGTCTGAGTTACTTGTACACACACCGTTGGGGGAAGCCACTAGAGTACAGACCGTATATAGGGATTGCATGATCAGGTTGGGTTCTTTGGAGTTGCTAGGGGACTTGGTAGAACTAGAATTCGGGGAGTTTGATGTGATTCTAGGCATTGATTGGCTTTTTCGACACCATGTGGGCATCGATTGCTATAGGAGTACCATTATAGTGTGTCAGCCAGACCAGCCAGTGCACTGTTTCCAATGTGAAGGGTTGAGAGCTCGGATCAGTTTAGTAGCATCCATTGAGGTTGAGGAGACAGAGTCTATGGCACTTAGTCTTTCTAGTGTGCCTGTAGCATCAGAGTTTGATGACATATTCCCAGACGATTTACCGGGATTACCGCCACCTAGAGAAGTTGAGTTCAGTATACGACTCTTACCTGGTACGGCACCTGTATCCAAACCGCCATACAGAATGTCACAACCTGAAAATCACGAGATGAAGAAACAGTTGGATGAACTGGAAGCGAAGGGTTTTATTAGACCCAGTGTGTCACCATGGGGTGCACCGGTCCTGTTTGTCCAGAAGAAGGACGGGTCGATGCGGATGTGTATAGATTACCGCCAGTTGAATCAAGTCACTATCAAGAATAAGTATCCATTACCTCGGATTAATGACTTGTTCGACCAGTTGAGGGGAGCGTCTTGGTTTTCTAAGATCGACCTGAGATCTAGATACCACCAGTTGAGAGTAGCCCTAGAGGATATAGAAAAGACGGCTTTTCGTACTCGATATGGGCACTACGAGTTCCTGGTTATGCCTTTTGGGCTGACTAATGCCCCAGCTGTTTTCATGAACCTGATGAATCGGATATTTCACACCCACTTGGATAGCTTTGTGGTTGTGTTCATTGACGATATTCTAGTGTATTCTCGAAGTAGAGAGGATCATGTACGGCACCTCCGAACCGTATTGCAGACATTGAGAGAGCACAGATTGTATGCCAAGTTCAGCAAGTGCCAATTTTGGTTAAGAGAAGTGAGTTTCTTGGGGCATGTGATTTCAGGAGATGGGATAGCAGTGGACCTAGCTAAGGTTCAGGCTGTGGCAGATTGGCCTAAACCTTCGTCGGTGACTGAGGTACGGATTTTCTTGGGAATGGCGGGTTATTATAGAAGGTTCATCAAGAACTTTTCCCGAGTGGCGGCACCTTTATCTAACCTCACTAAGAAGGCTGTGAAGTTTGCGTGGGACGACAAGTGTGAGTCTAGTTTCCAAGAATTGAAGGGCAAACTGTCTTCAGCTCCAATCTTGATTGTGCCATCAGTGAGTGAGGGGTTTTCGATCTATTGTGATGCTTCTCGAGTAGGGTTGGGCTGTGTTTTGATGCAGCAGAGGCGTGTGGTAGCCTATGCTTCAAGGTTGCTACGCACTCATGAGAAGAATTATCCTACGCACGATCTAGAGTTGGCAGCGATCGTATTTGCACTTAAGTTGTGGAGGCACTATTTGATGGGAGCCCGATTCGAGATATTCTCATATCACAAGAGCTTGAGATATATATTTTCCTAGAGAGAGTTGAATATGAGGCAAAGGAGATGGATGGATCTTCTAAAGGATTATGATTTCACACTTCATTACCATCCGGGCAAGGCTAATGTGGTGGCAGATGCACTGAGTCGTAGGGTTGTTTCCCAAGATGAGGTGGCCACACTAGCTACTTTCATGACTAGTCAGTGCACTCTTGTTGATACGGTTGTAGATTGGCCTGGGGAGTTCAGCACTCATGGGCATGGATTGATCATGGCACGAGTTCAAGCAAAGCCAGAGTTGATTCAGCGTATACGGGAGGGTCAGTTGGCAGATTCTGATTTGTTACGCATCAAAGGGTTAGTAGAGAAGGATGATGAGGCCATGAAAGATTTTGATGTTCAGGATGGATTGGTGAGATTTCGAGGGTGGATTTGTGTTCCAAATAATGCTGAAGTCAAGGGATTGATCCTAGACGAGAGTCACAGGTCCAAGTATGCAATTCACCCTGGGAGTACCAAGATGTACAAGAATCTAAAGACAGTATATTGGTGGTCAGGAATGAAGAAGGACATTGCGGAATATGTAGCAAGGTGCCTTACTTGTCAACAAGTGAAGGCAGAACATAGGAGACCTCCAAGTTTGATGCGACCTTTGCCGGTTCCCGAGTGGAAATGGGAACATATCTCGATGGATTTTGTGAATGGGCTACCGCCTACAGCTAAGAATCACAACGGCGTTTGGGTGATTGTGGATAGACTGACCAAATCAGCTCACTTTTTGCCTTACCAGACCACTCAGACTTTAGCATCATTGGTTGAGCTGTATACTCGAGAGATAGTCCGGTTGCATGGGGTTCCAGTGTCCATTGTATCGGATAGGGATTCTCGGTTCACCTCGCATTTTGGCAGTGTTTCCAGGAGGCCATGGGAACGAAGTTAAGCTTTAGTACTAGTTTCCACCCACAGACCGATGGGCAGTCAGAGAGAACTATTCAGACTTTGGAGGACATATACTAGTTTCCACCCATGTCATTAAATAGAGGGCTCCGATACGAGTTTAACGCAATTGAGCTGGCTCAAATCGGAGTTCAGATGAGTGAGATATGAGCTGTCAAAGTTCCCGGGCAGCAAAGCCGGAAACTGCACACATGGCGCAGAAGCTGCACACGTGGCGGCCAACGCAGCAAAATATCTCAGGGACTAAATCTTAAATATAAAAAATTCGTACGGGCGATCCGTAGATATCAAAAAGGGTCAAATCGGTCGAATCGGTCAAGTCGGAGGGCAAATCCGTAATTTTTCGATTTGTATCCGGTATATATGACCGGATACACTGCCTCTCCTTCATATCCGGACTTGAAGGCCGGATACATAAAGATATTCGCGCGAAATTCGCGCCACTTGGCCGACAGATTCGCGGCGGCATTAAATTTTGAAATGATTAAGTCATGTATCCGGCCTGAGTTACCGGATACAAAGGGAAGCCAGTGTATCCGGACTTGAAGTCCGGATACGAAGAGGCCTTAGTGTATCCGGCCTGAGTTGCCAGATACATTAAGTTGCCTATAAATAGCCAACAGCAGCTCATATCCGGGGTTGGCATTATTTTTGGTTGCTTCCCAGCCCTTCTCCCCCACTTGCTCACCCCGAATCCCACCTCTTTCACCTCTCTCAACCCTCTTTCACCTCCAAATACAAATCAAAGCCACCCTAGACTTGGCCTTCTTCTCTCTTTCTTATTCTTGTTGAAGCCAAGGGGGAACCACTGCTGTGCTCAAGGAGGAGGATCTCCAGCTGCACTTTTTGGCCTCAAGGAGGGGTCTCTACCTCGCTCAAGGGTGCAAAAACCTTCAGGTAAGGCTCCCTAGTATATTGTGTTCATCATATATTAAACTTGCATTTTTCTAAAAATATTTTTGGTATGACTTCCTTCTTTGCATGGAGTCATGCTCCTATCACTTTGAGCATGTGTTTGCTTCCTTTTTTATGGCATGGAGCCACCGCATGCATGATACCCACGTAGGGATCGTTTAAGAGGCACAAAAGTCCAGTCTTACATGCTTTCTAATGTTCTGTATTTTCTATTTTGAGGTTGGATTATAGGCATTCTCTGGAGGAGCATGTTCCTCCTTGGAATGTGATCTTCTGTACCCCCATGTGTAACCCCCCCTTTCTTCCTTTCTTTATTTCTTCAAGTAACATGCATGTGTATAGCCAGTGAGGCTTTGCTGTGAATCCCATGCACCATGTGTTAGTATAGGTTCCTGTTTTCTTTGCATGAAAGTAGTTAGCCTTGGATCCAAGCATGCGGGGACCAACCCTCCCTGGAAGCAGATTTCTTCTTCATCATTAGGACCATGTGTGTGTCCTATTTTCATTACCATCTTGTGTAAGCATGATCCCCTTCCCCCCCCCCCCCCCCCCTGTTTTACATTCCCTTGCTTTTGCTAAGAGACCCAAGGAGAGAAGCCAAATGAGGCTTCTCTCAAACCTGAGCCAACGTGGGCCCTCACAGGGACCCACAAGACTCTTAAAATGTCCCAGGAACCCCCTGGAATCCATCCCGAAAGGCCAAAGCCCAAAAAAGGCCATTCCAGAGTGATCCAGCAACTCAGGCCGGATCACCTGAGGCCTTAGCGTATCCGGCCACCAAGGCCGGATAACCCATAGGCCCTGTGTATCCGGTCACTCTGACCGGATCACCTGTGGAACTTGTGTGTCCGGCCTAAGTTACCGGATACACACAGAAGCATGCTTTTTTTGTATATTCTGTTGTATTGCCGAATTCTATGGTGATTTGCATCAAAATCATTGAACCAGCAGGGTTTCCGGGCCATCCGGAAACCCAAGATAGGACTTGGACCAACCGGTCCAACTTGGCACACTAGTGGGCCTTCCAACGGGGCCCACCAAGCCCAATGAACCTGAAGGCATGCGATTAAATAACCTAAGCTAAAAGAACCATGTGAACCGGGAGGGCCAAACCCAATGCGGCCCACCCGCGCCTTGTAAGGTGAACGAATGCATAAATTGTGTGGTTTGGCCGAGACCTTGGGCTAGGGCCTTTCGGGCCCGCCAACCGAACCGAGTTAGGGTGCAAGCCCCAAACTCCAAGGAGCTGGGCTTTCAAAGCCCAAAGCCTGGATCACGGGCCCCAAGCCCAATGACCAGCCCACTTTGGCAAACCAACGAAGATAAAAGATGCAAAGTCAATTGGCCACCATGTGGGCCCACCTAAGGGGCCCACAAACCAATCCGGCCCACCACTCGCATGAAAACAATTTAAGCTTCAAACTTGAACCTTAATAAAAAACCAACTCATTAACCAAAGCCTACAGGGCCTCCCAGGGCTAGACAGAGGCCCACCAAGGGCACACGGGGGCTTACCCAAGCCCACCAAGGATACCATGGGCCTTCCAAAGGGGCCCACTCAAACAGACCCAGATCACTTAAGGATAAAGCAAAGATAAAATCCATTAAAGGGACCATTAAAGGGACCCACACCACTCAGGCGGTCCCGCCAAGACCTAACAAAAATGCATGCTGAATTAGGAATCGGGTGAGAACCAAAACTAAGAAAGCTGACTCAAACCAAGGAACCCACGGGACCCGTCATCCGACGGGGTGGACTGGGGTGTCTACGGGCTTCCCCAGACCGCAACCGAAAACCAAACTTAGAATCTCAAGCCGCAGACCAAAAGCCCTAAATAAGCAAGATTAGGCACCCAGGTGTCCGCCTGCACCCCATCAGGCGGTGGCGACTCCGAATTTACCCCGTGCCGCGTTTCCCACGCGCGCACAAAATGGAATTGTTTTCTGGAGTTCTTATTCTGTGTCATAGGTATTCCATCATCTCGAGGATGGTACCGCTCCAGTATCAGTCGGTTGCTACGTTATCCACTCCAGTATCGGTTGGATCGTACATGCCAATTCACTCTAGTATCGGTTGAGTACTTCTGTATTGCATTAATATATATATATATAGCCTGACTGGTATCAGCTAGCCTGCTTGTAAATCGGTTAGATGGCATATTAGCACATGTCTATAGTAACTCTATTTATGATCCTATTAGTCCTATGATGTCACAGGTGTGGTTTGTTGATTGTTATGATTGATTTATTATTGACTTGGTTTAATCGAATACCTCATTATTTTATTTATAAAATCATGGACTATTTTATTGCATGCACATTGCTACTTGTTGAGATTTATATCTCACTCTGGTTTTCCCATTTTTCAGTTACTCCTTGGTGAGATCGGCAAGCTTGGGGTATTATAGTGAGAATGGTAGTTATTCCCCAATTTTGAAACTACGATGTAAAATTGCAATATGACAAAAGGATGAAGAATATCAGTCATTTTTTTAATCATTACTCTTAATTGCGACTCTGATAATTAATGGAAAATTTAGTTTGCCATTTATTTTAATTTTGCTTTGGCCCACAGTTATTTACACTTCTTGTAACGCCCCGGATTCGATAGTTTTTTTTTTTCAACGGATGAAGGCATTACTTGAATGATAATAAAGCAATTAAGAACGAGAGCATAAATGAGATAAAGGTAAATCATAGTACACCAAAAATTAAACAGCTCCTCCATTAATTCAATATAAAGTTCTAGTAATCCTCAAAATAAACTTCTTAACTCAATACATGAAATCTGAACTCACAAGGGTAAACTAACTATTCTAAACACTTCTCAAAAACCTACTAGGAAAGAAATAACTTCTAAACAAATCTCTTACAAATATATAAAAAAAAAACCAATAAGCTATAAAGTGCTCATCTAAGGTCCTCTGCAATACCCTTTGTATTATCTACCCCGACTTGCACGTCCTCTCCAAAAGTATCTAAAACAAATATTGAAAACAAGGGTGAGATATAAAATCTAAGCAAGCAGTAACATGCATGAAAGAAAACAGTCTATATAGTTTGAAATCATTTTTCATGAGGTTCCAACGATAAATCCAAATACCAAATATCCAAGAATAATATATCAGGAATTCAAAACCACATAATTTCAAAATAAAACCAATAATACAATCAGTACACCTCACAATTTGTGACATCACAAGACTCATGAAATAAGACATCTTTGAAAAGTTAAAAACCTGATTCCAGATGCCACCTCCCAACATATGTTGGCTAAGATACACGAACTACAACATAGAGGAGTACCCACCCAGATACAAGGATTAAGTTTGGCATGTAGAACCACAACTTCCCATTGAGATACACAAATAAAGGTATATGATTGCTGTGAGTTCCAACTTCCCACCGAGATACATGGATAAAGAAAGAGGATTGCCAAGATACATGGACTAAAATGCATAAATAGACCACGGGGTTAATTAAACAAAGAAGACTCACTTCACTATCTAGCTAAACTATGGATCCATAACAAGCTATGCCTACTAGACACAAGGCAAACAAATACTCAAACATGTTATTTTAGATACCAAAAACATCATCAATAATCCACAAGTCAACTCCAAGATACATGGAGGAAATCTAAGTCTCAAACCTAAGCTACATGAGTGAGAAATTCACCACTCCAAGGTACACGGAGGAAATAATAACAATTTTGCTATAATAACCATAGAAACATCTCTAGATAGGACAAATACAAGTGTAGGAACCAATAAAATAAAAATAAATTGAAAAGAAAACGATTTGGAACAATAAACTCAAATAAAAGTCATTTTAGTAGAACGTACCCAAATTCTTTATAAAAATCCAAATTAATAATCGGTCAGTGCAAACACTTTCAAATACCCTAATCCAATTGGTACATGAGTTAGAATTCCATTAAAATCATTTTAAAATCAAAAATTAAGTCAAAAGGTCAAAATGCACAAATCTGGGTTTGGGAACTGGACATGGCGCTCGAGCAATACCCCAAGCATCTGGCTTAAGTGAGAATTTTGGGTTTCGGGTTCTCAATTTCTAAAAAAAACACAGGCAAAGCACCTTCAATAGTGCTCGAGCGGCGAGTTGTATTAATATAATGCCTAGCTTGGCGCTCGAGCCATATGCCAGGTGTTTGTATAATTTTGTAAAATCTAGGTTTTTCCTCTATTTTGCGAAATTTTGTTTCAAATCCAAACAACACCAAACCTGTAAAATCATGAATTTTTGAATATAATAATAATATAATAAAAGGAATCTAAATAATAGAAAATAAATTAAACAAGCCTAAACATATTGAGAAGTAAAGATTTAATCTAGGTATTGGAGGATTAACATTATAATCCAAAGATATATTAGTAATTAAATAAATAATAGTACTTTTGAATAATTAGGAATTTAAATAGTAGGTTCAATTAATTGGAAGAATATTTATGGATTTGACTTTAGGAAGAGTTAAATAGTAATTAATAATAAATAGAAAAGGAGATAATTGATTAAGATAAATTAGGAGAGCAAATTAAATATAGAGGTTGGAGAAGGTAGGTATTAGTTCAAGTGTATGTTAAAAGCCAAGAATATTATGAGAAATAAATATGGGTAATTTTTGGAAGAGGTCCAATGACTAAATGTGAGATAAGTAAAGAAAAGGGTATTTTAGTCTTTTCCTAATAGGCTAAATTAATTAACTAAGTAATTAATAGAATTGGAAATATTTAATTAGACTTAATTTGGGTTAGGTTTGAATTTAAATATCATGATTAATGGCTTAGAAGAAGGAAAAAGGGCTTATTGGTAATTATGATAAATTGGGTGCCTTAAATTTGAGGATAAGAGGAGTTTTGAGGGTGTTTTCGTAATATTTAAAATAGGGATGATGAATAGCACGAAAATTAATTAAATTAGAAGTTTCTTATGAGTTAAGTTTAAGAGAAAATAATTATGTAACGCCCAGAACCGGGTTACGTAGTGAAACTGCAACTCATTCCCAAAGGGTTACTTTCATACACAGGATTGCTATATCAGAGTGAAGGATAACATGAAATAAACAATAATATAATCAGAATCAGCTAAAAATCCCCAACTCACTTGAATCAAGCATATACCCGCCTGTATCGTCCTCTCTGAAATCTGAAAACAAAACAAAAAAAAAACGAAAGGAATGAGATACGACTATCTCAGCAAGTAGCACATGCATGCTCAAATACATTTAATTTAATTTCTAAAATATGCATGATTAAAACATACTCAACGATTAACCACGATAAATCGATTAATCCGACTAATCCGGCAAAACAATATCAAACCATAAAGTAAGGTGGGACTCGTGAAATTTGACCACTTTGTAAGGTTAAATTCTAGCTCCAAACAGTCCAGTTCGAGAACCTCTGCCAAACTGAGAACCTCTGCCAAATCTGATACCTCTGTAAACTGATTCCAATATATCGTCTCTTGGTGGAGTGCAGAAGACCTCACCCTCTCCAGGGTGGAAACGGATATCAATCCAGTCTGAGAACCACTGTCACCAATCGAATCTGATGCCAATCACTAGACCTCACCCCATCATGGGGTGGAAACGGAGCTACTGCAACACTTCCCTCATGGAAGGCCTCTTTATATTGGAGGAAATGCGTAAGATATATCCCTCTTAATTTGTAGCACTTCCCTCATGGAAGGCATCTCCATCATAAAGGAAACACACAAAGGAGACTAGACTTCAACCAAACAAATTAGACAGACTCCACTTACTAGCTAAATTATGGATCCATAATGTGCTATGCCCTAATAGCGTAAATAATTAAACCAACCAGTAAAGCAAAGACTTCGATTCAAAGCAAAATATCCCGACATGCCAACCAACATACAACCAAGTGCATGCAAACATCACATGGGCCACTCAGGACCATCCTACTCCCTCATGGAGTTTCAAGATACTTTCTCAAGTAAAATCCAAGAATAAAAAAAAATGCATTAACAATTCCAACATGAAATCCCTATTATTCAAAGCTGTCCAAATTTGCTAAAAACTGAACTCAAGTCAAAACAAAATAATGCTCAAAGTATATAAAGTCTGTTAGGATTATTTTGTATTGGCTTTATTCCGTGTCAAAAAGGTTTTATTAAAGTGGTCAAAGTATTTGGGATAGGTTATAAGTGTTGCGGTTCAAACGGGGTTAAGGTCGGAGTAAATTTGATAAAGTTACGACCAACGTTCGATGAACGTTCGCCGGTCGTTCGACCATTGGTGTTCTACAGAGAAACCCGAGAGTAGCGTTCGCTTTACGTTCGCTGACCGTTCAACCGTTGGTGTTATATAGAGAAACCCGAGAGCAGCGTTCGCTTCACGTTCGCTGACCGTTCAACCGTTGGTGTTACACAGAGAAACCCGAGAGCAGCATTCGCTTCACGTTCGCTAACCGTTCGACCGTTGGTGTTACACAGAGAAACCCGAGAGCAGCGTTCACTTCACGTTCTCTAGCTGTTCGAACGAGAAGAGGAAAAGTGAGTTTTTGTATTGAACGTTCGAGCCGCATTCGCTGAGCGTCCGAACGCTCATTAACAAACTTCAGTTTTAGAAGTCCGATCTTTTCTGATTTGTTTCCTTTTCCTGTTCTACCTTCTCCTAATCTATATAAGGAGTGTCTAGACTATTTTAGGGTTACCCAAGACGTTTTAGAAACCCTAAAAATGTGTGTGATAGCAAGAGTTCTTTCTTCTCTTCCTCCTCCTTCTTTGAGCCATCAAAACCTTCATTCATCTTTCTTCTCTACCTTGGAGTTCCGGGTTGGAGAGTTTTCACGTGGGAGTTCCTACGGTTGCTAAGCGAGTTCGTTTGGCGCTTCACTAAGAAGATATTCAGAGTTCTGGATCGTTGCAAGGATGCAAATCTAAAGAGTTCTTCAGATATTTACATTGTGAGTCAGAGTCAGTATTGGGTCGTCCGAACCACTATTGTAAGTCTTCTTCTTATAGTGATTTTCAAAGGTGGCACCTTATCGCCCAGAGGGTTTTTCTCTTTGAGAGTTCTCTTAGAGTTTTCCCTTCGTCACCAAAATTGCTTGTGTTGTCTCTTCTTTATTTTGCAATTTTGTGTGATGGATTGTTAATTGCTTAGACTTGTGCATGCCTATTAATTAAGAACTTGTTTTTAATTGGTAGAAATTTTATTCCGCAATTGGTTTCACCTATTCACCCCCCTCTAGGTGTTATAGAGTCTAAACTGTGTTTTTCAATTGGTATCGGAGCGGGTAACCAGATCCTTGACTCTGTTAGTCATGGACAAGTCCTCCACTGCCCCACCCTTCTTTGATGGCAGCAATTATGCCTACTGGAAAGTTCGAATGAGAGCCTATCTGAAGGCTATAGATGAAAAAGTTTGGGGAAGTGTTGAGAGAGGATGGAATCCTCCAACTGTGATTATAGATGGTGAGACAAAAACCAAAGACCCAGATAGCTATACTAGAGAAGAGTTAATTGATGTTAACTACAACTCTAAGGGTGTCAATGCACTTTTTAGTGCAATCTCTGCTGATGAATTCAAACGGGTGTCCACTTGTCAAACCAGTAAAGATATTTGGGAAATTCTTCAAACCACTCATGAGGGAACTGTCCTTGTGAAGAACTCTAAATTACAGATGCTTATCACTAGGTTTGAAGAACTAAAAATGGGAGATGATGAGTCCTTCGATTCCTTCTATGCTAAACTGAGTGATATAGTCAACTCTAGCTTTAACCTTGGTGAAAGAATTCCTCCAAATAGAGTGGTTAGAAAAATCCTTAGATCTCTCCCTGAAAAATATAGACCCAAAGTCACTGCTTTAGAAGAGAGTAAGGATATTAATGGCATTAGGGTTGAAGATCTCATAGGATCGATTCAAACTTATGAACTCACTCTTCCTCCTACTAAGAAGAATAAGTCTATAGCTCTCAAATCTAGTAAAGAAAAGGCTTATAATGATTCTAGTGAGGAATCCATGGGAGATGAAGATATTGCCCTATTAGTGAAGAACTTTAGGAAAATGTTTAGAAGGAGGAAACCAAGGAGAGAAAATGAAAATGAAAGGTATAAATCCAAGGGGACTTCTAGTGGTAAAGATCAAAAACCCAGAATCAAATCTGAATTTAGGGAGTCCAAACATCCTAAGGACTCTAGGTTGCAAAAACTCCAACAAATCAGATGCCATGAGTGTTAGGGTTTTGGTCACATTAGGTCGAAGTGTCCCACAATTAAGAAGGTTCAAGGGAAAGCAATGAATGCCACTCTTTCTAATGAGAGTGCATCTGATAGGGATAGTGAGGACTCCAAAACAGAGGAGAGTCAAAACTACATGGCTTTCACCTCTATTGTTGGGAGTTGTGACTCTAGCAATTATGAAGACTTTCCACCAAGTGAGAATACAATTGTTTCTCATGATGAGTCTGATGATGATGAAGAAAGTATTCAAGAGGCATATGACAAATTGTTTAGGGAGTGTTTGAAAGCAAAGAAACAATTGAAGTCCAACCTTAAAAGACTAAATGATGTAGAGCTCAAGAAAGAAGATCTTCAAGCAAAATTTGAAGAGTCTACTTCTCGTCTAGGTGAACACAAGTTGAAGATTGAATCCCTAGAATTTGAGAACAAGTCTCTTAAGGAAGAGCTTGAAAGAACTAAAACTCAACTCCAGAAGTTTTCTTCAGGTTCAGCCAATTTGGACAATATGCTAGGGATGAGTCAATTAGGAACTGATAAAAGGGGTTTAGGATATAAGGAAGTCTCCAATGATACTCCCTCTTCTTCTAAGACCCAAGTTGTGAATGCCAAAGGAAAGAATAGGTCCAATCCTTCCAAGGGTAAGACAAACCGAGGTAGAAATTGTGGTCAAAAGTCTAATTGGTCAAAACCTAGGGGTGTTCCAACCAAGAGTTCCCAATCTCAGAATTTATCCCTACTTGTCATTATTGTGGTATTTCTGGACATATTAGAGCAAATTGTTGGGACTTGAACCAAAATTCTAGAAGATCCTCACCTAGAAAACCTCAAGAGAATTTGTCTAAACAAGTGAAGGAGCTTTCAAATCAGACAAAACTCTTAAGTCAACAATTAGCTTCAATGACTAAGAAAACCACCGAGCCTAAGCAAATTTGGGTTAAAAGAAGTGAATTGACTTGCCATGTAGTTCATGTTGCTTTGAAGGCTAGAAATAGTCTCATGTGGTATCTTGATAGTGCTTGCTCTCGTCACATGTGTGGTGACAAATCATTGTTTAAATCTTTTGAAGATTATTCTTGTAGTACTGTTACTTTTGGTGATGGAAGCAAAGCTCCTATTATAGGTAAGGGTGTTATTGAAATTTCTGGTATGCCTACTTTGAGTGAAGTACTATTTGTTGATGGCTTGAAAGCTAACTTAATTAGTATAAGTCAATTATGTGATTCAAACATGGAAGTTAAATTTGCTAAAGATATTTGTTCTGTGTTTGATGCAAATGGTTTGTGTGTGCTTCAAGGAGAAAGAACTCCTGATAATTGTTATGGTGTGATTCCTAATTCTGATGTTGTGTGTAATTCTTCTAAAGTTGATATGCATGAATTGTGACATCAAAGGCTTGGTCATTTGAATTTTAAAAACTTGACTGAATTGTCAAAGCATGATTTTGTTAGAGACCTTCCAAAGCTTGCCAAAATAGAACCAAATGTGTGTGGGCCATGTCAGTTGGGAAAGCAAACTAGGTCTAGTCACAAAAAGATCACTGAGTGTTTAACCCACAAACCTCTTGAATTGTTGCATATGGACCTTATGGGTCCTTTTAGGACTGAAAGCCTTGGTGGTAGGAGGTACATTTTGGTTATTGTGGATGACTTCTCCAGATTTACTGGGTTGAGTTATTAAGAGAAAAATCTGAAGCAAGTGAGTTGATTAAGTCTTTATGTCGAAGACTCTCTAATGAAAAAGAGTCTAAGGTTGGTAGGATGAGGAGTGACCATGGGAAAGAGTTTGAGAACTCAATCCTTGAAAATTTTTGTCTTGAAGAGGGAATTCATCGTGAGTTCTCTGCTCCTATTACTCCACAACAAAATGGAGTAGAAAAGAGGAAAAACAGGGTTCTTCAAGAGATGGCAGTTATGATACATGCCAAGGGTGTAGCCATGTATTTCTGGGGAGAAGCTATTAACACAGCTTGTCATGTGATTAATAGGGTGTATTTGAGGCTTGGGAGTACTGAGACTCCTTAAGAAATTTGGTTTGGTAAAAAGCCTACTGTCAAATACTTTCATGTTTTTGGAAGTAAATGTTTTATTTTGAGAGATAGGGAGAATTTGGCTAAGTTTGATGCCAAGAGTGATGAAGGAATCTTCCTAGGTTATTCTAAGAATAGCAGGGCTTACCGTATGTATAATTTACGTACACACACTGTCATGGAATCCATAAATGTTGTTGTGGATGAAGGGATTGATAAGTCTCAAGTTGAGGGGGAGACTATCCTAGAAGTAGGGGATAATGACTTGACTGTTGAAATTCAAAATCCTGAGTCATCTTCTTCAATTTCTAAAGAGAGTTTTTCTTCAACTCCAGGTCCTACAAAAGAACCTTCCTCTAGAGTGAAGTTAAATCATCCCAAAGAGTTGTTAATTGATGATTTGAATGAAGGGATGAGACTTCGTCGGAAAGTCCTAAATCAGATGTCTTTTTCATCATATGTCTCAACTCTTGAACCTAAGAAGGTAGAAGAAGCACTTACTGATGAGTGCTGGATTAATGCCATGCATGATGAATTAAACCAATTCATTAGGAATGATGTGTGGTATCTTGTTCCTAGACCTGAAAATTATAATGTTATTGGAACCAAATGGATTTTCAAGAACAAGTTAGATGAACATGGTACTATTGTGAGAAATAAGGCTAGGTTGGTTGCACAGGGATATACCCAAGTTGAAGGTATTGATTTTGATGAAACTTTTGCCCCTGTAGCTAAACTTGAATCTATAAGGATTTTACTTGCTGTAGCTTGTCACTTGGGTTTTAAATTGCATCAAATGGATATAAAAAGTGCTTTTCTGAATGGGATACTTCATGAAGAAGTATATGTTGAACAACCCAAGGGGTTTGTAGATCCTAAGTTCCCACATCATGTGTTTAGGCTTAAGAAAGCCTTGTATGGGTTGAAACAAGCTCCTAGAGCTTGGTATGAGAGACTTACTGCATATCTCTTAGATCACAAGTTCACAAGAGGAGGAGTTGATAGAACTCTGTTCATTAAAAGGATAAGAGCAGTTTCACTGTTGCTCAAATTTATGTGGATGATATTGTTTTTGCTTCTCCAATTGATTCTCTTGCTTTAAATTTTGCCAAAGCTATGCAACATGAATTTGAGATGAGTATGGTTGGTGAATTAAATTTTTTCTTAGGTCTTCAGTTTGCGCATGGGAAATCGCACGGCGGGGTGCACGGGTTCTCGTGCATGCCTCCGGGAGGGTAAAACGGTAATTTGGAGTCGCCACTGCCTGATGGGGTGCAGGCGGACACCTGAGTGCCTAATCTTGTCTATTGGACTGGTCTGCGGCTTAAGATTCTAAGTAAGGTCTCGGTTACGGTCCAGGGAAGTCCGTAGACACCCCGGTCCGCCCCATCGGTTGACAGGTCCCATAGGTTTCTCTGGTTTGAGTCAACTTTGGTCTCTTACTCACACGATTCCTTTTCCAGCATGCACATTTGGTTAAGTCTGGCGAGACCGCCAAAGTGGTGTGGGTCCATTTACTTGATTTTATCTTTTTTAGCTTAAGGTGAGATGAGCCTGAGTGGGAGGGCCCCGTTGGAAGGACCGCGGGTTCCTTGGTGGGCTAAAACCAGCCCACATCTCCCTTGGTGGGCCTCAGACTAACCTAAGAGGCCCTTTGGGCTTTGGTTCAAGTGAATTTGACTTCATTTTTAAGGTTCAAGTTGGGAATTAAATACCTTTCATGCCAAGTGGGCCGAGATTGCTTTGTGAGCCCTTGGGTGGGCCACACAATGGTTTGCCAAGTGGTTTTGTGTTATCTTGATTAATTATACCAAAGCAGGCCAGGCATTGGGCTTGGGGCCCTTTACCTGGGCTTGGGCTTGAAAGCCCAAGGCTTCTTGAGTTAGGGCTTGGAAACCCTAACCTTGGTTGGGTTCAATGGGCTTAGTGGGCCCGACAAGCCTTGCCCTTGGTCTCGGCCAAACCACAACATAATTTAATCATGCATGCCCCGAATTGGGTTTTGGTGGGCCTCAATGGGTTTGGCCCACTCAATTAATTTAATTGTCTTCATTTAGCAAAAGTAAGTTTGTCGGGCTTGGTGGGTCCCGTTGGAAGGCCCACCGGAAATCAAATTGGACCGGGTCGGTCCATGGCCCATCTTGGGTCCCCGGTTGACCCGAAAACCCTTTTGGTTCGCCCGGATTGATCAACAAGGCACAAAAATAGCAAAATATCACAAAACAACAGCAATGGGCATTTCAACAGTTTAGCTGACCTAAAGCGTCGGCTACAAATAAAATCCTTTGTATCTGACCATGATGGTCGGATACAAAGAAACCTCTGCTGATCCGACTTGAGTTGTTGGATCAGCTCAAAAACATGATTTTTGAGATTTCTACTTTGGGTTCGGATTTCTGGGCTCTTAGAGATGTTCCAGCAATTGTGTGGGCCCACATTGGTTCGAATGAGGCCATTTGGCCTTCTCCTTGAGGCTTTCAAACTCAAACACAAAGGGATAGGTGGGGGATCCTTTCCCTCCTTAAAATCAGCATAAAGACCAACCAAGGATCTAGATATCCCTAGTTTGGTTCACCTTATCCTACCAACAAAACATCATGCTTGCATATGGATAAAAATCAAGCCACATGACTACAACAGGCATGCTTCAAATTCAAATGCAAATAAACAACTTAGCCATGTTAATATCAAGCTTCCTAAACATGCTCTCAACCGAGACTAACACATATAAACCTATGGGATGTACATACAAGAGGGATCATCTACTCATGACTACAAGTAGGGACTAAAAGATGATGAGAAACCATGCGTGCAATTTATGTATTTGATCATGCTAATATTACCTCACCAAACCTAACAAAATAACATGCAAAGGGAAGAGGAAGGGGGCTTACTTGGGGGGTACATTAGATTCACATAAGAGGGACATGCTCCTCTTCTTAATGACAATCGAAACAATAAATAAAAGAACCATCACAACATTGGAAGTATGGTGTGGTAGTAACCACTTTGAACCTACCAAAAACTCTCTAGCCCCTCATTATACAACCGGTAGCCTACCTTTCCTACGGTGTGGGCATGACCATCCATCCAATGAGCTTACAAGAGACTAGTAGAGGGAGGAAACATGCTTGAAACCATGGAAAGAACACATACATGGTAAAAAAACCAACATGCTTTGATCATGCTTATTTTGACATATGTTACATAAAAGATAATGCGGAGCTTACCTTGAAGTGCAAATTTCCTTTGGAGGTGTGCTTGAGGTACCTTGTGGCACCACCACAATTTGGCAGCACCTCCTTCACTCCAAGAGATCTCCTAGGCCTCCTTCTTGAGCAACAATGGGAAGAGAAGAGAGTGGGAAGGGTTCTTCTAGACTTGGAATGGAGCTTGGAAGAGATGAAGAAAGTTTGGGAGAGATGGGAGAGCTTGGGAGAGAGAATGGAGCCCTTGGAGAAGAAAATGGTGAGACAAAAATGTGCTCAACCCCCCATACGTATGGGGGCTTGATATTTTTATAAGGTGATATGTGTGTGATGTCCATGCATGCATGTGATGTGTATGCATGCATGGGGGACACAATCATGGAAGAGAGAGAGAGTTGCATGCATGGATAATGATGTATGCCCATGTGGGAGAGAGAGAGAGAGATGCATGCATGGATGAGGATGATGCATGCCCATGAAGGATGTGAGAGAGAGAGTTAATGCATGATGATATGATGCATGGGGGGATGCATAGGGGACATGGATTTATGAAGGAGAGAGAGAGAGAGAGAAAAAAAGATGTGGTGGGGAATGGGGGATGAGTTATGGAGGAGAGAAAGGAAGGGAAAGATATGGTGGGGAATTAAGCATGTGGGGTGATTTTCTTGGAAATTGCAGACTGGTCCTTGAGCTATTTTAACATCAACTTGATATTCACAGATTCGTCCCTAGATAATTACAGATATGCCATCAGATATTTTTGACTGTCCTGATTATTTACTGATTTGCCCCCAGACACCTTTTTCTACTGTTTTCTCTGCTGTTTTTGCCACGTGGGTAGTTTTTTTAGGGTTTCTTGTTTTGCTCATAACTTATTATCCGGGACTCCGATTCGAGCAAACTCAGTTGCATTGGAATCGTGTCAGGATGACCTCTCCACTGGGACAAGTTTGGGCAGCTATTCTGGGGTTTAGCAGACAGTCAATTTCTGCACCCCTCAAGTTTGACTGGCTCATAGATCCTTCATCCGGACTCCGATTCTGGCAAACTCAGTTGCTTTGGAACCGTATCGAGATTCTCTATCCATTGAGATAAAGCAAGGTAGCCAATTATAACTAGATCAAAAAGTCAACTTTCACCCCTTAGGGTTTGACTTTCCGTCTAGGGTTTGCATTTCCGGCTCTTCCGGGAGCGCAAAAATGAGGTGCTTACATTCAGATTTCTCAATCTACAGATGGGATTTTCATATCTCAATCTAAATATGCTAAAGACCTTGTGAAGAGATTTGGGTTGGACAGCAAGAAACACACTAGAACCCCTATGAGCACTACCTTGAAACTTTATTCTGATTTGTCTGGAAAGAGTGTAGATGACACTCTTTATAGAAGCATGATAGGTAGTCTTTTGTACCTTACAGCTAATAGGCCTGATATTGCCTTTAGTGTAGGTGTGTGTGCTAGATTCCAAGCAAATCCTAGAGAGTCTCACTTGTTTGCTGTCAAACGTGTCATACGATATGTTAACGGTACTGTTGATTGTGGTATATGGTTCTCTAGAAACACTTCTGCAATTCTAGCAGGCTATTCTGATGCCGACTAGTCTGGAAATGCAGATGATAGGAAGAGCACAACTGGAGGTTGTTTCTATGTTGGGAACAATCTAGTGGCATGGATGAGCAAGAAGCAAAACTCTATTTCCTTGTCCACAGCTGAAGCCGAGTATATAGCAGCTGGTAGTGGCTGCACTCAATTGCTTTGGATGAACCAAATGTTGAGTGATTATGGGATTGAACAAGGAACTATTGTCTTGTATTGTGATAATACAAGTGCTATTAATATTTCCAAAAACCCTTTTCAGCACTCTCGAACCAAGCACATTGATATACGACATCATTTTATTCGAGAGTTGGTAGAAGATCATGTGATATCTCTTGAACACATCCCATCTGAAAATCAATTAGCTGACCTCTTTACCAAACCTTTAGAGGCTCTTAGGTTTGAGTTTCTTAGGAAAGCTATTGGTGTTGGTCCTCTTCATTAAGAAAGACTTTGTTGCATACTTTAGGGTGTCTCATGCATATTTTCTTCTTTAGCATGCTTATTTGTTTTTGTTATTTTGTATTTTTGCTTTTGTATTTGTTTTTTTTCATATTTTGGTTTTCGGTTTTTATATGAGTTCTTGTCTTGACATTTGTCAACTATAGGATAAGTATAAGGTTTTGAAAATATATATCTTTTGGTTATATTTTGAGAACCTACAAACTCTTCAAAGATGATTTCTCAAATGTGGTTTCAACAATTTCTAATAATATCACAATCATCTTGCTAAACTCTATTTGTGGCTTGTACATCACATACACATACCAAATACAATTGAGGAAGTTTATTTTTTTTATTTCGGTGTTGTGTGGATAGGCAATCCTTTGTTTATTCTTGTCTATCTTAAGTTGAAAAGACCCTAGCATATGACCTTGTGTTACAAAGAGATTTCTCCCTTTTGTGTAAAAAGAAAAAGTTATATGAAAAGAACTCTGGGATGAAATGTAAACCCCAGCAATATTGAGTTCAAAAAGAAAGAGAATCACAAGGATTATAACCATGGAATAAGCTGTAAACTCAAATATTCTAAGGAACACTACTCTTTGTGCAAAAAGAATTGTAAGAAACAAGGGGAGAAAATTTCAAAATCTTGATGCTTAGGTCTTAAAATTTTCATGAATGGGTTCTTTTCAATTTTTAGAGAGACTTGGGTAATATTGGATTTCTTGATCAATGGCCAACTCCTCTTCACCAAGCTCTCATATAGGCAAACTTGTTGTATTTGGCTTTGCACATGCACACAAACACAATTGGTAATTTGGTTGAGCTGTTGTGTAATTATTTGGGAGTATTGAAGTTGAGTTTGTTCAAATCTGAATTTTAGAGCAAAATGGTTCTCAAAGTGTGTCAAAATTTGAGTTTTCAAGAGTTTATACTTGATTTATAGTTTTCTGTATGTCTTGCATGTTTTTACGATTGTTTGGAGTGTTTTTGGTTGAAAAGAGATGAGTTTTCTTGCTGAAATCTGGAACTTTTTTCTGAACTTTTGGTGATCGTTCGAACGGCCTATCTAATGTTTGACGAACGTTGGTTATTACATCCAACGTTCAACAAACGCCTGTCGAACGTTGCTTTCAAAACGAATTTTTTGTTTAACATTAGCCCCGCATTCGTTGAACGTTCGAACGATCAATTAAAACTCTGTTTTTAAAAAAGGTCGCATGCGAAAAGGGCTTTAGGGTTTTTCTTTGCATTCAAAACGAAACCCGTTCGAACGACTGGCGATTTTGGGGCTTTCGTATTTCTTGGTGCTCTCTCGTTGATTTGTGCCTCCAAATCGTGATTCAAGGTAAGATCTTTGGTTTTCGTGCATTATTTTCTCTTTTCTCTCTTTGTTCATCATCAACTAGGGTTTTCTAGGGTTTTGCACGTTAAATCTTTGATTTATTCGTGGTTTGTGGTTTATTTTTGTTTAAATCAGTTTCAAAATGTTTTATTCTTGTTTTATTGTTGATTTCAAGTAATTTTTTGGCCGATTTCGTTGAAGTTCATGTTTTGATCGAAAAATCCCAAATCTGAGCTCGTTTTCTTCAACGTTCGCCGAACAGTCGAACTTTGCTTGATTGTTTTGGCTGCTACTTGGTTCGATCAATTTTTTTCTCATGCAATTTTTTTTTCTTAGCATGTAGTTTAATTCTATAGTTTGTTCTTCCATGTTATCATATTCTAACATGTGTTTGTATTTTTTTTTCCTTCTTGATTCTATTCCATTCCTAGATGCCTAGGAAGAAATCTCTTGGTACAAAAAATTCAAACAAGAAACCTCGTTTTGATGAGTCCTTATTTGTTGATAAGAGAGCTGGGAAAAATTTTGAAGAATACTTTTGTGATAGGTCTGTCATCATAGAGAGAGAAGTTAAATTTGCATCTCTTCCTGATGAGATCTCTGATTATTTTAAGGATAGGGGTTGGGATCCCATGTTTGGGAATTTTATTCTTCCATCTGTAGAGCTGGTTAGAGAATTTTTCACCAACATCCATGATGTTAATTTCGAAAAGTCTGAATTCTCAACTTTTCTTCGAGGCACTCCTTTTCGTGTAGGACCCGATGTTATTGCCTCGGTTTTTGGTCTTCCTCGAGTCCCGAATCCTCAATTTCCTTATCCTCCTCCTACTCCTGATTTTCAAAATGAGGTTGTTGATATACTTCTGCATCTTGGAAGAGGGAATTGGGTTTTTAAAGGTGGAGCTTTACAGGTTAAATACTTTACGGTTGAAACAATTGTTATTTTTTGTATTCAAAGTCATAACTTGTTTCCCGTAGCTCACAAATCCTCTGTCCCGTTTGATAAGTGTTTGTTTCTGTATGCTTTGAAGAAGCATCACTCAATTGATTTGCCTTTTGTCATTTGCTCAAAAATCTTAGATGTTTTCTTCAACTCCAAGAAGACGTATGGTCTTCCCTATGGGTGCTTGATTGCCCGTTTAGTTCGTGCCCTAAATATTTCTTTTCCTCAGTTGGAGTTGTGTAAGGATTCTAATCCTATCTTCGAATCCACTTTTAAACAAAGCCGTGCTCATCTGTCTTCCACTCCGGCTCCTAATCCGGATGATCCTGCTGAGGCTCAGCCTCCCACTTCTTTGCATGAGGAACTCTTGTCCCTCAAAGAGCAAAATACCCAGATTCTCTCTTACTTGCAGCAGAACCATGCAGATATGGTCCTTCGGTTTCAGTGACTTGAGCTTCAACAATCTAATTTGCAAACGTCGTTTAGGAAGCTTGAATCTACACTGGAGGGGTATTTTCATCAAGAGGATGATGAAGACGATGATGAAGCGCCTGCTACTGCGGCTCCGAGTTCGAGTGGAGGTGGTGGCAGTGGAGAGGGTGATGGTGCTGGGCCATCTCATTCATGAAGTGATCCCTTTGTCTAGTTGTGACAAAAAGGGGGAGAAGTCATATTTTTTGTGTTTTGTTGGATGTATTAAACCTGGATGTGAAAATGGATGTATTATTTTCTTGTTGTTGTTCATGAATGTATTCCTTGTGAATATTTTGTTTGGTTGTTCATGAATATGTGAATGTATATGCCTTAAGTGAATGAATGAAAATATTGGAAGTTTCATATTTGTTTTAGCTCATTCCCTTTTTTTTGGCTTGTTAATTGTTATTTGTTGTTCTGTGTTTCAAATACCCTTTGCTTTTCACTTGGTACTTTCAATGTTTTTGATGTTTCAGGAACAGGTGAATCAGTATGGGTTTAATAGGTTTAGGGGGAGGTCATGTCAAATTTTTTTTGTTTTTTGTTCATGTTCTAGTTGTTGCTTGGTGGTTCACAACAATTAGAATATATCGTGTTATTTTTGTCACGAAATAGCCAAAGGGGGAGTTTGTTAGGATTATTTTGTATTGGCTTTATTCCGTGTCAAAAAGGTTTTATTAAAGTGGTCAAAGTATTTGGGATAGGTTATAAGTGTTGCGGTTCAAACGGGGTTAAGGTCGGAGTAAATTTGATAAAGTTACGACCAACGTTCGATGAACGTTCGCCGGTCGTTCGACCATTGGTGTTCTACAGAGAAACCCGAGAGCAGCGTTCGCTTTACGTTCGCTGACCGTTCAACCGTTGGTGTTATATAGAGAAACCCGAGAGCAGCGTTCGCTTCACGTTCGCTGACCGTTCAACCGTTGGTGTTACACAGAGAAACCCGAGAGCAGCATTCGCTTCACGTTCGCTAACCGTTCGACCGTTGGTGTTACACAGAGAAACCCGAGAGCAGCGTTCACTTCACGTTCTCTAGCTGTTCGAACGAGAAGAGGAAAAGTGAGTTTTTGTATTGAACGTTCGAGCCGCATTCGCTGAGCGTCCGAACGCTCATTAACAAACTTCAGTTTTAGAAGTCCGATCTTTTCTGATTTGTTTCCTTTTCCTGTTCTACCTTCTCCTAATCTATATAAGGAGTGTCTAGACTATTGTTAGGGTTACCCAAGACGTTTTAGAAACCCTAAAAATGTGTGTGATAGCAAGAGTTCTTTCTTCTCTTCCTCCTCCTTCTTTGAGCCATCAAAACCTTCATTCATCTTTCTTCTCTACCTTGGAGTTCCGGGTTGGAGAGTTTTCACGTGGGAGTTCCTACGGTTGCTAAGCGAGTTCGTTTGGTGCTTCACTAAGAAGATATTCAGAGTTCTGGATCGTTGCAAGGATGCAAATCTGAAGAGTTCTTCAGATATTTACATTGTGAGTCAGAGTCAGTATTGGGTCGTCCGAACCACTATTGTAAGTCTTCTTCTTATAGTGATTTTCAGAGGTGGCACCTTATCGCCCAGAGGGTTTTTCTCTTTGAGAGTTCTCTTAGAGTTTTGCCTTCGTCACCAAAATTGCTTGTGTTGTCTCTTCTTTATTTTGCAATTTTGTGTGATGGATTGTTAATTGCTTAGACTTGTGCATGCCTATTAATTAAGAACTTGTTTTTAATTGGTAGAAATTTTATTCCGCAATCGGTTTCACCTATTCACCCCCCTCTAGGTGTTATAGAGTCTAAACTGTGTTTTTCAAAGTCATTTACAATACCAAATTCAACTCAAAAAGCCACTAGAATCATTAAATAGTAAAATTCCCATCACTCGACACCACCGGTAAAATATTTCACAATTAAATCAAAATAATGACAACAACATACTAAGAATGCTTAATCAATTCAAATCAAGTCATGATAGAATTTCAACTAATTTGAAGAGATTTAAAGTTCAGTACAAGAGTTTCCCAAATGTCCATCCTTTAAGCTCAAGAATTCAGGTTTTGCTAATCACTTACCAAATTAATCCTAATACCAATTACCCCTCAATCATTATTTATAATAATTAATTTTTCTATATGTATCCAGCAGCTCTTGAGTTTTCAAATCAATCCTTGAATAAATCAGGGAAGCGAAACCATATATATATATATATATATATATATATATATATATATATATGCTACCAAAATTTCTACATTCATTTGCTATTGCTTAACTCCTAATATTTCCGTAATCAAAATTATTAAATAAATTTCCTTAGAGTTCTAATCACATTTACCTGCTATTTGTAGCCAACTAAACTCAATTGAATAGGTTCATAATCCTGGAAATAGCATTATGCTCAAAGAAATCCAATCACCGTTTTGCAAAAATTTTATTTTTATGACTCCCACCAAAAACTCTTAAGCCATATTAATAATTTGTCTTTTATAAGATTCTAATTTGTTTTGCTGTTAATTAGATCTTAGAGAAATATATTTGAACAGTTCTTAGAATATAAAAATATAATTATAACCATTCTCCAAATCTGCCGCACCATACTATGTAAGTTGAGAGGGGCGCCAACCCCTACTGAGTGGTAGCTCGAGCGCCTTCTTAAGCGACCAACCTTTTCAAATTTGTTTTCAACGGACGGACGCCCGCACGAGCGCCCGATAGCACTCTAGCCCCTTGACAGATTTTTTGATATTTTGGAAAATGCCTAGTTTTTCACTATAAAAATGTTTTTATTGATTTCCAACTTATGTACCAATAAGATTTAAGTGTTTTGAGATTGTTTACACTGGCCGTTGATTAAATTGAATTTTTATAAAGATTTTGGGTACGTTCTACTGAAACAGCTTTTATTCAAGTTTATCGTTCCAAACTCCTTTCTTTTCAACTTATTATGATTTTATCGATTCCTACTCTTGTATTTGACCTATATTAAGATGTTTTCAGAGTTGTTTTGACAGTATTACTTATATTTTCTTCCGTGTACCTCGGAGTGGTTATTTCTCACTCATGTAGCTTGAGTTTGAGCATTGTTTTCCTCCATGTATCTTGGGGATAATTTGAGATGAATTATAATTGTTGTGGATTGATTTTCGGTATCAAAGATTATATAATTTAAGTATTTTGTTTTGTGTGTCTAATGGGCGTAGCTTGGTATGGATCCATAGTCTAGCTAGGAGTGAGGCTTTCCTGTATCTGGTCGTGCTGCAGCAATCCCACCCGTCGTATATCTCGATGTGGTTATTTTGGGTTGCCATCATGTATCTGACTCTGGTATTCCCCGTTGTTGCAGTTGATTGGATTATACGTACCAACCCTCCGTGTATCTCGGTTGGGTGATCCACAATTAGTCAATGTCTGTGTATCTCAGCTTGCACTTAAGCTGTGAGGTGGCAACCCCTTGATTCAAGCATTTAGTTTTTCAAAGATGTATTGTTTTCATGAGTCCTGTAATGTCACACCATCGCAAGGATTTGGTTTTTTTGATTGATTGTTTTGGAAATTGGTTTGGTTTGATGGATGCTTTGGTTTTTATTGTCGAGACTTGGTTTTATCGTTATACCTCATGACCTTATTTTATATATAAATTGAACTGTTTTATTTCATGCATCTTGCTACTTGTTAAGATTTATATCTCACTTTGGTTTTCCCCTATTTTTTAGGTATCCTTGATGAGGTCCACAAGCATTGGGGTATCATGTAAAGGGTAGCCAATAGATGTGAACTAGTTATGAGTCCAAAAGTACTTGTAAATGTTAAGTTTTCTATAAATGAAATTTATTTTATGCTTCCGCATAATAACTCTAATAACTCGGATTGGGTGGGCCCCGTTGGAAGGCCCACGGTTGCCTTGGTGGGCTTGGGTGAGCCCATGTGCCCATGTGGGCCCCTGTCTAAGCCTAGGAGACCTTGTGGGCTTTGGTGAGGTGATTTGATTTTATTTAGTTTGTTCAAGTTGGAGCCTTATGTGATTTTCATGCAATAAGTGAGTCTGCATTGGTTTGCGGGCCCTGAGTGGGCCCCCATTATGGATGCCAAAGTGTTTTTAACTTATCTTGTTTATATTTGCCAAAGTCTTTTGGACATTGGGCTTGGGGCCCGTAGTCCAGCTTTGGGCTTGAAAACCCAAACTCCTTGAAGTTAGGGTTAAACCCTCACTCGGTTCGGTTAGTGGGCTTTGGTGGGCCCGATAGGCCCTTGCCCTGGGTCTCGGCCAAACCACGCAATTTAAACATCATTCCACACAGACAAGTCCTGGTGGACCGCATTGGCTTTGGCCCACCCGGTTTGATTAGCTAATTCCACTTAATCTTGCTTATTTGCATGCTTTCGGGTTTATCGGGCTTGGTGGGCCCCGTTGGAAGGCCCGCTAATGTTCCCAATTGAACCGAGGGTCCAAGTCCCAAGTTGGGTTTCCGGGTGGCCCGGAAACCCTGTTGGTTTAGTTGGTTTTGCTAAAAATGACATGAAAATTCGGCAAGGAACACAAAAATCATAAGAACTGTATTTTTATCATGTATCCGGCCTTAGTTGCCGGATACACACAACCCATAGGTGATCCGGCCTGAGTTTCCGGATCACATTAAAATAGCCTTTTTTCCGAATTTTGGCCATTGGGGTGACTTCCAGGGGTTCCTAGAAGGCTTTCTAAGGTCTGGGAGGGCCCACTCTGGCTCAGGTTTGAGGGAGAGGCCCCACTTGGCCTCCTTTGGATTTCACAGCAAGGCAGGGGGCATTGGGGCTGCTGCCCCTCATCTCTTCTTGACAACTTGCAGTAGAAGCATGGGGGTCTAGGCACCCCCATGTTCGCACTTCCCCATCACCAATCAATGCATAATTCAAGATTAATGACAAAGCACTTCAAAACATTCAAGATCATCACAAAGCAATGCATGTTATGTAGCATGAAATACCAATCAAATAAGAAAAAGCTAAATCACCAGAAAAGAACATTAATTCACAGGGGGAAGGGAGCATGCCCACATAGGTCAATGGGCCAGGCTTGGGGGAGAGCCTAGGCCCTTGGTTAGGCTTGCTGGAGATTCTAGAACAGCAACAGGGAATGGGGATTTGTTGCTGTCCCCACAGCAGCTTGCATGGGTCTTATGAGGGCTCGAACAGCAAATTCAAAGGGGGGCAAAGGGGATAGGGACCATGCATTCAAAAGGAAAACAAACAAACAAAACAGCAGCATGCATGTGCACATGTGTGTTCTTCATACCGGTTGCCCATACACATGTGAAAGAGGGATAAAAAAACCTGCTGTACCCCAGAGTAGCAGCAACTATTATGGGGGTTGATGCGAGTATCATGCACGGAAATGACGTGGATGGGTGTGCATGGGGTGGCTTACATGTGTAAGGTAGTATGCTGGTCTGGGTGAGTACAAGGACTCCAAGGTGGGCATGTGGAAGGCGCAAAGTAGCAAAGAAAGGAGGAGCCTGCTGCTATTCCCAGCAGCAGCTCAAGGGAGCCATAACAAGGGCTATAGGTGCGAGGAACTTGCTCATGTATATATCAAAAAAATGAAATGGCAAGTAAGCAAGGGCAAGGTTAGTGCACACAACCAGCAGCAAGGCTGGTTTAGTAAAAACAGCACCTATGGTGGTGCAACAGTCATGGCAAATCGCTCAAGAACAGCAAACAAAACTAGACATTCGCATGATCCTAGAGAGGAGAAAAAAAACACGCTACAAGTGACGGTGGATTCCGGCACGCACTAATCGACAACTAAGCCATATTCATACAAAAAAACAATGACCTATCCTAGCATGTCATTTGTAGCTTACATCAAGATCATACTAATTCTATCTATGCATTTCAACATAAAGCGATAAAGAAGGGGAAATGGGGGGTTACATAAAGGGGTACATTAGATAATCACCAAGGAACATGCTCTTACTACCAGAATGCTTGAGAGAACCCCATGGACAACAACTAGAGGACATTAAAAATGGTGTAAAAATAGACTCCCAGGCTCCCAAGGAACTATACGTAGACCTTTACTTCTAGAGGGCCTCATGCCATGCAAAGGGAGGTAAATGCATGCTTGAAGACAGATATAGGAATGAGCTCATGCAAAGAATGAAGACAAGCTTGGAAATCATTTTATAAAATTCCTATTTTAACATATGTGCAATACCAAGTGATTAGGAGCCTCACCTGGTGGTTTTGGAGTTCCTAGGTAGTGCTGAAGCACCTCTTTGAGGCCAAACAACAGCTGGAAACTCCTTGGATGCTCACCTCTTGCTCCACCAGCAACTCTCTCCTTCTTGTTTCGACAAGGAAGGGGAAGGGAAGAAGAAGGCTTGGGCAAGATGGTTTTGACAGGATGTAGAAAGGTAAGGGAAGCAAAGAGAGTTGAGAAGAGAGGGATTCGGACCAAAACATATGGGGGAAGGAAGCTTGAAACCCACAAAAGAAGCCAACCCCCGGCCAGAGGAGGCTGCTGTGCTTTTATAGACAAACTTAATGTATCCGGCATTAAATGTCGGATACACTACATGTCCTTTGTATCCGGCATTTAATGGCGGATACACTGAACCTCCTTTGTATCCGGCATAAAATGTCGGATACAAACAAAATTATTTCAAAAATTTAATGCCACCGCGAATCTATCGGGGAATCGGCGCGAATCTCGCCGAGCAAATCTTTGTATCCGACATTTGATGTCTGTTATACACAAACCCATGTGTATCCGATATATTTGACCGGATACAAATCAAAAAATTACGGATTTGCCCCTCGACTTGACCGATTCGACCGATTTGACACTTTTGAGCAATTACGGATTGGTCTCTGCGAAATTTTGCTTTAAACCCTGGGATATTTTGCATGTTTGGATATTTACGGATTACCCCTCGAGATATTTTCTTGCACCATTCGCCACGTGTGCTGCTTTTTGCCACGTGTGCAGTTTTCGGTTTTTCTGCTCGGAAACTTCGACAACTCATATCTCCTTCATCCGGACTCCGATTTGAGCAAACTCAGTTGCGTTGGACTCGTATCGAAGCTCTCTATCCAACAATGTAGAGCTAAGCACCTGGCACGAGGTTCGAAAAAGTCAACTTTCGGCTCACCCTCAAGTTTGACCGGCCCACAGAACCTTCATCCAGACTCCGATTCCAGCAAACTCAGTTGCGTTGGACTCGTGTCGGGATTCTCTATCCATTGAGATAAAGCAAGGTGGCCAATTATCTCTTGATCAAAAGGTCAAATTTCAACCCCTCAGGGTTTGACTTTTTAGCCGGGTTTTGCATTTCCGGCTTTTCTGGGAGTGCAAAAATGAGGTGCTTACAGCCCACTTACACTAACACTTCAGGGTTGGACAATTGATCCAAAACCGAGGTGTTACAAAACCAACTTCTCAAATCACTTTGAAATCATGAAATATCATTGTAACACTCCAAATCCGGGTCATTTTTTTTAGAAGACTCGGATCAAGGCATTAATTAGTGGTACATAACAATCAACTCAAAAGATGGAGAATAAAATAACTAAGAGTTATCAAAGTGCTAGGAAGCTTAAATTATTCATTAGAATCTGAATCTTACTATAACATTAAATATTCAAATAAAAGACAAAATACAACTTAACTAACTCCGAAAACTCTACTAGATCACCTACTAACATTTTAGGAAAATAAAAACACCTAAATAAATATGCTACTCTTGGCTTCTGAATATTCTAGACTTCAAGCCCACTATTTGACTAACCCAAGGCGTCCTCTCCAAGATCACCTAAAAACAAAACATTTAAAAGTAAGAATGAGATATAAAATCTCAGCAAGTAGCAACATGCATGAAAGAAAATAGTTTACATATAATATTTTCAAAACATTTCATAAGTTGCGAAATAAATGTTCAAATACCAATCAAATAAGGAAACAGTATTGTATAATTAAATCATTTCATCTCTTCTCCCAATGAGGTAAACCATTTTCTCCCACCAAGGAGATAATAAATCTCTGCCACCAAGTAGATAATACACATTTCTGCCACCAAGCAGATAAAAGCCTCTGCCACCAAGCAGGTAATAATCTCTACCACCAAGCAGGTAATAATCTCTGCCACTAAGCAGGTAAAAGCCTTTGCCACCAAGCAGGTAATAATCTCTGCCACCAAGCAGGTAAAAGTCTCTACACCAAGTAAGTAAAAGCATCTGCCACCAAGCAGGTAATAATCTCTGCCACCAAGCAAGTAAAAGTCTCTGCCACTAAGCAGGTAATAATCTTTTCCACCAAGCAGGTAAAAGTTTCTGCCACCAAGCAGGTAATAATCTCTGCTACCAAGTAGGTAATAATCTCTGCCACCAAGCAGGTAAAAATGTAGCGCCCCGAATCCAAGTGTTCATTAAAGATATAACTCGTCTCATGGTAACACTATGCATGAGTCTATAGCAAGCCAATGCCATAATATAATTCAACAATTATATCAATATCAAAGTGCGGAAACAAAAGAGAAATAAAACTAACTAAACTGAATCTTTATTACATCATAAATTCAGAGAAAGTCTTCAGATAAAATAAGTAAATCTCCTAATATAAAAATTCTGGACACGAAGATCAACTACATCACTCACTATCATCCCTCAATCATAAAAAAACTCCCTAATTACTGAAAAATAAACTCCCTAAAACATGAATCAAAATCCTATATAAGACAATAGTAATTGTCCTCTACGTAATTGTCAGATGGATACTCCTTACTAGTACCTTGTGGCTCTACCCCAGTGGTATCATCCTCTCTGGAATAGTTTGAAAACAAAACAAAACAAAGCAAGAATAAGATATAAATCCCAGCAAGTAACTCATGCATGAATAAAGCATTTTATCATATATAATTCTCAAGATAGCACGTGTTTCAAATTCAGAACAATAACGGATAATTTAGTTGCAATTCATTTTCCAATTCAATATCAAAACAATAATTTCCAAACAAATCAAATCAAATCCTCGTGATGATGTGACATCACAGGACTCATGAAAACAATACATCTCTGAAAAGCTAAATGCCTGAGTCAAGGGTTGCCACCTTATGGCTTAGGTGCGAACTGAGATACACAGTCATCGACTAATTGTGGATCACCCAACCGAGACACACGGAGGGCTGGCACGTACAATCCAATCAACTGCAACAACGTGGGAATACCAGACCAAAATACATGGTGGGTAGCCCAAAATAACCACATCGATATACACGACGGGTGGGATTGCTGCAGCACGACCAGAAATAGGAAGGCCTCGCCGAGATACACAATGGGAGCATATGTGAAACATGCTTAACCAAACAAAGAAAATATTATTCTCACTCCTAGCTAGACTATGGATCTATATCAAGCTATGCCCATTAGGCAAACAAAGCAAAACACTGAAATCATATAATCTTTGATACCCAAAAACAATCCACAACGTTTACCATTCATCTCAAATCATCCCCAAGATACATGGAGGAAAACAATGCTCAAACTCAAGCTACATGAGTGAGAAATAACCACTCCGAGGTACACGGAGGAAAATATATGCAATTCTTTCAAACCAACCCTGGAAACATCTTTAGATAGGTCAAATACAAGTGTAGGAATCAATAAAATCAAACAAAGTTAAAAAGAAAATAGTTTGGAACGATAAACTCGAACAAAAGCTATTTCAGTAGAACGTACCCAAAATCTTTATAAAAATTCAATTTAATCAACGACCAGTGCAAACAATCTCAAAACTCTCTAATCTTATTGGTACATAAGTTGAAAATCAATAAAAACAATTTTATAGTCAAAAACTAGGTATATTTACAAATATCAGATTTTTTGTCAGGAGCGCTCGAGCACTGTTGGGCGCTGGTGCAGGCGCTCGTTAAAATCTCCTTTTTCCAAAGTCAGCCACTCGGGATCGCACTCAAGCGTTCTCCTAGGCGCTCGGCTTACAAAAAATTGTCAACTTTCGGGTTTTGAAAATTTATAAATAAAAAAAACATAGGCGGGGTGCCTTCAGTAGTGCTCCAGCATTGTCAAGTGCCCTGGCAGTCACCTCGGCACCTAGCATGATGCTCGAGCATGATTGCAAGCGTCCGTGCAAACACATAAAAATTTGAGTTTTCCGAACTTTGCAAATTTTCATACAAAAATCAAATAACACCAAACCAACACTTCAAATCACTTCGAAAACATCCAAAAACATCCTCTAGACATGTTAGATCAATTTAAACAAAATAAACTTCATTTATAAATCGAATCAAAATCCATCATATAAACAAACTTTAATAGCTTTTGAGAAAATCAAAACATAACTATAAAACCTACGAAAATCCTTGTATAAACCAACATGGTTTGCTTCGAAAATCATCTCTTAATATGTATCTAAATCATTCATGACAAACAAAAACATTCATGCAACGATTAAACGAAAATAAGGGTGTTACTTGCCTTTTTCACAAGATCCAACTCTAAACTAGCAAGATCAGCAACTTTACTTCTTCTCCTTTATTTCTGGGCGTGATTTCTTCTTCCCCACTCTCAAACACACATCCAGCAATTCTCCTCTAGTCACACACGTCCAAAGCAAGAGAAAACAACCTTCTATTTTCTTAAAAATTCCTTTTTATACTTAAAATCTGATTTTTAACCTATTTAGGAGTTTCTATTCTTCTAAACCCATTACTAGAAGTATTAGGACGTCCAACAATGTCTATTTAGGTAATTCCTCCATATTTAATTAAAATATAATAGCCTACCTTGCCTATCTATCATACTCATGTGCATTCACCAATTAAAACTCAAACAAAAGCTCAATTTTATACTTACTTGGTTGTTTATTCCTTTTCTTCACATCCTTAGCAATCTCTAGGCTTGATCTTCCTCTTCACCTCTTATCCATATCAATAAAATTCTAATTAATCACTTAATCCAATATTTTCCTCAATAAATTAATTAAATTATTTAAAAGGGAAAATTCAGGGGATTACAAACAATCGTTACCACCAAGCAGGTAATCAATAAATTTGGCCACCAAGCCATTGTGGAAACAATCCACATTGCCATCCATAGCATATCAAACATAACCCTCAATCACAGTGTTACACGGGGAATACATAACTCTACTGTAGGAGAATACACACCTATACCATAGGAGAATACACACCTATACTATAGAGGATTACACATGTAAAACCCCGCCCCTAATTATATCTTAGTTATTAAGTTTAATTATTTAAATTGAAATTATTAGACCAATTAAGCACTTGTGATATGAAGATGAAGTGGATGTGGATTATGCCTGAGAATTGGGGAAAACAAATAGAAGTATGTTGAAGGTTCTATTAAAGTAAACTTAATTAAGGATATGTTTAAATTTTAATTGGCTAATATACCCTCTAAGTAGTTTTAGTGAATTGGAAATCAAATTTTGAAAATTTGCAGTTAAATGTGAAAATTTGCCTTGACGTGCGAACCTTGAATCATGCGTTAATCGCATGTTGAGATAAATCCTGTAGAAACCATTTGAAAAAGTTTTAACGCCCGAACATCCAAGTTTAAGTGTAATGCCCCGGATCCAGGTTTATTTAAGAACATAAACCCGACCTTAGAACATTAGGATAATGGACCAAAATAACTAATCCAAACTTAAACAATTTCATTTAATATAATCAGAGTGCGGAAATTATAGATAAAATTTTTTTTTTTCAAGAAGCACGGGATACAAAAGGAAACATCCAATACCAATTCCTCAACTAAGTCTAGAAAGGGTTAACTAAAATAGAATGTACATCACCCATGTCATCTAAATAAAAGTAATCTAAAACACTTCTTCCAATACCAAGTCAAATTTAATATTATAAATCCCTAAACCTATCCAGGAATAAAGTAATCTTCTTCCTGGTACTCAGTATAATCCCTAGAAGTGTCTATCCCTGCAACGTCCTCACCAGGAATATCTGAAAACAAAACCGATAAAACAATAATGTGAGAAACAATATCTCAGTAAGTAGTCATGCAAATAGTTGACAACAATAAAATATATGCAGCATTTAATTAGACTAAACACGATAAACTCAAACACTGTGAAATATAATTACAACCCTAGTGAAATATCTTGTCGTGTACACGAACTAAGGATAAAAGGCAACAGCCACCAAATAACATTCTTCCCACCGAGTACACGGATTGAGGAAGTATCCCGCTAAGTACACGGACTGAGAATAACCACAAATAACCAGCTTCCCACCGAGTACATGGAGTGAGGAAGTATCTCGCCGAGTACACAGACTGAGGATAACTAAAAATAACCAGCTTCCCACCGAGTACACGGATTGAGGAAGTATCCCGCCGAGTACATGGACTAAGGATAACCAATAGCGAAATAAATAAAATAGGTAATGGCCTAGTCAAAATAAATACCGAACGATATTAATAAAGTGAAAAGGAAACAATCACAAAAAATTCAACCTCATGGGACTCATGAAATAACAAACCAGAGAAAGAGAGTAGCCATGTGCCAATATGCTACCTAACTGAATTACAAGTGGACCAGCCACCCTGCAGTCTGGCTATTCAACACCAATAGAAGAACCCAACAATGGGTTAGCATGTACTGCCCAACCTATCCAAGAGTGGGTAACGTAGCAACTGACCTATCTAGGAGCGGTATCACCCTCAAGATGATGGAATATCTATGACGCAGAATTCAAACCCCTATAATGAACATTTCACTTACTAGCTATTCTATGGATCCATATAACCGCTAAGCCCACTCAACAGTGGAAAACCAAACCAGGGAATGAACATACTTCTCAATAACACCCACAAATACGGAACCTCATCTGTATAACCAAATCCACCCTACGGAAACCAAGAAACCAAGTACTTGTCTTGTCACAACTGTGACCCAAAACCAAAACAAGATGTACCAATTCATATGTCCAAACTCCAGGTTTCAACGGGTAAATATGTCCCGGATGTGTATCGACTCCATCGATGCACCAAATACCTTCATATCACCCAAATACAGGTGTATGAACTTACAAAATCAACTTTGGTTAAAAGTAAAATCATTTGGAACAGCGGTATCAAGTAAAAGTGCATCTTTAGTAAAATCTACCCAAAATCTTTATAAAATTGAATTTTAAACATCCGCCAGTGCAATTGCGAACCATCTCCAAATACCCTAAAATTGATGGTACTTAGGTTAAAAATGGATAAAAACACTTCCGTAGTGAAAAACTAGGTTGAAAGGCCAATTTTAAAAAATCTGACAAACAGGGCACTTGAACGGCCTTATACTTTCGTTGTTTCAGGGTTGGTCGCTCGAGCAAATGTTCGGGCGACAGTTCATTCTGGAAAAATTGCTCTCGGGTTTTGACAAACACACAACGGGCACTCGAGCGACTGTTCGGGCGACCCGATAAGAAGAAAATTCCCGAAAAGTTACAAAAATCAATAAAAATTCCACAACTCAATATCCAATGCATCAAATCCATTCTAAATCATTCTAAAATACTTTATAAACATATTAGAACAATTTCTAAGAAATAAAACATCATAAATAATGAATACAACTCATCAAATCACCGAATAACCATGAATATCGAAATAAACACGAATTTATTTTTGTGCAAGATTTAAAGGGACTACTTACCTCTCTTCTTGGATTAACCTTCACCAACAACTCTAGAAATCCCTCTCTAACCGATCAAAACAAACACAAAAAGTTCCTTTATTGATTAAATCATACAAACATGAACTCATAATACTTTTAAACAACTAAACCATACGTGGAGGCCACAACCAATATTTTGATTCACTTTCCCACCTTAGATCCCACGAAAATCTTCTCTTTTTCTCCTCCTTCTGATCTGATCCAAGATACTTCGAGATTAGGGTTGCAACCCACGAAAAGGAGAAGAGAAGAAAGGAGGTGACAGCTGCTTCTTTTTTTTTGTTAAAACGTGAATAACCTCCCAACTTGTTTTAGGTTATTTAATATTTTATCTCTTTTACCTAAATACCCTCTGTGCGCGTGTGGGAAACGCGGCACGGGAAAATTCGGAGTCGCCACCGCCTGATGGGGTGCAGGAGGACACCTGGGTGCCTAATCTTGCTTATTAGGGCTTTTTGGTCTGCGGCTTGAGATTCTAAGTCTGTTCTCGGTTGTGGTTCGGGGAAGTCCGTAGACACCCCGGTCCACCCCGTCGGATGACGGGTCCCGTGGGTTCCCTGGTTTGAGTCAGCTTACATTGGTCTCACCTGATTCCTAATCCGATATGCAATTTGGTTAAGTCTGACGGGACCACCTGAGTGGTGTGGGTCCCTTTAGTTGCTTTTATCTTGATTACTTAGGTGATCTGAGTCTGGTTGGGTGGGCCCCGTTGGAAGGCCCACGGTATCCTTGGTGGGCTTAGTCAAGCCCGTGTGCCCTTGTGGGCCTTGGCCTATCCTAGAAGGCCCTTTGGGCTTTGGTTGGTGCATTGATTTTACTTTAGATTCAGATTTGAAGATTAAGTGTTTTTTTTTATGCACAAGTGGGCCGGTCTGGTTTGTGGGCCCCTTAGGTGGGCCCACATGGTGGCCAAGTATTTTTTATTGGATTTATCTTTTTAATTTTGCCAAAGTGATTTGGACACTGGGCTTGGGGCCCGCAGTCCCAATCTGGGCTTGTAAGCCCAAGTTACCGGAAGTTAGGGTTTGCACCCTTCCTTGGTTCGGTTGGTGGGCTTTGGCGGGCCTGGTAGGCCCTTGCCCTTGGTCTCGGCCAAACCACGCAATTCATGCATCAATTTCACATAACAAGGCTCGGGTGGGCCGCATTGGGTTTGGCCCGCCCTGTTCAAATTGTTCATTTTACTTAAGTTATTTTTAATGGCATGCTTTGGTGTTTATTGGGCTCGGTGGGCCCCGTTGGAAGGCCCACTGGAAGTCAAGTTGGACCGAGAGTCCAAGTCCCATGTCGGGTTTCCGGGTGACCAAGAAACCCTTTTGGTTTATCCGGTTTGGTTTGGAAATATCATTCACATTTAGCAATAATCACAGAAAAAAAACAAGATAGACACTTTGTCAGAGAAAAAAAACTGGCTCATTGTGCTGGGTCCAAGGGGAGGTACCCAGGGGCCCACGGGGTGGGGTACCTCCCTGTACCAAGGTACGAGTTGGATGCGCAACGAACAAAGGGGGTGGGGGGTGCGGGGGGCTTCGCCCCCCGAGATACAGTAAAGGGCATTTTTGGAATTTTTCAAAAATATACCAATTTGGCATGTTTTAGGGGTATGCGCCGACCTCGGGCACCGAAAACAGCGAAAAACACAAAAAAAGAGGTAAGCGCGAGCCTCGCGCGAGCTTCACGCGAGCTTCGCGCGAGCTTCACGCGAGCTTCGCGTGAGCTTCGCGGATACTCGATGCTCTCGGTTTTCTTTCAAACTCCATTTCTGAGCTGATTTTAAGGTCTGTAACTCATTTTTTAGGCTCTGTAAGCCCTCCCAGGGCTTCGGCCACCCCCAGAAGATACTCACACATGCATTGGAATTAATCTAATTGATTAAATACACAACTCCATATCACTAAAAAAAGAAACCAAACCCCATTATCACAAAACAACACAGTCCTAGGACTACATACAGTTAATGGGGTGATGGGAGCATGCTTACAGGGGCGCAACAAGGAGCAAACAGCATAGGCAGGGGGTTGGGGGGCATGTTAGCATGTCCAGCACAATAAAAACAAAGAAAACAACATGCACTTCCATCCACAGACTGGTCCTTCAAGCATGCACGCTAACATCCGAAGAAGGGAATGAGGAGGGGGGTTTACAGGGATACAAGGGATGAAGGGAACTTGGGAACATGCTCCCTTTTCGGCGCGAGCAATACATGCATCTTCCTCTTCCTTACTTGGTGGTCTTCATCAGATGGAAGTGAAAAGAAAAAGCATGGCAAGTTTTCATGGCAGTGGTTTCATACCACTGAATAAGACCGGCTTACAAAAGAACATCGCATATTCATATATGTGTAACCCAAAGTAACAGGGATGCTCACTTGGTGGTCCTTGAGTTCTGGAGCCGAATGTGGGAGCCTCCTCGAAACCGGACAGCGGCGGGATCCTCCACTTCACCGCACCAACAGTAGCAAGCTTCCCCTTGCTTGGGTGGAAATGGAGAAGAACCAAAGAAGGGTGAGCCTCTTGGGTTTTTTTTTTTGGGGGGCAAGCAGGGATGGAGAGAGGAGGGCCTCGGGTGAAGGAAGGAGAAAACCAAACAAAAACCCTTCGAACCCTCCAAAAATCCTAACACTTAGTTTTTTTTCGAGAAATCTTCCAACCCTTCTGCACGAAAAGTCGCGCGGCTTATATAGGCCAGAAAAAAGGGGGTGCCGCTCACCTTGGCGCCCAGCTCAAGGTGGGCGCAAACCCGCTCGCCACGTCCGCGCGAGCGGCATAATGATGAAAAATCATTAAATGCCGCCGCGCGTTTGGTCGGAAAATCCGAATTTTCGGATTTAGTCCCTGGCAAATTTCAATTTAATCCGATATTCTCGGATTTTTACAGATTTAGTCCCTGGGATATTTTGTATATTTGGATATTTACGGATTTGATCCCCGAGATATTTTCCTGCGCAACTCGCCACGTGTGCAGCTTTTTGCCACGTGTGCAGATTGCTGGTTTTGCTGCCCGGGAATTTCGTCAGCTCATATTTCCTTCATCCGGACTCCGATCTGGGCAAACTTAGTTTCATTAGAATCGTATCGGAGCCCTCCATCCCATGACCTGGGGGTAGGCCTCCGGATCGGATTTTAGCAGAAAGTCAACTTTTGGCTCTGCTCAGGTTTGACTGCCCGCAGAACCTTCATCCGGACCCCGATTCCTGCAAACTCAGTTGCGTTGGAACCGTGTCGAGATTCTCTATCCAATGACCTAGGGGTAGGCCTCTGGATCGGATTTTAGCAGAAAGTCAACTTTTGGCTCTGCTCAGGTTTGACCGCCCGCAGAACCTTCATCCGGACCCCGATTCCTGCAAACTCAGTTGCGTTGGAACCGTGTCGAGATTCTCTATCCAATGACCTAGGGGTAGGCCTCTGGATCGGATTTTAGCAGAAAGTCAACTTTTGGCTCTGCTCAGGTTTGACCGCCCGCAGAACCTTCATCCGGACCCCGATTCCTGCAAACTCAGTTGCGTTGGAACCGTGTCGAGATTCTCTATCCAATGACCTAGGGGTAGGCCTCTGGATCGGATTTTAGCAGAAAGTCAACTTTTGGCTCTGCTCAGGTTTGACCGCCCGCAGAACCTTCATCTGGACCCCGATTCCTGCAAACTCAGTTGCGTTGGAACCGTGTCGAGATTCTCTATCCAATGACCTAGGGGTAGGCCTCTGGATCGGATTTTAGCAGAAAGTCAACTTTTGGCTCTGCTCAGGTTTGACCGCCCGCAGAACCTTCATCCGGACCCCGATTCCTGCAAACTCAGTTGCGTTGGAACCGTGTCGAGATTCTCTATCCAATGGCATAAAGCGAGGTGGCCAATTTTCACTTGATCAAAAAGTCAACTTTTCACCCCTTAGGGTTTGACTTTCTGTCCAGGGTTTGTATTTTTTTTTTTTTGCGGGAGCGCAAAAATGAGGTGCTTACACCCTCATTCACTCATTAAACCAACAGCATCAAACCAATCCAATTAGACCTCAAACCTAATTTGGTTTTTGGGTTAACCCTCCAATATTTGGGGTTCGACCACCTCCCATATTATTCTTATGTTTTATTTTATTTTATTTTAGTTCTACATTATAACAATCTAAATAATACAACTATAATTTCTCCTTAATTTAGATCTAAAATCACACCTTAGGTTAGCTTTCCGAGTTCTCCTTCGGTTCACCTTGGACTTCTCCAAGTTGAACCAATGCCTCAACCACTGCATATTAATAACTAAATCAGTTTATTCATTACAAATATCTGGGATTTTACATCAAGGTTCACGCGTCCAGTACTAAATTTTCAAATTTCTTGTTTTAAGCCTGAACTCAAATTGCAACACTTCTAGATCATTCTTGAACCCTCATTAACACCAATTTGGGTCAAGTACACCTAGAGTACACCCCCAAGTAAACCAAATGTATACCTCCCAAGTACACTTAAAGTATTTCCTAAGAATACCTAAAGTATCTCCCAAGTGTACCCAAGGTACCTCTCAAGTGTACCTTAAGTATCTCCTAAGAATACCTAAAGTAACTCCTAAGTATACCCAAGGTACCGTTCCGAATAACACTAAAGTACCCCTTGTATTACCCATGATACCTTCTCGAATAACACTAAGTACTTGTATTTCCAAAGGTACCCCCATTGTATACCTAAAGTACACCCATATATTACTCAAAGCACACCCATGTATTATCTAAGATACCCTCCCAAATATACTTAAGGTACACCCCTTGTATACCTAAGGTAGCCTCCCAAGTATACTTTAAGTACCCCCTAATATAAACAAAGCACACCCCCAATTATACCAAAGGTATCCCCTAATATACCTAAGGTACACCCCCAATATAACTAAAGTATCCCCAATTATACCTAAGGTATCCCCCTAATATACCTAAGGTACCCCCTTAATATAACTAAGGTACACTGTTGTATTGCCTAAGGTACACCCTTTGTATTGCTTAAGGTACCCCTTTGTTTTACCTAAGGTACAACCCCTTATATAATTAAGGTTGTAAGGCCCCGGATCCAGGTTTATTTAAACACATAAACCCGAATTTGGTTCATTAGGGAAAATGGCCCAAAACACTATTCCAAACTTACACAAATTCATTTATTCTATCAAAGTGCGGAAATAAGAACATCTTTCAGAAAGCGCGGACTCAAACTACCAAAATAATCCTTTTATATTTCATCTAAAAAGTCTGGAAAGGGTTCAACTAAATAACACAAATATCATCCACCAAAGGTGTGGAAGAAAGATACCAATCATCTTTTAAATAACATCAAACTCCTCAATCAAAATACTAAAATAATCCCTAAGAAAAATAAATCAAAATGGTTCTCCACGTCCCTCTGGACCTACACAGGAATGAAATAATCTTCTTCCTGGTAATCATAGTAATCCCCCGGTGTCTCTACCCCGGCAACGTCCTCTCCAAAAAATATCTGAAAACAAAACCGATAAAACAATAATGTGAGAAACATCTCAGTAAGCAGTCATGCAAATAGTTGACCACAATAAAATATGCAACGCTTAATCCGAATAATCACAATAAGAATTCAAGACAACAATGAAATATAATTTTTCTACCTCATGGGACTCATGAAATAGTATACCAGATAAAGAGAGTAGACATGTGCCAGTATACTACCTAACCGAATTACGATGGACCAGCCACCCTGCAGTCTGGCTATTCAACACCAACGGAAGAACCTAACCATGAGTTAGCATGTACGGCCCAACCAATCCAGGAGTGGGTAACGTAGCGACGGACCAATCCCGAAGCGGTACCATCCTCGAGATGATGGAATGCCTCAGACACATAATTCAAACCCCTCTAATACACATTTCACTTACTAGCTATTCTATGGATCCATATAAGTGTTAAGCCCACTCAACAGTGAGAAAACCAACCAGGGTAATGGACATACTTTTCAATAACACCCACCAAAATACAGAACCATATCTGTAACCAAATCCGCCCATGCAGGATACAATAAATCAGGCACCAGCCTTGTCACACCAGTGACCCAAAACCAAAACAGAATGTACAAAGTCATATGTCCAAAACTCCAAGTTTCCCAAGTTTCAACGGGCCAATATGTCCCGAATGTGTATCGACTTCATTGATGCACACAATACCTTCATATCACCCAAATACAGGTGTATGAACTCACAAAACTAACTTTGGTTAAAAGTAAATTCTTTTGGAACAATGGAATTCAAGTAAAAGTGCCTCTTTAGAAACATCTACCCAAAATCTTTATAAAATTGAATTTTAAACATCCGCCAATGCAAACACTTCCCAAATACCCCAATCTTGATGGTACATAGGTTAAAAATTGAGTAGAACCACTTCCTTAGTGAAAACTAGGTTGAAAATTCAAGTTTTCCAAAATCTGACAGACTGGTCGTTCGAGCGGCCAAGGGCGCTCGATAGGCCTTACAAAACAGGTTAATTCAGGGTAGGTCGCTCGATAGGTCGCTCGAGCAATCTCGGTAAAATTGCTCTCGGGTTTTGAATATATACATAGGGTGCTCAAGTGACTGCTCAGGCAGCCTGATACGTGAAAAATCCGTAACATTGTGAAATTCAATAAAAATTCCACAACTCAATATTCAATGCATCAAAACCATTCTAAATCATTCTATAATACTTTATACATATGCTAGAATAATTCCCAATACATAAAACATCATAAATAACGAAATCAACGCATCAAAACATCGAATAACCATGAATATCGTCTAAACACGAATTTAGATTTTATGCAAGCGTCAAGGGACTACTTACCTGGTTTTAGGAACTTAAATCTTCTCTAAGAGCCACGGAATATCACCCCAAAGTTTGCCAAATGATCCCAACAAACCTCGATCACGTCTGGGTTCAAAAATCACACTTTTAAGACTCTCAAACATATGAAAATCTTTAGAACAGAAACTTATCTCTATATGGCTCTTACCTGAGTTCTTTGTGCTCGAAAATCCTCTCTTTTCCTTCTCTAAGACGGCTCCAACAGTTGTTTAGGGTTTAGGTTTTGATCACAAGGCAACTAAGAAGAAGAATAGGAAACAATAGAAACACATGGCTGGTGTTTCTGTTTTCGTGATGGACGTGCATAACTCCATGCACTACTAGGTCTTTGTTTAATTTATTTTAAAGTCTTTTTACTTAAATAACCTTTCTTCCTTAAACCCATTGCAACTAAACCATCTTAACCCTCGAGTCAACCCACTAGCATTGGGTTCGACCAACCCCTTGTATTCTCCTTGTTTATGATCCAATTAATTCTTACTAATAATATAATAGCCCAATAATTATTATATTAAAATTATATTTGATCAATAATCAAGAGCTCACCTTATATAAGCTCTCCTATCATCTCCGGTTCATCTTGAACTCCTTCGGGTTGAACTGAAATTTTATCTCCTGCATATTATTAACCAATTAGACTATTTACTTAAATCTGGGATTTTACAAAGGTACCCCCTTTTATATAACTAAACTACTTCCCCCCCCCCCCTAATATAACTAAGGTACCCCCTTTGTATAACTAAAGTACCCCCTTGATAACCCTTAGGAACCCCAAAGGGTTTAGTGGAATAAAAGACTTGTTGAAGGGCAACTTTGATAAACAAAAGAAAGGCATATAAAAGGATGCCCAAGCTTAATGTTTGAGTGTTTTTGAATACCCCTTCTTGTGTTCTACATATAGAACAAGAGAGGAAGAGAGAGTGTAGAGGACTTGGAAACTTGGCGAAGAAGATGAAGAAGAAGGAGGAAGATTGAAGGGAAGTTATGCTTCTCCATTAAACAAGTAGGTAGCAAATCCTTCCAACTAAAATGAATTTAATAGATTTTCGTATTTCTGTCTCCTAGGGTTTGGTTAAACTGGAAAATCAATTGCATGTTGGTTTTTGCTTCTAAAATTTGTAGGGTTTTGGTTGTATAACTATCTTGTTTAGTTTTCTATTGATTTTCCATGGATTTCCAACCTATATTGATCACATTTCAGTTTTGGGTTTGAGTTTGATGGGTTGAATGAGGTTTCATGTGGTTTGACTTGTGTTTATATGTATTTTGGATGAATTCCTGTTTTGGAAGGTGTTTTGAGCATGTTGGGATGTTTTATGATCATCCCATTTGGTGTTGGAAATGGTTTGTAAGGATTTGGTGTTAGAAAATAGCCAAAAAATTATAGAACCCGAGCTGGCGATTAATCCTGGAATTTGGTGATTAATCTTGAGCCAGAACACCCAAAACAGTCACTGTAAAGGCTAATTGCGAATCAGGATTAGCTCGGTGATTATGTAAAATCCCGAATTTTAATAACATTAAAAATTAGATTTTTGTTTGTTAATTAGTTAATTAAGGGAAAATTTCAAATTTTAGATAAGATGAATTATTATTAAAATTAAAAGGAAAGATTGGTTATTTGATTTTCATGGGTTGGGTTTTGGCGATTCGGTGGTGTAGTGGTAAAAGGGTAATTTGGGGTTTTAACTAAATTAAGTGATGTAGGAGGAAAAACTAAGGTCAGTGGAGATTATGATAATTTGGATAATAATTATGTTTAATATTTATTATAATTTTAGTCGAGAGTTAATGTAGGAGTTTGGTAGAGTGATAAGGTGTAAATCAGGGGATCAAGAGTTGATGAGGTAGGAAGCTTGTGGGGGTGAGCGTCTAGCTGATCATGACTTGAGTTGAGCACTTGAGCTCCAATGGCAATCTATAAATAGATGCTGAGAGGTGAGATGGCTGTTTCGCACAAGTTGATCGGAGGAGAGTGTTGTTGCCGGATTAAACCAAATTTGTAGAGAAGAGAGGGAGGAGAGTTGAGGATCAGATATTGAGGTGATCGGAGATCCACCCGAGGTAAGATCTGATATGTGTTTGGGCGTTTGTAGCGGCAGGAGCAGATTTAAGTTGATCGTAGATCTAGAGAGCATCTTGGTAAGTTGAATTCAAACTCAAATGGTAGCGGATCTTTGGAGAAATTAACTTAGAGTTCAGTTCTAATCAAATCTAGAATTTTATCAGAGAAATCAGGGATCGGCATTTGAGCAACTGTTAAATTGTATCTTTGAGCAGCTGCCATTGATGAATCAGAAGAGAGTTTGGAGTAGCTGGATTAGAGGAAACTTAGATCAAGTGAGCAGCATTGTTTTCAAGTTTTGCTGATGCATTGGATAGGTTTTCATGGTTCATATAGTAGAAATTAATTAGATCGACTGTGGATATGCCAAATGCTAAATTGTGAATTTCTATATTGGAATTCAATTGAATTAAGGTCGAATATATTCTGTTGAGGTTTTAGAAGTTAAAGAATGTTAATTGAAGCAATATTATAGTAGAAGTTTTGGTCAAAGGTGCTAGATTGAAAATTTTCAAGAGACGGACATTTGAGAATAATCCGGCGCTAACCTATGCAAACATGGCGCTTAGAGCTAGTTCAAAATCTCTATGTGCTAACCTGGTGCCAACCTTCAGAGGTTTAGCGCCCATTTGCACCAAATCAGCCAAGTGCGGCTAATTGTATATACCTAAAATTTGATGGTTTTACCTTATAAAAGCTAACCTATGGGAACTAACTTAGTGTTACTAAAATTTTAGAGTGCTTATTAGTTTATGAATTTGTATAAACCTAGGTGTAGATGGATCGAATGAGTTTTAATTGTTGAAAACAGCCAATTATTACATGAAAGACATTTAAGTAAATGTCCTATGTATTTATTGCTCCATTTACTTAAGTCTTTACATGTAAATAAGGTTTTACCCCCCATTTGGAACAAATAAAAATACTTCCAAGGTCCAATTCCCAATGAATAAAAAGTCAACTTTCCAGTTCATGCCTAAATTTCCAGTTTTCCTGATTTTTATCAAAAATCCCGTTTTGAGTTTGATACCCAGATGAGTGACTGAAAAATCCATAAAATTTCTAAAGATTTTTTCACCCTTCATTAGACTACAACTAGAATTTAAGCCCGAAACTCCTTATAGATTTGTCTAGAAAAATTATATACCAAAAGTCCACGTTTTTTACCAGACTTGGAATATTTTGAGGTCCAAAACTTTTTGTCTCGGAATTGATTGATTTTTGGTATGGTGACCTTATAGGGGATCCTAAGACTATTCCACTCATCCAAAATGTGTTTTGAGGATTTTATGACATTCGTTTTGATTGATTTGGATTATGAAAGCGAAATTGAGAATTTAGGAGCTGTTTTGCTGATTTATGTTTAATCGAAGTTTTGATGCTGTAATTGTTTCTGTATAATGTGTTTACTTCTGAAAACTCAGTTTTGAAACCATATTTGTTTTGCTGAAATTTATCTACACTATTATGCTAGTTCATCTTTGAATGCACGGTGCACTTCAAAAAGGATTTACTTGAATATTGTTTTATATTGGTGGCCGGTTTAGAATCATATATTATTCTATTCTGGGAAAATTATTTGAGAATTTACTTTGAGGACTCCGTGAGGGAGTAAGCTGGTCTTGAGTGACCCATGTTATACACTTGAACATGTTGAGCTATATGTCAGTTTTACATGATGGAAAACACATTGGGTTGATTTGCTAGTTTTATACTTATTGCTGGTCTAGCTTGCCTTGGATCCATGTCTAAGCTTAGTAATGTGATGTATATGCTTTATTAGTATAATGGCATGGCCATGGAGTGTTGCCACGACCGGTGTAGAGCAGCCAGATACCCTAAGTAGGCCTGGTTGTCAATGCCGATACCCGGAGTAGGTCGGCATTGGATGACGATACCCGGAGTAGGCCGTCATTTCAGAGTTTCCGATACCCTAAGGAGGCCGGAACTGTGTACATGGAGGTGTGAATGTCGCTCTGGCATGTTGATTAACAATCTAAGCAACTACATGACATTGACCAATGTTGGGTTTTGATTTATTTGGCACAAGATATTCTATCCACTGGTTTATTGGTACTTGTAGTTCACTGAATGTGGTTTTCCGGTTATTTGGTATTTGTTACTTCTCCCGCCGGTGTAGAGCAGCATCGTGACCCTGAGTGGCTCGGTGTTGTCAATGCTGAAACCCGGAGTAGGCCGACATTGGATGACGAAACCCTGAGTAGGTAGTCATTTCAATATCCGAAACCCTGAGTAGACCGGATATACATTTGGAAGTGTGGTCATGGCTATGATGTGATTTGTTATGATGATACTTGTTGGGACAAAGATATATCTATTGAGTTGTTGAGATTATGATTTCATCGATATGTTGTTACCTGGTTATATGTGACTTTATGGTTATACTGGTGATTTGATATCGACGTTATTGCTTGGTTTACATGATGGATTTCCGCACTAATATAAATTGGATTGTTGAAGTTTCATCGGATTGTTCAGATTATACGTGTTATCATCATTGTATATGTTTTGAAATCGTGGCATGTTTTAGAACTGAGCTAAATGGTTTTGTGCATGCATGTGCTGCTCACTGGGATATTCGTATCTCATTCCGTATTGTTTTGTTTTGTTTTCAGCTGCTCTTGGAAAGGACGATTCCTGCGGGTAGTTGCTCGGTCATGTGAGTTTATTTCAGTTTGGGATTTTATCATACTCTGATGATCTAGTTATTGTTATTCATGTTTTTCCTTCACTCTGATATTGCGATCTAGTGTTATATTTTAACCTCTGGAGATGTGTTACGATTTATTTACGTAACCCGGATCTGGGGTGTTACAAATTAATTGCGGAGCTAATCATGAAGGTAATCGCCCAATGGCGATTAATCGTAGAGCTAATCTTGAGCCCTGTTTTTGACAGTTTTTCATCCTTTTCTTCTCAACAACTTCCCAAACAACCTGAACCTCCTACACAACACCCTTATTACATGAAAGACATTTAAGTAAATGTCATGTTTATTTTAAGTAAATCCCTTGAGAAATAGATTCTCAACTCACTCCACCACCACCCATGCCACACAGGGTGCCACCATGCCAAGGTGCTGCCACAAGACTCCGACAGCCTGCCACGAGCCCCTCGACAATGTGTGTAGCGCTCCAAACCCGGGTCAATGCAAAACAGGCACCCAACCCGAATCCGAAGTGCTACTGGGCCCAAAACATCAAATTTCCAAAACAATAATATCATTCATTAAACAATTAATATCAGAGTGTGGAAGTTTATCATCTATAAAAACTCAATAAGCGTGGATAAAAGTCATCCAAACCACCTCATCAAAAATAAATCATGTCTGGAAAAATAGGTTCTATCACTCTCACTCTCATAAACATCAATCCATAAAATAACAAATAAATAACCAATGTCTCAAATAATTGTATCAACCTCGAAAACCTAACTACTCAGGATAATAATAATCCATGGGAAGAAAATCAACAAACTCACCCCCAAAAGCAAACCCCAAGTCTCCCTCACGCGTATCAGCTGAAAAACAAAACAAAACAAAATAGGAATGAGATACGAATATCCCAGTAGGTAACAACATGCATGACTAAACAGTTTATACTTAAACATAGTCATTCTTTTATGCTCGATAAAGTAAACGAATAAACAGGATACAATCTCAATAAATAAAACAGTAATCAAATAAAGACATTTCAACAGATATAATCTTTCCTCTCAACATGATTTCCATCACAAAAGTGTAGTAACCAAAACCAAAAACCAATCCATCACATGTCTTTGTAGGACTCATGAAGACAAAAAGGCCTTTAACAAGAAACTCTCCATTCACTATCCCACCATGCGACTTATGAGCAAAGCTACGAAGATCCTCAAACCCGTATAACAACTGAGACAAAAGGCGTAGTCATCGAGTTATTGCGCACGAAACTTACGAAATTCAGCATATACCATCCAACATGCAGTACCTTAATCAATACACAAGGATGGCTGCTTATCTACACATACATGCAGACCCTCCAAAGCAAACTAACTTGCAAAGGAAGCGTGAGTGCAAACTAGGAGTACCCAACCAAAGAAAAACCTCTTCACTCTTTAGTTTAACCCTATGGATCCACTTGCAGTTATGCCCACTAAACACCAACAATAACAACTAACTCAAAACAATATAGTTAGTAATAGTGCCTAGTGGCATATAAGGTTTTCAAAGCTTAAACTCTTTCCAAATATAATTTTACAAAATAGTTCAGATGTGAAGATTTTTTTTAAATTTTAGAAATCAAGATACTTTAAAATATATTTTGCTGAGTAATAACTTTTCCCAATAAAATCAAATCAGATGGTGAAATAACCTAAAATCCTTTTATTTTCAAAGTAAGACAACTCTTTTTGCAAACAACCCTAAATCACTCATAAATTGTTTTTAATACACAAGATCATTGAAAACAGTTGTAAACACTCAATATTTGTTGGTTCAGGTATTTAAATTCATTTAAAATTATTTTGGTATTGAATAACTCTTCAATATATGAAAAATCAGGATTCTGTTTTAGGTCACTCGACCCTGTCAGGTGACCTAGTTGGGCGGTTGTGTAATTTAAAACAAGATTTAAAATCAATGGGCGCTTACCATAGGCGCTCAAGTGATCTGCTAGGTGACTTACACTAAAAATCATTATTTTCTACAATCGCTCAACCTTGGTCGCTCAAGGGATCGGTTGGGTGACTACCTTCTAAAAACACAGGCGAGATACTGTCTCCCAGGCGATCCTGTCAGGCGCTTGAGAAACAGCGATTTTTTTCAAACTCTGAATCAAGTTTTTAAACAACAACCCACATTCTATATATCAAAATCATCTCTAATAACTTCAAAAACATATATACATTAATTCCAAAACATGCTAGACGATCAAACCTTAGTAAAACTCAGTTTTCAATTAAACAGTTGTACTACCTACCTTTGCTAGTTCCAATAACTCTTTATTCTTCCTCTTTCCTCTTAGTGTATGTAAAATCCCAGATTAGTAGTAAATAAATAGACTAATTGGTTAGTAATATGCAGGAAATGAGATTTTGGTTCAACCCGGAGGAGTTCAAGATGAACCGCAGATGTCAGGAGAGCTTATATAAGGTGAGTTCATGATTATTGGCTAAGTATAATATTAATATACTAATTAGTTCTGCTATGGTTTGTATTAGCAAAAATTAATTAAATTATAATCAAGGGGAATAAATAAGAGTTTGGTCGAACCCAAGGAGAGTGGGTTGACCCAAAAGTTTATTTGGTTTAAGGAGTAGTTAGTTTAATGGTTTGATTTAAGTTGGATTAAAGGAGAAGGGGTATTATGGTAAAGGACTTTAAATAATTAAATAGCCTAGTAGTGCATGTAAATAGGCTATTCACGTTGAGTTTAAAACACTAATTTAGAAGCAGCCGCTCGTTTCTTTTCTTGTTGCTCCTTGTGTTCTTCTAGCTTCTTGTGATCAAACCTAACCCTAAAACTACCTATTGGAGTCGTCTTAGAGAAGAAGGAGGAGTATTTTTGTGCATAGAAAACTCAGGTAAGAGCCAAAGAGATATAAGTTTCTGTTCTAGAGATTTGAGTATGTTTAAGAGTCTTAAAAGTGTGATTTTTGAATCCAGACGTGATTGAGGTTTGTTGGGATCGTTTGGCAAACTTAGGAGTGATATTTCGTTGCTCTTAGAGAAGGTTTAAGTTCCTAGAAGCAGGTAAGTAGTCCCTTGACACTTGCATAAAAATCTAAATTCGTGTTTAGACGATATACATAGTTATTCGGTGTTTGATGCCTTTGTTTTTGTTATTTATGATGTTTTATTTGTTGGGAATTGTTCTAGCATGTTTATAAAGTATTTTAGAATGATTTAGAATGGTTTTGATGCATTGAATATTGAGTTGTGGAATATTTATTGAATTTCGTAAAGTTACGGATTTTTCATGTATCGGGCCTTCCGAGCAGTCGCTCGAGCGCCCTATGTAATTATTCCAAAACCCGAGAGCAATTTTACCCAGATTGAACAATTGCTCGAGCGACCTATTGAGTGACCTACCCTGAATTAACCTATTCTATAAGGCCGATCGAGCGCCATTGGCCGCTCGAGTGACCAGTCTATTAGATTTTGGAAAACTTGTCTTTTCAACCTAGTTTTCACTACAAAAGTGTTTTTATCCAAATTTAACCTATGTACCATCAAGATTGAGGTATTTGGGAAGTGTTTGCACTGGTGGATGTTTAAAATTCAATTTTATAAAAATTTTGGGTAGATATTTCTAAAGAGGCACTTTTACTTGAATCTATTGTTCCAAAAGATTTTACTTTTAACCAATGATGGTTTTGTGAGTTCATACACCTGTATTTGGGCGATATGAAATTATTTTGTACATCGATGGAGTCGATACACATTCAGGACATATTGGCCCGTTGAAACCTGGAGTTTTGGACATATGACTTAGTGCATTCTATTTTGATTTTGGGTCACTGGTGTGACAAGGCTGGTGCCTGATTTATTGTTTCCCGCATGGGCGGATTTGGTGATACAGATATGGTTCTGTATTTGGTGGGTGTTATTGAAAAGTATGTCCATTACCCTGGTTGGTTTTCTCACTGTTGAGTGGGCTTAGCAGTTATATGGAGCCATAGAATAGCTAGTAAGTGAAATGTGTATTAGAGGGGTTTGAATTCTGTGTCTAAGGCATTCCATCATCTCGAGGATGGTACCGCTCCTGGATTGGTTAGTCGCTACATTACCCAATCCTGGATTGGTTGGGCCGTACATGCTAACTCGTGGTTGGGTTCTTCCGTTGGTGTTGAATAGCCAGATTTCAGGGCGGCTGGTCCATCGTAATTCGGTTAGGTAGCATACTGGCACATGTCTACTCTTTTTTTCTGGTATACTATTTCATGAGTCCCATGAGGTGGACAAATTGTATTTCATTGTTGTCTTGATTCTTATTGTGATTATTCGGATTAAGTGATGCATATTTTATTGAGGTCAACTATTTGCATGACTGTTTACTGAGATGTTGTTTCTCACATTATTGTTTTATCGGTTTTGTTTTCAGATATTCCTGGAGAGGACGTTGCTGGGGTAGAGACTCCGAGGGATTACTGTGATTACCAGGAAGAAGACTATTTCATTCCTGTGTAGGTCCAGAAGGACATAGAGAGACATTTAGATTTATTTTCTTAAGGATTATTTTTAGTATTTTGATTGAGGAGTTTGATGTTATTTGAAGGATGATTGGTATCTTTATTCCACACCCTTGGTGGATGTTATTTATGTTATTTAGTTGAACCATTTCCAGACTTCATAGATGAAATATAAAAGGATTATTTTGGTAGTTTAATTCCACGCTTTCTGAGAGATGTTTTTATTTCTGCACTCTGATATAATAAATGAAATTGTTTAAGTCTAGAATAGTGTTTTGGGCCATTTTCCCTAACGAACCAAATTCGGTTTATGTGTTTAAATAAACCTGGATCCAGGGCGTTACAGTGTAGGTGTTGATCTCTCCCTCTACAGCAACACAAGGCTCTTCTTTGGTTGCAGAACACTTCAAGATCAGCAAAGCTCTATGGTTTCTTCCTTCTCCTCTCGGTTCTTCTCTTCTTCTATTTTCAATCGCAAGAGAATACAAACAAGGTATACGATTGATTAGCAGTATACTCTTTTAAGTATAAACCCTATTTTTAATCTCATGATTCCACGTATCTCCCCTCCATCAAATCCTATACTACTAACCAATCACATTAACAAATAGCCTTAAATTAATACTTACCTCATTATCTCATGATCCAACGATTAGATTTGCATAAAACTCCTAATCTCTTTCATCAATGTGATCACCTATATATTTAATTATAAGCCATCAATAAATCCACAATAAAATACTGATTATTATTTAATTAAAATTTCTGGAAATTTTCAGGGTATTACACTGTGCCACGAGCCCCCCGGCATTGTGCCACGACATCCCCAGCACCGTGCCATGACACAGCAATGAGGCCCCCACACGCTATGCCACGACATTACCACGAGCCCCTCGTCACCATGCCATGACTTGCCACGAACCCCACGGTGTTGTGCCACGACACCCCCGGCACCGTGCCATGACACTGCAACAAGGCCCCCCAGCAACGTGCCATGACACCACCACGAGACCACTCGGCACCGTGCCATGACACTGCCACAAGCCCCCCCCCCCCCCCCCCCCCCCCCCCCGGCATTGTGCCACGACATCCCTGGACCGTGCCATGGCACTGCAACGAGGCCCCCTGGGACCATGCCATGACACTGCCACGAGCTCCTCAACATTGTGCCACGAGCCCCCCGGCACCGTGCCACGACATTGCCATGAGCCCTCCGACACTGCGCATCGACACCCCCGGCATTGTGCCACGACATCCCCGACACCATGCCATGACACTACAATGAGCCCCTCGGCACCGTGCCATGACACTGCCATGAGCCCTACGGCATTGTGCCACAACACCCCCGCCACTGTGCGATGACACTGCAACGAGGCCCCCTGGCAACGTGCTACGACACCCCAAGCACCATGCCATGACACCACCACGAGGCCCCCTGGCACCGTGCCATGACACTGCCACGAGCCCCCCGCCCTTGTGCCACGACATCCTTGGCACTGTGCCATGACACTGCAATGAGGCTCCAAATAAGGTTTTACCCCTCATTTGGAACCACTAAAAATACTTCCAGGACCTAATTCCTTACCAATAAAAAGTCAACTTTCCAGTTCATGCCTAAAATTCCAGTTTTGCCCGATTTCCATCAAAAATCACTTTTTGAGTTTGATACCCAAATGAGTAATTCAGAAGCCCATAAAATTCCAGAAAATTTGTTTACCCTTCATTAGACTATGATCCAAATTTGAGCCAAAAACTCCTAGTAGATTTGTCCAGAAAAATCATATACCCAAAAAGTCAACGTTTTCAACCAGACTTAGACTATTTCTCAAGGTCGAAAACTTTTTGTCTCGGAATCCATTGATTTTTGGTATGGTGATCTTATTGGGAATCCTAAGACTATCCCACTCATATAATATGTGTTTGGTGGATTTTATGGCTATTGTTTTGCTTGATTGGGATTTATGAAAATAAGGTTGAGATCTCTTATGTAATTTGTAAGTGTGAAAACTCACACTCCTTTTATGGCAAATGTTTGACAAATTATGTCTTCTAATAATCTTCAAGATGTGCAGAATAAATAATGAAAATTCAGTGAATTTAGTACAGAAGAAGAAGACGATGCTGCCACACAGCTACCACGCCGCTGGTAGCTCAAGGAAATGAAAGATTGTCTAAATAAAGCATCTCTTGTAAAGGCACTTGCGAGGAACAACGCCGCTGCCACTCCGCTGGCAGCGCATAAGTGAAACAGTGCTTTGAAAGTAAGGCACGTGCACTAGCGTCGTAAGGCGACGCCGACACACCGCTGGTAGCGCAGCGAGATTGAAGATTCTAATGATCAGCTGTGCACATGCCGCGTTCCCACGTGCCCTTAACCGAGTCAACTTGTTCTGAGCGGGACTTGAGTTCGCTTCCAGCCGTCTACCCCGATCGCACCACGACGCCACCAGCGCTCGACGCGATCTGAGTTTTCTTCTTTAAATAGACGTGCTGTAATTTTTAGTAATGACTTTTTTCTTTGGATCAATTTGATTTTGGATCTTGAGGTGTTCGAGATTCGATCAATTCTTCTTTAGAGAGTCGGTGATCGAGTGAGGGGGAGATCTGAGATAGATCGCCTGGAATTGAAGTTTGAGGATTCTTCTTCAATTCGGAACTTCACCTTATCGTGTGATCGCCTGGATTGGTGATCGACTTTGTTGGATGCATAGGTGGATTCCTACTGCATTTGATCGTCTCAGTGGACTCTGAGGTGATTGTTGCGATCTGGATTGATCGTGTTTTGCAGCTTGTGGATTCAAGCTGTGTTGCAGTTCGTGGATTCGAACTGTGGATCACTGTTGAGTGATTGTTTGCGATCTGGATTGATCGTGTTTTGCAGCTTGTGGATTCAAGCTGTGTTGCAGTTCGTGGATTCGAGCTGTGGATTGCTGTTGAGTGAGTTCAATTGTAAAGGTTAAGTGTGTGCTCCTTTGTAATTGTTTTTTTCATTCAATAGTGGAAATTCGAAGGGTTAGTCGCCTCATATAGACTCGAGGTTTTTCCTGGATCTGGATTCAGGTTTCCTCGTATAATTCTCTGTGTGTATGTTTCCGCACTGTTAAGTTCTTAATTGTTGTAGATCGTGGACCTGTAGATTAGTCCTCTACTCTTTTATAATTTGACAAGGTACTTAGCCTTGGTTTGATTGGCAATGAATGGATAATCTCACTTGGCTTTGGTTGAATGGTAGTGGATGGGGAACTCTACTTGGCCCTGGTTTGTGTTTTGTGGACTTCGTGATGTATGTGTTTTACTTTGAATTGGCTTTGGATGCGAAGTAATTATTGATTTCTCTTACACTTGTGAGTATTGATTTGATTTGGTAAAGGTATAATGAGTTCTCTTATGTGATTTAACCAAGCACCTTGTAAAATCCTGAATTTTTAATAACATTAAAAATTATTGGATTTTTGTGGTTAATTAGTTTAATTAATGGAAAATCTTAGAAATAGAGAAAAGGGAATTATTTAGAGAAAAATTCTTAAAAAGAAAATAACATAGGAGGAATTATTAAAAGGGGCAAATCCGTTAATTTAGTTTCGTTAGTGGGGTAGGTGGTTTGGTGGAGAAGAAATAGCTGGATCAGGTGTTAAAGAATTGATTATGTAGGAAGGGTCTGTGGGCGAACACACAATGTAGCATGGAAAGAGTAAGTGCCATCGACCACAATAAGTAACAGCGATTTTGGGGATTTTAGGTTTAGGTCATTTTGGTCAGAGGAGGAATTGCGGCTGGTTTTCTAGGGCTTTTGGAGAAGAACAGAAGTGTAGTTGTTGCTGCCAATCGGAGTGTGAAGTGAAGGAAGGTTTGAAACGAAGGCAAAATGAAGTTGCTCGACCCGGCGACTTCTGTGTTTTCGTCTAAGCTTCCTGTTGATCAGCAACTGTTCAGAAAACATTTTTCCGAACAAAGAAGAAACTGGGCAGAAATCGGTATCGGAACTTTCGAGTCCAGGAGTTGTGGTTGCAGGGTTTTGAGCATTTATCAAGTGAGTAGCATCGTTTTAATCGGTGTATTGGGTTTTGATTTTTGAGATTAGCCGTAATGCATGGTTGTAGAATATGTTAGTTTCAGACTTGGGCTTTTCGAAGAGATTTTCGAGTTGTGATGTGAAGTGTGTAGATTAATTTCGATTGGAGTTGAATCATCTATTGAGGGTGGTAGATGCATAGGAAAAGTGTTACAAAGGCTTGAAACTAGGACAATCATGGTTAAATCGTATTAACAGAGAGTGAAAACATTACTGTGAAATATAGGGAGGTTCTGCTAAGCTGCCGCCAACCCCTTTTCCCTTAGCGGCAGCTTGGCGCATACAGATTTTGGGTCCGCCAAGCTGGCGTCGACCTGGCACCAAGGGGCCCAAGCTCAACACATAGAAACTTTAAGGTCCGCTAACCCGGCGCCAAGGGGCCCGAGCTCAGCGCATAGAAACTTTAAGGTCCGCCGACTTGGCGCTAAGGGGGCCCGAGCTCAGCGCACCCACCCAATTTTCACATTAAGTGCAGCTAATTATATATACCAAAAATTTGATGGTTTTACCTCATAAAAGCTAACTTATGGGAACTAACTTAGTATTATTAAAATTTTAGGGTGCTTATTAATTTATGAATTTGTATAAACCTAGGTGTAGATGGATCAAATGAGTTTTAATTGTTGAAAACAACACCCTTAATTACATGAGTAAATGTCCTGTGTATTTATTGTTCCATTTACTTAAGTCTTTATATGTAAATAAGGTTTTACCCCCCATTTGGAACCAATAAAAATACTTCCAAGGTCCAATTCCCAGCCAATAAAAAGTCAACTTTCCAGTTTATGCCTAAATTTCCAGTTTTCCCGATTTTTATCAAAAATCCCATTTTGGGTTTGATACCCAGATGAGTGATTTAAATGCCCATAAAATTCTAGGAGATTTGTTTACCCATCAATAGACTACAACCAAAATTTGAGCCCCAAAATCTTTGTAGATTTGTCTAGAAAAATTATATACCAAAAGTCAACGTTTTAACCAGACTTAGAATATTTTGAGGTCCAAAACTTTTTGTCTCGGAATTGATTGCTTTTTGGTATGGTGACCCTATAGGGGATCCTAAGACTATTCCACTCATCTAAAATGTGTTTTGAGGATTTTATGACATTCGTTTTGATTGATTTGGATTATGAAAGCGAAATTGAGAATCTAGGAGCTGTTTTGCTTATTTATGTTTAATCAAAGTTTGGATGCTGTAATTGTTTCTGTATAATGTGTTTACTTCTGAAAAGTCAGTTTTGAAACCATATTTGTTTTGCTGAAATTCATCTACACTATTATGCTAGTTCATCTTTGAATGTACAGTGCACTTCAGGAATGATTTACTTGAATATTGTTTTATATCGGTGGCCGGTTTAGAATTATCTCTTATTCTGTTCTGGGAAATTAGTTGAGAATTTACTTTGAGGACTCCATGAGGGAGTAAGCTGGTCCTGAGTGACCCATGTTATGCACTTGAACATACTAATTTATATGTCAGTTTTACATGATGGAAAACACATTGGGTTGATTTGCTAGTTTTATATTTACTGCTGGTTTAGCTTATCCTGAATCCAGAGTCTAAGCTTAGTAGTGTGATGTATATGCTTTATTAGTGTAATGGCATGGCCATGGAGTATTGCCATGACCGGTGTAGAGCAGCCAGATACCCTGAGTAGGCCTGGTTGTCCATGTCAATACCCGGAGTAGGCCGACATTGGATGACGATACTCTGAGTAGGCCGTCATTTCAGAGATTCCTATACCTTGAGTAGGCCGGAACTGTGTACATGGAGGTGTGGATGTCGCTCTAGCATGTTGATTAACCAATCTAAGCAACTATATGACATTGACCAATGTTGGTATTTGACTTTATTTGACACTATATGTTTTATTCGCTGGTTTATTGATATTGGTGGTTCATCGAATGTGGTTCATCGGTTACTTGGTGTTGGTATCCCTCCCACCAGTGTAGAGCAGCATCGTGACCCTGAGTGGTTCAGTGTTGTCAATTCCGATACCCGGAGTAGGCCGGCATTGGATGACGATACCCTGAGTAGACCGTCATTTCAATATCCGAAACCCTGAGTAGGCCGGATATACATTTGGAGGTGTGGACCTGGTTATGAGATGACTTTGTTTTATGTGACATTGGTATATCTGGAAGTATATCTTGTGATGTGAAATTATGATTATTCGCTATCTTTGTGATTTGAGACGGATGTTATTGCTTGATTTACATGATGGATTTCTGCACTGATATAAATTGGATTGTTGAAGTTTAGTTGGATTATTCGGACTATGCATGTTATCATCATCAGGTATGCTTTTACCGTGGCATGCTTTAGAACTGAACTAAATGTATTTGTGCATGCATGTGCTGTTCACTAGGATATTCGTATCTCATTCCGTATTGTTTTGTTTTGTTTTCAGCTGCTCTTGGAGAGGATGATACTGCAGGTAGTTGCTCGGTCATGTGAGTTTATTACAATTTGGGATTTGTTTAGCGTACTCTGATTTTTAGTTATTATTCATTCATGTTTTTCCTTCACTCTGATATTGCGATCCTATGTTACATATTAACCTCTGGAGATGAGTTATGGTTTTTCTACGTAACTCAGATCCGGGGCGTTACACACCTGGCTTAGGGTTTGATTGGTAGTGAATGAGTAATCTCACTTAGTAGTGGATGAGTAGTCCCACTTGGCAGTGAATGTGTAATCTCGGCAATGAATGTGTAATTTCATTTGGTTTGTGCATTGAGGCATTGGTTCTAGTAAATGGTGCAAATGGTTTGTTTTACATTATGTGTCATACTAAGATATGCTTGTAGTAAATGATTGGGCCTATCGAACAAATTCTATGTGTTATCCGATTGAGATGTTTGATTTGAGATTATACCTTATATCTGAGTATACTAGCATGATGTCATAAAATTGCATAAACTGCTTCTATTCATGGGTTATATATTTAATATTAGGGAATGTTATTATGATGTTATATAAATTGCATAAGCTAGTTCTATTCATGCATGTTTGCTGCTTATTGGGGCTTTAAGTCTCACGCGTGTTTTGTTTTACCGGATTTGTTTTCAGATCCTCTGTGTGAGCACGATATTGGGGCAGAGCCAGAGAGAGAGCCTGAATATAGGCCTGAGGACCACTACCACCCATACTAGGGTTCTCCATGTGTTGCTAGTCTTAGGTTTTTTTTTGGGGGATTTGTAAATGGGAATGTAATAACTCTCTTTTGGATTATGACTTTAGTTTGTGATTGTACATATTTGAGAGATATTGTGAGCATTTAGTTACCCCTTTTATTAAACGCAGGTATCACGTTTTTGAGATTATCATATAGGTGACTTTTGTTAGATAGAAAATTTTTATTCCATGCTTCTTATGCTTATTTGCACTCTGATGATTACCATGTAATTGCCCTTGATTGTATCAATTAGGTTCTTTTGAGCCCATAAGTAGGGCTCGGGGAGGGGTCAGTGCTCCGCATTGCAGACCTAGTTCCGGGGCACTACAACACATCTCTACCGAAATAAGCAGTATCAACTCAACTACAGAAAGGCAGCATCAACTCAACTACAGAAAGGCAGCATCAACTCAACTACAAAAGGCAACTTCAACTCAACTGTAGGAAATAAAACAAGAAATTCATTTTATAAATCAAAGCTAATCTCTTTAAAGAAAAACATACTTAAAACCATGATTCAATCTTCAAACAAGTTTCATCGATGTAGAAACACTCAATCCATACTTTATTAGTAATATAAAACTGTATAGTGCGTAATAGCATATTAGAGTATTCAATGCTTTTAAAATCCAAATCATAAGCTCAACATTCCCAAATCTTGTATAAAACATTTTTGATCAATTCTACAACTTAAAACACATATAAATCTAACTTTTTCAATTGCTAGAATCAACCAAATCAATTTAAAATAAAGTTTGGAACCCAAAACTCTCTTTGAAACCAAAACAAAACCTATTTTAGTAAAACGTAACCAAAATCCTGCGTAATTGTTATAAAATTATTTGGCCACTGAAAACAACTCGTAAGCACCAAAAACTTATTTTTACATGTATTGAATTTGTCCAAAATTATTTTATAATCAAATTCTAGGTAAATTTCCCAAAATCAGAAAATCTTGGTTGGGTGCTCAACATGGCGCTCAATCCTTTGTGTCTAGCGGTCTACCAAAACAAAATAGATAAAACGGGCGCTCAACACGGCGCTTAAGCGATCGTGTTGAGCGGTCGATAATAGAAGTAATATAGGTGAAATGCTTGACAAGGTCACTCGAGCGACCTGTCAGGCGCTTACCCAATTGCAGCAAAACTTGGAAATTTGATTTCTATAATTTTTCTCTTTAAATCCTTTAAATCATGAATCCAACAATTCAAATCACTTCTAACACATCTAATATCATTTATAAATCATTCTAAACAAATCAAAGCACAGATTTACTACAAATCTAAATCAAAATCTTAGAAAATCAACACTAGAAAGCATATTTAACAGCTTTCATAAACCTCATCTAAGATCATCCAAACCTATGAAATCTATTGTATAAAATACATGGTTTAGTATCTCAAATCATCATATATTAATTCCAGATCAAACCCAAACGTTTAAACCTAAAATCATGCAACGATTAAACAAAATGGAGTGCTACTACTTGCTTCAAAACGCAAAATCCTTCTCTTCAAGTTACTGCCGAGATTCTGCTATTATCACACCCCTCTAGAGACCTCAAAACACCGTCTCCACTGTTCAGATTGAAGCTCCACCAGCCATGAACAAAACCCCAAAATTTGAGGCCGATCCAACAGTTGAATCATTCTAGATCATACTTTGATGAACGCTGGTCAGAAATTTCTACAGCACCTTCTCTTTCTATATTCCCCAAATGTGAGAGCTATCTTTTCTCCTCTTTTTCCTGTATATGATTTGACTAGAAAAAACCCTAACTCCTCCCTAAAGCCTCCCTTTTATAGGCTCACCCGAAATATAAATCCTAACAGGGTTTGGAAATTTTCTAACTAACCCCACTAGGATTCCAATCTTTCACAACTCCTTCTAATTCTTTCCTCTTAATTCTAAATAAGAGAAACTTCTATTTTTTCTAATTTTTGTGCTAATTATTTCCCTTATTTTTAAATATTTCAAAAACGCTCCAAAACTCCTATTTTCCTCAACTTAAGGATCCTAATCAACTATAATTACTAATATGCTCTTTTCGCACTTATTAAGCTATAAATATCATTATTAATAATTAATTTAAACCCAACTTAGGTCTAACATAATTTCTCAAGTCTAATAATAATTTAATTAATCTATTTAATTATTTACAAATAATTAGTAGGAATTGACCAAAATACCCTTCTCTTGATAATTTCATATCTACCCATTGGATTTCTTCTAAAATTTCCAAATTTATTATCTATAGTATTCTTGGCTATAATACTCACATAGATTAATACCTATCTTTCCCAAACTTCATATTTAACTTACTTTCCCAATTATTCTAAATTAATTCTTCACTTTTTCTATTCTATTAATTAAAGTCAAATCTATAATTAATCTTCCAATTAATTTAAATTACTATTCCAATTCCCAATAACTCGTAATTACTATCATTTATTTAATTACTAATATATACATACTTGGAACATAGTGTTAATCCTCCAATACTTGGATTAATTCTTTATTCCTTAATTTTTTTTTCAGATTTATCTAACTTATTATCCAATATTTAGATTTATTTACTATACTAAAAAATTTGGGGTTTTACAATCATCCTTAAAACTATCTTAGAAAACTATAGAAACAAAAATGAGCAATACAATCTCTTTTAAAATCAACAAGTCCACCTATTTAACTAAAATGTATCCCAAAATATTTCATATAATTATTTTTTCAATGAAAACCTCTTCAAATTACCTTCAAAACTTTTATAATCTATTTGGGTTTACAAAAATATCATATGCAAATACAACATAAACTTTAATGAATTATTATAGAATTTTAATTATGTATAGGTCAAATATGTTACCTATGATCAAGTAATGTTCTAAATATCATAACTTGATCGTTTCTTAACCAAATTACCTGAAATTTGACTCATAGGATTTCTAACTCATAGTAATAAAATAATGTATAACAGTTTTTCAAAATTCTATGTAGTTAATTAATTATAGCTTTTTAAAGTCAACTTTTAATAAAAATCTGTGCATACCAGTACGAAATAAAAATTAATTAAAAATTACTAAACAGTAGAATATTATTTAAAATATATTTTTATGTGAAACTAGACATAAAACCCTACAACTTTCATGAAGATCATGTAACCCAAATCTTTCCCTAACTAAGTGTAAACATTCCATTTAATTGAAAAATAGTTGCAGAAATCTAGTTTTCTAAGTTCTCGGTTGAAGTTTTCTGCAACATCTGATTTCTTCTTTCTTAATCATAAAACCACGCTTAAGATTCTTCTAAAAGCATCTAACACATGTATTAAAACCTTCTTATCATCCAAAAACATATTTATCTAATTACAATTAAAATCAATGCTTGAGTCATCATATATAATCATAAAAATCTCCATTAAACCTCTTCAAAGATAAACCAATTCCTGAGAAATTTCTTAAATCAGCAAAACCCAACTCAATACCATTGAGCAAAACAATTCCAATCTATAAACCAAATATTTAATGACTAATCCACAAAACCATGCAATTTTCCAGAATTTAAAGGTTACTACTTGCCTTAATAACGCGAAATCCTTCTTTTCCAATAAACCTCAAGGTATAGCTAAGTTTATGAAATTTTTACACCACCCTAGGGATCTCCAAATACAATCTCCACCATTCAGATTAAAGAACCACCAGTCTAAAACAACACCTCCAAATTTGAAACCGATCCAACGGTTGATTGTTTCTAGATTGCGTTTAATAGTTGCTGGTCGGAATTTTCTGCAACTTCTCTTTTCTCTCTAAAACCTCTTATTCTCTCTATTTTTCAGCCGAGTACATCAATTTTCTCCCTTCCTTTCTCCACACATTTGAATTAATGGAAAATCCTAAATCTTCCCTAATGCCTTCCTTTTATAAACTCATCCAAATACAGATCCTAATTGGATTTGGAAACTTTCCAACTAGGATTCCTAATTCTATTTAGAAAACTTTCCTATTTTATCTCTCCTTATAATTATTTTCTCTTAAATCTAACTCATAAGAAACTTTTAATTTAATTAATTTTCGTGCTAATTATTTCCCATGTTTTAAAATATTACTAAAAGACCCCAAAACTCCTCTTATCCTCAAATTTAAGACCCTTAATTAAATATAATTACAATTAGGTCCTTTTCTCATCTTTTAAACTATAAATTAAGCTACTTAAATCCAAATTAAATCTAATTGATTATTTTCATTTTAATAATTATTTATTTTATTAATTTAACAATTAACCATTGGGAAAATACTAAAATACCCTTTTTCATTATTATACTATATTTGGCCATTAGATTTATTTCTAAATTTCCAGATTTAATATCCTCACTATTTCTCTTCATAATATGAGTATGGATTTTAATTTCAGTCTCCCAAATACTTAGATTAAATATTTATCCCTCAATGTTTCAAATTTATTTATTTTATTTCTTCTAATATTTAGATTTTTCAATTTTATTATTATTTCCTAAAATTCAGGATTTTACACTTCGGGTTTGGATATAAAATCCAGATCCGGAACGTTATATTGTTAGAAAGATTTTTAATTTGATTTTTTGTTTCATTTTTTAAGTCAATATTTTCAATTTTGAAATATTTTTTACATTATAGCCTATATTATCTATTTTTAATTCTATATGGTCTAAACTAGTCTCTAAATAATTTCGGTTTACTTGTTGATTTTTGTCAATTTTTCTAAACTAATAAAATACCATATCAGATATACTATTTAGACTAGCACTAACACTACTTATTACTGATTTAGATTTACGATCTATATGGGTATTATGTAAATATTCATTTTCATTTTATTAATAAATTCACCTATACAATCTACTTCATTTGCATAATTATTTGCTATTTAAGACTGTTTATAGTACCTAAGACCGTTTATCTATTGATTCTAGGTTTTTAAAACCAAAGATTCCCTAATGCCTAAATGCCTATCCTCGGCAACAATAGCAAACGGGAGATATGGGCTTTGAATACAGACAAGTATATGAGTTTCTAGACAGCTTAAAGTGAAGTAGTAATTAAACAAATAGAATAAATATATAGATTGAAATTAAGGTAAAACAAAAATGAATATGAACCCAATTATAATAAAATTTGTGAAACATAAACACTTATAGAGATGTGAAGCTTGATAACAATTTGGTGTACCCTTGCTCCTTTACGACACTCTTTAGTTACAACACTCGGAATAAACAGTAACTCAGTAACTCGTCTTGTCATCCATGAACGAAAACGCATCCTCCACTTGTGGTGGCGATGGTGCTTCTTTTGCAATAGTTAACACTAGCAAGGTGCATGTGTAGTACTGCACGTATGTAAGACGGAAAGTAGGGAGGGAGAACGTGGGAGAGAACAGTTGAAAAACTGATTTTAAGTTTTGAAAAATTGAGAAGTTATGACCAATTTATCCTTAAATTAATAAATCTTTTCAATAGGTGTGTAAGGGCTATTTTGGAAAGTTGCACATCTTGGTGGCACACTTTCCAAGGGCCCTATTCCCATTATATATTGTATAGATTGTATAGATAGATCCGCGATGCCTAGGATGTCCACGTCGGAGATAATGACGCCATTGGGTGTTGGGGCACTGCAACAGAGATAACCACGGCCAGAGTCAAAGGAAATGAAGTCACTCGGCCACCTCATCCGATAAGCGCTGCATATTGCAAACTGATTTTGTTTCCCCTTTTTCCTTTTTATGGGATCGGACGGGACTGGCTGCTTTTGCCGGTCTGGTACAGTTTGTATCTGGACCAGCCACGGACCGTCCTATCCCTGGTCCCGGGAACGGGTCGCGATCGCGTCAAGTATGCCACACGAAAAGCATTCTACATTTACTTGAGAGGTTTTTCGCATCCAAACGGAGCCTCGTATTATCCATCCAAATGTGACGCCCGAGCGATATGCGGGTTCCAACTTCCAACCGTTGGTTTTCCCATTTTTGCCTCTTTAACGCACGTCGTGAACTGGTCGAATTTTGGGACTATCATTGATAATCAAAAGGTGCTGAAATCCTGAAATCTCTCTGATAGTCCATTGGCCCTATTCCTCGTTAATGTTGTCTTCGCAGACCCCTACCAACGTTAGCGTTCAATGTTTACCCTCAACTTACCGCCATCTCCGTCCTTACATTACCCTTCCGTCCTGCTCTCTGAAGTCGCAGGTAGTATTGCAGTCGACAAGTGTTGAGAAAGGATTCGTACGAGAAGATTGTCAAGACGGCTTTAGTGATGTGATGGAGGGAGGCAAAGGAGATAAAGGAATTTCTGGCATTCGAGTTCCAAGACAGAAATACATATCTGTCTCTAAATCGGAACTCGTGGATTCCATACTCTCGATTTTCGATTCACAAGAAGATGTGGATGCGTTTCTGTGTCTGTCCTCGTAAGTTTGTATGCTTTATCTACTTCAGTTCAATCCTCGCGAATATTGAGCTCTATCATTTGAACAACATGTTTCTTTAATTCAGGTGTTTAGATTCTATACTCCACGCAGAGCACAAGGGCATCTTAGAGGAGATGCGAATTTATTATTGCCTTAACAAATGTATGGAGGAAACCAATCAACACACTAATGGGCGTGCTATCATCAATTCAGAAGAAAAAATAGTGCTCAACGGAAATCAATCAGAGAGTGTCCAAAGGTATGAAGAAGAAAAGGTTAAGCCTGAAGATCCGGATCCTTTTAAGTATCAACGAGACTGGAAATCACTGTTAGGTACGCCCACGCCCATTGGAAACATTAAGAGAAATTCTACGGGGAAGTCCAGGTTTGTCGCCACAGCTCTTATGGTACATGGCCAAATTTGCAGCGCATTAGATTGATTCATCAGTTATTTTGTAATTCCACTGTCCAGCTGAATTTAACTTACCGTGGGACAATTGCTTGTAGAGTTGCTGTTGCCTCCCGTTTCCAACGCATTTTAATGAAACTTCTTGATGATGCTCAGTTCGAAGAACTTTCAGCTAGAGATTTAATGTTGACTTCTGCACTAAATACCGATTATCTGCTTACATTGCCCGTATATGTTGACTGGAAGAGAGCCTTTGAATCCAATGCAATAATCTTCAGGTGAAATTTGTATGTAAACTAGTGGGTGCATGTGCAGTACTGCACATAGCCAAATAATAATGAATGTTAATAACTGTTTGGGTCACAAAAGTCTTTTCAAAATGCCAAGGGAATTCTCTTGGAAAGAGAATGTTGGGCGAGAATCTTGTCTTTGCTTTATATATTAGGAGAGATATATCCTTGACTGCTATTAATTTTTCAGAAAGCTTACCTGCTTATGAGATGTTGGTTATTATGATATATACGGTAGCATATAGTTTCAAAGCAAATTACATGTCCTTTTATGAACCTTAATATTGATTCTCTTCCACACAGTAATCAGATTTTAATAACGGGTTTCTGACAAAAATGTCATGACTATGAACTATGAGCACTAAAGGAAAACTTTTTGTTTTTCTTTTGAAAAGCCCCTCGGGTCCTAGAATTGAAGAAATTCTTTTCATCTCATGCTTCAATTCCTGTCATCTCATGTCAAATATTCAGTTCACATCACCTTTTTTTATTGCTATCATAACTTGGAGATTCAGGCAAACAAGGCAACATAAATCTTCTACGGTGGTCATAAATGGATATTTTGTATTTTCATCGACTCCAGCATGCATAACATACTTCATTTATTTATTCATTCGATACAATTAAAATAGTTAATTAATATGTTTGTATGTTAAAATATATAGTTAATCTAGTATTCAAGTGGGCAGTTAAGGTACAAATTATAAAAGGGGGAATCCATGCATTAGGTTTTATATCATTAAGATTAATTTGACCGTATGATATTCTGAGTTCCAGGCTTCCAGCTCTAAATTCAAGGTACATGTCTTACACAAAACTAAAATTTGAAATGTGTCTTTTGGTTTTTAATTTGCTTCCTTTTCTGTGAAGGACTTAATATTTTGAGTTCTATGTGAACTACTGGATTGTTAATCAGTCTTTTACTTGTAAATTCTTTCATTACAGGCGTGGATATACTACTGAGAAGCAGAAGGGCTTGCTTATTGTTGAAAAACTGGATTATCTTCAGTCGAAACTTCTGCAAGGGGTTTTATTCATGATATCAAAACCATTGGGAAAAGTTGGCTTGTGGCTGAAGAAGGTATCTGAATAATTTGTGGTACATATCATGTCTCTTCTAAAGTGAGAAGAGTTTTGAGGAAAGCATAGCCTCTTATAGAGTGCATTAAATTGGTCAAATAAACATAGATAACAACACATTCAAATATGATAAGATGCTTTATAGGAACGAAGTCCATTACCATGTTTTTGATTTTGTTTCTGTGTATAGATTTAATGGGGATCATCTATATAGGGATTTCATTTAACAAAGTTTCTCTCAATCACAGAACTTTACCATGTTTCTAAATGACCAGGCACTTCTATAAATGCTTTTTACTGCTAGAGCCCAAAATATTAAAGAAATCTTCGCTTCTAGATGAATTAGATGCATGGTAATTGTACAAAATTATACCCTAGTGCAACTGGTGACAAATGTTTCTTTAGCTTTACATGTATATCATTGCATCTGAGACTGATAGTCATCTGATCGTTTTACTTTAGTAGTAAATTAGGGCAATTTTTTTTTTCGAGATCAGTCACTTATATAAAACACTGTCTTTGACATAACTCATAATTTTTTCTTGGTAGCATGATGAAGCAACATTTGATGACTAATTTATTGTATGGAATGTGGTACCGTGCTTTGGTGGCACCCTGATTTTTTATATTTGATACATTCACTTTCCTGCTTTAGAACAGGTGTTGAAAAGTGCTAGTCGGGCACATGGAGTACAAGTTTTGACTGAAAGAATTGCACTTTGGCTTAAGGAGCCATCATCTGTTCAGTGCTCATATCTTAACAATCAAGGAACATATGATAACCAATTGGGAGTTGATCAACTACAAAACAGTGACCTTCCTATCTGGCTTGCAGCCCAAAAGGCACTGCCCCATTATGAAGGTCTTTTGTCATCTGTTGGACCCCGTGGGAGGCTCTTAAGGAAGCTGCTTATGTGGATAGGACTTATTCCCTCTATGCCGGAAAGATCACATGATTTTGATAACGAGAGTTCAACTTCTGAACCTTATTTAAGGTTTGTGTAACTGAGCTGTATTCTGAACCTTATTTCTTTAAGGGCTCATCCATTTGGCTTGTTTTCTGTTTTATTTCATTTCCGTTCATGAATTTACAATCCATTGAATTTTTCAATATAATATTCATCTAAAGGATATTGTAAGTACTGGTCTAAATATTTGGAACTAGGCATTTTATTTTTGTGTCACTATTCTGTTTTTGTTGTGATAACTGACCCACTTTGTTCATCCAAGTTTAGTCTTATGTCATGGAACTTTATATAAGGCAGTGTTGCTTGGGCCAAGCCAATTGAATTTCTTACCAGCTTATTTCCTTAGTCAAGTTTGCTGAATTTTTCCAACCTATACGACCATTAAATTTTTTTTCTTCTATTACACAGTTAGTAGTGCTCACTTTAAAAGCAAAGAACTTAGGCTGTATCTTCTGATAGAAATGTAATTGACCTTGCATGACCATTAGTTGGTAATATCCTTTGAAACACAACAGAAGGCAGAAAAATTGATGGTATTTCTGAAATAATGGAATATCTTCAGAGCTAGAGGGTAGAATTTCACATATAGATTAATTTCAATTCCATGTTATGCAAGTTATTTTCATCAATATTAATTTTCAAGTTTAAGTAGCTCCTATTTAGATGGAATACGGGCTTGATTAGTATCCGTGTGAAAAAGGACTAAGTGATCAAACAAATGTTCGCTAGGCCTATTTTTTTACCAAGGATATCACTTAGTGATATATGGAGGCCTGCTACAAAGGTATCTTGTGGAAATGGTATCTGGAAATTGTTGAAGACGTCTCTATCGATTCTTTTCTCAAAAACAACTCTCCAGGTATCCTTTGATTATACAGTTAGCTATTTCTCTTTTATGTTTTGTTTTCATAAGATAAAGTAATATTGTTGTGTGAGATTTCTTTTTCCTCCATTTTTTTGCTTTTAATTGGCCAATAATACCATAAACTTCTCTGTTTTTTGTCATGACACCAAAATTGACACCCAGGCCATGAATTTTGCAGTGTATTGGTGGTCTGGGATGCATGTGATGCGGATGTACAAATTGTCTACTGACATATTTTTGTTACATCGAATGGAATGAAACATCTTAGAGTCATTTCCACCTCGCAAAATGCAACAGTTAATCAATCAGGAATTTTGATGAAGAAAATAGCTTAGTTTTGTCTATTTGCTGGCTTGATGCGTCTTACTCTTTTTTCTGTTCTAGGAACTGAAAACTAAACACTGTTGAAATTATTGTAAATACAGTAAAATTTTGAAATTTACTTGGTGCTTTGTTTTACAATGTTTAGCCATCTAGTGACTGGTCTTTTCTGTCATCTGGTGTGATGGGACACTTCGGATGGACCATGTGAACATACTCAAACCCTACCAGCCCCATTAAAGCATGTGGAATGGATTTTTCACATGGAACAGCAGCCATTGATTTCCTTTTTTCTTTAAAATTTTTATAGTTTTCTTCAAGAAAGATACTTTGTAAGGTCTTTTTTTTCCTAGGGTGCATGTGCTTGAATAGGCAAATGTGTTTAGTGCTGAAATCTAGTTTAATTGGGGATCACTAAATCATTTGGTGAATGTAAAATTTGTGTGGCATCTAGTTTGTAACTGTGGTATGTCTCCATGGTTACATTACTTTATTTAGAGAATCTATGCATTATGGGGTTAAAGTAAATTCAAGAATATCTAGACTGTTGTTCTAGTCATTTTATTTTAGTCCTTGAAACCTATGACATACATTCACATATTGTCATCTCATCATACGAATAAGCATGTTGGGTCAAGAGAGGAACAAAAGGAGATGTAAAATAACGAAATTTCTGGATTTTATTGGATTCCCAATTATTATAACTTTAAAATATAAAAAAGGCATGCAGAAACTCAGAAATGGCATTTTGAACCTTAGTTTCTTATACCGCTCACTACTTTCAGACTTCAGTACTGCTTTTCATGTGGTTATCTGCCATAAAAAGGTTCTATTGGCATCAAACTACCAGATTTTGTTTACTTGTGTATCTTTTTATAAACTTTCATTGTAAGGCACCTTTTAGGTATAGATTATCATCTTGACATTATGCAATTTTGGACTCTTCCCATAGGAGCCAGCTTTCCAAGAATTAATTTTGTTTTATACCGAGGACATGGGTCAGAGAGAAACTGAAGACAATGATGAGGCCCCTTCATCGCGGTTGAAGATCTACGAGAGAATCCCTATTCCAGATCTACCAGTAAATACTTGCAACACAGTGATGCCTATTGCCTGCTGCTCATTGAGATTTTGTGATTTTTCATGTGATTACCATTCCTTTATAGTTTCTTTTGTCACTGTTGCCTTATTCTAACGTTTTCATTGATTTCATACAATTTCACAGAGAGATTATTAAAAAAATTTTCTTGTTGCAGGTTATTTTTCCTCATAAGAAGTTATCTTTTCGTATACTAGACGCGGTATGATTCACTTTTTAATATGCTGAGCTCAATTGATCTGCATAGAAATTGGATATCATTGGAATTTCCACCAATTTAATCTATTTCGAACCTTATGCATAAAGTAAGTACTCCAAATTTTCCATACCTAAATTGCTTGAGGATGGCAAAGTTTTTCTCAGAATATTCTCATTCTGTAAATTGAGTGTTTATTTTTATTTTTATTGTGTGTGTGTGTGTGTGTGTGTGTGTGTGTGGGGGGGGGGGGGGGGGGGGGGGGGGGGGGGTGTGTGTGGTGTTGGCAGCACACAAGCTTGTGGTTCTTCCTTCTTTGGGTCCAAGATTTGTTATATGAATATTAAATCAAGGACAATAACTGATGGAATAGTTTTACTTTGATGGCATATTTATTTATTGAGGGATTTTTTAATTTCAAAATTATTTAAAAAGATAAATAAAGACATTTTAGCTATAGTTTAATGGTTAACACATACTAGAAATTCATTTATTTATATATTTTTTCTTTTTTAAACAAGAGAAAGAGTGTTTTGACCTAATAATTCACATTTTAGTTTGGATTATAATTTATATATATTCATTTATGTATACTTTTTTTCTTTTCTTATCTGTAGTTCTTCTTGCACCATATTCAACGATATTCAAACAAATATGGTTCCATATATTTAAAAGTTTTTTGAGTATTTTTGTGTAAAAACATAAGTTACCATGACGTAAGAGCATTGAGTCAATAATCATGGTAGATGGGGCCAGAATATTCTTCAGTTTACTCCAGGCCTGTTTTAGGGTATCAGATGATCCAATTAATTGATTTTAATGTCTTTTGATAGTTTATTTTATTACCTATATAACAGGCCCAATATTGTGTGATTTGGGGATGATTTGAGAAAGTTATGGTCAAAGTGTAGGTATGTTATCAGTTTACGATGGATTTCTGTTTTGGAGATTGTTTTCTTGGTGAACCTGACAAATATAATTAGTTCAAGTAGTTTTGGTTACCATAGAAGGTATTTGATATATTTAGTAACGGTAGTACTTGAACCTTAGTATTTGTTCTCTTTTCATCTAGGTTGCTTTGAGTCCTGGTACTAGTTTTTATTTCTTGACGGCTGTGTTATATTTCTACTTAGAATAGGGAAGATTCTATTTTTGAAAAGCTGGCTTCTAACGATATTCATGACTAATAATATTCTAGCTGTCATTCTTTCCTTTTAGCCTACTAAAATCTTCAGATCGTCACGTGTAAAATCATTATTGAATGAATTGCACAAGTTTCGGCTGAAATAGCTTCTTTGTCTTGGGTCAGATGCCCAAGACCTGCATCAGTGAGATGCCTTTTCTACCGCAGGCTGCAATGGTGAATCTCCATTAGTAGTCCTGGGTATCCATCTTTTTCTTTTCTTTATTCTATTTTGCTATCATTCTACTTTTGCTTCTTGAATTTTATTGCTTTTTTGTTCAATTTCTCACTTTGGTTCTCATAATCCTGACACTACCCTTGTCCTAGATTTAATTTCTAGTTTCTGGCAGCTCCTTCAAAATCTGATTTATTGTAGTTTATTGTTAAATTTTGGTAGCTTATTATTCACTATTTCAAACAAGAGTCTTTTGGAATTTAGTTTTTATACTCTTTAAGTCCAAAATCATATTAGCAAACCTATAGTCACGTTGATATTTTTTATTTCTTGATTTAATTCATAACTTCTCACTCTTCAAAGCTTGTAAAGTTGACTTCACTTTAAAGAAATTCTAGGTTAGATATGAGAGCGTTTCTTCTGCTACGACTTTAGTACTACGATCTTTGCTACGCGCATTGATTGTTGCCACGTGGCAGAAGTGCTCTCTTGCAAGGCATGTGAGCAACTGACGGAAAACTCCGTTACACTTCCTCCGTCTCTCTCTTAGATGATCTCCTGTGAACAATCACATTGAAACGAAAACCACCCAAGTCGGGTTGTTGCATGCATCAAAGTCGAAATCGGGAGATATGCTTAAAATCCATCAATACTTCAGAAAAACATTTGATGAATATAACGACAAAGCAGTGGCTGGAAGTGGAGGAGAAAGGTACAGCCGACGAGATTGAACTTGGTCGTCATGAGAGAAGAGAAAAACGACCCAAAGTGGCTGACGCTGGTTTTAACCATGAGACTGAAAGGGTTCTATGGATTGTTCAACCCATATTTGAGTTTCAAGGACTGATTTGATTCGAAGAAAGTATAGAGATTCAAATAGAGTTCCTCATTTGAAGCTTTGATTCAAGATTGGAACGGAAACCCAAAAGCTATTCCATAAGTGTGTTCTCTTTGTTGGGTTTGTTGTGAATATTAGTTGTTGTTTGGGATACTAATTCTGATAAGGTGAAGGTTTTTGGTCTCTGGATTTGTTCATGATGGTTTGAAAGGAGTTGATGTGGAACTTCCCCTTTTTTTGTATGTCGATTTATGGCTTTTCTTCCTTGCTGCAAAACAATGTTTTTTTCTGGCAAATGGATTTGCTCTCTGGAATTGGTACCTGACCGGAATAGTCTAAGTGGAACGATGGGTCTCGTTGGAACAGTGGATATTATCGCCGTTATTGCCTTGCAATGATGGGTCTCGTTGGAACACGGAGGGAGGGAGACGAAGGGAGGGAAATGGAGTTACGGGTGTTAGTTTTTGGCGTGCGAAGCACATGAGCTCCGCTGCCACGCAGCGACAATCAATGTGCGTAGCAAAGATCATAGTACTAAAGGCTTAGCAGAAGAAACACTCTTGTTAGATATATTTCAATTGATTTTTGAAGTGTTGGGCCTTTGAGATACTTAAGGGGACACAATTCTCAACTTGGACATATGGTATGCTTTAAATAGCTAGGTAATGGGCTAAGGTTTAATACTAACAATGGTATAATCGTAACAAAAGGCTGATGTAAGACCATGGTGTCTATACCAAAATTGGAATAGGATCTATAGGAAAGGCTAGTATGAATCCGCACATTGGACTCAATAATACACCTGGAAGGAAATCTCTCCATATAATCTAGGACCATAAGTCTATCTGTGTATATTTTAGAATTTCCAAAATATAGCCGAATATTTCGGGCTATCGGTATTTTGGGGTAAACTCAAGCCACTTCATAGAATTACAAAATGTCACCAACATGAAGGAAATCTCGTTGACAGATATGAGTTTTAACAAAAAAGAAAGTGTTACTAGAAATCATACAGGCTTCTAAAATCTATATTTTGTTAAGGTTCAATTAAGCTTTGTATTTTCTTATATTAGAGATTTTCTTTCATGATCTAGAACTAGATCAATAGGAGGTGCATGCATCAGTTACATATACATAAATTACATTACCATGCGCAGGAGTGATCTTATTAGGACAAACATGCTTCTAGACCTTGTGCTTTAACTAAGTACACTAGTATCTAGATTGGTTATACTACATATTGTGTTCTTATAATTCATCTATAATATAAAACTTGATGCTTTTAGGGTAACGGCACAACAATATAGTTTTTCCTGATTTATCTATGGTAACCATGTAAATTAAAATCATTTGATCCATCTTAGGCAAATGCATTATGTTGATATATATGCATCCATTTGATCCATTTATAGGCTAATTTATGGGAACAAAAAGGACATAGATAAGCAAATAGGAACATAATTGATGTTTTTTTTTTCCTGATAGAGAATAATGTATACATGAATATGGTCTAAATGGTGTTGCCATCAAATATTTATGTTACTGGATGGATTAGTAGTCTTTCTCACACCACTTCCCTTGAGGAAAAAATCAGTTGTCTACTACATCACGATGATGTTGGAACTTTGTCATAGCCCATATTTCTTACTACTTTGTGTTGCTTCTGTTGAATAGGTTTCACCCTCATATTATTCGTATCCTATCAAGCTTCCTTTGCACGTTGCGTGTTATATTGTTTTATATAAAAGGGCATTAATTGAAAAATATTAAATTTTTCTTAGGTGTCACCTATCAATATTTACTTTTTGAAGACCACACCATGGTAGTAGCAGCCAAAAGGTGTTATTTTGTGATCATATATAACTCATGATTATTATATCTGTTATGGAAGTTCACTCAGATATCTCTGCTTTGATTATGTGAATAAGGATATGTTAAGGTTTTGCCTATCAATATTTCCTTTTTGAAGACCACACCATGGTAGTAGTTGAGTAGCCAAAAGGGGTTATTTTTTCTTATCATACAAAAGTCATTGTTCTAACATTTCATGTGGAAGTTCACTCGGATATCTCTACCTCGATTATTTGAACAATATTTTAAGGTCTTTTTACAGGCAAAACCAAAAAAAAGAAAAGAAAAAGGAGCTAAAAGGAATGCTTATCTTGGAATCTCACTTGGAGGGTAGTAATTCCTATTGTTTGAGTAATTCTTATTATTTTCTTTTGAAATATTATCAGGTTTCCTTTAGGCATTCATATTCTGTCCAGACAAATTGCTTTGAAGGTCTGAGGGTATCTTAAGGTACTCTAAAACTTAGATTATAGGTCCAAGGGTAGCTTGAGGTGCTTTCTCTTTGAAGCTTGGATTCAAGGTCCAATATGCACCTTGGGTGTTTTACCCTCTAAAGTAAAGAATAGTTGCAATAGGAATCCTCATGAATTTTCCAATATGCACCCTGGATCCGGAATCCTCATGAATTTTTTTATTACACGGATCGAGGCACCAACACTTAATTGGTAATAAAACAATGGAATAATAACACTAAAGAGATAAAGAAGAATATTAGAGTGTGCTATAATTCAAAACTTCTACTATTAATAATCGCAAACGGTTCTTGTATCCAAATTACACAATTTCAATTTAATCCAATAAGGACCAACTCTTCCTACTCTAAGGAATTAAAAATCCCTATATCAACTGTCATAAAGTTTGAACCTTTAATAATCTCTAGGTCTTCTTCAAAACCCGCAAATGAACTAATCCCCCCATAGCGTCATCACTAAAATAACTTGAAAGCAAAACATCTGAAATGTGATATGGGAAATAAAATCCCAGTAAGTAGCAATAATACATGCTATAAACCAATTTTTCCAAGATTTCTCAAAATATATTATGAAGTTTGAAAGCAATAAACCAATTTTCCATGATAATTGTAAACTGATGAATATAAAAGAGTTTTCCAATACAATTTCCCAAACCAAATGCCAAGTGTGAAAACCAATATCAAACCAATTACCAAAACATATGACATCACATGACTTATGAAATAAGACTTCTTTGAAAGGCTAAGGACCCGCTCCAATTGTCACCTCATGTCTTACATGTACGAAGCCGGCCAAATATAGTACACGATCACCGAAAACAAAGTGGAGCACCCAAACCATATACAGTATTTTGGTTGGCAAGTACAATCCAGTCTACTGCAATAATATACCAAAGAGACTTCACTGAGATACACAGCAGAAATGGATTGCTGCAGCTCAACTAGATACAAGAAGGCTTCACCAAGATACATGGTGGAAACACATACATGGTAAACGAGGTTAACCAAACAAAGATAAACCTATTTCACTATCTAACTTAAGTATGGATCCATGCTGAGCTATGCCTGCTAGATACTAAACCAAAAATCTAAAATATATCCAAGCCAATCCAATAGTGCCATCATGGCATAAAAATTACTCCAAGGGACATGGAGGAAACCAAGAGCTTATCTCAAGATACATATGAGAGGAAATATATCACCACTCCAAAATACATGGATGTGACCAAAATATCATCCAAGATACATGAGAGAACCAAACTTCAATCCAAGATACATGGAGAGGAACCAAAACTCATCCCAATATACATGGGAGAAAAAACAAACCTACAAGATACACGTGGAAGCCAAAAGCTATCACTTTCCCTAAGTAAATCAACATTAAGTCTTTAAAATTTTGCAAAAATTTTGAAGAGACAAAACACCCAAAACCTTGCCTAAAATCTTTGAATTGAGTACTAAATTTTGTTAGTTAATAAAAAGAGAAGTTTTAAATCCAAATACCAAGTAGAATTTGAACTAAAGTTCCAAATATCAACTATGAAAGTTTTATCAACGTAAAACCAACCTTATGAAACCTAAGAAATCAATATTTACTCATAAATGAATATAATCAATTATCCATATGTGCACATGTCGATCCGTGACGCACGGAGCGGGGTGGAGGTGTTGGGTACCTCATTTCAGAAATGCCTGGTGATGCTCTCCAGTGAAAGCATAAGGGATTGGTACGCTTTTGGGATAGGGATATTGGAAAAAGAATAAAGGGGAATGGGGAGTTGCCACTGCCTGATGGGGTGCAGGCAGACACCTGGATGCCTAGAAAGCTGTCTATTAGGTGGTCTGCGCATTGAGGTTTTGGTTAAGTGTCTGGTTACAATTCGGGGAAGTCCATAGACACCCCGATCTGCTCCATCGAAAGACGGGTCCCATAGGTCATCCCTGGTTAAGGATTTGATCGAGTCAACTCACTTATCTCACCCATCCTAAGCCGATATGCACACTTGTTTAGAGTCTGGGCGAGACCACTTGAATGGTGTAGGTCACTTTTATTTTATTTTTGTCTTTCTTAACCATTTAGTGATCTTTGTCGGGTGTGTGGGCCCCGTTGGAAGGCCCATAGGATACTATGTTAGGCCTAAGGGGGGCCTAAGTCCCTACCCGGGATGCTGTGTTGGACAGCAACCTTATTTGGATTGGGTTGATTTGGTTTGGAGGTGGTTTTAGTGTCAAGACAGGGTTGGAAATGCAATTGTAAAAACTCAGAAAGATGGAACCGTGTACTCAGATCAGTTACGGCAGTAACCGTAAAAACCATACGGTTACAGCAGTAACCGTAAGGTCGATGCGATTGCTTATACGGCTACATAGTTGTAAAACCCTTTCCTATTTCTTTGCTTTAGATTGGTTCTTTTGGATTTTTAGAGGACTGTAGGCTTGGAAATAGCCCACAGGGAAACCCAAAGCAGTCTAAATTCACTTAGATATGGATTTTAAAGGTGAAAAGAGGTGTGGGCCCCGTTGGAAGGCTCACATGAGTCCAATGTAGGGATTTAAGGTAAACCCAAGTCCCAAGGGGGGTCTCTGATTGCCTAGAGACCCTGTTGGCATAATGGTATAGATTGGAATTGATTTTAATTGCAAATTAAGCCAGAAAACTCAAATCTGCAGGTTTCTAGGTGTAGCCATAAAGATCATACAGTTATGATATAATCGTAGATGCCATAAGGTTACAGCTGCACCGGCCTGAGTATGGAATAGGTCCAATATGCACCTTGAGGTGTTTTATCCTTGAAAGCTCATAGATTGACACCTTTTGGGCATCTACCCTTAGAATAGGTGGACAAGTCTAATATGCCCTCTTAGCATTTTGCTTTAAATCCTAGAACAAGGGTATTGAGGGCACCTTGAGGAATCTTGCCTTTGAACTCTGGATCCTAGTTATAGAGGATTCATGAGGAATGCCCCCCCTTTAAGGTTTGGATCTATACTCTAGAGGATGTCTTGAGGATACTTACCTCTTAACTCCAAATCTTACACTCATGAGGAATCTCAACTCTAGAGTCCTAAATAAACCATCTTCGAGGTAATAAATCTCCGAAATTTAGATTTTGGTAACAATCATCTCACAGAAAACATGTAAATGCACTTTGCTCACAAATTATGTACCCTCATTGAAGCAATTCACTCATGAATAGTCACATGATTCTTAGACCATCATTTATTTTGAGGGCGAGCCTTGTCGCAACGGTGAGGTTGCTCTATTGCAGCCTAAAGGTTGCAAGTTCAAGTCATAGGCAAGGTTTTCAATTTCATATCAATGGAAATGTCGCTAGGTGCCTCTGGTGACATTTCGGTGAAATGTCGTTGACTTAAGGGAAAAGTCGCTAAACAGCTAAAAAATAAAAAGAAACCCAAAAATAGTATATTAATGACAAATTATGCTATTCCTAGGCCTAAATGAAACCAAAATACACCTAAAAACATAAGAATAGTCACAAAAATGTATATAAATGGATCATTTGCATGTTTAAAGGACGTTTAATCAAGAATTGAAGATACAATGTTCATTTCATGCATAAATAGAAGTGCATGAAGCTACTAAGGTCACAAAATAAGCTCACAGGAGTCATGTGAATCATATCCATAAAGAATGTCGGGCTGACTCAACGTCATCTCCATCACCATCGTCATGGTCACGCCGGTGTGTTGCTCGATAATGTACGTGCTCCAAAGTCATGGTGTTATGGTACCAAGTCATGTACTCCCTCACATATTGCTCGTAATCCTCAGCAGTCATGTGTACTAGAATGCCCATAGGTAAATTCTGAGGATAGTAGAAGTATGTAATAGACAACTAACAGGCATGGGCACTATTGCTAGTGGTGGATTGGTGCGGACACCAGATATAAGTCACCAATTATACGAGTGTATGGACGTTGACATCGGAAGACAGCTCATCCGATGTCGTTATGGCTCGATTATCAAGACACTAGATAGGGGATTGTTATTTAGCTATTATTTGGGTTATTTACGTTATTTGGGTTACTTTGTTATTTCTGTTACTTTTGAGTTTTCTGGTAATTTATGTTTGGGTCTTAGGCTATAAAAGCCTACTTTTGTAAGTTGGAACTAACTTTTGAAGAATATTAACGGACTGAACCGCTTCGTCTTCTCCTCTTCTCTGGCTTTTCTTCTTCTTCTTCTTCCCCTTTTTCTTGTTTAATTTCTTCTTCATTTGGCTTCTTATTACTTGTGCTACATCAAATTTGGTATCAGAGACCCTTTTCGATTGTTTTCCATCAACAATCGACGATCTTGAGTTGAAGAAGGCTTGATTTCTTTCTTTTTTTTGGTATTATATATTTTTGATTCTGAATTATTATCAATATTATCTCTTGTGGCTGTTTAGTTGTTTCCCATATACATATTCCACCCTTTTCATGGAGCCTAACTTCAATTCCATCTTACCACCTTACCTTCTGAAAACCCATATATCACTAGTTTTCTTATTATTAGATGTGGATCTTACCTAATTATTTAGAAGTCTAAGATATGTGTTGGTCACTCCCCTTACTTTGAGATTTCAGTACTACTTGTTTGCAATTTACTTGTTTAGTTTGGACCTTGTTTAAAAAAAAAAAAAAATTTCAGACTTTTATTTATATCTTGCAATACATTGCTTAGATTTGTTTGATCTCATTTGATAGTTAGAATAGTTGTTGCATGCATTTACGTAGTGGTTGATTAGTGTCTAGCTCGAAGTCATCCAGTGTCATGGATCCCGACACTTTTGGTGCTTTTGCACAACAAATGCAAGACCAAATGAAAGTCATCCAAGATCAACTCCTAGGACTCTAAACTCAGTTGAGAACCTCCCAAGAGCAAACAAGAGACCTAGTTGTCAGGGTTGAGTCAATTGAGGGGAATGATGTCAGTGAGGCTCCCAATGGTGGGGGTCAAAATGTCAGACGAGAAAATAGGCCACCTCGTGGACATAATTTTCCTTGTTAGTATAGGGGTTATGAAAATTTTGATTATGCCGATCCTGATGATAGAGTCATGAGTCACATCAAAGTAGATGCTCCTACTTTTGATGGTCGATTAGATCCCTGGGTTTTCACCAAGTGGTTGAAGGACATGGACTATTTCTTTGAGTGGTATAACTTGTCTGAAAATAAGAAGGTTAGGTTTGCTAAGATGAAACTCATGGGTAACTCTCAATTGTATTGGGAAAGTGTGGAAGAACTTCTTCGTAGAAGAGGTGAGTCACCCATCACTGATTGGATAGAAATGAAACACAATCTTAAGGAGAAGTACCTACTCCGTTCTTATCAAGTCAACCTGTTGGAGCAATGGAATAATCTGAGACAAGGAAATAGGCCTGTGACTGAATATGTGGCACAATTTGATGAATTCAGGATGAGGTGTGGAATCCTTGAAGATGAAGCTATGACCTTGAGTAGGTTTAGAAGAGGGATCACTGATGAGCTTAGGAAAGAACTTGTGCTTTGTGGCATTGCCACACTTGATCAAGCATACACTTTGGTTCAGGATTATGAACGAGTGACTCGATCTTCATTTACTAGGCGTGTTGATAATCGGGTCAACACAAACAAACCTCAATCTTCAGGTAGCAACTCCTTGTTAGGACCACCTCCTCAGAAAATCAATTCTTCTAGTGCACCACTTGATAGGGACAAAGGCAAGGGAGTTGTTATTGATAATTCTAGGCAAATTTCTAGGGTTCAGTGCTTTAAGTGCAAAGGTTTTGGTCATGTTGCTGCCAATTGCCCCACAAAAACTCTTGTCATTGATGGGCAAGAAAATGTGAGTGATGCGGACTTTGAGAATCGGATTTATGAACCCAATGTTGAGGATTTTGATGACCCAGATGAAAATGGTGAGACTGATCATGATTTTGTGGGTTGCATTCGTTTTATGCAAATGGAACAACATAGGACTGAATTGGAAAGAATTAGACTAGGTGTGGTTAGGTGTGCTTTGGCGCAGCCAAAAGTAGATGATGATTGGAGAAGAAGTGCAATTTTTCACACTTACATTAAGTGTAGAGGTAAGAGTTGTAAAGTCATCATTGATAGTGGTAGTTGCATTAATGCAGTCTCCACTAGTACTGTCACCCGTTTAGGTTTGAAATCAATTCCTCACCCTAGTCCTTACAATGTTTCTTGGGTTGATACATCCTCAATTGTTGTAAAAGAAAGGTGTCTTGTTCCCATTCATTTTCTTGATTATAAGGACAAGATATATTGTGATATGGTTCCAATGGATGTAGGCCATATAATTTTGGGTAGACCATGGCTTTTTGATTTGGATGTTACCATATATGTTCGTTCAAATTCATGCTCTTTTAAATTTCAAGGCAAGAATATCCAACTTAATCCCTTGCCTCCAAAGCCTATTGATCAGAGTAAGAAAAAAGGAGTTGAAAAAGTCAAGGGTTTGAACATTATTAGCTCCAAAGAGTTTGAAAGGGTAACCAATAAGGAGTTTGTTATATTTGCTATTGTGGCCAAAGAGATTTCCAAGGAGTCTTAAGAGGAACCACCTGAAGAAGTTATTCCTGTACTCAAAGACTTTCAGGATATTGTTCCTATAGATCTACCAAATAATCTTCCTCCCATGAGTGACATCCAGCATGCCATAGATCTTGTTCCAAGAGCTACCCTTCCCAAATTTGCCTCATTATAGGATGAACCTTACAGAAGATTCAGAGTTAAAAAGGAAAGTTGATGATCTCCTTAGTAAGGGATTTATCCGTGAAAGTATGAGTCCTTGTGTAGTGCCTGCCCTTTTGACCCCTAAGAAGGACGGATCTTGGAGAATGTGTGTGGACAGTCGAGCCATTAATAAGATTACTATGAAATACTGATTCCCGATTCCTAGGCTCGATGATATGTTGGATATGATGGCAGGGGCCACAATCTTTTCCAAAATTGATCTAAAGAGTGGTTACCATCAAATTAGGATCCGACCTGGTGATGAATGGAAGATAGCTTCTAAGACAAAAGATGGGTTGTATGAGTGGCTAGTAATGCCATTTGGTTTATCAAATGCTCCAAGCACCTTTATGAGAGTGATGACACAAGTACTACGACCTTTCATGGGAAAGTTCTTGGTTGTCTACTTTGATAACATACTAATCTATAGTAAGTCGAAGGAGTAACATTTAGACCATCTTACTCTAGTTTGCACCATCTTGAGGAAAGAGAATCTTTATGTCAATCTTAAGAAATGCTCATTTTTCACAGATAGGGTCATTTTTTTAGGATTCATAGTTTCACGTGAGGGTATATCTACTGATCCCCAGAAAGTTCAAGCAATTGTAGATTGGCCTGAGCCAAAGAACATCCATGATGTTCGGAGTTTCCATGGACTTGCTACCTTTTATCGTTGATTCATTAGAGGGTTTAGCATGATTATGTCTCCTATTACAGATTGCATGAAGAAGGATGGTTTTAAATGGTAACGGGCAGCCACTAGGGCATTTGAGGAAATCAAGAAGAAAATGACTGAGGCCCCAGTCATGCGGCTCCCAGATTTTAGTAAAGCCTTTGAAGTTGAATGTGATGCATCTGGGATTGGAATAGCAGGAGTCTTGAGTCAAGAGTGTCATCCTATAGCCTACTTTAGTGAAAAGTTGAATGAAGCCAGGTAGAAGTATTCGACCTATGATAAAGAACTTTATGCAGTGATACAAGCTTTACGGCATTAGCGCCACTATCTGCTACCGCAAGAGTTTGTTCTTTATTCTGATCATGAAGCCTTGCGTTATATCAACTCTCAAAAGAAACTCAATCATCGACATGGTCGTTGGATTGAATTTTTGCAGGCTTATTCTTTTGTGTTGAAATATAGGTCTGGAATTGAGAATAAAGCTGTTGATGCACTCAGTCGTCGGCTAGCTCTACTTTCCATGATGAGTTTAGAGATCACAGGATTTGAAAGGCTCAAGGAGGATTATGAATCATGCCCTCACTTTGGTGAGACATATATTGCCCTACGGGATGGGCAGGACCTTCTTGTGGATGGTTTTCACCTCCAAGATGGATTTCTTTTCAGGGCAAATAAACTTTGCATTTCGCAAACTTCATTGAGAGATTTCTTGATATGGGAGATTCACGCAGGTGGTCTTTCAGGACATTTTGGGTGTGATAAGACCATTGTGGATGTAGAGCATTAGTTTTATTGGCCAAGCTTGAATAGAGATGTTGCTCGGATCATTGGTCAGTGTAGAACATGCCAATTAGCAAAACATCGGAAGCAAAATACTGACCTTTACACTCCTTTATTGGTGCTTGATTGCCCCTGGCAAGATGTGAGTATGGATTTCGTGCTTGGACTTCCACGAACATTCAAAAAGCATGACTCAATCTTTGTGGTTGTGGACCGTTTTTCTAAAATGGCATACTTCATTCCTTGTACTAAAACTTCAGATGCCTCTAAAGTTGCAAGACTTTATTTTGATGAAATTGTGAAGTTGTATGGTCTTCCAAAGACCATAGTGTCTGATACGGATGTTCGGTTCATGAGTTACTTTTGGAAAACCTTATGGCACATGGTGGGCACCAAGTTGAAATTTTCTACTGCTTACCACCTTCAGACAGATGGCCAAACTGAAGTGGTCAATCGTAGTCTAGGAAACCTTTTAAGATGCCTAGTTGGAAATCACACTAGGAATTGGGACTTGTTTCTTCCTACTGCTCAATTTTCCTATAACAGTTATGTCAATTGATCTATAGGTATGAGTCCATTTGAGGTTGTGCATGGTTATAAACCAATAAAACCTTGAGATTTACTTCCAATGTCTCCGCATGCTAGGGTTTCTGAGTCTGCTGAATCGTTTGCAGAACATGTTCGTGACTTGCATACTGAGATCACTAAACAAATCGAAGCAAGTAATGCACAATATAAACTTAAGGCTGATTTGCACAGGCGTCATGTTGAATTTAAAGTAAGGGATTATGTTATGGTTCGAATTAGACATGAACGGTTTCCATCTGGATCTGTTCGTAAGTTGCATGCTCGTAGTGCTGGACCTTTTAGAGTTTTGCAACATGTGGGACCAAATGCTTATGTCATTGATATTCCATCTGATTTTGGTATTAGCTCTACTTTTAATATAGAGGATCTTGTTGCATATAAAGGCCAAGCTGCTATTCCCGATGATCCTTTTGAGGAAACTTCCCATAACTTGAATCCAATTCCTACCCTTGAATCCCCACAACTATCATTTCCACTAGCGCATAAGGATTCTATTGATACTATTTTAGATGAGCAGATTGTTTCTACCAGGGAAGGAGAAATTCAACGTTTCCTAGTTCGTTGGAAGGGATGACAGGAATTAGATTTTACATGGATTACTAGGGACACATTGCAACAGCGTGACCCTGAGTTATCGGAGTACTACCAGAGTCAACAGGACCTACATTCATCAGAGTCGAGTTCTTTTCACACCGGGAGGGTTGGTGCGGACACCAGATATAGGCCACCAATTATACGAGCGTATGGACGTCGACATCAGAAGACAGCTCATCCGATGTCGTTATGGCTCGATTATCAAGACACTAGATAGGGAATTGTTATTTAGCTATTATTTGGGTTATTTTGTTATTTCTGTTACTTTTGGGTTTTCTGGTAATTTAGGTTTGGGTCTTAGGCTTAAAAGCCTACTTTTGTAAGTTGGAACTAACTTTTGAAGAATATTAACGGACTGAACCACTTCGTCTTCTCCTCTTCTCTGGCTTTTCTTCTTCTTCTTCTTCCCCTTTTTCTTCTTTAATTTCTTCTTCATTTGGCTTCTTATTACTTGTGCTACATCATGGATGCTATCGGAAAATACCATAATCATATCATTAAGTATATCCTCCTCCATATGGTACACTTCCATGGCCATATGAACCTGACTCCTCCTATGAGCTATAACTCTGATCATGTCCAGATCCTCTATAAGATGCAGAAGATGAGAGCAAATGTGCTCTAGTTCCGCTCACACTCAGATGAGGATGCTGTTTAAGCAAGGCAGCAAGTGACCGAAGCAACGTGCATCCGAGCCATACATGTCCCATCACTTCCTTAAAGCTTCATAGGAGGATCTGGCATCCTCGTGTTGTGGGATCGAAGCTCCACCTCCACCCCCTGGCATCCTAGCACTACCACCAACCCCTCCACCTCCTCCTCCAGATGTCCCAGGCTCCCTCGACAACCCAAGCCTCTCAGACTCCCTCCTCTTGAACTCCGATTGCATAGAAGCCCGCCATTGTATTCGATAAGCTGCCTGATCCTCCCCCATACAGGAGGCTCTGACAACTTCCGCCTCACATTCTACTCTCTATCCCTTCTCTCTACCCTAGTGGTAGTAGATCTTTCAAGTTGCTCCTTCATCATTTGCTTAACTTCTGGTGGTACTTTGGGGCAATTTGACACATTCTTAAAGCTATATGCCAAATGCTGCTTCAATCTAGAAAACCCACCACCCTTGATAATCTGATGGTAGTAATTACAAATTGCCTTATTCTTATTGCCCTTAAATGGTACGCCATGACTCCATCCAATATCTTCTTTCCTCCTGGTCCTTGCCATATCGTCTCACCTGAAAAAACAAAGCATAAGTAGGTTCAACTAGTTTAGAAAATGTAAATTACATCAATCTATCCACATACTAATTGCATTGAAGCCCTGGTATTTTTTAAAATTTTTCCTCCATTTTTAAATATTTTTATTTTTTTACTATTTTTAATAATTTTTAAATTATAAAAGCATAATTAGAACTAGTTCGGAAAATGTAAACTACATCAATCCATTCACATACTAATTGCATTGAAGCCCTGGTATTTTCTAAATTTTCCTCAATTTTTAAATATTTTTTTAATTTTTTACTATTTTCAATAATTTTTAAATTAAAAAAGCATAATTAGAAAATACAATTTGTTTAATAGAAATGTAAACAAATTCATAATATTTTACAATATATATTTGTAACATTAATATAATTGTTATATGAAAATATTCCATTTTCATGTATTTTTTAATATTTTTTTGGCAAAAAATAAAAAAATATTAATTTTGATAATAAAAAAATATTTAACAACACCCATTGATACATCGGGTGTCGTTTATGTTATATCAAATTTTCATGCAATTCTACCAAGATTACACCCAAATAAATGCATAAACTAGATTTTACCACAAAGCCAAAGTGGTTGATTCCTTCCTCCAATGCCTTAGGATTCACCTTAGCCTTCAAGAATCCTTTGTTTTGAAGTGTCTAGAGAATATTTTGAAGAAAACTTGATGAAACTAAGTAGAATGGGAGAAAATGGGGTTTCTGTACTCAAAATGTCACTGAAATAACGACATTTTGAGTGTTGGTTGCATATATGGCGACTAAAAGTCGCACGTGACATTCACGTGTGACATTTTCCTTGATGTCGGCAACATATCATTGAAATTTTGCTGACGTCAAGGAAAAGTCGAAAAATCGTTTTTCCAAGATGGTTTTGTGTCGCCACCTTGGAAAATAGAGAAAAGTCGCGACATTGTAAACCTTGGTCACAGGAAACAGCCTCCCACTTGTGGGGTAAAGCTGTGTACATCAGACCCTCCCTAGACCCCATACAGTGGCGGTAGCCTTGTTCACTGGGCTAGCCCTTTTATTTTAAGTGGAAATATTGGATGCCTTAGGAAAGGTTAGGTTGAATATAGATATGTTACATTGGTTACGAACATATCATGATGTGTCACATATTCGGTATATTCTTTAACCCTCTACAGAAATAAAATACACATCTAACGTTAGTATTCGTCTCATTGTGCTGTAAAATCATATTCTTCACAAATATTCATCTAAAATAGGTTTATCATATGCTTAAGTAGCAAGGAAAAGTCCGATCTTATTTTAAATGTGCAGAATGTCCTATTTAATTAATGGCTGTCCATGCATGCAGGCATTTTGTTTTATAAACACTTCTGAATAGAGGATAAAAAGACTTTTTTTTGATGTTATGAAGAATTTTAAGCTGAAAAAGCTACTATAACTGTGATAAGTGTGTTTGAGTTTTTTTCTATTTGCATTGTGTGTCTTTGCACTTTCTGAGGAATCCTTTTTAATCTTTTTTCTACATATAGCAACATATAAACATTCTTACCAAATATTATTCTATATCATTTTGAGGACCATATTTGCTATATATAATAATACGGGAGACATCTAAAGTTGTACCAATCACATGATGGGTTTAAAATTCTGTCATAAAAGGAATTTATGGGAAAGAGTAGTGAAGCAAGTTTTAAGAGAAATAACTTAAAGGAAAATCAAGTTTGATATTAAGGCTATTTTTTTTTTAATTTAGACAATTAGTGAAAAAATTCAAATAGAACTGGTAAGAATTTCATAGAGTTTTATTTACGAAGGTACCTAGAGATTAAAAGTGCTTGCTTTTGGGTAGTTAATGGCCTTGGTATCATTTGTGGAATAGAATGTTGGGCAATAAAGATGCAACATATTTATAGGATAAGCATTAATGAGACCAAAATGTTAAGATTGATTTATAGAAAGATAAGGTAAAGAATGAACAAATTTCAAAGTGCCTAGATGTAGCCTTACTAGCAGATAGGATAAAGTCTATTGGTTATCGATCTTCTTGCTTTAAAAGAGGGAGCTCCCTAGATTTTCTAGCAAGTGATTTGATCTCTTAGTTGGCCTAATCTGTGGTTCTTGTAACTTGCTAGCTAGGGTGTGTGGCTGGAAATGTACAACATATTATTGTTTTTTTGTCATGGTGGAATGAGATTCATGTTGCGAACCTAATTAGTAGGAATAATGAATTTGTTGTGTTGGCAAAATCTTTTCCAGCCCAAAAATTTTTTCATTAACTTTTTCAAATGTCCCATTATTTTATTTTCATGATTTATTACAAGAATTAGAAAGTGTCATGATATTCTCTGTTCATTGGTGGATGGATGGGTTGGTTTCCTTTTTCATGATACAGCCATTCATCAATATCATGCTTCAAATGATTAGTTGAAGCCTTACAAATCTACAAATTTTTTTGTGCGATTATTTTTTGAGGCGAGATTCTTGTTGGGCCTTGAAATTGAAGGCAAAACATAAAATTATGATCACCTTATCAAAATAAATATTACCTGAGTCATGCTTAAAAAAGTTCAGAGCTTTGCATAAGTAATGGGATATTTAGTTGTGTACAGTATGATGAATTTATTTAACTATTAAAGAATCATTATTCAAATGTTGTTCAGCTTTCTTATTATCTATTGTAAATTTTATTTGTAGGTACGCTTAGATGTTGCCTCCATAGTGGGGCTTTTGGCATACATTGTAAATTACAAATTTGAGAACATCCTTTCATCTCCGTAAGTATATCCATGATTTCTATTTGATCCATTGGTGGAACTTTAGGTAAGATTACTCGAAGTATCTTGCTTCATGGATAAATGGGGCTAATATAGTATTAATATGATTTATTTTAACGAGAATGAAATGTAATTATATATTTTTGTTACTTGTTTGTAATAATGCATGCTCAAAATATGTGTACTGATATAATTGTGAAATATAGAATTGTGGTCCTAATATGACTTGATAGCATTTACTGCATGCGAATATTTTATAGAATCATTCAGTGTACATCTAATCAATTTATGTAGTTCATTGAGGTTGGTTGCTTGTTTATTGGCCAAAAGGTGTTCAAATATTAATTAGTTGGATTAGAAAAAGTTGGTTTGGATAGTTGGGAGGAGTTTGATATAGGATTTTATCATTTCATAATATTATTGTGAAATTATGATTGACCCGACATAAGATTTTATCATTTTGTAATGTTATTGTGTTCTTATGATTGGCTTTTAATCATACCTTCATGGATGAAACTCTTGTAGTGGTAGTTTTTTTTTTTTTTTTTGAATATTATTTATGTCATTGTAAATATTAATGCTTTTCAAATGGTTTTTGGTATGTTAAGATCTTCTATTTTCTGTGAGCATTCCTGATTTTGAACCATTTGAATAGAGTTATGTTCCCTTGGGTTCTATTCCTTCAGGGTATTTTCAGATGTAAGGAGAATTTAGGAAAATCATCTTTTCCTGCATCATGCATACATTTGGTTACTTGAAAATGAAGGGTAAAGGGTGTCGGTGTTTGGGGTTGTTGGAGGATGGACCCGTTTTTGAGAAAATGATGGAAGAAAACAAACTCATTATTTTTTTTTTGTTGGGAGACATAAATGCGTCTTGAGAAAAGTGGGACCACCTCTATCATTCCTAATCATTTATTTTTTTTCTTTTTCTCATTCCCATTCCCTCATTCCTGCTTTTCTCAGCATCCAAATGCAGCCTAGTTGTGGTTAAGAATTCTTTCCTCTCCTACTTATCACAATGGGAGTTAAGATTGTTTGGAAGCATCTCCTTTTCTTGTATCTTTGAAGAGAATACCTCAACTCTTGGTTTTGATGAGGGACAAGGATATAGAAAGAGTACGATTAATTAACCAGGTAGGCCCTAATATCATTTTGCTAGTGAGAGGCCTATCCAATATGTGTACTTTTTGGTCCCAATGTATAATATTGGACTCCATTAAATTGGGGCCACGGGCACCACTTGACCCATATTAGAGCCTTTTGTAATGGAATTGATCACTATAGCCCCTTATATTGGCATGGTTTGATGTTTTTAGTCATTTAAAATATAATTAACAACTATAGGTAGAGCTGACTCTTCAAATCTTTCACCTCATAAGTCATAACTGCTTTAGACACTTATGTATTCAACATGGTTGTGATGCAGCACAGTAATAAGAAGCCAAGAAGAAGAAGCAGGAAGAGAAGAAGAAAGAAAAAGAAGGGGAAAAGAAGAAGAAGAAGAAAAGCCAGAGAAGACGAAGCGGTTCAGTCCATTAATATTCTTCAAAAGTTACATTCTCTTACAAAAGTATGCTTTTTATAGCCTAATACCCAAACATAAATTACCAGAAAACCCAAAAGTAACAGAAATAACAAAATAACCCAAATAGCCCAAATAATAGCTAAATAACAATTCCCTATCTAGTGTCTTGATAATCGAGCCATAACGACATCGGATGAGCTGTCTTCTGATGTCGACGTCCATACACTCGTATAATTGGTGGCCTATATATGGTGTCCGCGCCAACTCTCCCGGTGTGAAAATAACTCGACTCTGACGAGTGTAGGTTCTATTGACTCTGGTAGTACTCCAATAACTCAGGGTCAAGCTGTTGCAATGTGTCCCTAGTAATCCATGTAAAATCTGATTCCGGTCGTCCCTTCCAACGAACTAGGAAACATTGAATTTCTCCTTCCTTGGTAGAAACAATCTGCTCATCTAAAATATTATCAATAGAATCCTTATGTGCTGGTGGAAATGATAGTTGTGGGGATTCAGGGGTAGGAATTGGATTCAAGTTATGGGAAGTTTCCTCAAAAGGATCATCTGGAATAGCAGCTTGGCCTTTATATGCAACAAGATCCTCTATATTAAAAGTAGAGCTAATACCAAAATCAGATGGAATATCAATGACATAAGCATTTGGTCCCACATGTTGCAAAACTCTAAAAGGTCCAGCACTACGAGCATGCAACTTACGAACAGATCTAGATGGAAACCGTTCATGTCTAATTCGAACCATGACATAATCCCTTACTTTAAATTCAACATGACGCCTGTGCAAATCAGCCTTAAGTTTATATTGTGCATTACTTGATTCGATTTGTTTAGTGATCTCCGTATGCAAGTCACGAACATGTTGTGCAAACGATTTAGCAGACTCAGAAACCCTAGCATGCGGAGACATTGGAAGTAAATCTAAAGGTTTTATTGGTTTATAACCATGCACAACCTCAAATGGACTCATACCTATAGATCTATTGACAGAACTGTTATAGGAAAATTGAGCAGTAGGAAGAAACAAGTCCCAATTCCTAGTGTGATTTCCAACTAGGCATCTTAAAAGGTTTCCTAGACTACGATTGACCACTTCAGTTTGGCCATCTGTCTGAGGGTGGTAAGCAGTAGAAAATTTCAACTTGGTGCCCACCATGTGCCATAAGGTTTTCTAAAAGTAACTCATGAACTGAACATCCCTATCAGACACTATGGTCTTTGGAAGACCATACAACTTCACAATTTCATCAAAATAAAGTTTTGCAACTTTAGAGGCATCTGAAGTTTTAGTAGAAGGAATGAAGTGTGCCATTTTAGAAAAACGGTCCACAACTACAAAGATTGAGTCATGCTTTTTGAATGTTCGTGGAAGTCCAAGCACGAAATCCATACTCACATCTTGCCAAGGGCAATCAGGCACAGGTAAAGGAGTGTAAAGGCTAGTATTTTGCTTCCGATGTTTTGTTAATTGGCATGTTCTACACTGACCAATGATCCGAGCAACATCTCTCTTCAAGCTTGGCCAATAAAACTAATTCTCTACATCAACAATGGTCTTATCACCCCCAAAATGTCCTGAAAGACCTCCTGCGTGAATCTCCCATATCAAGAAATCTCTCAATGAAGTTCTCGGAATGCAGGGTTTATTTACCTTGAAAAGAAACCCATCTTGAAAACCATCCACAAGAAGGTCCTGCCCATCCCGTAAGGCAATATATGTCTCACCAAAGTCAGGGCATGATTCATAATCCTCCTTAAGCCTTTCAAATCCTGTAATCTCTAAACTCATCATTGAAAGTAGAGCTAGTTGATGACTGAGTGCATCAGCAGCTTTATTCTCAATTCTAGACCTATGTTTCAACGACCATGTCGATGTTTGAGTTTCTTTTGAGAGTTGATATAACGCAAGGCTTCATGATCAGAATAAAGAACAAACTCTTGCGGTAGCAGATAGTGATGCCAATGTCGTAAAGCTTGTATCACTGCATAAAGTTCTTTATCATAAGTCGAATACTTCTGCCTAGCTTCATTCAACTTTTCACTAAAGTAGGCTACAGGATGATACTCTTGACTCAAGACTCCTCCTATTCCAATCCCAAATGCATCACATTCAACTTCAAAGGCTTACTAAAATCTGGAAGCCGCATGACTGGGGCCTCAGTCAGTTTCTTCTTGATTTCCTCAAATGCCCTAGTGGCTGCCCATGTCCAATTAAACCATTCTTCTTCATGCAATCTATAATAGGAGACATAATTGTGCTAAACCCTCTAATGAATTGACGATAGAAGGTAGCAAGTCCATGGAAACTCCGAACACCATGGATGTTCTTTGGCTTAGGCCAATCTACAATTGCTTGAACTTTCTGGGGATCAGCAGATATACCCTCACACGAAACTATGAATCCTAAAAAGATGACCCTATCTGTGAAGAATGAACACTTCTTAAGATTGGCATAAAGATTCTCTTTCCTCAAGGTGGTGCAAACTAGAGTAAGATGGTCTAAATGTTGCTCCTTCGACTTACTATAAATTAGTATGTCATCAAAGTAGACAACCAAGAACTTTCCCATGAAAGGTCGTAGTACTTGTGTCATCACTCTCATAAAGGTTCTTGGAGCATTTGATAAACCAAATGGCATTACTAGCCACTCATACAACCCATCTTTTGTTTTAAAGGTTGTCTTCCATTCATCACCAAGTCAGATCCTAATTTGATGGTAACCACTCTTTAGATCAATTTTGGAAAAGATTGTGGCCCCTGCCATCATATCCAAGATATCATCAAACCTAGGAAGGGGGAATCGGTATTTGACAGTAATCTTGTTGATGGCTCGACTGTCCATACACATTCTCCAAGATCCGTCCTTCTTAGGAATCAAAAGGGCAGGCAGTGCACAAGGACTCATACTTTCACGGATAAATCCCGTACTAAGAAGATCATCAACTTGCCTTTTTAACTCTGAATGTTCTATAGGGTTCATCCTATAATGAGGCAAGTTTGGAAGGGTAGCTCCTGGAACAAGATTTATGGCATGCTGGATGTTACGATGGGAGGAAGATTATTTGGTAAATTTTAGGGAAAACATCCTGAAAGTCTTTTGAGTACAGGAATAACTTCTTCAGGTGGTTCCCCTTAAGACTCCTTGGAAATCTCTTTGGCTACAACAGCAAATATAACAGACTCCTTATTGGTTACCCTTTCAAACTCTTTGGAGCTAATAATGTTAAACCCTTGGCTTTTTCCAACTCCTTTTTTTTTACTCTGATCAATAGGCTTTGGGGGCAATGGATTAAGTTGGATCTTCTTGCCTTGAAATTTAAAAGAGCATGAATTTGAACCACCATATATGGTAACATCCAAATCAAAAAGCCATGGTCTACTCAAAATTATATGGCCTACATCCATTGGAACCATATCATACCATATCTTGTCCTTATAATCGAGAAATTGAATGGGAACAAGACACCTTTCTTTCACAGCAATTGAGGATGTATCCAAGGATCGACTTTTCGGTGCGCCAGGCGGCCGAAACGAAATTTGGCCGAGATGCCGGCAAAATTCCGGCGAAATGGCCCGAAACAGACATCTTGGCGAAATTGGCGGCACACCGACGAAATGCTTATTTTCGGTAAAAACAATATTATTAAATTGACAGAAAATAGGTTTTAGCGAAATCAGCGGCACGCCGACGAAATTCCCTGTTTAGAAAAAAAAACCATAATTAAGCTTAAAAAACATAATAGACATGATTTTATACAATTTATATGCGAAATAAGGAAATATTTTATCTATTTTATGAACAAACAAATAAAAGTACATGAACATAAGCAATTACAAGGTTACAAATACAAGCACATTAGATCACACCACAAAGTGTAATGTATAAAACAAAGTCATAGACTCATAGGCTCATAGATTCATAATTATAAAAAGACAAATTGCAAAAAATGCCAAATACAAAGTACAAGAGAGTCAAGAGATAAGAGACAAAAGTCACAAGACTATAAAGTACAAAGTACAAAGATCAATAAGAAGTAGAGTGTCTAGAAGGCTGGAAATGCTGATGTTGTTGCTGTTGTCGTCTCTAAAGCATATGAACATATCGCCTCCACGACATGCGCCCTGTGTACTGACCTCTATAACGACGCACAACCTCCTTATACTCATCCTGATCTAAATCCACAACAAAGCCCACAGGAGGACAATCATCATAATACTCCCTCATAATAAGAACACCCTCGTCTCCATCCCCATCCTCATCCTCATCCTCCTCTGCTACGACTGGTGGAGGATAATAACCATACGGATATGGGATGGCTGGGACTGGCACTGGCACTGGCACTGGGACATACCCATATCCGTATGTAGCTGGATATGGAGCTGGTGCAACTGGATAGGAGGGAAATAACCCGTAGCTATCAGATGTCTGGAACTGCGCTGGATATGGATATGCATATCCTCCATACTGCCCGCTCTGATACCCATAACTATGTGAAGATGTGCTGCTCCTGCTAGATCCCTCCATGTTCATACTCATAAAAGATTGAGACATCTCATCCTCCTCTTGGGAACCAATCCTCTCCTTCCCCTTACCCCGTCTCTGAAAAGTACGTGGCTCTGACTCTGACTGACCGCATCGACCTCCATGGTGGGTGTCCTGGATGGCGTGTGTGTATGCTGCCTCCCCAATGAAAGGACTAACCCCTGGCGCATGTGAGTGTCCTCCACCTCCCTGATGATCATCTCCATCATCATCGTCGTCATCATCATCATCAGACCCTCCACCATCCCCACTATCTCCATCATCTTCATCCTCGGAGTCCGACTCTCTACGCTCAACTGATTGAACTGGGACTGAGGGTGTCGCTGCTGCTGTAGAAACTGAAAGGGGCACTACGTTGGTATCTTTATCGAAAGAGTTAACAGAAGGAAATCCTCTCTCCTCCTCCATAACAGTGTCAACATCAATCCCCATCTCTTGTGCGGTACGAGCAATGACTGAACTCGGCGCACTATCAGGTTCGTCTAATTCCACAATCCTCACCCATTCCGAGAATGGGTTGTCCTCATCAATCCGGGTGCTGCATAGGATGTCCAGAGGGTCGTCAACATATGTACTAGTACTACTCTGTGTCTCGATCTCCAGCTGCTTTGCTCGTAATCTCATGTTGTAGTGACAAAACACGAGTTTTTGTAGCTTCTAATAAGCCAGCCGGTTCCTTTACTTTGTATGGATCAACGCAAAGGTGCTCCAGTTACACTCGCAAGCAGATGAGGATGCAGTCTGAGCGAGAACCCGACACGCAAGCTTCGACAAAGTAGGAGCAGAAACTCCGTACATGGCCTACCACTCGCCTGAAAAGTGTAACTATTTTCAATAAGCAGAAAAATAAATGTAGAAATTCTAAGCGATTTTAAAAAATTCACCAAAATGTAATACATTACTTACATGGCATCATCCTACCCCGCGAGGCAATAGCGGTTGTCATTCCAAATGATCCCATTGCATCTCTAAACATGATCAACTGCAAGAGCATGTTTAGAATTTAGTAAAAATTGAGGAAAAGATTCAAAATTACAATTGATAGAGTACTTATTTATTATTTATATAGAATTTACCTCATTGCCGAAATCTGCCTGCCCGGTAGAATTGGGATCGAGGTGGGAATAAACCATGTGCACAGCTGTCCACATATCTGAGTGTATCCCAAGGTTGTCCTTGTATTGATATTTCGGGTTAAATTAATGTGCTGTTATTGTGTTTGAAAAGAAAATGACAATTAATAAACAATTTAGCATTACAAAAGAAGTATAAGTATAAAAAAAAAACATCAACAAACCTTAATTAATATTATAAATTAATTACCTGCCAAGATTATGGGATGATCCATCGATTTAATCCAACGATCATCAATGATCTTGTGGACCCACTGGTAGGATGACTCTGTGGTAGCTTGAACTTGTGCTTTCATCACCCTCATGCTCTCATAGACGGAACTGAGGGTTGGGTATATATCTGTATCAACGAGCCGTAGCACCTGGTAAATGGGCTCCAATATATCCACAACCTCCTTCACACCATCCCAAAAGGTGCCACGAAGAACGATATCCTCTACTCGTCTCCCCACCTCAGTGCGGCTCTGAGAACAAGCACCCCAATCCTCACTAGTAAATAAGGACCTCTATCAAAGGCAATATAATTTGTACCAAATCTAGTAATCCCTGGCCTGATTATATCTCCATGACATACTGCTCTCATCTTTGCTAACACATAATTATGATTATAAATAAATGTAGTCAAGGTCCGTGCATCTCATAATGTCTTCATGTCACGCCCTGAAACCACACATCACGTATAAATATACGCATGTGGGTCTGGACGTAACCCTGCTCGTAAGTGAATACAACCTATAAATTTATTTTGTCTCGAAACATGAAATTCTCATTAATAAACTTAATGATCAAAGTTATAGCGGAATTTCATAAATAAAATATCAATCCAAACCAAGCTTAAACCACCTAGCTACTACACGAAGCCAAACATAACACCAAAAGTTCAAATCCTAAATAGTACTTGTTCAATAAGATTCACTAAACATCATAAATTCAATAACTTCTCATTTCTTCTCGTCTCCACGGTTATGATAGTTTCCTGTAAAATAATAAGGGGTGAGTTTACATAAAACTCAGTAAGTGGAGTTAATGCACTCCATATGATTACATGCTAAATTTCCACTTTACTTAATATAAATACAATCAATATTATATATGTATATATATAATAAACTGTACTCATGCATGTGTTTCCTATGTTCATTTATAGTCAATATATATACCGTATACATAAATCTTAAATACAAAGGATCATGCTCTCTATCAAATCAACTATTAATTTAACAATTAACATCAAAAGAATTTAACAGAATATATTAAGACTGAAATTCACCATGAAATTTAACCATTTACCTAATAACCAATAATAACAATAACAATAGACAAAAATAAAGATTTAAATGATTTATTAAACTAAGCCCACAATAAGATCAGAACGCTAGATCTCAACTTTCAAAGAGACCATTCGGTCACTGGGTACTCTGACTAGTTATTTACACTAGGAGTATCACATAGCCACATTTCCTAGTAGACCCGAAGTCACACCGGTTACTCATACCAGCACTATAAGCCAGGAGTACTCATCAATATTTATATCCCAGTAGGCGTCCCTCACTGGGTACTCAACTAGGTAATGCACTGGGAGTACGATCCTCCCATTGGTAATCCTTGTGGGTACTTAACTAGTATGTGGCAAATACTAGAAGTACATCAAATACCATCCCACAAGTGTTCCCAATTGGGTACTGAACTAGTATCTCAACTAGCAGTACAATCATCATAAATCTCCCAACGTTTATTCACGGTGGGTACTGAACTAGTGTTTTAACTAGCAGTACAAATTCATCCCAGCAATACTCTTACTGGGTACTGAACTAGCAGTTTCTACTACTAGCAGTACACTCATCTCAAGAAATTTATTTCAAAATAAAATATCACATAGTTCTCGACACAGTCTTTCCATGTCATTCCGCAATCTCACGAAAATCTCATAATAACTCATAACACACGACACACGGATGAACGAAAAGTTGCACATGAATCAAAAGTAAAATAATTAGAAATCAGGTTCAATCAAAAGTTGGTGAAGTAATTAAAGTAAAGTCAAGCTTCGAAAGCAACATTCTGCTTTATAAGAATATTTACGAATGAGTTCACTCCAAAAGGAATACTCTGTACACCTATAGTAATTGAATTTGAGTTGTACAATCAAACTAATTGGGAATTTAGTTCATTTCAAAAGCATTCTCGTCAGATGTCAAATAATTGAAAATAGGTTTACATAAAACAAATAACTAGGAATCAGTTCAACCCCAATTTATAACAAACTAATTGAATTTTAGTCATTCTCTAAATCGTTCAAGTTTTACCCACATTGAAACAGTCCATGAGTTCCTTTTCCTTCGTCAGTCGTTTCACAAGTCAAAGGAAACCATTTGAATTAATAATAAAGTATTTTAACACAAACAAGTTACTGAACGAAGAACCCACTTTCCTCATGTTTCACGGTTTCGTAATTTCACAAAACATCAAATTTGCAGTAACATACATTCAACCATACAATAAAAGAAAAACTCCAGATTCCTCTTTATACATGATCTCAAATACTATCATGTTTATAATTCATAAAATATAATATTCTTCTCTTAGATTCATGTTAACACATCAAGAGCCTTTCCAAAAAATCCAGATTCATACAAAAACAAATCAATGATGATCATAAGAGAGATTAAGCATTATAAGCATAAAGAAAGGATTAAAACCACTTACCTTCAATCAAGCTTTGATCAAAATCAACAAATCCAAGGTTTTTTTAGCACTTTTCTTCTCAAACCCTTCCCCAAAATGGCTGGTTTCTCCCAAAAACGAAAATAGGTTATTGGGACTCTTCCTCTTCTTAATTCAACCCTAATTCCCTTCATTAAAAGAGAATAGATCTTAGCCGTTGATTTCCTTTCAATCTCAATATGATAAATATGATACGGTATGTGTGCATCTACAAATACAACCATACACAACCAATAGAAATTTGTAATATTGAGGACTCATAGTCTTGGTCAAAGTCTTACTAGCATTAATTTAGTATGTTTGACCAGGTCCTTACACTTCACCACCTTCTTCCTCTTCCCAATGGCCTCTAACATCAGGTCTATACAGTGTGCAGCACAAGGGGTCCAGTATATGGGGTACTTTGCCTGTATCATTTCACCAACTTTCTTAAAGGCACTCCCATTGTCTGTAACAATCTGTACAATGAGATGTGTCCCAACCTCTCTGATCACCTCCTCTAATAAACCAAAGATGTAATTTGCATCCTTGATTTTATCTGAGGTATCTACAGACTTCAAAAATACGGCCTTGCCTCTACAGTAGACCATAAAGTTGATGATTGACAGCTTTGTAGGGCCTGTCCAACCATCACACATAATAGAAACCCTGAATCTCTCCCAGTATGGATGCAAAGATTCAATAAATGTCAGCATCTCCCTTTCTTCATCATCCAAATATACCCCCGTGATCTCCTTCGGGGTACGAGGTAGGACTCCAACCCCAGACTCTTGAATAACGTCAACCATACTCTTAAAATGCGGAGATGCAGCTGCATGTGCAGGAATATGGTTGAATATGAAGAACCGAGATATGAACTTACCCATTTTCTTTCTAACCGATCCTCCACTCCAACTATCTTTTAGCCTCTTCTGCTTCGCATCTGATGATCTATGTGTATCAGTGTCCACAGGATAATCAGGCATTCTCGTGGTATGAGAACGCCTTGTAGAAGCCAAACCAGCCCCAGAATGACCATCTCTCTCAAATCCATATCTCTGCATCTCTCTCCGCTCAAATTCTGACTCCAGGGATGCACGGTGTGCTGCTCTATACTGTGCCTTCTTAGCCTCTGTGATGATCTCGCTAGGGTAGAAAAAATCATCATCATCATCCTCAGGTACTCGTGGAGGCTCTGCTAGTCTCCATCTGACCTCCTCCTCTATAATATGCTTCTTTTGTCTGCTTTTCACACCACCCTATAAGTGCTCAAGCATGTGCTTTCTAACTGCAGGTGGCACTCTATTACAATCCACAACGTCCTTGGAACCACCTGCTAGATGCATCTTCAGTCTGGATATACCTCCCCCCTTGAATACATGACCACAGTAATTACATACTGTCTTATTTCTGTCTCCCTGATAGCGGGTACCATGCTGCCATCCAATATCCATTCTACGTCCGTCCGCCTTGGCACCATCACCACCACCAGATCCCGATGCCATCACCCGCTAGCTGATCATCTGAAAACAATAAGTTACTTGTCGAAATGTCAATTCCAATTTGCAAACAATTAAACAATTAAATAATATTTACCAAAAAATTTTAATACATTTTTCCCATTTTTGTATGATTTTTGTATTAAATAAACAAATAATCATTCACTTTTTACAAAAAAAATTAAAGTTTGCATTTCCATCTAGAAATTGGGTGTCCATGATTCATATAAATTTAATCCATATTTTTACTAATTTTTTACAAATTTTAATAAAATTTTTAATGATTTTCGGATTAAATAAATAAATAATTATTCATTTTTTACAAAAAAATAAAAGTTTGCATGCCCATCTATTAATTGGGTGTCCACGCTTCATATAAATTTAATCCACATTTTTACTAATTTTAATAAATTTTTTTTAATTTTTTAATGATTTTCAGATTAAATAAACAATTAATTATTCATTTTTTACAAAAAAATAAAAGTTTGCATGCCCATCTATAAATTGGGTGTCCACGCTTCATATAAATTTAATCCATATTTTTACTAATTTTAATAAATTTTTTTAATTTTTAATGATTTTCGGATTAAATAAACAATTAATTATTCATTTTTTACAAAAAAATAAAAGTTTGCATGCCCATCTATATATTGGGTGTCCACTCTTCATATAAATTTAATCCATATATTTACTAATTTTAATAAAATTTTTAATGATTTTCGGATTAAATAAACAATTAATTATTCATTTTTTACAAAAAAATAAAAGTTTGCATGCCCATCTATAAATTGGGTGTCCACTCTTCATATAAATTTAATCCATATTTTTACTATTTTTTTTAATATTTTAATAATTTTTTTAATTTTTTAATGATTTTTGTATTAAATAAATAAATAATTATTATTGTTATTGTAATATTATTTTCATAATTTCATTATATTGTTAATATGTTATTCTAGTTACTACTTAGTACTTACTAGTATAGTAGTATTATAATAATTATTAGTATTTAATGTAAATTTTTAGCATAATTTTAGGATTTAATTTAATGTATTATAAATTTATAATAATTATATTGTTATTCTAGTATTATTATTATAAATTTATAATAATTATTGTTATTTCTAGTATTATTCTAGTATTAAATATTAATGTATTATAATAATTATTAGTTTATTACATAATTTTTTTTCATTTAATGTATATTTTATTTATTTTTCCTATTTTGAAATGATTTTTCGTGTCAAAATAATTCAAAAAGTTTTAATTTTTGGAGAAAAAAAAAAGTAACAACACCCATCGATAAATCGGGTGTTGTTACATAACATATAAAAAAATCATGCGAATCTAAGTTAATTAGAAGCATAAATAAGGGAAAAAACATGATTACCTCAATTTCAAACTCTTGACGCTTCAAATCACTATAAAACTGAGTGGAAATTGCAATTACAAGCTTCAACCCTTCTCTATGTTTGATTTGGAAGAGAATGGAAGCACAAATCGCAAGAAATCGCCAAAAAATTCCAATTTTGGGGGTTTTTCGAAACCCCCCCTTCGTCTGTCAAGATCTCGCCGTTTCTGGCGAAATCTCGACGGCACCTCACCTATATTAGGTGAGGTGGTGACCCCAGCGTTCCGCTGGGGTTTTGCGAAAGGCAGCGAATTTTCGCTACGTTTCGCTTGCACCTTAGCGAAACGCTGGGGTGACAATTTATTTTAAAACCCCCCAGCGTTTCGTTGGGGTTTTGCGAAATGCAGCGAAATTTTGCTGCGTTTCATCGGCACCCCAGTGAAACGCATGGGGGGCCATTTCGGAAGCGTATTTCGTGCCGGTGACTTGGCGAAATACGAAATTTCGGCGGCCAAAAGGCAAACCATTGATGTATCAACCCAAGAAACATTGTAAGGACTAGGGTGAGGAACTGATTTCAAACCTAAATGGGTGACGGTACTAGTGGAGACTGCATTAATGCAACTACTACTATCAATGAGGACTTTACAACTCTTATCCCCACATTTAATGTAAGTGTGAAAAATTGCACTTCTTCTCCAATCATCATCTACTTTTGGCTGCGCCAAAGCACACCTAACCACACCAAGTCTAATTCTTTCCAATTCAGTCCTATGTTGTTCCATTTGCATGGAACGAATGCAACCCACAAAATCATGATCAGTCTCATCATTTTCATCTAGGTCATCAAAATCCTCAACATTGGGTTCATAAATCCGATTCTCAAAGTCCGCATCACTCGCATTTTCTTGCCCATCAATGACGAGTTTTTGTGGGGCAATTGGTAGCAACATGACCAAAACCTTTGCACTTAAAGCACTGAACCCTAGAAATTTGCCTAGAATTATCAATAACAACTCCCTTGCCTTTGTCCCTATCTAGTGGTGCACTAGAAGAATTGATTTTCTGAGGAGGTGGTCCTAACAAGGAGTTGCTACCTGAAGATTGAGGTTTGTTTGTGTTGACCCGATTGTCAACACGCCTAGTAAATGAAGATCGAGTCACTCGTTCATAATCCTGAACCAAAGTGTATGCTTGATCAAGTGTGGCAATGCCACAAAGCACAAGTTCTTTCCTAAGCTCATCAGTGATCCCTCTTCTAAACCTACTCAAGGTCATAGCTTCATCTTCAAGGATTCCACACCTCATCCTGAATTCATCAAATTGTGCCACATATTCAGTCACAGGCCTATTTCCTTGTCGCAGATTATTCCATTGCTCCAACAGGTTGACTTGATAAGAACGGGGTAGGTACTTCTCCTTAAGATTGTGTTTCATTTCTATCCAATCAGTGATGGGTGACTCGCCTCTTCTACGAAGAAGTTCTTCCACACTTTCCCAATACAATTGAGAGTTACCCATGAGTTTCATCTTAGCAAACCTAACCTTCTTATTTTCAGACAGGTTATACCACTCAAAGAAATAGTCCATGTCCTTCAACCACTTGGTGAAAACCCAGGGATCTAATCGACCATCAAAAGTAGGAGCATCTACTTTGATGTGACTCATGACTCTATCTTCAGGATCGGCATAATCAAAATTTTCATAACCCCTATACTAACAAGGAAAATTATGTCCACGAGGTGGCCTATTTTCTCGTCTGACATTTTGACCCCCACCATTGGGAGCCTCACCGACATCATTCCCCTCAATTGACTCAACCCTGACAACTAGGTCTCTTGTTTGCTCTTGGGAGGTTCTCAACTGAGTTTAGAGTCCTAGGAGTTGATCTTGGATGACTTTCATTTGGTCTTGCATTTGTTGTGCAAAAGCACCAAAAGTGTCGGGATCCATGACACTGGATGACTTCGAGCTAGACACTAATCAACCACTACGTAAATGCATGCAACAACTATTCTAACTATCAAATGAGATCAAACAAATCTGAGCAATGTATTGCAAGATATAAATAAAAGTCTGAAATTTTTTTTTTTTTTTTTAAACAAGGTCCAAACTAAACAAGTAAATTGCAAACAAGTAGTACTGAAATCTCAAAATAAGGGGAGTGACCAACACATATCTTAGACTTCCAAATAATTAGGTAAGCTCCACATCTAATAATAAGAAAACTAGTGAAGTTAGGCTCAATGAAAAAGGTGGAATATGTATATGGGAAACAACTAACCAGCCACAAGAGATAATATTGATAATAATTCAGAATCACAAATATATAATACCAAAAAAATGGAAGAAATCAAGCCTGGTTTGTTGGTGTTTGGTACTGACTGAAATTGCTGAATTTCGCTGGCAATATGTTGTGCTTGCTAGAAACAAAGTCTGACAGATGCTTCTGAAAGTCTTCGAATTGATAGTGAGAAAACAGGTGAGTAGAGAATTAACAAGATTCCTTGAAATGATGATGATCCAACTAAAGAAGATGAGGAAATCTCCTTGCGGAAGTGAGAGAATCAGTGACAGGTGGGTTTTTTTTTATTTTAAAACTCTGTCGCTATAGAGAGAGTGCAAGAGAGCGAGAAGGAGATGGGGTCTAAGAGCGAGAGTAAGAAAGAAATGAAGTGAGAGAGAACACATGCCAGAGAGAAGCTTGCAATGAATTCTCTTCGCTGAAGTGAAAACAGGGAGAAATTGAATGAGAGGAAGATTGCGACAAAGACAGAAATACTTTACGACAGACGAACATAGGGTTCGACTGAGAGAGAGAAAAGGAAATTGCCGGAGAGAAATCGCAAGATTGGTGAAAGGATTGAACCAGGAGACCTTGAGTTGTTTGCGACTGTGGAAGAAGATGAAGTGAACCTGCTCTGTCGCTTCTTCTGGTCGTGTTTAACTCAAGATTGACGACGGCAACTGAAGATGAACGCTGGCTGTTGGAGATGATGACGACTGATGAATACAGCAACAAAGACGTGGTTTCTGCGTGCTTGGTGAAGACGACGATGGCTGATGGAAAGGAGGATGACGACTGCAACTTGCTGATGAAACAAAGGAGAAGACGATGACAATTTATGACAGCTTCTCGAACTGGGTGGTCATTTGTGCAAATCACTTGGATCTATCGATGGTTAGCAGGTGAAGCCTTCTTCTAATCAGGATTGAGAACACTTTGCGAACAGTTGCCGTGGGTTGGTGAAGACGACACTGATAAATGGTGAAGATGGGGACAGCGACCGATGATGAAGAAAACTTGAGAAAAGTTTGCTAATGATTGTCGAACGCTGAACTTGAGAACTTAAGTAACCGCAATGATGCTTATTGGATCGTCAATTGTTGATGAAAAACAATCGAAAATGTCTTTGATACCAAAATTTGATGCAGCACAGTAATAAGAAGCCAAGAAGAAGAAGCAGGAAGAGAAGAAGAAAGAAAAAGAAGGGGAAAAGAAGAAGAAGAAGAAGAAGAAAAGCCAAAGAAGAAGAGAAGACGAAGCGGTTCAGTCCGTTAATATTCTTCAAAAGTTACATTCTCTTACAAAAGTAGGCTTTTTATAGCCTAATACCCATACATAAATTACTAGAAAACCCAAAAGTAACAGAAATAACAAAATAACCCAAATAACGCAAATAACCCAAATAATAACTAAATAACAATTCCCTATCTAGTGTCTTAATGATCTAGCCATAATGACATCGGATGAGCTGTCTTCTGATGTCGACGTCCATACACTCGTATAATTGGTGGCCTATATCTGGTGTCCGCACCAAGTTGTCTCAACATGGGGGATTATGGTTCTTATTAGGCTTGGATTCATGGTTTGCATGCTAAATCAGCTGCCAACAAGAAGGCTGCTGCTTTGGAGGTAAGGAAGGCTACATTAACTTGGGGGACTTAGACATGTTTCGCTACAACTAATTCATTGTAAAACTTCACTACATCAGAGGTCCTTTCTTATGGCATCTTACTCTTCCTATTTGTTCAGAGTTGAAACCTCTCCTAAGTTGATATGATTCTGCAAAAAATCAGCCTTTTTGCTTTCAGGTAACCAAGATTTTTTTGTAGTCCTTGGTTCTTTTCCTTGATTGCTTTTCTAATTGCTGAATTGAACAAAAACTTGTACAGTGCTGCATAGATGAGGAAGTTGGATCTTTGAATGCTGATGCCAACCAACACACATCTAGTATGAATTCATAAATAAGTATGCCAAATTATTGGGCAACTGCCAAATTACAGTGGACACCATGATGATACGGCTTATGGACAAGTGTTCATGGATTTTATGCAAATCACATGCTAGATAGGTTTATACAAAGACTGTTTATCAGAAAGCACCAGTACCATCCATCAAAGAATACCTTTCGAAACATCAAGTGACCATGAAAATAACTAAAGGATATATGGGGAACCAGGTTCTCCTTGTCAAGAAGAATGCCTCGGGGAATGGGAACAATATACTCTGCTGAACTGGTTATATTATATTTTGTTGGTCATTGTTATTATTCTTTTGTCATTTTCCCTTTTTATTGATTTTGAAGCAAGTAAGTCTTGAAAAGAACCATAAATCACATAATGAATGGTGGGAGCTAATGATTTTACTTAGTTTTTTTCCTTAAAATTCAGCAGTAAGCTTATAAACCTTGCTTTAGGTAGTATTATCTTAATCATAAAATCAGAGTTCACCTTGGAAGATATGTTCCTTTTGTTTTCTTAATTTCATTTACTGTCCTGGTTTCCTCATGGTACACCTTTTAGTATCAATTAAATCTGATTATTGTTATGCAGGTCAGCAGTCTTGCTTGATGTGATTGCCATTAGTGCACTTATAATATACGTGATCCGTGTAGTACTGGGTTACAAACAAACGCGGGACCGATATCAAGTGAGTTGATCATGTTCAGTCGTCAAATGTCTGTGGGTTCCATTTTCACAGTATGGACATGTTTATTATTGTTTCATACCTGTGTTTTGGAGATACACATTCACAACATTTTAACTGTTTTACTCTCCCAAAAAAAGAAAAAATACATTTTAACTGCTTCCATTGTTTCAGCTTCTAGTCAACAAGACACTTTATGAGAAAACCTTAGCAAGTGGCTTTGGATCAGTTCATTTTCTTCTGGATGCTTCTGAACAGCAGCAAGTGAGTCAATATTTGAATTTTATTTTTGCTTTACATTCACATAAATGACATTTGATTCTTCTTCTTCTTTTTTTTTCCTGATACTATTACTATATTCAGTACAAGGAATCCATTTTGGTTTACGCACTTCTGCTCCAAGCACAGAATGATCAGGTTTGTGGCTCGCTAATCACGTCTATTCTTCTAAGTTATAGGAAGGCCAGATGATATGGTATATTTCTTAAATGCATCATCTGATCATTATGAATTGTGGTAGTTCATTGATTTATGCATTGGTGATGCATTTTATTTTTCAACTTATCGGTTATTATCTTATTCCAACTGCCTGATAGGTTTGCAATGCTTCAGAGAATTAGATTCAGTGTTATTTTCATCTTTTCAGCGCATAAGATGTTAAGAAGCAACAATTTTTGGTGCAACGCACCTTTCCAACCCTGTAAAAAGGCAAAATTATTTTTTTATGTAATTATTTTACATTAATATCTGATTTTTTTGTCTTTTGAGGTTAAAGTGGTGCACTGCACCAAAATGCATTGCCTCTTAGTGTCCTTGTTTCAGCATTTGATGAATTTGGGTTCATTTTAGACATTATACTTGGCATAGTATAGTAATGTATCTTCTTATAGAGTTATATTGTGGGGGGCTTGTGCCTTTGGATTGCAAATCAAACTGGTTTGGAATTTTTTGTGTTGTTATGGAATTATGTTTAGTTATGCTAATCTAGCTGCTTGATGCTTACAAAATGCAGTACAAGGAAGTATTGACTATAATTTCTGTCTTAGAACTCTGGGATAACCTTTTTGATGACTGAGAAATGTTTTAGTCACTGGGATTTCTATCCATACTTGATTTTGGTAAAAAATTTTACGGTGAGGAATTTTTTGTTGCCTTCATATGCAACTGTAGTTTGTATCATCATTGTTCTTTGCTTTATCTTTTATTTCATGCTAATTTCTATGTACACAAGAACATTAGTTTTTGCAATGGCCTGATAATGGGAAAATCTTATGGGTAATAGAATGGCAATCCATGATGATCCACAATAATGCTTTATTTTAGTTGGAAACATTTGTTGTGTCCCACCATTACAAACTCTTTAAAAGCATATGTATGGTAGTGTGGCTCATTTTTATCTGGGTCCAAAGGTGGAGGGACCTTAGAAATGGAAATAATATGAATTTAGACTCAGGAATCATGGTACTTTTGCTTTCAATTACTATATCCATATGCCAGTCAAAGGAGGGGCAACTTTTGAATGTAGACTCAGGGATCATAATATGTTTGCTTTCAATTACTATATCCATATGCCAATCAAAAGTGACACAACTTTCATGAAGCCAATTATGTGAATGTAGAGTGGAAGTTCCTTCAAAATTCTCTCCTTTAAAATATACGTGTCACTATCCTTCTTTATATCTGAAGTAGAACTGCTTAGATTCAAATTTTTTAGATTGTTGAGAAGCTTGTTATTGTTAGCCCTTTATTTTCTTTGATAATCCATTTCGATTATACATTATATGGCCCTCCTTGAGTTGATGGGTGTTGAAACCTCTTTTTTCTATAGAGGTGACCTTATCTCTAGTTCAGGATACATTCAGCTGCAATGCATTATGATGAAGAAAGCAAAGTTAGTAGTACTAAAAGTCTAAGCTTAAGACTCCATAGGGATACAAAATTGGAAAGACAAAAATATTTATATAATGGTATAAGTTAGATTTTAATAGCTATAATAATTAAATGATGGCAAGATGGAAATTAGACACTTTGTAATCTTAAATGCCAATAAAAGTGTTGACAATGCCAAGGCTACTCAGATGTTCAACATGAGACCAACGTATATGTTCTACAGCTTACAAGTATAATTTTGCCACCTCAGCCCTGATTTGGGTCTTGGGGCATGCAATAACTTGGGGAATTTGCATAGCCTTTGCTAGGACATAATATAGGGTTTCTAAGGCTTCTTTCACCTTAAAATTTATAAATAAGACTCTTAAGCATTTGCCTTGGACATATAGAGTTGGGAATATCTTCTATCTACTTGAGCACCCGTGAAGAAACCTTAGCTTCTCCTTTGAGCTGCCATACTTGACTAACACTATGTGCTAGAAAGAAAACCAAAAATCCTGAAAGGATAAGAAGGTAGGACTTTTTCAAATGTTGGAAGCTTGCTAGGAATGTGGGAGCATGCTTATATTGATAAAAAAATTGATCAGATGCCTGGTATTCTCCTAATGCCTCTTTTTTATTTAGTTTAGAAGCATGATTAAAATTAAATCTTCTTATAATTGCTTGCAGATATCACTTAGGAGCATGCTAGGTCTCTTTTCTTTTTTGTGGATTTTTTCCCCTATCATGTTAATATTATTGCAATAATATGATTAGATTGTAATTCTCTTTTGATCTCCCTTTTAGGTGTTTTGCTTTGAACAATGATGTCTTTTATTTACAATGACCAGCATATTTGCAACTAGGGTAGTTATGCTTGCTAGATTATTCTTTTTTGTTATCTCTAGTTATCTTATGTCCAGGTTCCTTTGTTCTTAATTTGGTTGCACAGTTTTTTAATTTTACATGTCTTTAAATCAGTTTTATTTATTTATTTTTTTGGGATAGATTATATCACTGTTAAATTTTTTCCTTCCATTTGATTTTATATTTTCTAGTCAGAAAAAATCTGGCATTTTTTCCAAGGCTGTTATCAACTGGTTAGCTGTTACAGAGCTTATCATAGCTTGTCGGTGCCATAAGATCTGAAACATGGATATTAGTGCTAGATTTATGGTTTAGGCAATCATGGGTTATTCGAATTGCTGATAGTCTCATCCTATTTTTCATTAGCTTTAGGAGTACAGGTATATTTTCTCTGAGTTGGAGAATTTTAAGTTTTTTGGCGTCTTTGTTCTCTTTGGTAAGTTTTCTACTTTTAGGACTTGCTTTAATCCTAAGAGCCTTTTACTGTAATTTGGTTACTGTTGAGCATTATATAGGAACTTGCCATTTTTAGATTTTAGTACTTTTGGAGGCTTTTTTATTTTGATTTTTTTATTATTTTAGGAAATTTTTGTTTCTCAGGTTTTTGTGGTTCTAGGAAGCTTCATATTTTGATTGCTTTAGGAGACTCTTTTATTTTCAATTCCTGTGATTTTAGGAACCTTCCATTCTATATTTAGTTTCTTCTTAAATAAAATGTCTAATTACACTTAGACCCCCTGAGATTTGTCACTTACATAGAGCCCCTGACATTTGGAAAGTGGCAAAAACTCCCTTGAAATTTGCACAAATGGTTAGAAATTTAAATTTATTTAAAAGCCAATATAACCCAAGTATGTCAAACTATAGTTAAAAGAGTTAGTACAACTAAAAAAGTCCTAATAAAAACAAAATTCTGATGTTCTCCAAAAGTTTCCTTATAGATTTACAAATAAGGGTAATTTTGTCATTTAGCATACAAGGCAAAATATTTTGTTTAAACTTGAAAGGATATTTTAGTATAAAATCTTTGGAAGGGAGCTTTGTGATCGTTTGTGAATATGTCAAAGGAGGTTTTTAAAATTTTCTAGATGTCAGGGGGTTTATGTGCATAATTACAAACCTTAGGGGGTTTAAGTGTAATTATCCATAAATAAAAATGTTTTAGGAGCCATTTCAGGAAACCCAATTTAAATTTGAATGTATTAATACCACCAATGTTCAAAACCTAGTCAAATAGAGATTGGGTCAAGTTGGGTGCATGAGGGTGTTGAAAACTTTCGCATATAGTAACTAGAAGTGAATCCTATTTCTTGACGTAACAACACTGCTTTTAGAAATAAGTCAATCAATAAATCGAGCAAGTTCTGAGGTTCCCAACTGAAATAGGTGGAGATTCCCATTTACCTATCAAGCTTATAAGGCAGGTCTCCTATTTTATGCAAGTCTATTTCTTCTCATAAAATGGGATGCATGTTCTATATAGTGGGTATTCCATAATACTGAGGGAGGAGATATCAAGTACCTTTGAATGATAGCTTTGCCTTTGCCTTTAATTAAATACCCATGACCAGAATTTCCAAGTATGGGCTCAGGTTCTATTAAAATCAGCTGGAAGCTTAGCTGAAGATCCAATGGGTCAACTGGACCTACATTGTGCCTAACACGCGAACCTGGTTCATTTCCAAGCATAAAGTGTTTACAAGAGCCTGATGTGAAAATGTTTCCTATTGATGGATCTGGCCCAAAACTCTGTACATGATGGTACAAAATGATAAGTTTAAACTTAAATGTTTGCTGCCATTGTCAGGTCTATGAGGTCCTGTTTTTTCCTTTTTTCTTTTTTTTGTGGATAACCCAGGTGTATGAGGCCCATACTCAAAGAGCATCTTAACCTGAAAATCGTCCTCCTCTCTCTCTCTGTTTCTCTGTCTCTCTTTCACCACCTACCTCTTACTTTACTCTTAATGAATGGCTTGATCATGCAACCTCTTTGTCCAATTTCAGCAAGCCAGTTGAGTGGCTTCAAACTTTTCCTTAACCATTTTGCAGGAGATTTCAGCCATGGAACATTTTGGAGGACCTCATCTTTGACTCCAAAGAAGTGGATAGAAGAGAATTTCTAAATGTTTGTAATTTGGACCTACAGTTGTACATATTTCTCTTCTTATAGGGACTCTGCTAATGGATATGTCTATAAGTCACCTGCAAAATGTTCAGCTAGGGACCCAAACATCCTTTTACACCAAGTATGACAGAGAAAAAAACATATATTCTAATCAATTGTTATGTTTAGGTTATGGCTGCTGACAACCCATGCTAGTCTGTCAAAATTAGGGAACAACATTGATGGAACAAAATGTCAATCTTCTTCTTCTTTCAGGATTCTTTTGGATTTAGATACAGCAGCAAGTTTGAATACAGAAGATTTTGCATGAGGGAGAAGAGCATATGAGGTAGAAGGCATATGGTACGGAAAGAAATCTTTGTGTTCCTTTCATTTTGAGTCAAAGAGCAGAGAAGGAAAAGAAGAAAAAAGGAATTAAATCTGTGTGCGCACTTGGGGTCCCAGCCCACACAGCAGAAGCACGCTGATTGGTTTAAGGGATAAGGGAGTCGCCACTATCTGAACTGTGGTGCAAATAGATACTGAATTTTGGCTTTGGTCTGCTTCAGGGATCTGGGTAAGTGCCTTTTTTTGAACTGGGGAAGTTCGTAAACACCTCAGTTTATCCTGCTTTTCAGCAGGTTCCCTGAGTTACTCTGGTTTAACCTGTTTAATTTAGTCTAATTCACCCTTTTCTCTAGGCCATCATGCTACATTTTGGTCTGTTTTGGGTTGCTTTTTTTTTCGTTTAGCCCAATTTTACCTTTATTTATTTTAAGCTGTTAGAATTTTGTGCTTTATTTGAAAACCTATCAAAGCCAATTTTGGGTCGAAGTCTCTTAAATATGCTGGGATTTATTCTAAAATATTCCCTGGTTCAACTTTTTTTTATTTCATTTTATTTTATTTAATTAAAGAGGCCAAAATTCGAATTTTATGCTTTCTGTGAAATGTACCGTTAACGCAGAATGGTTCAACTGATAAACCAGTTGAACAAATTTTATTCCACAGTTCAACTAATGAATCAGTTGAATCGTTTTGGGTAAACAGTTCAAAAAGAAATCAGTTCTGAACCATTTATGGTACACGATTCTAAAATGATTTCTTCTGTACCATGCACTCAGCACGGCACAGGTCTATTTGCTTCTTTATTTTGCATTCTCGTGTGGCTTTTGGGTTCCTTTTGAAAGTTGGTTGGGAAGGATCTTGTAGGGTCCATGCTGACCCTGCTTTGGTGATCAAAAGAAGCCAAAAATGGCTATTTTTGAGGTACTTTTCATCTTTTAAACTTGAGGAATTAGCTTGGGGCTTTTCCTTCAGTTTTGTGCACTTCTTATACACTTCCTTTGGCATCGGAAAGCACTCCCATGGTCTTGGTTTAAAAGGGAGTCTCCTCTTCTTAAGGGCAAGAAGAAGAAAGTGGGCTCAGTAAGTCCAATCCCAGTGTCAGCCAAACCACACGTTTTATATTGATGTAAAGATGAAAATAACTTAGAAAGAAAGCTGTATGTGCTTGTGTACATGTTCAAAATAAACCATAGGTGAGGTGTGTGCTTGTATGCATGCATGAAGTGAAGAAGTAAAGATTAAACATGATTCTAAGCACACTTGAGATTAAAGGATGGTGATAGTGGGTGGGTTTATGTACCAAACAACAAAGCAAAATAAAGAAGGGCAGGAGGGAGGGAAAGTTAAGGGTTACTGTGATCCAGCTAAAACAAAAAATAAAAAAAATAAAGATTCTAATCTTCATGCCTCCTTGACTCCATCTCCTTTTCAGGATAGCCTCCATGATACTTCAATGGTACAAGTATAACACTCATCCATGATCATCATAAATCCAAAAGAATACAAAATATATGATGAAGGGACTAGATTCATTCAAAAGAAAATAATCTTTCATCTTCCCTTAATAAATCCAAATAATCTAAAGAAGAATAAAGAAGGCGCTTCCTCAGTCAAGCCAATCATTCAAACCATCCATCCAATATGAAGCATCAACATAAATAAACCATACCATCCATATCAAAGTTAAGAAGAGAGAAAGAAAGAAAAAAAGACATACTTGAAACATTAGAGGAGATAAAGGAATCATGCTTATTTAAGAAGAGAGATCAAAATATTAAGCTATTATATGCATTTGATTCATTTAAAAATCAATTTGAACATCAATTTGGTGATGTTGAAATGCACTTTGAAGCCTGGCCAGCAGTTGGAGAAGTTCTCTTCTTTTTTCAGTTGGTGAATGCAGCAATTTAGGATCTTTTTTGGGAACCTTGGATGAACTAGAATGGATTTAGAAGGGATTTGATGGAGTTTGGAAGAGGTAGTAGGGAGTTTAGAGAGGTTTGGGGGAGGTGGTTGCTGGAGCAGTTTGTAGGTAAGGTGAAGAAAATGGCCAAAAGTTCTCTACTGCTGGCTGGAAACTGGCTTTTATAGCCTTTTTATGTTGAATGGTTAAGACAGAACAGTTCAACATAACTTTCTTGTTCTATGCAAAATGATGTTTTACCTTTTTTCAATAACGGCACAAATTGAATGATTGTTTCCCTACAGCGCTCCGACAGCTTTGTCTGTGATTTGGCTCAATTGGATAATATGTGGACCGTTAATTAATAACGGTCACACATAAAAATATGTTTTATCATTATTTAATAACGGTACTCAAATCTTATCTTGCTGAAAAAATCATTGAGATCTTATCCTTGTATTATTTTATTATTTTTTAACATTTTTATTATTTTTTTTTATTTTTTAACATTTATAAGATTTTTACAATTTTCTCAAGGATTCAGTAATCTAAAATATCTTCTTAAATGATTGGCCCAATTTTTCCATGTGGCATTGCCAATTGCCACATGGCAAATCCATCGAATTTATTTACAGTTTTGCATTTGCCCCTTTATACTGTTTTGGTCATATCTTCTTGGTTTGGATTAGGATTCCTACATAATAAGTGGCATTGGAATTGTATTGATGCCCTCTTTCCAATGGTGCAAAGATTGATGACCAAATCAGTTTGAAAATTTTGATGATTTTTGGGACATCTTTCAGCCCATTTTAGGGTTTTTTTTATAACAATTTTGAAGGTGCTAAAATTGGGTGCTTACAGCTGAAAATAAGAAGCCCCGAAAATTATATCTTGACCGAGATAGACTTAAAATATTTTTATCTCTCCTCTCCTCTCTTGGGAGGGAGTGAGGAAAAAAAAAGCAGAGATGAGGAAGAGGAACAGACGTGTTATTTTGGTGAAGCAAATTTTATGTAATGAGATCATAATTCAATTGACTATGCTATAAGGTTAATGTTGCCATCTGGGTTGTAGTTGAACTTTGCGAATGATTTGATTGTAAATATACTGCTTAACATTCATTGACTTCCAGAAAAGAACAATTTTCTCAGTTTTTATTGTGAAAAGTTTATAAACAATTATTGTCATCATCTTCATAAATTTTTCCTCCAAAAACCCAACTTATTGGGATTGGCAACACAATTTACCTACAGCTGGCCAATGGTCAATTTAATGTTTACAAATTTCTTGGAATTCTATATTTCCATTGTGTTTTCAGCAAGATCATCTTGAATTTCTCTTTCAGTGGGTTTCCTGGGCATATTGTGAATCTCCTTTTTCTTTTTATTTTTTTTTCCATAATTCAATACCTGCTATTAAAGTTACCGTCTTGAATACAGTTGTGCTGGTTCTAAATATGTTTTAGGTGCAGAAATCTGAAGAATCATCTTTGAGCAGTATCTTATCTAGTTTTTGTTTGTCCGGAAGTCTTCTTATTCCAGAAACTACTGCGGTCAACAATTTATAAATCACTGGTAAAATTGCAGGTGATATGTCATGAAAGCATTCGGGTTGCATGTGAGAAATTCATGTACGACAAGTTCAATAAAAAGGTGATAAAGCAAGAATTCCTTGAGTGAATCCAATCATGTCAACCTACTAATTTTTGCTATGTTCCTATGCAGGTTGCTGTGCCAGTTGACAAGTCCATAAGCACATTGCTAAGGCTGGGTCTTGTAAAAGAGGTCAATATTGATGGAAACAAGAGTCTGCAGGCTATTCAATGTTCCGAAGCATGTGAAGCCCTCAAACAACGTTGGAACTGCTTGCTTGACTGAAAGACACGATTTTTACTTGTTTTCAATATAGTTTGAACTGTTGTTACATTTCTTGAAATTTTATGACCTTCATAGGAGCTGTTTATTGCACAAGGTTTTGATTTTCTTTGGCTAGTGCGCTCTCAAGGTGCTTAACAATGTGTTCGGTTCACCGGAAAGTCAAGTAGGAAAGCTGGGCTGGAAATTGTAAACAAATCAGCTTTTAGATATTTTATTAGCTCTTTTAGATAGATGGATCATGGACATGCACATTCATACACAAGCGCACATGCAAGCAAGCACACGCATTTTTGCATGCCACACGAGCGAGCACACAAAATTTAATTTCCAATTTAAATATAACGAAATTAATTATGATACTTTTTTTTTTTTTGGGTAAGAAATTAATTAATTATGATACTGATAACCTGTTTTAATTTACAATTTAAAAATATTGATATAAATGAATCATGAAAAAGTGTAATCTGTGCCTAAAAAAGACACAAAGAACTGAATTCGTACCATGAACATCAACTCATTAAAATATATATATATATATATATATATATATATATATATATATATATATATATATATATATATATATATATATATAATTTTAGAATCCCATGGCAACTTAACTAATCACAAAATAAATAAATAAATACATTGCATAAAAAAACTGTCAACAAAAAAGTGTAAATTTGATAATAATGTTACTAAATTAGCAAAAGAAAAAAAAATGTTATGGAAATTCCATGCCATTCCAAATTTTGGTAACGTTTTAAATCTGATTTCATCGATTTTGAATACAAAACACGAAATCGTGATTGGTATGCACCATTTTTGGATCGTTTTTAGGAAAACCGATCGGATAACAGGGTCGATTTGAAAAACTGAAAACTTTCGTTTTTAAAAACAGTGATCTTGTAGATTCTTATCAACTGCAGAATTAAGATAAATACGTATGTTTAGTTGTGGCTTGAATTTGTTTGTTACAAACTGACGCATGATGCTGGTGGTTATCTATTTTCACGCTTAGCATCTTATCAATTAGAGTTAAGATAAATATGTATGTTTAGTTGGGGCATTTTGGCCATTGATTATTAGGTCAGAATCTTGGCAATTCTTTTTTAATACCAGTATAGATGTTATGATCAGCATGATCAAGGGAAATCAAAACAACAGAAAGCACTCACCTCATAAAATGTTATGCTCAGCATGATCCAAGGAAATTAAAACACGCATACCTACTCAACCAGAAACCTAATCTCACAAGCTTTAGACAATGTTTTCGAAAAAAGAAGTACATCAAATATTTGATCCTCGTAGTGAATTCCTTATTGATGTTGGACTTGGGCAGTATCAGCATCAGCATCTCCAAATAGGAGGAATCCAAGAGTGTCCCCAAAATAGCCTGCAAACAATTGAGGAAGGGGAAAATGCTTCATCAAATGAGAAAAAAGAAATTTAAGAAGAAGAAAAGAAATGCAGTGACTGTCAAGAGGCCATGACATCATGAAGCCTAACTGGTTACCTCACCTATATCAACAATCCATTAATGGAAAAGCTGAATATGTTAAGGCTGAGAAGCAAACTTCTGATAACACATACCTCCAATACAACTTCTATCACGAGCACACCAATTTAATCACCAAAACATGACGCGTGCTACAAAGAAGTGAGAACTAAATGACTTAGGTGGCATTTGGTGGGCATTATAGAATCTGGATTTTGATTATAAACCTAAATTCTATATTCCAGATTATATTTCCTCGATTTTAGAATTTAAAATTCCTGTTTGGATAAGCAGGATTATGAACTCAAGTTTTAAACTAGAATCTAGAATCTTGTTTGGTTGTCATTGATTATTGAGATTAAATTTGAAGTTTTTGAATTAAAAATTGCTTAAAAAATAATATAATGTATACAGAAAAATTAAAGTCTTATTTTAAATTGTATATATTATTATATAATATGTATATTTTTACATAATATATAAATTTATATATATTTTTATAATAATATTATATATAATATAATAACATTATTATATTATTTGTATTATAACATTATATAATACTATTATAATATTATATAATAATTATAACAATATTATACTCTATAATATAATATTATATTATAATTCAATATATATTATAATACAATTCATATAATAATAATAATAATAATAATATAATATTATAATATAATCACATGTTTATTATAATAAACATAAATTTATGTTTATTATATTATTATAATAAAGTTATTACAATATAAATTTTTAAAATATTATTTATTATAATATTAATATTTAATATTATTTATTATAATTATATAATTATAATATGATTAATATTATAATATAATATTATTAATATATGATATATTATTATTATATAGTATAATATTATTTTATATTAATATTAATAAACCAATATTCAATATAATATGAAATATTAATAATACAATATTAAATATAATATTATATTAGTTTAATTATATAATTATAATATTAGTATGTAATATTATAATATAATATTATTAATATATAATATATTATTATATATTATTATATTAATATTATATTAATATATTATATATTATAATAATATATTAAATTAATTATTATATTATTATTAAAAAAATATGTTTATTATAATATTATAAAAAATTTAGAACAATATTAAATTTTAAAAAATATTATATATTACAATATTAGTATTTAATATTATAATATAATATTACTAGTATAATATTATCATATTATTATATTAATATTAATATAATAATTTATTAAAATATTATAAACATAATATATATATATATATTATAATATGTTTATTATAATACTATAATATTATAATATGTGCATATAATATGTGTAAATAATATGTTATACATAATCTCTAGAATCACAGATTTTGAAAATTTAAGCAAAATGTCCATAATCCCTATAATCACCAAAAAAGTAGATATTGATTATGGGCTTGATTATACAATCGGATAGTAAAATCCGATCTTAAAATCCCAACCAAACACAGTTTTTAGATTATGGAATCGGATTCCACTAGAATCCAGATTCTATAATGCCCACCAAACACCCCCTTAGTAACTGTTTGGAAAAGTTTTTTTCTTAAACAATTTGAAAACAAGAAACTTTTCAAATTGCTTTTATGTTTATGAAAAACATTGAATAGAACCCCGTTTGGTAACGATTAGCTGAAAGTCAATTACAATTTTAAAAATCTACGAAAATGCGCTTGGTAATTAATTAAAAATTGATTTTGTTTATTTCTGAAAACTTATCAGAAGGTAAGTCTTCTTCAGCCTAAGGACTCTTCAGCTCAAACAATCTGTTTGCAAACAACTCCTCTCCTCCCCAAATTGCATGATACGACTACGAACTTGGACTGCAACGAGTTCCTCACTCGTCACAGCCTTTTTTCCTCTTTCTTCTGTCTAATGGCAACCGCAACAGTGACGTTGAATCGTATAGATCAAAAGCCCATTCGAATATGTTTCTCCTTCGCCGCATATGCGAAGAATGTGATCGATCATCTTAAAGCCTGCACGGTTCCGGTACTTGAAGGTCTTACCGACGTCGAATTTTCCTCCGTCTAAGCCACTTTTGTATTCAACTTCCCTCTCGATCTCCGATCAATTCTCAGTGAAGGATTACCCGTAGGGCCAGGATTTCCGAATTGGGTTATCGTCTCCTCAGCAGCTCGAGATTCTTGTTGTGGTGAAGTCCCATCACTTGTGGATGATTTATCTAATACTCTGTACAAGCTTGACACATAAACCGTTCACCTAACCCCAACAACTTGCGACCTTCCACAATGTGTTTGTAACCCCCAAAAAACTATGACAGAACCCTCAAATACCTTGGAACAAACCTTGTAAGAGATGGAATGGTGAAAACCCTTGTCTCTTCTCTCTCTCTCTCTCTCTCTCTCTCTCTCTCTCTCTCTCTCTCTCTCGTTCTCTCATCTAATAAAACCCCATCAAGTTTCTTATAAAGCCACATAAGAGAAACCCCTCTCTCATGTACCACACTAATGGTATATAAACTTTATTATTACATTTACATGAATATCGTCATATAAAGTAATAAGTCCAAGAGAAAAAAAAAGACACAAAGAAGTGATTTTATATCACCTCTCAACAATCTCCACCTGGGTAGAAAATTACCTTGCCCCTTGCCAAATCCACAAACTCACCTTGGCATGATGCTTAGAGAAGTCAAGCTCCACTCCAACTTCTTTAGAGTCACTATTTTAGTCAACATGTCCGCTAGGTTCTCCTTGGTTCTAACCTGTAAGACTTGAACCTTCCCATCTTCAACAACTTCACGCACATAGTGATATTGAACACTAATGTGCTTAGTTCTTCTATTGTATACCGAATTCTTAGCCAAACAAATAACACTTATGTTGTCACAAAACAACTCCATGGGTTTTGGACTTAAACCAAAGGCATGTATTCGGCTTCGGTACTAGACAATGCCACAGTTACTTGCAACTTTGCCATCCAATTGATTGAACCATTTCCCAAGCAAAAGACATACCCGGTAGTAGACCTTCCTTTGTCAATGTCATTAGCATAGCTTGCATTAACATATCTATGCCATTTGCCTTGAATCCTTATCATATGTTATGGTATAGTTACTAGTGCCTCTCAAGTAATGAAGCATCCATTTAGCGGCTTCCCAATGCGTCCTACCCGGATTAGCCATAAATCGATTCAAGACTCATTGATTGGACCATTTCCCAAGCAACAGACATACTCGGTAGTAGACCTTCCTTTGTCAATGTCATTAGCATAGCTTGCATCAACATATCCATGCCATTTGCCTTGAATCCTTACCATATGTTGTAATGCTTCGGATCCGGTAGTTTTTTTTAAACGGATCAAGGCATTACTTAAATGATAACAAAACAATTAATTACATAAGCATAAAGGAAATAAGATAATTCAGAGTACACAGAGAAACTTCTCTTTATTTCATTAAAATCCTCAAAATGAGATTACATCAAGTTCTTCAAATATAAAAAGGCAACTATACCTCACTATCTCTCAAAACACTCAATTAGACCTCATACTACTACTCTTTGAAAAGAAATAAACTCCTACTAATAACCTTTAAATCTTTAAGCCTTCATGTGAAACCCCATTCCAATATCCCTAGCATACCCTAACTAGTGAGCTTGATGTGTAGGTGAAGCTGGAGTAACTCAAGCCTAAAGCCAGTTAAAGTGGCTAAGCCCCGGGCTGTCAGCAGCCTATGAAAGTGAGTAATCTCTTATTTGTTGAATAAGGTTGGAAATCAAGTGAGAAATATGCTAAGTAATGGTATTGTGCAATGTAGGAAGAATGAGAGGCGAACTTGTAAATAGGGAGCCTTGTTGGAGAGTCACTTAAGAGGAAAAAAACCAAAACAAAAAGCCCATTCATGACCAACCCCCTCCCATTAGACCAAAACCCTTGCTCAAAACCTTTCTCCCATTCTTTTCACTCTCTTCTCCCATTCTCCCATTTCTCTTCATCTTCTTCCCCATTTTCGTCCTCCATCCCTTTCCAAATCATTGGAGAAGTTGTTGGCAAGCAAAAGACAAGAAGAACCCAAGAGAAGCCATTCTCGTTTGGAGTTTTTGGTGGAGATTTTCGGAGGAATCAACCAAGAGGCAAGCAAGGAGCTGTTCGTGGGTTGATTTGGAAGCTAGGAAACTTGCTCAAGTAATTGCAAGAGGTAAACAACACCACCCCAACCCTTATTTCAAGTTTTGGCCATTTTCGTATGTGTTTTGAATGTGTTAGGGTTGAGATATGAAAACGAGTCCTAGGGCCAACAGGAGAGTTTTCTTTGAGGGGTTTTATAGGTAGCAAGTTTCTACACATGCTAGGAGTGATTTTGAGCCCAAAAACACCTAGAACAAGTCAGATTTGAGAAAAACCTAAATCCCCAAAAATCGGATTTCGCAAGCTGCTAAGAAAAACCCAGCCGCTTGAGCAGTCGCTCGAGCGGTCATCAGGCGGTAGTGTTGAGTAGCCTTAGATAGAGTTTTAAGTCGGTTCGAGCGACCTATCGAGCGCCCCTACCAGAATTTCCCAAAATTTACACTTTTAGCCCAGATTGAACCACCCTTTGTTTTTGTCCAAATCCAACCCATGGATAAGTGAGAGTTAAGTGTTTAGGAGGTGTTCCAATTGGAAGTAACTCAAAATTCCAAATATTAAAGATTTTGGGTACGTTTTCCCAAAGAGGGTCTTACCGAGAGTTTCTGTCCCAGAATACTATAGAATTAGGATAACTTGATCCTACCACCTCAAACACTTTACAATTAACCATTGGAAATAGAAATCAAGAACCAAAACCGAGATATACAAGTACCAAAAGAGTTGAGGCATAGGTTGCCCAAAATGAGCCAAGAAGAGTAGAAAACTCTGGAAACCAAACTTTACCCTTGAATACCAAGTTGAGTACACCACACCTGGAATTATTGGCTTCGGCCTAATATTTGACCCACGAGATGAAGGGCATAGGCCCGTGTTACAATTTCACCACCCAGGGCTTTGGCCCATTACTTGCACCATGAGGAGAGAAGGGTAGTGGCCCATTGTCAATGACACTAGGAATGAAATGGCAGTGGCCCCACTAACATTGATCATTGAACAGAGGGCTTCGGCTCTACACATTTGACTTGAATTGTATAAGAGGCAGTAGCCTAGAAGTTCACGGGATTTAATTAGGGCATTGGCCCATGTGCTGGCATTCTACATGGGCAGTTCACCTCAATTGGGGGTAGTGAACTATTGTTCAACTCAATTTGGGGGTAGTGAATTGGCCCCATCACCACAGTGAATATTGGTAAGCAGTATATGCCGTTCACCTCAATTGGGGGTAGTGAACGAGTGTTCACCTCAATTTGGGGGTAGTGAACTGGCCTCATCATGACAGAGAATATTGATTGGTAATGTATGCTGTTCACCTCAATTGGGGTAGTGAACCAGGGTTCACCTCAATTTGGGGGTAGTGAACAAGCTCTTCTACAGCAGTAAGACTTGGTGGGTAGATGGATCGGTTCATCTCTGTAGACACCCCAAAATTGCACGATTTTTGATAAATCATAAAGGAGAGAAATATCTTATTGGAATTTTCAATTCTTAGCATTGGGTTTGAGATCCTTAACCCATTTGAATCCAAAACCACAAAGGAAAAAGCCCGAATTCAATCTTTTGTGCAAAGTCAAACTTTTTCCGGTTGAATTTTGTTGACTTTTGACCCCAGAAAATGAAATATTTTTTAAAGCAAGATTTCAAGATAAATTTTCCCGGTAATCAGGTTTTTAGCAATGTTATTGCATAAATGAATTTTTTGAGATTTTAAATCTTGGTGAATACCTTGGTATTAACATGTTGAATCTTTTTACCGGACCTGAAAAACAGGAATTTAGCCTTGAACTAGAAAGTTGACTTTTTATTCATTTGGAATTTGGGTCTGGAACTATTTTTAATGGATTCAAATTGGGAGGGGGGTGTGTTTGCTTATTTACATGTAATATCTTAAGTAAATGGAGATTAAAAAATACGAGGACATTTACTTAAATGATATTACATGTAAATAAGTATTGTTTGTGCAGAAACAGGTCAAAAAACTGTTAAAAATTGGTAAAACCTATCATGCCCGTATTTTATCTGCGGTCTGGTCGTGCCCGTAATTGATATACGGTCATGCTGTGACCGTAGTAACAATACGGGCAGCACACGCCCGCATTATATATACGGGCACGGGGGTTTTTGTGTGAATTTATCCTTTCTCGATTTCTGAGCCTTATCTGCACTCAAATCTCTCTCTGGGAGATTCGAATCCTCTTGTTCATCTATTCGAATCCTCTATGGTTCAATGGATTGGCATTATCTCTGTTTTTAACTCAATCTGGAATCTTTTGGAACTCTATCTTGGCATATCCCTTGGACCAACCATGCCCGTGGGTTTGGCTGTAAATAGAGGGCCCTTCTTCAAGTAAAAGGCCATTAATTTGAAGTCTGAATAGCTCCAAGTGAAGAAGGGAATCCCTGCTTCTCTGCTTTCTCAATCCAGGTAAGTCCCTTTTCTCTTTTATTTTCTGTTTTTAATTCTAGAAATAGTCTAATTTTCTCCATTGCTGTAGAATAAGGCCTAGTCTATAATTGTATTCCCAAACCTATCTCCAAGTACCTCAAGACTCCTCTCTAGCCATAAAATGTGAAGAGAGAGCTAGGGGAAAGGGGAACAGGTGGATCCATAGAATAGAACCCTATAATCTGTTCTTTTCTTCTTTTTTTTTTTTTATAGAATAAGGCCATTGATTGTGTTTGTATCCCCAAACCTATCTCCAAGTACCTCAAGACTCCTCTCTAGCCGTAAAACGTGAAGAGAGAGCTAGGGGAAAAGAGAATAGGTGGATCCGTAGGGTAGACCCCCATATACTATAATCTGTGATATATGGGTGCTTTTAATATCCTGTTAATGTTTTAATGATTTTATTCTAAATCCATGATGTTTATAGCATGAGATCCCCACTTCTTTCTATAGTTTGGATTTTTCACACCTTTGCACCTATAACACTGTTTTCTTGATTTTGGTGATATTTGGCTAGGATTCTGGATCTACTATGATTTATATGGTAGATCTAAAACCAAAAGCCTGAAAGTAACATGTAGGGTTTCATAATGTGATTTTGAAATTGTTTTAATCTTGGAGAAAGGATCCTATGGTCTAAACTCTCCCTTTTGATGTTTTTTCATCAACATGGGTTGAGTGGGGGTTCTATTTCCCCACTAATGAGAGATCCGGATCAGATCTGTACTCCAAGTAACTTTATTCTTCAATGTTTTAATCAAGAGATTTTAATCTAGTTTTTCAGCTTTTTAATGGTTTAACCTAAAGCTAGTTTTTCAGGTTTCTCTTTAGATTGGTCTTATTTGATTTTTATCTTAATTTTATTTTAATCATGAAACCCTAGGAATGGTATGATCATATTGAAGGTTCTGAATTAATCTGGATATTCATATAAAAAATCATACATTTTGGTTATTTTTATGTTTTTTTCCTTTTTTTTAAGCAAGCATTCTTTATTTTAACATGAACAATACCTGGCAACCACCTTGTGTGGATGAATAGGGGTGCTTAACACATTCCCGTGTTTATAACCTAATCCCCTTACCCATCTCTGGTTGTTTTTGTTTTGTCTTTTAAAATAGAGTTATTTTTACTCTAATTTTGCCTTTTTGTGCTTATTTGATGATTTTGGTGTCCATTCACACCTAAACTGAATGGTGGCGACTCTTTGTTTTAATGAATCCCATGTGATGATTAGGAAGTCATTAAATTGATTTTCCATGTCTCACAATCTCGGTTGGGGGTAGTGGACTTGTGTTCACCCTGGCCTGGAGATAGAGAACTCGTATCCTCCACGCAAGCTTGAGATCGGTTACATGAGATCAGTTACATCTATTATAATATTTGTTGATTGCAATTGATATAAATTGATGAACTGTACACTGAAGCACATGCATGCACTGTTTTATGACACATGAGATGCCGTGGATTTTGTCGTATTAAAAACTACCCGCATGTCATGGTTTTATCGAGATATAATTGCATGAACTGTGTTTTATCGAATCATGCATGTGTTGCTTACTGAGACATTCGTCTTACAGTTGCCTTCTATCTTATTTTTTAGATCCATCAATGTCTGGTGTGAAGGACCGGGCTGGGGATAAAGGAAAGGAAAAGGCCATCGGGTATAGAGAGGAAGACTACTACAGGCCTTAGGATTTTCTTTTGTTGTGCTTGTATAGTTTTGGAATGTAAACCCTTTACTTTTGAGAGGAGTGACTAGTCACCCAGATGTTTTGTAACTAAACTCTTATGTTTTGTTTCACATCAAATATATATATATATGAACACTTTTGTTATGCACATGTATGAATTGCTTGCACTTGCACTTGTATAGAAGAAAATTTTAAATTCCTCAGTGTTTTGTTAAGAGAAATGGCCCACTTGCCACGGTTTGGAACGGGTCGTGCCTTGGAGGGGCAGGCTTGGTTCCGGGGCGTGACACTTCAAGCCCTCTAGCCTTCTATTCCGTGGCGTCCTCTCTAATGATACCTAAAACAAAACATTTTAAAACAAGGATGAGATATAAAATCTCAGCAAGTAGTAACAACATACTAAGAAAATCCAATGATAACTTCCTTTGAATCATACATATGAGAATATGGAAAACCCTTCAGTAAAACCAATCAATCAATCATGGTAGCATCAAGCATAAGAGATTCATTTATAATATCATCAATCACATGAGGATTTATCATACAAAGCATCCAAGTAATAGCAACATATCATGCATATCAATATTCACCCAAATACTTTACCTGTGCCATTACATGGCTTAACTTTATCTCTTTACCGTTACTTCAAGGCCATTAAATGGCTGCAAGGTGATGAGCACTGCCCATACTTGGCTAGGTGCATGCTAACTAGGTGGCTCAAATACAAGGCCATAAAGGTTGTTGCGGAAAGATGATGAGCACTGCCAATACTTGGTTAGGTGCGTGCCAACTAGGTGGCTCAAATACAAGGCCATAAAGGCTGTTGCGGTAAGATGATGAGCACTACCAATACTTAGCTAGGTGCGTGCTAATACTTAGCTCAAATACAAGGCCATAAAGGCTGTTGTGGCATGAAGGATGAACATGGTCGATAACGGCCCACGTGTATGCCATTACTTAGCTAGGTACACTACCAATAACGACTCATGTGTAGGACTAATTGGCTCAGGATACCTATAAGAATAAAAGAAGAACCTTCTGCAAGATACAATAATCCACATCCAATCATATCCATCATATAGTTCATAAATAGTTGCATATTTAATTCTAAGCCCAATTTCATGCCAATAATAACTCAAATATCAACTTAGCGGTCAACCATATTCAAACATCCAATACATACATAGAAAACCCAAGGAAATCAATCAATGTTTATGTAAGCACCAAACCATGTAATAGATGTGAAAAATACACCAAATCCATGCTAAAATATGTCAAATAAAGAAATACATACATAACAGATATATAGAGGCCAAAACTCAACTAAGATACAACTATCTAGTATGTCTAAAGTAAAGGTAATACCTATTCAAACCTCCAAATTGACCAAAGAACCAAAATCTCCTTTTTCACCAAAACGTACCCAAATTCTTTATGAAAATCCAAATAATATTTAGGCCAGTGCAAACAGTCTCAAAATACCCTAATCTAATTGGTACATGAGTTGGAATTTCCCAAAAAAAAGTTGAGAATAAAAAATTAGGTCAAAAAGCAAAATTCCTAAAAATCTGTCAGTGGGCGCTCGAGCGCTGATGGGTGCTATGTCAGGCGCACGTTGAAACTTCAATTCCAGGTTTTGATCGCTTGAGCCATATTCTGAGCGCTCGGTCTAATAAAATTTCTGGGTTTTAGGTTTTAATTTTTTGAAAAAAAAAAACACAAGCGGGGCGCCTTCTATGGAGCTCGAGCAGCGACGGGCATTGGTTTTGCTAATACGGCACTTTGCCTAGTGCTCGAGCGCTATGGCGGGCGTCCGTATAAAACTGGAAAATTCTGGGTTTTTCTAAATTTTGCGAATTTCTATTCTAAATCTAAATCACATGAAACCAACTCCCCAAATCACTTCTAAATCATGTAATATCATCTTTAAAACATGCTAGATCATTCCAAAAACATTGAAACATAGATTCACAAGTATTCTTAATCAAATCCTAACAAAAACCCGTACTTTTTAAAACATGGTTAACAATTTCCATAAACCTATAACCTAACCAATATTAAAGCATCTAGCACACCCAATTTCATCCAATCAATCCACTCAAAATACGATTTGACGATTAATCCGAAAAACATAAAATATTTTTAGAAGGGTTACTACTTGCCTCAAGAATGTGAAATCTTTCTTTTCCAATAAACTTCAAAGTGCAGCCATGCCACGTTTCTGCTATTATCGCACCACTCTAAGAGTCTCTAAATCAAATCTCCACCGTTCAGATTGAAGAACTATTAGTGAAGAATAAAACCTCCAAATTTGAGGCCGATCCAACAGTTGATTGTCTCTAGATCTCAGTTTGATGGTTGCTGGTTGGAATTTTCTGCAGCATGTATTCTCTTCTAAAAGTGTCTTGCATTCTCTTCTTTCTTTCGCTATATTTTCCTCTAGCCGTGAGCACCTTTTTCTCCTCTTTTCTCCACATGTTTGAATTCGTAGGAAACCCCAAATCGTCCCTAAAGCCTTCCTTTTATAGACTCACCCAAATACAAGTCCTAAGTGGATTAGGAAACTTTCTAACTAGGATTCCTAATTATATTTGGAAAACTTTCTTATCTCTTCTTTCTAATTCCTCTTTTAAGAATCCCATAAAAGAAACTCCTAACATAATTAATTTTCGTGCTAATTAATTCCCCTATTTTTAAATATAACTAAAACTCCTCAAAACTGCGCTTTTTCCTCAACTTAAGGCTCCTTATTAACCATAATTACTAATATGCCCTTTTTCACTTATTAGGCTATAAATTTCACTATTTATATTCAAATCAAACCTAACTTAGGTCTAACTTAATTCCTCAAGTCTAATAATCATTAAATAATTCATTTATTATTTTTGCTAATTTGAAAATGACCAAAATACCCTTTGCTTTAATTTGGTCATATTTAACCATTAACTTTCTTCCAAAATTTCCAGATTTAATATCCTCATTATTTTGGATCAATTATGCATCCTAGATTAATGCACACTTTCCCAATCATTATAATACATGTTCAATCTCCGATTGTTTCAAACAAAATTATTATCTTTCCAAATATTAATATTTAATTTCTTTTTTATTTATTTACTGAAAATTTGGGATCTCACGTATGTGATGGTATAGTTACTAGTGCCTCTCAAGTAACAAAGCACCCATTTATTGGCTTCCCAATATGTCCTACCCAGATTAGCCATAAACCAACTCAAGACTCCAACCGCATAAGAAACATCCGGCCTTGTACATACCATGACAAACATTAAGCTCCCCACAAGACTAGCATAAGGTACTTGGTTCATCTTCTTCTTTTCTTCTTCCGTCTTTGGACATTGTTCTAAAGATAATTTGAAATGAGATGCTAGTGATGTCTTCACGGGCTTAGACTTGTCCATGCTAAACCTTCCAAGAACCTTCTTAATGAAGGCTTTTGTGAGAGTGACAAAGTCTCATTCTTTCTATTCCTTGTAATTTCCATCCCAGTAGCCGGCCCGAGATTTTTTATCTCAAATGCTTCACTCAATTGGGCCTTTAGCTCTTGAATCTTGGACTTATCCTTACCCAAAAGCAACATGTCATCAACATACAAGACCAACATCAAGTAAGTGCCATATTCAAGTAACTTCATATAAACACGATGATCATATTGACTTCTTTGGTAACCAAGACCCAACATGAAGGAGTCAAACTTTTTGTACCATTGTCTTGATGCTTGCTTCAACCCATACAAAGACTTTTTAAGCTTACACACCAATTGTTCCTTGCTTTCTTCAATGAACCTTTGAGGTTGCTTAATGTAAACCTCTTCCCCAAGATCACCATGCAAAAATGCATGTAAGACCCTGAAAATTTTCAGAAAATTTAATTAAATAAAAATCAATATTTTATTATGGATTTTATTGACGGTTTGTAATGGAATATATAGGTGATCACATTGATGAAAGAGATCAGGAGTGTGATACAAATCCAACCGTTGGATTATGAAATAATGAGGTAAGTATTAAGTTAAGGGCTATTTTAAATTTGATTGTTTAGAATTATGGAAGTTGATGGAGGGGAGATACATGTGTAACACCCCGAACCCAGGTCTATGCAAAACAAGCACCAAACCCGAATCCGAAGTGCTAGTGGGCTCAAAGCTACTAATTACCAGACATTTAAATTCAAATAATTCCATTGAATATCAGAGTGCGGAAAGCTAAAACATCGAATTCACAATAAGCGTGGCTAAGTGTAATCATCAAACTATTTCATCAATATAAAATCATAAGTCTGGTAAATAACACACTTTTTCTCATATTCAATTAAATCATAAAATATCCATAAAAGTAACAACTATGACAACCCCTAAATAGTAATCTAATCAGGATAAGAATAATCCTCAGCACAGTAATCTGCAATTCCCCCTATTTGACAACCCCGAGATCGCTCTCAAGTGGATCAGCTGAAAACAAAACAAAACAAAATACGAATATCCTAGTAGGTAACACTATACATGAATAAACAGTTATATATATATATAAGGGAAATAATCATGCTTTCATGCTCGATAAGATAAACAAGTAATCACGGTACAAACCCAATAATAAATCAGTGCTTGAAATAAAGATAGTTCATTATATAAATACAATTAAACAAGATGACAATATGATATAAATCAAATCCCCAATCTCTCCAAATCAATACAATTAGTCTCCCTCTTTCTTTTCTTTTCTTTTTCCAAAACAATTCTACATGTTATTCATATCATTTTAATATTCCTTTTTAAAATTGTTCTAATCAAGACATGGCTAAACCGATCAATCCAACTCTTTCTGTTTTAAATGAAATCATGTCATACATAATTAATAAATCTCACCATCCAATGGTAGCATACATTGCTGCGATTCTTATATGTAGGAACTACATCTCCCCTGCAGGAGATAGCTCACCTCAACTTTAGGTGACAATTCACACACTCATCTCCCATGTAGGATGCAATCATGTAGTAATCACATCTTCCCCACATGAGGTAACACTTCTCTCCCGTAGGAGGTCACATCTCATCCGCAGGTGGTAATCACATATCTCTCTTGTGGGATGCAATCCAATCTGGATTACATCTCCCCCAACAGGAGGTCACATCTCACCCACAAGTGGTAATCACATATCTCCCCTGTGGGATGCAATCCAATCTGGATTAAATCTCCCCCAATAAGAGGTCACATCTCACCCGCAGGTGGTAATCACATATATCTCCTGTGGGATACAATTCAATCTGGATTACATCTCCCCCAACAGGAGGTCACATCTCATCTGCAGGTGGTAATTACATATCTCATCCGCAGATGGTAAACAATTCTCCTATTGCCATCATAACATTTAATCCACAATCCAAATTATATATATATAACAGTTTGTTCCTAATCAATTGATATTCCAAAACCTTGTTCCAAAATTAGTTCATCAGTTTAGTAATCACAATATTTTATTCTCAACAGAAAAGTATGTTCACATTTACCTGCTTGACCATATACAATCAGTAACTCATAAGTTCTCATGTGATAACCCAATCTAGTGCTAGACAGGTATTTAATCATACAGGAAATTGAACGCATAACACCCATGCTAAAGTCCGGGTCTAGTGATGTAATAATTAAGGTAATAGAAAATTTAATTGATTAATGGTAGTAGTGGGGTCGATTAAAGTAAGTAAAAAAAGTTATTTAAAGTTTAGTGGTATTCAATTAAAGTAAACAAAAGTATTTACTGTTTACTGGAGGTCAAATAAAGCAAACATAAATATTTACTGTTTAGTGGAGGTCAAATAAAGTAAATATAAATATTTACTATTTAGTGGTTAGGAATTAAAAGGTGGTCAGCCAATGCATGGCTTGGGCGACCTAAACAAAACTCTAATAACTTTGAAACATATATATCATACTTCCAGATCATGTAGAAACATATATACCATACTTCGAAATCATGTAGAAAGATCAAACCATAAGAAAACTAAGTATCGACTAAAAGGGTGTGCTACTTACCTCTGTTCGATCGAGAACACCTTCTTCTTCTGCTTTCTTCTTTGTGTAGGTTTTGATCTCTTCCTTTACAGCAACCCAACTCCTTCTGGGATGTAGATCTCATCAAGATCAGCAAGACTCCCTGGCTTCTCCTTCTCCTCTCTCGATTTCTCCTCTTTCCCTTCAGCCGCCAGAGACAAAAACAACCAATACAATTTGGGGTATACGAGTCTTTAAGAGAGAAAATCCTATTTTATTCCAAGCGATCCCATGTATCTCCTTTCTACCAACTTCCATACCGCTAACCAATTAAATTAAAGGTGACTCTTAACTTAGTACTTAACTCACTATTTCATGATCCAATGGTTGGATCTACTTCTTATTCTGAATCTCCTTCTCCCATGTGTTCATTTATATAACCAAATCATAGATTTAACAAAAATAAAATAAAATTACATCTTAGATATTTAGTTCATTAATAATTTTGGAAATTTCGAGGTCTTAAAACATGGGATAGTAAGATTACAATAGGGTTTTTTAAGAGAGTATATGACTAATTGTATACCTACGCTTTCATATGTGTTGTCTCTTGCGGCTGAGAAGAGAGAAGGAAGAATTGAGAGAGGAAAAGAAGAACTGAGGAGCTTTGCTGGTCTTGAAGAGTTCTGCATCCCTGGAAGAGTTTTGTGTTGTTAAAGAAGGAGAGATCAGATCCTAAACTAAGGAGAAAGAGGAGGAAGAAGGAGACTTTGAACGATCAAAGGTAGGCAGCACACCCATTTAGTCGATATTGTGTTTAACTGAGATTTGATCGTCTAGAATGTTTTGGAAGTATTGAATATATGTTTATGAATACTTTAGAGTTGATTTCTATGTACAAAATGTAGTATATTGCATAAAAACCTGTTTTGGAAGTTGGATTTAGCCGCTATTGTTTGAGCGCTTGACACGATCGCCTGAGCGATCTTGTCTAGTAACTCGCCTGTAAATTTTAGTAAATAGTTGCCCAACCGATCGCCTAAGCGATCAGAGTCGAGCGATAGTTCAAAACCTAGTATTTTACTTAGGTCGCTTATTGGATCGCCTAAGCGCCTAGGTTGAGTGCTCGTTATTCTTTTCTTATCAAATTAACCTGTGGACACCCAACCAGATTGCCTAAGTGACTGGGTTGAGCGACCAACACAGAATTCTGATTTTTCTGAATTTTGAATAGAAATTTCAATACAAAATGATTTTAAATGATATTAAATATCTGAACCAACAAATATTAAGTGTTTACAACTATTTCATTGATCATTTGTTTTAAAAACAAATTGATGAGTGATTTAGGTTTTTTTTGCAAAAAGGTTGTCTTATTTTGGATATATAATGATTTTTGGGTTATTTCATAATCTGATTTGAGTTGATTGAAAAATTCTTACCCCGTATAATATATTTTAAAGTATCTTGATTACTGAACTTTATTAGAAGAACTTCACACCAGAACTATTTTGTAGTGTTATATTTGGAAAGAGTATAAGCTTTGGAAAACCCTATATGCCACTAGGCACTATTACTAAACTACATTGGTTTGAGTGAGTTGCTATTGTTGGTGTCTAGTGGGCATAGCTGCATATGGATCCATAGGGTTAAACTAGAGAGTGAAAGGTTTTTCTTTGGTCAGATACTCCTAGTTTGCGTTTCCTTTGCAAGTTAGTTTGCATTGGGGGGTATTCATGTCATTAGGGTCTCATTTCAGATTTGAGTTGCTGGTGAGTAACCTGTATGTGTGGATTAGCGGCTATCCCCATGTTCAGATTCGGGGCTGCATGCTTGGGTGGTACATGTCAAATTCCGTATTTTAGATATCACTGCTAGTATGTGAGTTTTGTGCACAATAAGTCGATGTCTAGGCTTCATATCGTAATATTCAGATTCGGGTGTGAGGATTGTATTACTAGCTTCGCTCATAAGTCACATGGTGGCGTAGTGAATGGAGAGTTTCTTGTCAAAGGCTTGCTTGTCTTCATGAGTCCTTCAAAGACATATGATGGTTTGGTTTTGGTTTTGCCTATTACACTTTTATGTTGAAAATCATGATGATGGGAAAGATTATATCTGCTGAAATGTTTTATTGATTGCTGTTTTATTTATTGAGATTGTATCTTGCTTTTTCGTTTACTTTATTGATAGAATTGATTGGTTATCGTAGGTGATATCATTGATAGCGGAGATCATGAGTTTAGTGCAAATCAGACCATTGGATCGTGAGATATCGAGGTAAGAATGAAATTAATATTGCCGATGTGTTCTGATTGGTTGGGCGTATGATGCATGATAGGGCTGTGTTGTGTAGGATCATACGTGAGGGTAGTAGGGTTTTATACCCTTGTAGAATACAGTATGTATTCTACTTTGTCTTCGTCTGTTGGTATTCGGCTAGAGAGAAAAAAACGAGTGACCAGAACGACTGAAGGAGAAAAACCGAGGAAGAAGAAGAGAAGAAGAAGAAGGAGAGAGAGAGAGAGGACGTTGGTCTTGGATTTCTCATCATCTTGAGAGTGCCTTGCATCTGTGATCATTGCTGGTTAGAGGAGGAAGTAGAAGAACGAACGAAACAGGTAGGTAGCACACTCGTTTTGTCTTTCGATCGCTGTTTTTCTTGTTATTCAATCGCAATGCATGATTAGTCGATGAATATGTGTATATGTAGTTTGAATTTAGTAGAATATATATGTTAGATTTGATCAGAACGATGCAAAAATATAGTTTTGGAACACGCTTTGCCGCAGTTGATAGGGAGCCTACTACGACTGCCTAGGCGATTGTAGGCGCCTGTGTATTGGTTATAGGCCGCTCACCCATCGCCTAGGCAATGGGGGTAGGTGTTCAGAAATTGAATGGGTGCCTAGTGGGACCACCTAGGCGATCCCTGAGCGCCCTTTGAAAGTAAAAATTCTAGAAAAATTTAACTAGCTCTTAGACAGGCCGCCTAGGCAACCTGTGCTGGGCGATCTTAACAGAAAAATGCAAATTCTAATAATTTGATTTCTAATTCAAAATAAAATGATTTTAAATGGATTTTATCAATTAAATTAGATGATTTGAGACATAATTAATTACCAAATTACCCTGTTTTCCACAAAAAATATTTAGGGATTTATTTTAGGTTTATAGTTGCCTAAATTTGAAAATAATAAGGGATTTGAGATTTTATACTTTAAAAACTTATTGAACTGAGATATTTAATTTAAGAAATAATTATTTTATACATCATAAACCAAAGTTCTATAGATAGAAACTTCAAATCAAAGAGTCAATCCAGATAACCCAATTTTGATAAAGTTTTACAAATCAGACTTTATATGCCACTAGGCACTTTTACTTATAAATATAGATGAGTCCTTAGAGATTTTGGTGTCTAGTGGGCATAGCTGAATATGGATCTATAGAATAAACTAGATAGCTAAGGGGTATTTCATTTGGGTTGATTTACTCCCATGTACGAGCGCGCTTCCTTTGCAAGTGAGTTTGCATTGGAGGGTCCCGTGTCTGTAAGGTCATTTCGAGCCTCGCTGGTGATTCCTGTACATGTGGATCAGCGGCCATCTCCATGTATTGATTCAGGTACTACATGTTGGTGGTTCATGCCAACTCTATGAGTATGTGAGCAATAAGTTGATGACTACGGCTCTTATCTTATGAGATGATTCAGGTTTGAGTGTCACAGTAGCTTCGCCAATAAGATGCATGGTGGCATAGCATTTGATGAGTGTCTTCTCATAGTCTTATCTTTCTTTGTGAGTCCTACAATGACATTAATATCATGACACACTTGTTACTATTACATTGTCACATGTGAGATGCATGCATGTGTTATTTTATGGTTGGATGTGATTACGCCTCGATTCCGGGTCCATTCCCAAACCCGAGGTGTTATGGTAAATAAACAAAGCAACTAAAGAAACTGGATAATTTAAAACTTTTTCTAAATTTATAATTAGAGTAAATGTGGAAACTTGAATTCAAATTCTTTCTATTAATCAACGAATATGATATACAAGGATTTCAGCTTCTATGAGCATTCTACATCTACATAGACTACCTAGCTACAACTAGCCCAAAATTTGACGTCTTCGCCAAGAGTACCTGAAAAATGGGGAGAAACCGGAGTGAGAATAAATCTCAACAAGTAGCAATGTGCATGATGTAAAACAGTCCATAATTTTACAGTACTAGTCATGAGGTGAATGATAAAACCAAAACTACAATAATACGATGATACAACAATAACAATTACCAATCCACAACAAACATGTGTGACATAATAGGACTCATGAACTGAAACCACTTAATAAGATTCTTGCCCCCATAGTTTGCCACATCACGACTTACATGATAGATGGAGCCTGCACCTGCAGTCACTACCATCTCCTCCGTCAACCATCAACGCGGACCACCCATGAATGGGTTGGTGAGTACAATCCTCAGTCCAAATAAAATCCCATAAAGGGTACCGCTTCCGCGGAGGCCATACCAATCCGATCAAAGATTAATGGACCCACAACAACATGTCTAATACCAATGCAAGTGCAAGTCACAAGTGATCCTCAAGCACGGCCAAATCATAGCTCCAACGTGCGAGTCAAAAGTAACCTACCAACATGACCAATATAAAGCTCGTGAAAGTCGATGTCTCATTGAAGCATGTGGATGGTAACCTGAATAACAAAATAAAAACCGTTTACCGAAAGCAACCTCGGTTAAGACCAGACCGCACCTGCAGCAGTCGAGGATTGCTGCCTACGTTGCCTGCACCTGCTAGTACGACGGACCGCATACTGGGGAGTTCTGAACAAGAATAACTTACTAGCCAATTCCCTTTCATTTCCTAGCTAAGCTATGGATCCATACTAAGCATTGCCCACTAGACACAACTCACAATAAAAACCTTGAATAACCCAATAATCACAACCATGTCCCAAGTGCTGTGTCCAGCAATAATTTCCAAAACTATGGTTGTGCGCGTGTCGGAAACGTCTCACGGGAAAATTCGGAGTCACCACCGCTTGATAGGGTGCAGGCGGACACCTGGGTGCCTAATCTTGTCTGCGGCTTGAGATTCTAAGAAAGGTCTTGGTTGCGGTCTGGGGAAGTCCGTAGACACCCCAGATCACCCCGTCAGCTGACGGGTCCCTGGTTTGAGTCAACTTACTTTGGTCTCACCCGATTCCTAATTCGGCATGCCATTTGGTTAAGTCTGGCGGGACCACCTGAGTGGTGTGGGTCACTTTAATTGATTTTATCTTGCTTAATTTAGGCGATCTGAGTCTGACTGGATGGGCCTCGTTGGAAGGCCCACGGTGTCCCTGGCGGGCTTGGTTAAGCCCAAATATCCCATGTGGGCCTCTGTCTAAGCCTAAGAGGCCCTTTGGACTTAGGTGAAATGAATTGATTTTACTTAGTTTATTTAAGTTGGAGACTTATGTGATTTTCATGCAACAAGTGGGTCTGCATTGGTTTGCGGGCCCCTGGGTGGGCCCCCATGGAGGTTGCCAAAATGTTTTTGAATTATCTTATTTAAATTTGCCAAGGTGAGTTGGACATTGGGCTTGGGGCCCGTAGTCCAAATTTAGGCTTGAAAGCCCATGTTCTTGAAGTTTAGGGTTTTGAACCCTCACTTGGTTGGTTGGTGGGCTTTGGTGGGCCCAATAGGCCCTTGCCCTTGGTCTAGGCCAAACCATAGAATTCAAACATCTTTCCACAAAACAAGGTTCGGGCGGGCCGCATTGGGTTTGGCCCGTCCGGTTCAATCAGTTCATTTTACTCAACTTGCTTAGTTGCATGCTTTTGGGTTTATCGGGCTTGGTGGGCCCCGTTGGAAGGCCCGCTGATGTACCGAGTTGGACCGGTGATCCAAGTCCCAAGTTGGGTTTCCGGGTGACCCGGAAACCCTATTGGTTCACTTGGTTTTATGGAAAATACCATTCAAACATGGCAAAGATCACAAAGTACAAAATTGGCATTTCTGCCATGTAGCCGACATTACTTGTCGGCTACACATAAGTCCTAGGTGATCCGACCTGAGTTGTTGGATCAACTCAAAATTGCCTTTTTCGGGCCTTTGCGATTGGGGTAGCTTCATGGGATTCCTAGGGGCTTTCTACAAGTCGTGTGGGCCCCTGGGCAGGCCCACATTGGTTCAGATATGGGAAGGCATCCACTTGAATCCCTATTGGGGTTTTCCAGCTAAGGCAAGGGGGAAAGAAGGAGGGCATGGGGTTGCTGCCCCTCCCTGCTCTTTCCAATAATTCCAGCAACATTGTAGGGGCCTTGGCGCCTCTACCTTGGGCATTCTGTTCCACAAACCAATGGACAATTCAAGGCCCACAGCTAGGCTATCATACTATGCCCACCAAACACAAAACAACATGCTACAAGGCATGGAACAGCAGTAGTAAAAAGGAATAGCTGCTGATATTCAGAGGCCGAAACCTTGCTAAATGAGTGAGGGAAGCATGGGGATGGTGGTGGGAAATGCCTTCATACATGGGCTTGAGGTGGGGTGGGGGGGAGGAGGAGGAGGGAGGGAGCATGCATGACAGTTATTATAATAGCAAAGAAGAAAAAAGATACCCAAATGGATGTTACATGCACAGCAACAAAAAGAATGAATCTGAACCCAAACATGCACTTAATCTAAACAAAGTGACACCTTCAAGCAATGGGTTGAGGGGGGTTGCCTTCATGGGTGAATGTAGTGGGCTAAGGGAAATGCCCATGGGCCTTGGAGGCCTGCAGGAGGATGTGGTACAGCAATGAATAACAGATGTTTGCTGCTGTCTCCAACAGCGAACTTGGGTCACCATGTACACGGGGATGAATGGGGGAGGGCTGCGTGCATGGTGGTGTTTAAGGGACTGGGTTAAGCATGCAAATAGGATGTCATTTCCACTGGGACAGCTGCTGTCCTGGGAGCTACAGGCGTGCTAAAAATCAGTGGATATAAAGGGGAACGGGGATCATGCTCTGGGATCAAAACAACAATACACCAACAAAAAGGGGGGTGGGGGAGCATGGCAGTGGCTAGGTAGGTAGCAGGTTGTCATATATATGTAAAAAAACAGCAAGCATTAATCACCCACAAACCATGCTTATATAACACCTAAACTAGGAAGCATGCTAAGGCACATGTAATCAGAAAATTGAATGGGCTAGGAGGGGGTAAGGAAGCATGCTCATGTGCATTCATAAAAAAGGATGAGCTGTAGAGGACAACAAGCATATACTCATGTGAGCACCGAGCAAAAAAAGAAAACCAACCACCAAGACTGCTGTATCCATGCAAATGGGGGGGGGGGGGGGGGGGGGGGGGGGGCGCGTCTAGTAGCAAGACAAACGGAAAAATTGATAAAACCCAAAATGAAGGAAGAACAAAACAAAAAAAAAATCAGCTTTAGGAGGGGAATTGGGGGGGGGGGGGGGGGGCATGTTTGGCACTTCTAATATCAGCAAAATGAGGGGGGAAAGACACCCACAATTCGAGATCGCATGCATGCTATAACTTCAACCAAAAGAATAAGAAAAAACATGCATGGAGAGGTACATCCAGCCTGGTAAAATAATCCGGAAAAAGTTATGAGAAAACAAAAGAAATGCTGAGAAGAAAACCACGTTTAGAAGGGAAATGGGGGGTTGTTTAGGGGTACATTGGATGGAGAAGGGAGGAACATGCTCCTCCTAAAACAAGGCTTAAGACGTACCCATGGACAGCAACTAAAAGATACTAAAAAGGGTGTAGAAATAGACTCACATGCTTCCCTAAGAAACCTACGTGGACTTCTTACTTGTGGTGGCATTCATGCCATGAAAAAGATGGTAAGTGCATGGTTGAACCACCATGGAAGCATGCCAGGCAAGAAGAAAATAGTGGGAAAGATAGTAAAAAAAAATCTACTTTAATATATGTTGAACCCAATGTTACCAGGAACCTCACCTGGTGGTCCTTGAGCTTTGGAGTAGGGTGGAGACACCTTCTTGAAGTGGGTCAGTAGCTGGAGCTTACTTCTTCTTGCACCAACAGCACTTGCTCCCCTTCTTGTTGGAGTGTGAGTGAAGTAGAAGAAGGAAGAAGAAGGGTGGAAGTGTAATGCCCCGGATCCGTGTTCTTCATTAAAGATATAACACGTCTCCTAGGGGTTAGTTAAGGATCTCAATAATGGTGATCGCTGGATAATCACCCACATTTTATATCACATCAGAGTGCACAATTCAGAAATTTCTATTCAGGCAAGTTATGAAATCATCACATACATCAGATGGGTCTAAGTTTACTATCTTATTACAATTCCTCAAATCCAACTTAACAAGTTTAAGACCAAACAACCTGCTGGACTAAGGTCGGTAGTAATAATCCTCCTCCCTATATGTATCAGCCGGATCTACCCCCGTAGGCACCTCACCACGAATATCTGAAAAACAAGGCAACAACGAGGGAATGAGATACGAATATCTCAGCGAGTGACACATGCATGCAGAAATAGTTAACACAGTTATAAGACATGCTTCGACAAATAACCAACGATAATAACAACATAATTCCGATAACAACTCAAACCAGGTCAATGTTATGCATATGGTTACATTGATTAATTTACATGCCAAGTAGACACTCCACACCTCCATGTACACAGTTCCGGCCTACTCAGGGTTTCGGAAACTCTGAAATGACGGCCTACTCAGGGTATCGTCATCCAATGCCGGCCTACTCCGGGTATCGGCACTGACGACCAGGCCTACTCAGGGTATCTGGCTGCTCTACACTGGTCGTGGCAACACACGTGGCCATGCAATTGCACCAACAAACACATACCATCACATTACTAAGCTTAACAAGGATCCATGGGAAGCTAAACCCAAACCGATAAATAACCGTTTAAACTCTGCATTAGTATGCATCACCCGTAGTTCCAACCAGAACATCAACTCACACAAGCGTTCCAACCAGAACATCAATTCACACAAGTGTTCCAACCAGAACATCAACTCACACAATTGTTCCAACCAGAACATCAACTCACACAAGTAATCAAGTAAATAATATTTACAACTTAATTCAAAACTTGCCATCAAAACGGGGTTTAATAAATCAAATCAAGTACCAAACAGTGCATGTTTCGTGAGGACTAAAATAAAGCCTTAGTATGTAGATATCCTGAACATCCTCGACTTATTTCCCAACATCTACTTCATAAGCCTTTACTAAACCTAGGATCTATCTTCAATGTTCTCACAAGCAAAATTTTTATATCTCTAATGTCGTAAACAATTATTTGGGTAAGTGGTCGAAGACCCTCTAGCATCCAAAACCCCTTGGTTTTACGAAATCATAGGATTCAGCATGAAAAACAACTGGGCGCTCACTTCCTAAAGTGGGCGCCAGGTAGGCGCCAAGTGGGCGGTGGCTCCATTAATTAAAATGAGGCTGGCGCTCACTCGTGGACGAGTGGGCGCGAGCCAGGCGCCAGACGGGCGTGAGAAGAGCGGGGAGAAGGGCACGGGAAATTGAGGTAGGCGCGAGCTGAGCGCAAAGTGGGCGCTAGCTCGGCGCCGGGGTAACATTTCTCGGCGCTTACTTCCTGAAGTGGGCGCCAAGTGGGCGGTGACCCACTGCGACTTTCACTTCTCTGTTAATCCCAGAACTCCAACTCTGACGAAATTTTTACTGTCTGTAACTACTTATCTAGCCTCCCAACACTCCCAGGACACATTCAAACCTATTTTGGATTTAATCTAATATGATTTCCAATTATCCCCAATTCCACTGTACAAAACCCTCCGTAACCCTCTGTAACTGTTATTGTCCAGAACACCGAGAAAATTTCAATCAATAAAATCAACACAATGCATTCATTCAACCAATACACGAATAAACCCGAAAACTCGGTTGTAAAAGAGTGCCACTCACATGTATGCGCTAAATCCCAGAACAACAGGTTCTTCCAAAATCGGCTGAGCACGACTCCGGCTGCGCGTGAAGATGAAATGGTAGCCGAATAATTCCTCTGCTCGCGAGAGAGATAACCCGCAAAATCCGACTCCAATGAACTCCTAGCAGTCCTTCCGAGTCTTGCTCTTCATGGAATAACCCCAATCGCCATTACAACCGCAATCGCCAAATCGCCCACAGCACTCTCCAGCTAAACGAGACTAACGAAAATTATTTCCTACTTACGCGTATTCTTACAACCCAAACCCTACTTTCCTTTTTTTGGTATCATTACCTCGCGAGACATACGCCGCTTGATAACTTTCCTCTTTTTCCTTGATCCTATGCGCGCTCGCCCACTGAAACCCTACATGTTCCGCATCCACTTACGTTAATAAGCAGACACTATACTTTAATAATAATAATATAAAATTTTCCAGAAAAATGGCTATATAACGCCTGTACATACGAGTATGGGCTAAGCCCTCAAACCACAAAAATCACCTGATAAACACAGTATATATATATATATATATCAAACTGAATAACTAAATAAATAAATAAACTCACCAAAAATCAGGGTCTTACAGGAAGTGCTTGAGGTGGTGTGGGGAGGTGGTGGAGGGCAAAGGGATCTCTGGAAGACAGGATTCGGGTGGGAAAAAGTGGGGGAAGAAAGCTGAAAACCAGCAAAAGAAGCCAACCCTCGGCAAGGGGTGGCTGCTGGGCTTTTATAGCCCAGCTTAATGAATCTGGCCTTGGAGGCCGGATACATTAGAGGCCATGTGTATCCGACCTCCAAGGTCGGCTACACTAAGCTCACAGTGTATCCGATATAAAATATCGGATACAAAATACCATGATTTGCAAAATTTAATGCTGCCGCAAAATTGTCGGTGAATCAGCGTGAATCTTGCTGGCTGATCTCCTTGTATCCGATGAATAGTGTCGGATATACACAAAGGTATGTGTATCCGACATATTTGGTCAGATACAAATCGAAAAAATTACAGATTTGCCCCTCGACTTGACCGATTTGACACTTTTGGATATCTGCGGATTGCCCCTGTGAATTTTGGTTTAGTCCCTGAGATATTTGACAAGTTTTGGATATTTAAAGATTGCCCCCTTAGATATTTTGCTACGTTTGCTGCCACGTGAGCAGTTTCTTTGCCACGTGTGCAGCTTCCGGTTTTGTTGCTCGGAAACTTGGCTAATTTTCACTTGATCAAAAAGTCAATTTTTGACCCCTCAGGGTTTGAATTTTTAGACGGGTTTTGCATTTCCGGCTCTTCCGAAAGCACAAAAATGAGGTGCTTACAGCTGCCCCTCTTTGCCGGAGTCACCATGTGGATGAACGGCAAAGAGAAAAAGAATCTCATTTTTGCGCCTAGCATTTCTATCGACATGGTTGACGAGCTTAGTCCTTTGAAGTTTTCATTTAAAAGGGAAGCGTCCAAATGATGTGGAGTCACTTTATGGCTTCGGAGTTTCCTTACCCTCTGCTTTTCAGGTTTTTTTGGGGCAACTCTTCAGTGTTTAAGTTAAGTTTGAAAGAGATTAGATTGGACTTGAGCTCACCAACCTGTTTCGGTGTTGATGCCAGACACTTGACAATATTCTTTTCTTCTTGTTCGTTCCATTAAAGCTTTTAGGTGACTTCAGACTTCTGATCCATTTTGTGTTTTTTACTTGAGGCTTGCTTGCACTCTTCTTTTATTTATTTATTTATAGGATTTGATGGCCAAGGGTTGGTTTGGGATGCGGGATGGTTGGAGAAAGGAAGGAAGAGCGGAGGAGGAGTTGCTATTGGTGAGGAGGTGCTTCCAGCACTGTCCAGTGCCTCAAGGGAGCTCACACACTTGCTCTATTCTATTTACAAAAGTGTGAAATCAAAAATTACAAAAGGGCCTTCTTGCCCGATGAGATCTTCATCTTTGCTTGTTCTCCTTCATGTCTCGCTGCTTCCTTCTTCTGCAGCGTGCCTTCTAGTTAGCCTTATGAGGTAGAGGCTTCCTAGCTTGGAGTGACTATTGCTGGGGATTAGGCGGGAATCTCTTCCTTATTGCCTCTTCTTTCGAGTCGAGCCTTGCTTCTGACAAGCGTGGGAGTTCCCTTGGGAAGGGTGCTCCGCTGGGGATAAATGGGGATTCCTCATGCTGTCATTCTTTCTTTGTAAGGCCTTTTCCTTTCGCTTGGGTGAGAATCGTTCATGTTTGTCCGGGCTCTTGTTAGGTGCGAGAAACTTCACCAGGGGTTTGTGCGCGCGTCGGAAACGCGGCACGGTAAAGTTCGGAGTCGCCACCGCCTGATGGGGTGCAGGCGGACACCTGGGTGCCTAACCTTGTCTATTAGGGCTTTTTGGTCTGCGGCTTTGAGATTCTAAGTAGGGTCTCGGTTGTGGTCCGGGGAAGTCCATAGACACCCCGGTCCACCCCGTCGGGTGATGGGTCCCTTAGGTTTATCCTGATTTGAGTCAGCTTATTTTGGTCTCACCCGATTCCTAATTCGATATGCAGTTTGATTAAGTCTGGCGGGACCATCTGAGTGGTGTGGGTCCCTTTAATTGCTTTTATCTTGATTAATTAGGTGATCTGGGTCTGGTTGGGTGGGCCCCGTTGGAAGGCCCACGATGTCCTTGGTGGGCTTAGTCAAGCCCGTGTGCCCTTGTGGGCCTCGACCTATCCTAGGAGGCCCTTTGGGCATTGGTTAAGTGTATTGGTTTTACTTTAGGTTTAGATTTGAGGGTTAAGTGTTTTCCATGCAAAGGTGGGCCGGATTGGTTTGTGGGCCCCTTAGGTGGGCCCACCTGGTGGCCGAGTAGTTTTATTGGATTTATCTTTTTAATCTGCCAAAGTGAGTTGGACACTGGGCTTGGGGCCCGCAGTCCAAATCTGGGCTTGTAAGCCCAAGTTACTAGAAGTTAGGGTTTGCACCCTTCCTTGGTTCGGTTGGTGGGCTTTGGCGGGCCCGGTAGGCCCTTGCCCTTGGTCTCGGCCAAACCACGCATTTCACGCATCAATTCACTAATCTGGTTCGGGTGGACCGCCTTAGGTTTGGCCTGCCCGGTTTGATCAGTTAATTTTACTTATCTTGATTAAGTTGCATGCATACCTTTCATTGTGTTTATTGGGCCGGGTGGGCCCCGTTGGAAGGCCCACTGGAAATCAAGTTGGACCGGGGGTCCAAGTCCCATATTGGGTTTCCGGGTGACCCGAAAACCCTTTTGGCTCATTTGGCTTGATTTAGGAATGCCATCCATGTCTAGCAAAAGTTACATAATATACATCACAGAAATAGATCAAAATTGATATTTATCAAGGAGAGACTGGCTCATTATACTGGGTCCAAGGGGAGGGAGTTTTCGGGATTTTTTAAGGTAAAGGGCATTTTCGGGATTTTTTTAAGGTCAAGGGCATTCTCGGGATTTTTTAAGGTAAAGGGTATTTTCGGGATTTTTTAAGGTAAAGGGCATTTTCAGGATTTTTTCAAGGTAAAGGGCATTTTCGGGATTTTTTAAGGTAAAGGGCATTTTCGGGATTTTATAAGGTAAAGGGCATTTTCGGGATTTTTTTTAAGGTAAAGGGCATTTTCGTGATTTTTCAAGGTAAAGGGCATTTTTGGGATTTTTTTAGGGTAAAGGGCATTTTCGGGATTTTTCAAGGTAAAGGGCATTTTCGGGATTTTTTTAAGGTAAAGGGCATTTTTGGGATTTTTTAAGGTAAAGGGCATTTTCGGGATTTTTTTAAGGTAAAGGGCATTTTCGGGATTTTTCAAGGTAAATGGCATTTTCGGGATTTTTTTTAAGGTAAAGGGCATTCTCGGGATTTTTCAAGGTAAAAAGCATTTTCAGGATTTTTTAAGGTAAAGGGCATTTTCGGGATTTTTTTTAGGTAAAGGGAAGTGGGCGCACCCAAAAAAAATGAAGTGGGCGCGAGCTGAGCGCATCCAAATTTAAGTGAGCGCGAGCTGAGCGCATCCAAAAATTAAGTGAGCGTGAGCTGAGCGCATCCAAAAAGGGAAGGGGCGCGAGTTCGGCGGATGCCCAGAAAAAACGATCAGCCCACTTAATTTTGGGTGCGCGGAGCTCGCAGAGCTCGGCGCATACCCCTTCGAAACCCGATATTCTAGGTTTTTTGCCCGAACTCCATTTTTAATGGGTTTTAAGCCCTGTAAGCCCTCCCAAGTGTTCCCCAGACTCCTGAGAGACCCTCGAACATAGCTCAAAATTAATCTAACTAACATATCCTCACCACTCATCACTCAAATCTCTCTGCAAACCTACAAAACCGAAAGCAAAACCCTAACAGAACATGGATAAATGAAGAAAGGGGGGGGGGGGGCTGTATCAGGATACAAGGGATGGAGAAATCATGGGGAACATGCTCCCCTTTTGAATCAAACAAGCAATGAAGTGAAGAACAAAATGCTAGAAACAAAATATCGCAGACTTATTAATTATGGACAAGAGGTCGCTGGGAACATTACCTGGGTTTCAATCTTTGGCAGGGTGTGCTGGACCTTGGAGCTCGAGCAACTGTCGGAGTAGCACCTCTCCACGCCCGCAGCAAGCTCTTCTTCGGGTTTGATGAGGAAGAAGAGGAAGAGAAGGGGCGGGGTCTCGAACCAGGTAGAGTGGGGAAGAGGGAAATGAAATCCGGCAGAGTCGTGCCAACCTAGAAAGAACCAAGCTCGAAAAACCTCCAACCAAAATTTTCACCAACCCCCGGTAATGAAGCCTCGCACGGTTTTAATAGGCGAGGAAAAAGGGGATCCGCTGACCTAAAAAATGGGATCCGCTCAGCTTGAGCTGAGCGCATACCCGTTTGCCACGTTTGCGCGAGCGACCAAATGATGAAAAAACATTTAATGCGGCCACTCGTTTGTCTAAAAAATCTGGAAATTAAGATATAGTCCCTGGGATATTTGGATTTAATATTATTTTATTCAGATATTTTCAAATATTTTCAGATTGGTCCCTGGGATCTTTTGAATGTTTGGATATTTACGGATTTGATCCCCGAGATATTTTCTTACGCAACTTGCCACGTGTGCAGCTTTTTGCCACGTGCGCAGTTTGTCGGTTTTGCTGCTTGGGAATTTTGTCAGCTCATATTTTCTTCATCCAGGCTCCGATCTGGGCAAACTCAGTTGCGTTAGAATCGTATCGGAGTCCTCTATCCCATGACCTAGGGGTAGGCCTCTGGATCGAATTTTAGCAGAAAGTCAACTTTTGGCTCCGCTCAAGTTTGACCGCCCGCAGAACCCTCATCTGGACTCTGATTCCTGCAAACTCAGTTGCGTTGGAACCGTGTCGGGATTCTCTATCCAATGATATAGAGGTAAGCACCTGGATCGGATTTTAGCAGAAAGTCAACTTTTGGCTCTGCTCAAGTTTGACCCCCCGTAGAACCCTCATCCGGACTCTGATTCCTACAAACTCAGTTGCATTGGAACCATGTCGGGATTCTCTATCCAATGATATAAAGCAAGGTGGCCAAATTTCTCTTGATCAAAAAGTCAACTTTTTCTCCCCTCGGTGTTTGACTTTCTGCCAGGGTTTTCATTTTCAGCAATTCCAGGGGTGCAAAAATAAGGTGCTTACAGCAGTCCCTCTTTGCCGGAGTCACCTTGGGGATGAACGGCAAAGAAAAAGAAGAACCTTGTTTTTGCGCCTTGCATTTCTGTCGTCATGATTGACGAGCTTAGTCCTTTTGATTTTCAAAGCAATGGAAACACGAAATGGTTTCCACTAAGATTTCGAAGTTTGCTGACCCACTTCGGGCTTCTCGGAGCAACTTCTAATTTTGATTTAGATTAAAAAGAATGGGGTTGGACTTAAGCTCATCAACCCGTTTTGACGTTGATGCAAGGCACTCAACAGTTTTCTTTCCCTTGTTTGTTCCATTAAAGCTTGTAGGTGTTTTCTGATTTCAGATTTGGGATTTGATTTCAGATTTTAGATTTTTAGACTTGGGACTTTTGAGGACAGTTTTTTTTAAGGGTTTGGATTAGGGATTGGAAGGAACGAAGAAGGAGGAGATGCTCTTGGCGAGGAGGTGCTCTCAGCGCTGCTCGGTGCCTCAAGGGAGCTCACACACCTGTCCTACTCTATTTACAAAAGTGGGAAATGAAAAATTTACAAATGGGGCCATCCTGCCCGAAGATTTCTTCTTTTTGTCTTCTTTTTCTTGAGAGGTTCTTTGTCTCTTTTTGCTTTTCCAGAGGGGAGGGCGCTTCTGCTAGTCCCCGTTTTAATAAGGTAGGGGCTTCCCAGTTCGAAGTAACTCCATTGGGGATTGGTGGGAGTCCCTGCCATCTCACTTTTTTGCATGACTCAGCTCCTTCCCGTCGGGTGTGAGTTGATCGGCCTTCCGGCTCTTGTCTTTATGAGTGGAGGCCCTCCTTGTTCTGAGGAGGAGATCATCATTTAGGCAAACATTGGGGCTTCTTTTGAAAGGACCGTTCCACTGAGGATTTGCGGAAGCCTTCTTGCATTTGTCTTTCTTTTGCAAAACCAGCCTCTTCAGACTGGGCATGGTCTTGACATACAGCTTCAGGTTTCTTGCACATTCTGCTGGGGAAAAGAATCAGTTTTAGGGACAGAGGAAGTCTTTGCCATTCCCCTTGCCGGTTTATTACTGCATTGGCTTTCTGCCGTTCTGCCTTTCTTCTGCTCTTGATTTCAAGGTGCTTCCGGACCTCTTTCTGATTCTTTTGCCTCTCCTGGTGTGCGCGCCTGAATTTTGGTCGCACGGGTAGAAACGGGAATTTGGAGTCGCCACCGCCTGATGGGGTGCAAGCGGACACCTGGGTGCCTAGATTAGTCTATTTTGGGCTTTGGTCTGCGGCTTGGGATTCTAAGTCGGGGTCTCGGTTGTGGTTTGGGGAAGTCCGTAGACACCCCAGTTCACCCCGTCGGATGACGGGTCCCGTGGGTTCCCTGGTTTGAGTCTGCTTGCTTTGGTCTCTCACCCGATCCCTAATCCGATATGCAAATTGGTTAAGTCTGTCGGGACCACTTGAGTGGTGTGGGTCCCTTTAAATTGATTTTATCTTGTTTTACTTAAGTTGTCTGAGTTTGATTGGGTGGGCCCCGTTGGAAGGCCCACGGTGTCCTTGGTGGGCTTGACTAAGCCCATGTACCCTTGGTGGGCCTCTGTCTAGTCCTAGGAGGCCCTTTGGGCTTTGGTTAAGTGTGTTGGTTTTATTTTAATTGTTCAAATTTGACACTTAAGTGATTTCCATGCAAGAAGCGGGTCGGCATTGATTTGCGGGCCCCTAGGTGGGCCCCCATGGTGGTTGCCAATAGGATTTTATCTTTACTTAAAGTTTCCAAGGTGGGTCGGATATTGGGCTTGGGGCCCATAGTCCAAAGGCAGGGTTGAAAGCCCAAGTTCTAGAAGTATAGGGTTTGCACCCTAACTTGGTTAATTAGTGGGCTTTGGTGGGCCCGATAGGCCCTAACCCTTGGTCTCGGCCAAACCACACAATTCAAACATGACATTCCACAAGACAAAATCCGGGTGGGCCGCCTTGGGTTTGGCCCGCCCGATTCAATTAGTTCATTTTACTTAACTTGCTTATTTGCATGCTTTTGGATTTATCGGGCTTAGTGGGCCCCGTTGGAAGGCCCACGGGTATTCCGAGTTGGACCGGTGGTCCATGTCCCAAGTTGGGTTCCCGGGTGGCTCGGAAACCTTGTTGGTTCATTCGGTTTTGTTGAAAATGGCATGGAAATTCGACAAGGACCAAAAAGACACAAAAATTGCATTTCCGTCGTGTATCCGGCCTTAGTTGCCGGATACACATGGGCCACAGGTGATCCGGCCTGAGTTGCCGGATCACCCTGCGATGGGCTTTTTTGGAGTTTGGCCATTTGGGGTTGCTTCCAAGGGTTCCTGGGGGCTTTCTATAAGTCATGTGAGCCCCTAAGTGGGCCCACACAGGTTCAGGTTTGGGGGGAAGCCTCCTTTGACTTCTTTTTGGGTCTCCTAGCTAGGCAAGGGAGCTAGCCAGGGTGCATGGGCCTGCTGCTCCACTTCTTTCCAGCAACCAGCAACATGGACTTGTTGTTGTCCAAGGGATCTCACGTATGCTAAAACCAGAAAACTTTAAAGGGAAGAATGACATGCTTTGACACATCAGAATAGCAAACTCAAAAGGAAGGAAGAACATGCACTCATGCCCAAAAGGTAAGATAAAGAAGTTAGCATGATACAAGAACATGGCTGTAGGTTAAGGTGTTATGTTTGGAAATCAAGGTAAAGAAATATAAAGGAAAGGGAAATGGGGTTCCTTCTCATGGGGTGTTGCTTGGTGCTGGAAAACCTGCTAAGGACAGCAGTAGCACCAAGGCCCCCTGCTATCCTCGGTGGTAACCTACATAGGTCACTACAAAGGGGGTGGGGGTGAGGGAAACATGCCTATTGCATCATCAAATCAACAAGTAAAAAAAAAAGCAACAAGGGCATATCAGGACAGTAGACAGTAAAGGGCTGGGGGAGCATACATATTAGCACAAAAACAGTAGGCAAAGCGGGGAAAAAAAAACACACACTCATGAAGGTGATGGCCTGCTGGAGGTTCAGGGACAGCAACAAACAACAAGGATTTGTTGCTGTCCTTGGCAGCAATTGGCAAGGATCTTGGGAAGACTTGCAAAGCAAACTTAAAGGGAGGTGAAGGGGATCATGCTCATAAGATCTTTCTCCCCTGGTTCGGACACCACAAGCCTGGTGTGCAAATCAACTTTACTAAAAAGGAAATGGGGTGTTGCTGCTGCTGCCAACAGCAGCCCCAAAAAGTGCCTCACATACCTACTAGTTTAACATAAAAAGAGGGAGATCATGCTCATATTCAAAGGAGCATGCTCCATGCTCAATAAACATACCATCACATGCAAACATATACATTTCACCATCATTAATCATGCTCAAAACAGCAACTTATTAGACGGAAAAGCAAACCAACAATAAGGGTGAAGAGGGGGGATTACGTTGGGGTACATTAGATGAGATGAAAGAGGAACATGCTCCTCTAAAAATGGCACAACCTACTGCTGGAAACCCAAACCAAGCCAGCACCATACCTTGGACTCTTGACCCACTTTTAACAACTAAAAACTTCCTCTCCCTCACCCCAAAACCGAACGTGAGGTCCCCTTCACCATTAGAGACCTCCACGTGATGGAATGGAGAAATAACACATGTTAGGACTTCATGGGAGAAGGTCCAGACCAAGAGAGAGAAAAAAAACCAGCTGGGTGAATCTTTAACAAAAAAAAACCTCATTTCAATATATGTTAAAGCAAATGTATCCAGGAACCTCACCTGGGATTGCTTGAGCCTTGGAGTAGGGGGGAGTCACCTCTTTGAAGTTGGACAGCAACTGGGGCTTGCTTCTCCTTGCATCAACAGCACTTGCTCCTCTTCTTCTTGGAGTGTAAGTGAAGGAGAGAAGGAAAAGAAGGGTGGGAGCTCTTTTGATGATCTAGGGGAGTGGTGGAGGCAAATAGGGTTGAAAAGGGAAGGATTCAGACCAACACAGGTGGGGGAAGAAGGCTGGAAAACAACCAAGGGAGCCAACCATCGGAAAGGGGGCTGCTGCCCCCTTTTATAAAAAACTTAATGTATCCAGCCTTGAAGGCCGGATACACTATGTCCCATGTGTATCTGGTCTCCAAGGCCGGATACACTAAGGTTTATTTGTATCCGGCATTAAATGCCAGATACAAAACATAATTATTCACAAAATTAATGCCGCCGCGAATTTGTCGGAGAATCGACGCGAATCTCACCGAGCAAATCTTTGTATTCGGTATTTGAGTCCAGATATACACAAGGGTATGTGTATCCGGTATATTTGACCGGATACAAATCAAAAAATTACGGATTTGCCCTTCGACTTGACCGATTCGACCGATTTGACACTTTTGGATATCTACGGATTGCCCCGTACGAATTTTTGCTTAGTCCCTGGGATATTTATCAAGTTTTGATATTTAGAGATTGACCCTCGAGATATTTTGCTGCCACGTGGGCAGTTTCTTGCCACGTGTGCAGTTTCCGGCTCTGTAGCTCGGAAACTTCAACAGCTCATATCTTCTTCATCCGGACTCCGATTTGAGCAAACTCAATTGCGTTAGACTCGTATCGGATCTCTCTATCCAATGACATAGGGCTAAGCACTTGGCACGGGGTTCGAGGAAAAGTCAACTTTCGGCTCATCCTCAAGTTTGACCGGCCCACAGAACCTTTATCCGAACTCCGATTCCAGCAAACTTAGTTGCGTTGGACTTGTGTCGGAATTCTCTATCCATTGAGATAAAGCAAGGTGGCCAATCATCACTTGATCAAAAGGTCAAATTTCCACCTCTTAGGGTTTGACTTTTTAGCCGGGTTCTGCATTTCCGGTTCTTCTGGGAGCGCAAAAATGAGGTGCATACACCTGGGTCTGCAAAATTCTCACAGAGCAGTGAGGTATCTAAAGTTCAAAGTGCAAACACTCATGACTTATTGCGTGCAAGTGCCCATGACTGAAATGAAGTATTTTTCAAAAGTTTTTTTTTGTACAAGTGATTTTAAAAGAGAGGCGGGACCAGTGATCATGGTGAACTGCCTTGTCAGCTTGAGGTGTTTCGGGACGGTGTGCGCGACACCCAATCCCACGAGACTCTTGACTCATGCCAACAAAGGCTAAAAAGATGAAGGGTGCTTCAAAGGGTGTTCCCCCTTTCCCAATTTTTGTTTTTCTCTCATCTTGACTCAATTCTTCAGGGTGATTTCAGGATCTCGCAATTGAGGGTTTTTCTCTTTTCCTTTTCCCTTGGGTTAGTGCCAGTCCCAGTTTACGGATTTTTGCCGACTCGTACATCTTGTCTCATAGATCAAAGAGGTCTTTACATTAGGACGAAACATTGGCTTGGTTTTAAATCTGAGAAATGAAGGGATATAAGGCCCAAATTCTTATCTTTTCATTTCCAGGTTTTGCTCTATGTCTTGCCAAAGCTCGTTATCCTTTTTAGATTCCTTCATCATTAATCTGTAGGAATTCTATTTGTCACATTTTCTGCAATCAGAAAGGACTTTTTGATGGGACGAAGCGAAGGCTGAGGCTTTTGGTCATGAAAAAAGGGGAATATGGCTCAAAGTTTCTTTGTAAATGGGTCGAGTCATGTTCCACCTTTTTCTTGATGGCTGGGGCTTTGCCAATACCTCTTTGCTTTCCTTTACTTTCCCTTTTGAGGTCTTTTGTGAACTTCGCCTTTTCCTTTTGCTTTTGCTCTATCATTCATTTTTTTTCTGTCCTTTGCTTTGGGGTCATCTTGACTTTTTGCCTTGATTAGCAAGTCCCAGTGTATTTCCTGCTATCTTTTTCTCTTCTTTTTTTCTGCTCATTCAGGTCTTCTCTTCTTTACCCAGCGCCAGATTTAGGGCTCATGACTCAGTGGGTCGGAAGAAAGAAAATTAGGCTCAAGTGGTTTGACTAGAGATATGACTTTGAAAACTGGGGAAATAAAGCAAGGATGGCCTTTCATCCTTTTGCAGGAGTTGTGACAACTTGGAATGCTCATGCAAATTTACTCGGGAATCTATTCATTCTTTTTTTTTTTCTTTTGTAGCTTTGCCCCAGTGTGGGGTGGCTGGACACAACACGGGTATTTGAATGATACGATCAAGCTCAACGTGTTTTGACTAGCGATTCTCGCAATTCGGGATGTATGGAGGATGGCCTCTCATCCTTTCTTAGAGACATGATGCTAAAGCTGGCTTCAACCCTTAACCGGTTCTTGCGCTCTCTTTCCTTTTTTCTCTCAAGGGTCGCTCCACCCTATTGCAAAGATAGGTTGTTAGGAAGGAAATTATGATCTGGATTAGGAAACGATTGCCTTTGGCTTAGTCAAGGTTCTCATGGTACAGTGTACTGCACCCAGCTGAAGACCCCTTTGAACAACTCAGCAATTTTTCCATGATCGTGGTCATTGCCAAAAAAGGGTGTGGTCTCAGAGCAATATCATCACCGACCACTCACTTGTATTTTTTTTTCCAAAAGGTATTTTTCCTTTCTTTTTGTGTTTTTCAAAAGGTTTTTTACAAAGCTTGCATGAAAGTAAAAAGCATTTAAAATATTTACAAAACAGACACTCCTACCAGGGATACTTGTGCAAAAAGCAAAGTTCAACTTATCCTGGTCATGGTAGACTTGAAGATTTTGGATTTTGGGATTGCTCTTTGCCTTGCAGTTTTACCAACTTGTTCAGCTGGTGCCACTTGAAGACGCCCGATTGTGGTCCGGGAGAGGATTCATGGTGGTGGTCGCGGGAGGAGTTGATACCGGGGGATCAACCGAGATACGCTTGTTGTCGATCAAATCCTGGACATCATGTTTCAGTTCCCAACAGCGATTGGTATGATGTCCGGGGGCTCCCATGTGGTAGTCGCAATACTCATTGGGGTTGTAGGAGCGACTGTTGGACGATTGCTGAGTTGGCTGCTTCTTCTGTAAGTACCCTTTCTTCAATAGGGTTGGCAGCAATTCTGACAAGGGATAAGGTAAGGGTGCGAACACCTGGTTCAACCTTGCTTGGAATTCCTCCTGGGTCCACCTCGGCCGACCTGTTGATTGCGCTCCCTGACCACCGTTCTGATTCTCTCTCCTGTCGGGTGCCGCAAAGTGGAAGGGCCTATTCTGCTGGACATAGTTGATATTCTCATCCTCTCTTTCTGTCCATGCCTCTTCCACTAGTAGGGCTCCTTCTTTGCTCTGTTGCAAAGCCAGCCACTCTGCCAGACTTCACCCCATCATCTATTCTGTCTGCTACCACCACAAGATCAGCGAAACTCGCCGCAAACTGCCCCAGCAGCAATGTGTAGTATGGTTGCCCCAGCGTTGAGATGAACAATGTCACCATCTCTTTCTCCAACATGGGTGGCTGGACCATTCCGGCCATTTCTCGCCATCTTTTTGCATATTCACGAATGGATTCAGTACCCTTCTTGGCCATCTTTTGTAGTTCCATTCAGGTGGGCAGGACTTCTGTGTTGAACTTGAAATGTTCAAGGAATGTACTAGCTAGGTCGTCCCAAGTCCTGATCATGTTTCTGTCCAGACTGGCGAACCATTTCTGTGCTGAGCTTATCAATGAACGCTGGAAGAATTGGACCATAATTCTCTCATCATAGGCGTACTGGCACATATCCTCGTAGTATGCCCTTAGGTGCGACAATGGGCAGCCACTTCCGTCAAACTTCACAAAGTTTGCGCATCTGAACTTTGGTGGAAGCTGCAGATTAGGGAAGAATCCTAGATTGTCCAATGAGGCTTCCTTCGGCATAGGACCTTGTTTCACATTCCGCATCTGTTCTTTTAGCATTTTCACATCTGCTTGCACCTGGGCTGAGACACCTATTGCCTCCCGTGCTCGGTACCACTCTTCTTCTTCGTGCCCCATCCCTTGTGGTATCACTTGCTGCGGTGGTACGACCAAGGGTGCCGGAATCTGTAAGGGCTGCTCTGGTTGACCTGGCAAACGATGTGGGATCTGTGGTTCTGGCGGCTGTAGGTTCAACTGCGGGAGAACTGGCAGTGGTTGTTCTAGCTATGGCTGTTGTACCGGAGGTATCGGCTACTGTGGCAGAGCTATCGGCTACTGTGGCAGAGGTACCGCTGGTGGTGGTTGTACAAGCTGCTGCGGCGCTTGCATTCTCTCCATTTGCTGCATCATGGCAATCATCATGGTGGTCATGTTGGCCATCTGCTGATTAAGGCCAGCGATCACAGGGTTGTAAAACCCCAGTTTTGAGAATAATAATAATAATAAAAATAATAGAATAAAATAAATTAACAGTCAAAAAAAAAAGAAAGCATTTATTGCTAGGATATTTTTGGTTCATTAGTGTTAAAGAAATTTAAGTGGAACTATAAATAGGTTACATTCGGACCCGGAAATAAATAAAAATTGGGTAAATAGTTAAGATCCGAGGAAAACCCTACACTAATAAAGGGTAGAACAGGTATTCGAGGAATAAAAGGGAAATTAGGTCAAATCTTTGCGATGCCTATAAATAGGAAGCTCCTATAAGTTTTCGGGGATTTGGGAAAAGTTGCTGCTCGGGAGAAAGTTAGGGCGGCAGTCCAGCGGGTTAGGTCTCGCAGTCAAATCCCCAGGATGGCCGGAAGTTTGAAGAAGGTCTTCAATACTAAGGTGAGTAGCACTGATTTACAACTGGGGTTTTGTATTTTATGTTTTCGCGAGATTATCCTGATGCATGGTTGTATTTTAAATGATCTCTGAGTTTTTTCTAGTTTTCTGGAATGACATGAAATAGAGTCGGAGACCGAAATTTATCTTGAAAATAAATGTATTTAGATTAAATCCAAAAGTGATTGGGAAGTCTTCTGGGAGTACTAGGAGGGTATTGGAGCAATAACAGACCGAAACAAACCAGCCAGAGTTATAGATCTCGAATTTACAGAGAACTGAAAATCGCAGGGGGTATCCGTGAACCTGGCGCCCACTTGCGTTCACCTAGGAGGTAAGCGCCTAGTTAGAATTATTCCTACCGCCGAGCTCGCGCGAACCCGGCGCTCAGCTCGGGCGCACTCGAAAACCTGCCACTCAGCTCGCGCGAACCTGGCGCTCAGCTCGCGCCTATCTCGCGCTCACTTAGCGTCGAGTGAGCGCAAGGTACATTTTACCTTGTTTTTCTTACCGCCGACCGACGTTCACCTGGCGCCCAGTTCAGGAAGTGAGTGCTTACACTATTATACTTACTGAAATGGTAATTTTGATTTAACCAAGAGTAATTGGGTGTCTTAAGGGTTAAACCACTTCACTATTCACTTGTTTGGGAACTTTGGGATCTACTTTGCCTATGAAAAATATTAGAGGAAAATTTAGTGAACTTCTTAAAAGCTTCCAAGTTGAGTTTAGGTTATTTATGAGTGTTGTGCCGGATACCAAACCACTAAGAGTTACCAGTTACATTTATTCTGTTTTATACACTGTTTTGATTGAGGAGTTATTCTATTCTGGTTTCACTTGTTTGGAAACTTTAAATGTATTGTAAAGATTTCCTGGGTATGAATGAATTGAGTTTTGTTTCTAAATGGCATGTGTTACGGAAATGAGATAATGCTGAAAGTACTTGAGGTACTGCTTGGTCCAGAGGGACAGGTGATGAACTGTGATGGGTTTTACATGATGTGGAATGAATGGTTTTACCTTGATATTGGAATTGTGATTATACGATGTTTTATTGTTTTGGTCTAGCTTGTCCTGGATCCAGATGTCTAAGCTTAGTAACGTGATACTTTTATTTTATTGGAGTAATGGCATGGCCATGGAGTGTTGCCACGACTGGTGTAGAGCAGCCAGAAACCCTGAGTAGGCCTGGTTGTCAATGTCAAAACCCTGAGTAGGCCGTCATTTCAGAGTATCCGAAACCCTGAGTAGGCCGGAACTGTGTACATGGAGGTGTGGAGGTCGCTCTAGCATGTTGACTAACCAATCAAATATTTGTATGACATTGACCATGTGGATTTGTTGTTTACTTATCAGTTGGAATACCATGGGATACTTAGTGGAATTTGTCTTGTTGAAGCATGGATTATAATAATAATGTTTTCTGGAACTGATCTGGGTTTGTTGACCAAGGTATTACCGATGTTAATTGCTTATAGTTAAATGGTTTCCTATACTCTGGGGTCAACAATATAAAAGAAAAGGGTACACAGACTTCACCGGTTATTCCTTGTTTTCTCGTCTGATTATTCGATCATAGAAGTTTTAAATTTGAAGATGTGTATTTCTGCATGCATGTGCTACTCGCTGAGATATTCGTATCTCACTCTTTTATTTCTATTTGTTTTTCAGATACGTATGGAGAGCCGAAAATTGCGGGTAGTGAAATTTGGTCATGTGAGTTTTACTTTGGGATTGTTTAGCGCACTCTATTGCATAGAATTATTTAGTTTCATGTTTTCTTTACTCTGGTAGTGCGATCCTGTAAATTATAATAACCTCTGGATACGAGTTACGGGTTTTTCATGTGACTCGGATCCGGGGCGTTACAAGGGTGGCCTTCCAAGTCCTCCTGCCCATGAGGCGGGAGAGGTGGCGCTTGCTCGAGTCCTTCAGCAGAATCCATCTGTAATCTTCTTCTTGAACGTAGGAGGTATGGATTGTGAAACGCAATCTTGGTACCTGGGTTAAAATGTACAAGTAAGTATAAAGAATGCACATTATAATGAAATATAATGCATGTTTGTGTAGATTGACTGTGATGATTTTCCATTATTTATTCTTCTTTTTAACCGCCAATTCGGAGGTAAAGGAAGAGTCCTTGTTTTGATTCTAGGAACTGCGAGAATTGATTTCTGCAAAATTTAGAAACTACAAGAGTTGATTTCCAAATATTGGTACATGTCCATGGGACAGTCCCTGTGTTTGATCTCCAAGAACTTTTGAAGGGTAAATAATTTCTACCGAATTTGGGGAAACGCAAAATGATTTCCAAAGCAGCAGAAGCACGAAATGACTCCTACTAAGATTTGGGGAAGCGCGAAATGGCTTTGATTTGGATTTTGGGAAACGCCAAATGGTTTCAGAGTAGTGGAAGCTCAAAATGGCTTCAATTTGGAAACACGAAATGGTTTCAAATTTGGGGACGCACGAAATGGCTTTGGATTTGGGGAACACAAAATGGTTTCAAATTTGGGGAAGCACGAAATGGCTTCAGATTAGCGGAAGCGCAAAATGGCTTCAAATTTGGGGAAGCAGAAATGGCTTTGGGAGCAGTAGAAACACGAAATGGTTTCGGAGTAGCGGAAGCACGAAATGGCTTCAGATTTGGAAACACGAAATGGTTTCAAATTTGGGGAAGCACGAAATGGCTTCAGATTAGCAGAAGCGCAAAATGGCTTCGACTAAGATTTTGGGAAACACCAAGTGGTTTCAGATTTGGAAACATGAAGTGGTTTCAGATTAGTGGAAGCACGAAATGGCTTCAATTTGGAAACACAAAATGGTTTCAGATTAGCGGAAGCACGAAATGGCTCCAAATTAGGAAACACGAAATGGTTTCAGTTTTGGAAACACGAAATGGTTTCAACTCTGAGGAAGCACGAAATGGCTTCAAATTTGGGGAAGCACGAAATGGCTTCAAAGTAGTAGAAGCACGAAATGGCTTCGAAGTAGATTTTGGGAAACACGAAATGGTTTCAATTTTGGAAACACGAAATGGCTTCAATTTTGGTGGAAGCACGAAATGGCTTCAGAGTAGTGGAAGCGCGAAATGGCTTCGACTAAGATTTGGCCATTCAGAGGCGAGGGGAAGAGTCCTTGATTTTGTGGGTAGTCCTGGTTTGGGAAGAAGTCCCGACTTGGGGAGGAGTTCCTGATTTTGGGGAAAGTCCCTGTTTGGGAAGAAGTCCCAGTTTGGGAAGAAGTCCCGGTTTTTGGGGAAACGCGAAATGATTTCCTAGGGCTGCAGAAGCACAAAATGGCCTTGACTGAGATTTTACATTTTGACACATTTGGTCTTTACTTGGATTTGAAATTTCTTCCTTCTTCTTTTCATCATTTTTTCTTTGTACTTTCAACTTGGGCTGTTGGTCCCTAGCAAGGGTCAGACTTGACTTTTTATTTTAGGCTAGGTCACAGCCCATTTATTTCATGATTTTTCTTATTAAGCTGAAGCTGAGTGAGGCACAGGGAATTGGAGCCAGTCCCGGTGTAGCTTTGATCTTTGGAAATTTTTTTTTTTGCATTATTTCTTTTGAAAATGATTTGATAAAAAAGCTTGTGCAAATGATTTTGAAGTGTGTGCATTCAATGCATGAAGATGCTTGCACAAAATTAAAGCCAAGGCCAAATGGTATTACCATTTGAGAATTCAGTATCAAAAAATGAATACAAAAAGTACACCAAAAAGGGTGTGTGCACGATCCTAAAAAAAGGGATAGCGCCTCGCGGGGCACGACCACTAGACACACTTGTGTATGGAAACACCCAGGAGTCCCAGTCTACTTTTCTTTCATCTGCTTTTGACTTCAGGTATCCAACCAAAAGAATTTACAACTTGCTATCGAGGGCGAAAATTTACATGATATTCACAAAAAATCTGCAAAGGGTTCATCCGTAGGGCTGTTGGGAGCCAAAAGGAAGGATACAAATCTGCTTCAAGGCGGGTAAGCCAAATTCCTAAATGGTTTGGTGCCCCTACTCTGATATGGTCTGCTTCCATCTGATTGTCTGGTCTAGCCGGCTTTCATCTGCTCAAAAGGCCGACCCGGACTCAGAGTGCTTCCAGCGGACTCAATGGGTCAAGGCCTACAGCTCGCAGGACTCCATGCATGAATTTGGGGTGGTTCCCCTGATCAAAGTTAGGTTGGTTTCCTAAATTAAGGCCAAGATAGCCCATGATCTAGGGTTTACTCCATTTGATGCAAAAAGTGGGGGTTGCTGCCCCTAATGGACTCTTGGGTTTTAATTTGATTTTTTCTTCTTATTTCATCATTCACATCACACTCTCTCACAATCACAAGCGTGTGGTTCATTCAGAAACGCTAGGTGGGGAAGGATACCCAGCCTGAGACATACGCCTACAAGGGTTTGGACCAGTACTGGATCCTCGCGTGCCACGGCAAGAAACCAGTGGTGCTAATGGACTCCAGAAAACTGGGGGGATGGGTTTACCCTGCTTTCCCCAGCAAGCCACGGGAGCGTAGGTGCTAATACCATCCCAAGAGTCAGTTCATAGGAATCAGAAGGGTAGACTGCTAGATAGATCTAGGTTTTGGAGAAGAAGATGCAATATCCGCATTCACTCAATCATTCAGGGCCGGATCATTCACGCATCCTCCCTCGTGCATGTCACCCCACGTAGTTTATCACAAAACTGGAAAATAAATCCATCCATGGTGTGGTGGTGTGCCCGTATGTGCATTTGGGCTGAGTGCGGTGTCTAACCGGGTGAGATTTGACTGGATTTTGTTGATAAAGGAATTTTCACCGTCTCGTATAGCAAGGTGCAGAACTGGCATGCAATACGAGGTTCCGAGAGAGTCCCCAGGTAAGTGGAGGGTCACAGGGGACCGTTTAAATTCCACTTTCCTTAGGCAATTATCTTGTCCTTGTGACAGGACTCCCCAGAATACGCAATTGTGTGTATTCCACGTCTTACTAAGCAAGACAGAAAAAACCCTAAAATCGACTAAATCCATCTTAGGTTCACTCATTCTAACCAAGGGTTCTATTGGGCTGAGATGTCCCCAGCAGAGTCGCCAGGCTGTGCGCGCGTCGGAAACGCGGCACAGGAAAGTTCGGAGTCGCCACCGCCTGATGGGGTGCAGGCAGACACCTGGGTGCCTAACCTTGTCTATTAGGGCTTTTTGGTCTGCGGCTTTGAGATTCTAAGTAGGGTCTCGGTTGTGGTCCGGGGAAGTCCATAGACACCCCGGTTCACCCCGTTGGGTGACGGGTCCCTTAGGTTTATCCTGGTTTGAGTCAGCTTATTTTGGTCTCACTCGATTCCTAATTCGATATGCAGTTTGATTAAGTCTGGCGGGACCACCTGAGTGGTGTGGGTCCCTTTAATTGCTTTTATCTTGATTAATTAGGTGATCTGGGTCTGGTTGGGTGGGCCCCGTTGGAAGGCCCACGGTGTCCTTGGTGGGCTTAGTCAAGCCCGTGTGCCCTTGTGGGCCTCGACCTATCCTAGGAGGCCCTTTGGGCATTGGTTAAGTGTATTGGTTTTACTTTAGGTTTAGATTTGAGGGTTAAGTGTTTTCCATGCAAAGGTGGGCCGGATTGGTTTGTGGGCCCCTTAGGTGGGCCCACCTGGTGGCCGAGTAGTTTTATTGGATTTAACTTTTTAATCTGCCAAAGTGAGTTGGACACTGGGCTTGGGGCCCGCAGTCCAAATCTGGGCTTGTAAGCCCAAGTTACCAGAAGTTAGGGTTTGCACCATTCCTTGGTTCGGTTGGTGGGCTTTGGCGGGCCCGGCAGGCCCTTGCCCTTGGTTTCTGCCAAATCACGCATTTCACTCATCAATTCACTAATCTGGTTCGGGTGGACCGCCTTAGGTTTGGCCTGCCCGGTTTGATCAGTTAATTTTACTTATCTTGATTAAGTTGCATGCATACCTTTCATTGTGTTTATTGGGCCGGGTGGGCCCCGTTGGAAGGCCCACTGGAAATCAAGTTGGACCGGGGGTCCAAGTCCCATATTGGGTTTCCGGGTGACCCGAAAACCCTTTTGGCTCATTTGGCTTGATTTAGGAATGCCATCCATGTCTAGCAAAAGTTACATAATATACATCACAGAAATAGATCAAAATTGATATTTATCAAGGAGAGACTGGCTCATTATACTGGGTCCAAGGGAAGGGATTTTTCAGGATTTTTTAAGGTCAAGGGCATTCTCGGGATTTTTTTTAGGTAAAGGGTATTTTCGGGATTTTTTAAGGTAAAGGGCATTTTCGGGATTTTTTCAAGGTAAAGGGCATTTTCGGGATTTTTTAAGGTAAAGGGCATTTTCGGGATTTTTTTAAGGTAAAGGGCATTTTCGGGATTTTTTAAGGTAAAGGGCATTTCCGGGATTTTTTTTAGGATAAAGGGCATTTTTGGGATTTTTCAAGGTAAAGGGCATTTTCGGGATTTTTTTTAAGGTCAAGGGCATTCTCGGGATTTTTTAAGGTAAAGGGCATTTTCGGGATTTTTTAAGGTAAAGGGCATTTTCGGGATTTTTTTAAGGTAAAGGGCATTTTCGGGATTTTTCAAGGTAAAGGGCATTTTTGGGATTTTTTTTAAGGTAAAGGGCATTCTTCGGATTTTTCAAGGTAAAGGGCATTTTCAGGATTTTTAAGGTAAAGGGCATTTTCGGGATTTTTTTTAGGTAAAGGGAAGTGGGCGCACCCAAAAAAAATGAAGTGGGCGCGAGCTGAGCGCATCCAAATTTAAGTGAACGCGAGCTGAGCGCATCCAAATTTAAGTGAGTGCGAGCTGAGCGCATCCAAAAATTAAGTTAGCGCGAGCTGAGCGCATCCAAAAAGGGAAGTGGGCGCGAGCTCGGCGGATGCCCAGAAAAACGATCCGCCCACTTAATTTTGGGTGTGCTGAGCTTGCAGAGCTCGGTGCATACCCCTTCGAAACCCGATATTCTGGATTTTTTGCCCGAACTCCATTTTTAATGGTTTTTAAGCCCTATAAGCCCTCCCAAGTGTTCCCCAGACTCCTGAGAGACCCTCGAACACAGCTCAAAATTAATCTAACCTAACATATCCTCACCACTCATCACTCAAATCTCTCTGCAAACTTACAAAACACCTACAAAACCGAAAGCAAAACCCTAACAGAACATGGATAAATGAAGAAGGGAGGGGGGGGGGGGGGGGGGGCTTTATCAGGATACAAGGGATGGAGAAATCATGGGGAACATGCTCCCCCTTTGAATCAAACAAGCAATGAAGTGAAGAACAAAATGCTAGAAACAAAATATCCCAGACTTATTTATTTTGGACAAGAGGTCGCCGGGAACATCACCTGGGTTTCAATCTTTGGCAGGGTGTGCTGGACCTTGGAGCTTGAGCAACTCTCGGAGCAGCACCTCTCCACGCCTGTAGCAAGCTCTTCTTCGGGTTTGATGAGGAAGAAGAGGAGGAGAAGGGGCGGGGTCTCGAACCAGGTAGAGTGGGGAAGAGGGAAATGAAATCCGGCAGAGTCGTGCCAACCCAGAAAGAACCAAGCTCGAAAAACCTCCAACCAAAATTTTTCTCCAACCCCCGGTAATGAAGCTTCGCGCGGTTTAAATAGGCGAGGAAAAAGGGGATCCGCTCAGCTTGAGCTGAGCGCATACCCGTTTGCCACGTTTGCGCGAGTGACCAAATGATGAAAAAACATTTAATGCGGCCGCTCGTTTGTCTAAAAAATCTGGAAATTAAGATATAGTCCCTGGGATATTTGGATTTAATATTATTTTATTCATATATTTTCAAATATTTTCAGATTGGTCCCTGGGATCTTTTGAATGTTTGGATATTTATGGATTTGATCCCCGAGATATTTTCCTGCGCAACTTGCCACGTGTGCAGCCTTTTGCCACGTGCGCAGTTTGCCGGTTTTGCTGCTCGGGAATTTTGTCAGCTCATATTTTCTTCATCCGGGCTCCGATATGGGCAAACTCAGTTGCGTTAGAATCGTATCGGAGCCCTCTATCCCATGAGATAGGGTTAGGCCTCTGGATCGGATTTTAGCAGAAAGTCAACTTTTGGCTCCGCTCAAGTTTGACCGCCCGCAGAACCTTCATCCAGACTCCGATTCCTGCAAACTCAGTTGCGTTGGAACCGTGTCGGGATTCTCTATCCAATGATATAGAGGTAAGCACCTGGATCAGATTTTAGCAGAAAGTCAACTTTTGGCTCTGCTCAAGTTTGACCGCCCGCAGAACCCTTATCCGGACTCCGATTCCTGCAAACTCAGTTGCGTTGGAACCGTGTCAGGATTCTCTATCCAATGATATAAAGCAAGGTGGCCAAATTTCTCTAGATCAATAAGTCAACTTTTTGTCCCCTTGGGGTTTGACTTTCTGCCAGGGTTTTCATTTTCAGCAATTCTAGGGGTGCAAAAATAAGGTGCTTACAGGGTTGATGCGAGCTTGTTTTGTCTTCTTTCCGTTCTTCTTCGCAAAGCCAGCCTCTTCAGACTAGGCGAGGCTTGGGATGTCTACATCATCAGGTATCACTCTCTTATTGTTGAAAGGACTCAATTGGGGATTAGCCGGTATCATCCTTCATTTGTCGAAGGAACTCCACTGGGGATTTGGGGGAGGATGCCCGTCATCCCATTTTTGCTGTACCTGTGAAGGCGGGAAAGGAGCAAAATGTTAGTCTTGGACCAGCTGGGGAATGCAAAACATTCTTCTTATTCTCTTCTTGCTCTGAGCCTTTTGCCCATTACAGCTAGAAGCGGCCTTTGCCAAGGTCAAGAGATTATCAACTCAGGTTAGTAGCTCAATGTGGAGCTCAAAACAGTTAAGCAGAACAATTACAGAGAAAACAGGTGTGTTAGTGTGTGCTTGTGTCTGCAATATCAAAGAAATTTTCAAGGTCAGACAGGACTTGGAGTGCTTGGTATTTTCAGTAGCATTGTCATAACAGGCCACTGTGAAGTTTTTAACTCGGGCGCAACCTGCCGGTCTGGACCCCTCAGATTTGTGCATTTTCTCAGTTTACCGCCTACCACTGTCACTGCTCTCTTCTGTATCTTGTTCTGCTCAATCCAGATGTGACCAGTTCTTTCTCTCTCTCTCTCTTTTTTTGGGTAACTGACCACACAACGCCCTTTTTTCGGGTTTTCGCTGTGTCCAGCCTTTCTGGGAAGCTCTGAATTCCGTCATGTCTGATGAACGCAGACTCAACTATTTGCCCTGATCATTCTTTTTGGGATCCGAGAGGTCTTAGAGATAGGACAAAACGTAGGCTTGGTCTTGGTTATGAAAGAAAGGGTAAATGGCTCAAAAAGCTTATTTATTTGGGTTTGCAGAGTGTGCTACTTTTATTGTTGGTGGGACTTACATCCTAGCTTAGTTGTACCTTTGTTTTTGTTGGGTAAACATTTCCCCATTTTTTGTGTTTCTTTCTTTTTTTCTTTCTTTTTCTATTGCATTTTCTTTTCTTTTTGAGGTTTTTTCTGGGCAAGGATGCCTTGTTTTTTTGCTTTGCCAGGAATGCCCTGTTTGATGTGTAGTACACTTGCGACGGGTTGAAAGAATTTTAAGGCTCAAAATTGTCTAACTAGGGGAGAACTTAAGGTGCTTGAAAGGATTTATGATCTAAAGGAGAGTCAATGATGGCCTCTCTTCATTTCCCAATCAGAATGATCTTAGGCGTAGTACAGTTTGACCGCGTCTGCATTTATCAGCTCTGGAAAAATTGCCCCGTCCATTTCTTGTAGGATAAGTGCTCCTCGGGACAGAACTTCGTGGACTACGAATGGCCCTTTGTAGTTTGGCTTGAATTTCCCTCTGTTATCCTCTTGATGGGGAAAGATTCTCTTCAGTACAAGATCTCCCACTTTGAAATGTTGTGGCTTTACTTTCTTGTTGTAGGCTCGCGCCACTCTCTGTTGATAGAGTTGGCCATGGCACATTCATCCAACAATTGCAACTGGTCAAATCTGGATTCTTCCCATTCGACCTCACTGATTTCAGCTTCCTTCAGAATTCTGAGCGACGGAATCTGTACTTCCATGGGGATGACTGCTTCCATTCCGTATACCAAGGAGAACGGGGTTGCCCCGGTCGATGTTCTGATCGACGTCCGGTAGGCATGCAGTGCATAGGGCAACTTCTCGTGCCAGTATCTCTAGGTAACCACCATTTTCTCGAGTATCTTCTTCAGATTCTTGTTGACAGCCTCTACTGCTCCATTCATCTTGGGCCGGTATGTCGTGGAGTTTAGATGTCTGATCTTCAGGTCTTCACACATCTTTTCCATGTCCATATAATTCAGATTTTTTGCATTATCAGTGATGATCGCTTCTGGAACTCCGTAGCGACAGACTATATTGTTTCTAATAAACTTGAGCACATGAGATTTCTTCACATCTACGAAGGACATGGCCTCTACCCACTTGGTAAAGTAATCGATTGCGACCAAAATGAACCGGTGCCCGTTCGAAGCCTTTGGATGAACTTGGTCTATCATGTCAATGCCCCAGATGGCGAATGGCCACGGTGATGTCATGGAGTACATCGTATTCGGCGGTGCATGAATGTTGTGGCATAAATCTGGCACAATTGGCATTTCCTGACATGAGCGTAGCAGTCTGCTTCCATGGTCATCCAGTAGTAGCCCATCCTTAGAATCTTCCTTGCTAGCATATGCCCATTCATGTGTGTGCCGCACAACCCTCCATGGACTTCCTCAATCAACTTCTGCACTTCATATTCTCTGACACATAGCAGTAGAGAGTCGTTGTATGACTTCTTGTACAGCCTACCTCCACTGTAGAAGTATTGCCCTGCCAACCTCTGTATAGTTCGCTTCTCTGCAGCCAAGGTGCTTTCTGGCAGAATTCTGCTCCTTATGTATCTCTCAATGTCTGCGTACCAAGGTTCTTCTTCGGGTGTGCTTTTCTTGATACTGAAGCAGTAAATAGGGTAGCGCCGAATTTCTATCTCCAATGGTTGCACCCAAGTATCATCCATGATGGTAGCCATCGATGCCAGCATAGCTAGTGCATCTACGAATCGGTTCTTGTCTCGTGGCATGTAGTCGAATGTCACGGTTTCGAATTCTTCTTCCAATTCCTTGACCCATTCTTGATATGGCACTAACTTCACATCTTTGGTCTTCCAGTCTCCCATCACTTGGTAGATTATAAGACTTGAATCACCGAACACTTTTAGCTCTTGTATATGCATCTCGATTGCTGCTCGCAAGCCTAACACACATGCTTCATATTCGGCCATGTTGCTAGTGCAATCAAACAGGAGTTTTGCTGCTACGGGGTGATGGACACCATCTGGGGAGATTAGCACTGCTCCGATTCCTTTTACATTCACATTGACTGCCCCGTCAAAGAACATCTGCCATTGGGTTTCTTCTACCTCTTCTGTGGACTTGGTGCACATCACATCTTCGTCCGGGAAGTGAGTCAGAAGTGGTTGGTAGTCAGGTAGTGGATGCTCTGCCAAGTGATCTGCCACAGCTTGCCCCTTTATCGCCTTTCTAGTTGTATAGACAATGTCGTATTCGGACAAAAGGACTTGCCACCGAGCAACCCTACCAGTGGAGATCAGCTTTTCAAAGATGTATTTCAACGGATCCAGATTGGAGATCAGCAAGACTGTGTGATTAAGCAAATAATGCCGAAGCTTTTGAGCTGCCCAGACCAGGGCGCAGCACGTCTTTTCCAGCACTGTATATCTAACTTCAAAATTGGTAAATTTCTTGCTCAGGTAGTAGATTGCTTGTTCTTTCCGTCCTTTCTCATCGTGTTGCCCTAACACACATCCTACAGCCGTCTCAGAGACTGTCAGGTACATAATCAAGGGCCGTCTTGGGACTGGCGGGACCAACGTCGGTGGGCTCATCAGGTAGGCCTTGATCTTATCAAACGCCACTTGGCAGTCTTCATTCCAAACCATAGGGTTGTCTTTCTTTAGCAACTTGAATATGGGCTCACACACAGGAGTCATTTGCGTGATGAACCTACTGATATACTGTAATCTGCCTAGGAACCCTCTCACTTCCTTTTCTGTCGACGGAGGAGGCATCTCCAGGATTGGCTTTGCTTTGACGGGGTCGACCTCAATGCCTCGCTTGCCCATTATGAAGTCGAGCAACTTTCCCGAAGTAACTCCAAACACGCACTTGTTTGGGTTGAGCCGAAGCTTGTGCTCTTTGAGTTTGTCAAACATCTTTTTGAGGTTCACCAAATGTTCTTCTTCTTCCTTAGACTTTGCTATCATGTCATCCACATACACTTCCATCTCTTTGTGCATCATGTCGTGGAACAACAGAGTCATCCCACGCTGATATGTATCACCCGCATTTTTCAGCCCGAACGGCATCACGCGGTAGCAGTAAGTGCCCCAATGCGTGATAAAGGATGTTTTCTCCATATCCTCAGGTGCCATCCTTATCTGGTTGTAACCAGAGAAGCCGTCCATGAAGGAGAACATAGAATGCGTTGCTGTATTGACCACCAGTACATCAATGTGCGGTAGTGGGAAGTCGTCCTTCGGACTTACTATATTCAGATCTCTATAGTCAACGCACATCCTGACTTTCCCATCTTTCTTGGGAACCGGCACGATATTAGCTAACCACTCTGGATAGTGAGTTACTTGCAAGAATCCGGCATCCAACTGCTTGATGACCTCTTCTTTGATCTTCAGGGCCCATTCTGGCTTTGTGCGCTTGAGTTTTTGTTTCACAGGTATGGCCTCAGACTTTGTTGGTAATCGATGCACAACCAAGTCCGTGTCTAACCCGGGCATATCCTCGTATGACCATGCAAACACGTCAGAATAAGACTTAAGAAAATCAAACATCTGTTTTCTCAATAATGGTGACAGCTTTTTACCAATTTAGAGGATCCTTGGTTGTGCTATTTCACCTATGTCAATTGGCTCTGTTTCCTCAATGTTGGCCTGGAGACCCTTTTCGTGCATTTCCAATGCAAGTTGGATTTCAAGCGGGGTCTCCCATGATTCATTGTCATCCTCATGCTCGAAAGGCTCACAGGGACGATGTCTGAATCTTCTCACTACGATGGGCTAGTGCCCCAATCTAACTTGTCGAGTTCTTGCTCATTTTCAGGATTGGACACTGGCTCATGCATTTCATTTATTATTGCCATCTGCACTGGCTTTTCAATTTCTTTTTGTTCTTTTTGTTCAATTATGGCAATCTTATTACCTATCCCATGCCCTAGATCTTCCAGGTGTGCGTCGGGATTGACACTAAGACTGCGATGCTCAAGTTGCTTATTTTTGTTATTTTCATTTTGACACAAATGCAAATAGTAGGAAGCATTCAGATATTCATTAAAAATTTGAGCAGTAGCTACAACGGAAACTTCAAAGGTGACAGAAACCCCCTTTGGGATAGTAGCTTTGTTGATAGCAAAAGGTATGGCGCTCCAATTCTTCAGTGGTGCCCCGTCTTCCTTGTTGATAGCCATCGTCTTCTCTGGTTCTCCAGCTAGCACCATGTTGGCGTTGTCGTCAGATGAGATGTAGATGGGATCATTTGCCGCACCCGCCGGCTTGTTTTGGCTTCTCTCTGATTGGGGGCTAGACTCTGACGATATCCTTACCCATGATCCGCTGAGGGGGATTGCCATTGGTATCTCGTCCTTGGGTGGCGTGTAGGCGATGGTGACTCCATTGGCCGGGTCAACTCTTGGGGGGGGGGGGGTGCAAACACTATGGGTATTCCGGTTGGTATCCCAGGCTTAGTAGAAGAGTAAACTGGTGGCGCCCATTTGCCATAAGCTGCATGGTACACTTCTTCAGGCACTGGCCCTAGCACCTGAGGCATGCTACGAAACATCCGGTTCAGACCGTCACGAGTTCCTGGGTGCGGGATATAGGGAGGTTGAGGAGGTGACCTTGGCCTGCGGGTTGGTGTCCCTGAGCTGTCTCGCCCTTCCATCATGCAGACATACATTATTGGTCCTTCTTCTTTGGATTCTTCCAGGTGAGCAAGTGGCGGCACTTCCATCACAATTGCAGAGTTGATTGGGATCCCATCAGGGATGACCTGTTCATCTGGTGGGGCGAAGGCCATGGTGACTTCGTCAACAGAGTCCAGGGCGACCAGTGCTGGCAAGCCATCTGGCGACCCCTCAAGCACCAATGGGTCTACTTCCACTGCATCTCCATAGATGGTGGCTCTTCCCAGAGCATCTGAGCCAGGCCTTGCAGGTAGTCTTCTTCTACGACAGGGGTGTCCAAAAACTGATCTCCCCACCCTTGGGGGACTATGTTCTCAATGGCTTGGGCTGCTCTACGCTCCATGTTGGTGAAGCGGTGGTACAAGTTTTCGTGCACGCATATGGGCCAGTGGGGATCTCTTCCTTCAGTTCTGGCTCTTTTCCTCTTGGCCCGGTTCCCAAAGAGTCGGGAGTAGTCTTCTAGCTGCGGCTTGAACCCCAGTCCAAACCCAGTGGTCTGCTCATAAGGCTGGATGGCTGCCTTAATTCCATGCTTATACTTGCCCAGTCCATCATTGGCTTTGAGACCCCAATCTGCGCAGTCAGCAGCGTTGTAAGCACCTCATTTTTGTGCTCCCAGAAAAAAACCAAAAATGCAAACCCTGGACAGAAAGTCAAACCCTAAGGGGTGAAAAGTTGACTTTTTGATCAAGTGAAAATTGGCCACCTTGCTTTATGCCATTGGATAGAGAATCTCGACACGGTTCCAATGCAACTGAGTTTGCAGGAATCGGGGTTCGGATGAAGGTTCTGCGGGTGGTCAAACTTGAGCAAAGGCAAAAGTTGACTTTCTGCTAAAATCCAATCCAGAGGCCTACCCCTAGGTCATTGGATAGAGAATCTCGACATGGTTCCAACGCAATTGAGTTTGCAGGAATCGGGGTCCGGATGAAGGTTCTGCGGGCGGTCAAACTTGAGCAGAGCCAAAAGTTGACTTTCTGCTAAAATCCGATTCGGAGGCCTACCCCTAGGTCATGTGATAGAGGGCGCCAATACAATTCTAACGCAACTGAGTTTGCCCAGATCGGAGCCCGGGTGAAGAAAATATGAGCTGACGAAGTTTCTGAGCAGCAAAACCGACGAACTGCGCACGTGGCAAAAAGCTGCACACGTGGTGAGTTGCGCAGGAAAATATCTCGGGGATCAAATCCGTAAATATCCAAACATTCGAAATATCCCAGGGACTAAATCTGTAAAAATCTGAGAATATCGGATTAAATTGAAATTGGCTAGCGACTAAATCTGAATTTTTAAGATTTTTTCGACCGGCGAGCGGCGGCATTAATTTTTTGTCATGATTATGTCGCTCGCGCGGATGTGGCGAGCGGCATGCGCTCACCTTGAGCTGGGCACCAAAGTGGGCGCATACCCCCTTTTCCTTGCCTATATAAGGCCGCGCGAAGTTCGAGCAAGGGGTTGGAAAAATTTTGGTTGGAGAGTTTTGGGGTTCGGACATTTTTTTCTGGATTTTTGAGGGTGCGAAGGGTTTTTGGTTTGTTCTCTTCTTCCCTCACCCGAAGCCCCCCTCTCTTCATCCCTGCTTCCCCCCCACCCCCCCCCAAAAAAACCCCAAGAGGCTCACCCTTCTTTGGTTCTTCTCCATTTCCACCCAAGCAAGTGGAAGCTTGCTACTGTTGGTGCGGTGAAGTGGAGGATCCCGCTGCTGTCCGGTTTCGAGGAGGCTCCCACATTCGGCTCCAGAACTCAAGAACCACCAGGTGAGGATCCCTGTTACTTTGGGTTACACATATATGAATATGTGATGTTCTTTTGTAAGCCGGTCTTATTCAGTGGTATGAAACCACTGCCATGAAAGCTTGCTATGTTTTTTTTCTTTTCACTTCCATCCGATAAATACCACCCAGCAAGGAAGAGGAAGATGCATGTGCTGTTCACGAGAAGGGAGCATGTTCCCCAAGTGCCCGCCATCTAATGTACCCCTGTAAACCCCCCTCCTCCTTCCCTTCTTCGGATATTAGTGTGCATGCTCGAGGTCCAGTTGGGTGGAGGAAAGTGCATGTAATGTCTGCATGTTGTTTTTTTGTTGTTTTTACGTTGCTGGACTTGCAAACATGCTATTTTCTACTTGTGCACCCTTGAGCATGCTCCCATCACCCCCCCTCCTTTTTCGTTAAGCTGTTAATGCATCTGTACCTGTTTGTTTTTTATCGGGTTTGGTTTCTTTTTCCTTTAAGAGATTTTAGGTTGTGGGATGAAGCATGTTTAGATTAATTTCAATACAAGTTCAAGTGCCTTCTGGGGAGTGGTCGAAGCCCGGGGAAGTGTCCTGGGCATATTATTCGTGATGTATTTTGAATGCATGGTTGTATTGTGAGTTTTCTGGAATATCATGAGTCCAAGCATAGAGTGAATTACAACTTGAAATAAAATGTGTTTAGATTAAACCCAAAACTAGTTGGGAAGTGTCCTGGGCAAATTAGGAGGCTAGTGGAACAATTACAGGCCGAAAAAAATCGGTCAGAGATGGATATCTCGAAGAAACAGAGAGTTGAAAATCGCAGTGAGCAGCCGCCCACTTGGCGCTCACTTGCGCTCACTTAGGAAGTAGGCGCCCTTTTAATTTCACTACCCGCCGAGCTAGCGCCCATCTCACGCCCACTTGGCGGTCAACTCGCGCTCACTTAAAACCATGCGTAATTCTGGCGCCCATCTCGCGCCCACTTGGCGCTCAGCTCGCGCTCATTTCCCGCTCAGCTCGTGCTCACTTAGTATCGAGTGAGCGCCAGGTCCAAATTTTCGCCTGATTCTTACCCAGCACAATGAGCCAGTTTTTTTTTCTGACAGAGTGTCCATCTTGTGTTTTTTCTGTGATTATTGCTAGATGTGAATGCCATTTCCAAACCGAACCGGATAAACCAATAGGGTTTCTGGGTCACCCGGAAACCCAATGTGGGACTTGGACCCCCGGTCCAACTTGATTTCCAATGGGCCTTCCAACGGGGCCCACCCGGCCCAATAAACATGTATGCATGCAACTTAATCAAGATAAGCAAAATTAACTGATTAAACCGGGAGGGCCAAACCTAAGGCGGTCCACCCGAACCAGACTTGTGAAATTGATACATGAATTGCGTGGTTTGGCCGAGACCAAGGGCAAGGGCCTACCGGGCCCGCCAAAGCCCACCAACCGAACCAAGGAAGGGTGCAAACCCTAACTTTCGGTAACTTGGGCTTACAAGCCCAGATTTGGACTGCGGGCCCCAAGCCCAGTGTCCAACTCACTTTGGCAAAATTAAAAAGATAAATCCAATAAAAATACTTGGCCACCATGTGGGCCCACCTCAGGGGCCCACAAACCAGTCCGGCCCACCTTTTCATGGAAAACACTTAAACCTTAAATCTGAACCTAAAGTAAAATCAAAACACTTAACCAAAGCCCAAAGGGCCTCCTAGGATAGGCCGAGGCCCACAAGGGCACGCGGGCTTGACTAAGCCCACCAAGGATACCGTGGGCCTTCCAACGGGGCCCACCCAACCAGACTCAGATCACCAAAGTAATCGAGATAAAATCAACTAAAGGGACCCACACCACTCAAGTGGTCCCGCCAAGACTTAACTAAAAAGCATGCTGGATTAGGAATCGGGTGAGAACCAAGTGAGAAAAGCTGACTCAAATCAGGGAACCCACGGGACCCGTCATCCGACGAGGTGGATCGGGGTGTCTACGGACTTCCCCGGACCACAACCGAGACCCTACTTAGAATCTCAAAGCCGCAGACCAAAAAGCCCCTAATAGACCAGATTAGGCACCCAGGTGTCCGCCTGCACCCCATCAGGAGGTGGCGACTCCGAATTCCCACGTGCCGCGTTTCCCACGCGCGCACAAGCGCTAAACATGTACTTTCTCCTCTTCTTCGAGAGTCGTTGCCCCCTTTCGGATTTAGGGATATGATTCACCTGTACCATCTCTAGTGCCTAGAAATTGAGCATGGTGGGCAACTCATAGTCCACATAGGGTACTCCGACCTTTTCAAATTCCCGGTGATCCTCCGCATGTACCGTGATCAGCTCCTTACTTGATACGAATCGGACCATCCTGTGCAGTGTGGAAGATACTGCTCCTGCCTGATGCAGCCAAGGCCTCCCGATCAGTAGATTAAATGAGACGTTGATATCCATGAGTTCAAACTCCATGGTAAAGGGCCTATCTGCAATTATGATCACCAAAGTGACCTCTCTCAGTGAATTTCTTCTAGCGTTGTCGAAGCCTCTGACATTATGAGCGCTTGGCTTGATCATCGAAGGATTCAGTTGCAGCCTATGGAACGTCCTCATTGGACATATATTCAGTGCTGATCCATTGTCGATAATGGCCCGCTTTACAATGAGATCTACACATTTCACGGTTATGTAGAGCAGCTCAGTATGGTTGCAACCCTCAGGTGGTAGATCTGCTGCAGAGAAAGAGATAGCCTGGGGTGCCGTGATCACTGACACCATTGCCCCTAGCTACTCAGGATCAATGCTTGCTGGTACGTTTGTGTCACCCAGGACCTTCATCAGCACTGTCCGGTGCTTCTCTGAGTCAATCAGGAGCCGCATTATGGAAATCTGGGCAAGCACTTTGTTCAACTGCTGGAGGAGGTCGTAATCCGGAGTGTAGATGCTGTGGTGCAAATCTATGACTTCCTCTTCGGTGGCCCTTCCCTTTCTCTTGAGGGTCTGTGGCAATTCGGTAACCACATCCTTCCCTTTTTCTTTCCTCTTTGCTTCTGCCTCCGCTCCCTTCTCTGGTGCGGGTGGGGGATCGGTGTTTACGTATCAACCGGATCGGGTGATTCGGTTGATTTCTGCTTCAATGGTGGTGATGGTGGATGAATGGTAGGGGGATTGAGTGGGGTAGGGCGGTGGTACGACATTGTACGAAGGTGGTTCTAGGTTAAGCTTGGAAAGGTTCAGGGTAGGTGGTTCGAATGAAAGGGAGAAGGGGTCTTATGGAGGCGAGTCCATGATGTCATGGATGCTGAAGGTTAAAGGGCTAGGGTGAGAGACGGGGGTAGGGTAGAAGAATTCTTGGTCTTCAGATGGGTGGAAGTGCACCAGAGGGAGACCTGTAGGGGAGTCACCGCCATCTCCTTCAATGACATTCACTGTCTCACTTTCCTCTGCTGATGTGTCTTCCGAGTCTATATCGGCGGACTCGTCCGAGCTCTTATATGGATCAGGCAGGTTTGCTAGTTCAGGAGTGGACGGTGGTTCCTCTTCCTCTACGGCACGAGGGGGCGGGATTAGACTCAAGTGATGACAAGTCGGCAGAGTATGCCAGATAGGGGTTTGGTTCTGATGTCGCAGACATGCCTTCTGGCGGCCATTCAGTGGATAACTGGGGAGGCACCCTCGAATTGCCCACGGATGCGTCCGAGATCTGAGGTCTATCTCGGATCTGGAGTCCACTGGAACTACCTACTCCTTCTCTACGTGGAGGGGATGGGGAGTCGCTGATCCATCCACACTGTATTGGGTTCCATGGCCCCGTGACTTCTTCACTGCTTTGTGGCTCATCCTCGATCACACAGATGTAGACATATGTATTCTCCTTGACCTCGAGTTCTTCCAGCAGAGTGTCCTCTTCATTCTCTCCGACAACTGTAATTGTTGTTGATTGGTTTCGCGTTTGAAGCTGCACCTTCACTGTCTGCCCTGGTTGGCCGATCAGTACTGAAGGGTCGAACTGCCTGGTGCCTTGATCATTGCTCACTTGATTCATCGTCTTACTAGTGGAGGCCTTTGAGTGATCTGGGAGAGGATTGGTGGTTACGCTAGCTGCTGGAGTCTGGGCGGGTGATGCCGGGGAGTCAACAGTGATGCGCTTACTATCGATCAGGTCCTGGATATCGTGCCTTAGATCCCAGCACCGATTGGTGTGGTGCCCTGGAGCACCGGAGTGATACTCGCACCACTCAGCTGCATTATAACTTCTAGCGTTGACCAATCGAGGATTAGGGGGTTTGACTTGCACATACCCCTTCTTTAGCAAAGTTGGCAGTAACTCTGCCGGTGCATACGGGAGTGGAGTGAAAACCCGTTTCATCCTGGCCTCCATCTCTTCTCTCGTCCTTCTTACCCCTTAGTAAGCGGCCTGCCCGGTCCCTTGAGGTGTCATCGCCTCTGGTCCTTGAGAGAAATGGTGGGGTTGTGCAGGGTACACATAGTTCACTGCCTGCTGTTCTGACCTCCTGGGCTCTTGCCCTTGGTTTCTGCTAGCTTGCCCTGTTATTGGCCTCCTTGGTGCAGCACTCTGCCCACTGCGGTCTATCTTTCCGGCCCTCAAAACGTCTTCAATCCGATCCGCGGTCAAGATCAGGTCATTGAAGTTCGATGTACTTTGCCCCAGCAGCAAAGTGAAGAAAGGTTGACCCAATGATGCAATAAACAGCGACGTCATCTCTTGTTCCAGCAATGGCGGCTGTACCAATGCTACCAATTCTTTCCAGCGCTTGGCATATTCTCTCACTGACTCTTGGCTCTTCTTAGCCAGCCTCTGCAATTCTGCCCTGGTTTGTACGATCTGATTGTTCAGGTGGTATTGTTGGATAAAGACTGCGGCCAAGTCATTCCATGTTTTTATCTTAGCCTTGTCCAGACTCAAGAACCAAGAATAAGCCGCCCCAGTTAACGACTTCTGGAATAATTGCACCATGAGTCGTTCCTCCTTAGCATACTGGCACATGTCGCCAGAATAAGACCTCAGATGGTTTAGTGGGCAACCCGTGCCATCAAACTGGTGCAACTCCGGGCACTTGAACTTGGCCGGGAGCTGAATGTCAGAAAAGAAATAGAGGTTTTCAAGCGTAGCCTCGCTCTGCATTGTACTGGGTTGGAGCTATTTAAGAAGCTCTCGCATGTTGGCCAGTTCTGCTTTGTTTTCTTCTCTTACTGCTACCAATTTTCCCTCAAACTACGCTTCCTGGGTTCTGTACCAGTCTTCGTCATCCTGCCCCAGATGGACAGGTAGAAACTGATCTTGTTGTGGAACATGAAATGGTGCTGCCAGTGGTGGTGGTGGTGGTGCTAGGGGAGGGGGATTTAATGGACGCGGCGATGGCGCCACTTCCGCTTGTGGCGGGAACTGTGGCTGTGGCTGTGGTTGCTGGGCGACCGGTACCACTGGTGGGACCTGTCTCAATTCTCTCAGCTCGGTCATCAGTTCCTAGATGACGGAACTCATGCTGTCCATTTTCTGCTGCATCTCGTTGACTACTTGCGCATGACTGGACTTTGCAGGATGCTGCCCTGGCGGCGTCTATTCTCCTTGCTGATCCATATCGAGCCTTCTCCTCGATCTTAGCAGGTACGGACTTCTGAAAGCAATTTTTGGTACCTGGTGGAATGATTAGCAGGCATTAGTGCAATTTTACACAAATTGGTTACACAATTTTATTTGATTGAATTCATTCATTTGCTTATTTTTGTTTTCTGATATGATTTGACTAACTGATCTATTTTAGCTACCCTAAGGCAACAAGGGAAGAGAACCTGATTTTGAATCAACTAATCTATTTTAGCTACTCGTAGGTAACAAGGGAAGAGAACCTGATTAAATCTTGAAGACTGATCTATTTTGGCTGCCCTAAGACGACCGGGGAAGAGAACCCTAATGATCGAATCTATTTTGGCTACCCGCAGGTAACCGGGAGAGAGAACCCTATTTTTTTGAAAGCTAATTTTTCTGGAAGCTGATCTATTTTAGTTGCTTAGGAGTGACTGGGAAAGAGAACCCGATTTGACTGGTCTATTTTAGCCATTTGGCAAGGGCAGAGAACCTGGGTTAAGCTGACCTATTTTAGCTGTTTAGGAAAAGAAAGAGAACCTTCAATTTAAGGGGTTTTTCTGAGCTCAGAATCACATGGTTGGACCACGTGTGGTCTCAGAAAGGGGGGCTGAAAAACAGCACTTAGGGTTGCCTTAACCAATTCCTGACTCATTCGTCGGTGGTTTCGGCTATACAAAGATTTGGCTAGTAGTACCCGGATGCTCCGCAGCCAATATCCGATTCAACCACCAGCGGTTTTGGTGTCACTAAATGGGGTAGGCTATGCTAGGACGATCCTCCACTAATATCTGACTCATCCGTCGGCGGCTTCGGTGCCCTAAGAATTCGGCTAGTAGTACCCGGACGCTCCGCAGCCAATATCCGATTCAACCATCGGCGGCTTTGGTGTCACTAAAAGGGGTAGGCTATGCCAGGACGCTCCTCCACCAATATCCGACTCATCCGTCGGCGGCTTCGGTGCCCTAAGAATTCGGCTAGTAGTCCCCGGACGCTCCGCAGCCAATATCTGATTCACTCACCGACAGCTTTGGTGTCACTAAAAGGGGTAGGCTATGCCAGGATGCTCCTCCACCAATATCCGACTCATCCGTCAGCGGCTTTGGTGCCCTAAGAATTCGGTTAGTAGTCCCCGGACGCTCTGTAGCCAATATCCGATTCACTCACCGGTTGCTTTGGTGTCACTAAAAGGGGTAGGCTATGCCAGGACGCTCCTCCACCAATATCCGACTCATCCGTCGGTGGCTTCGGTGCCCTAAGAATTAGACTAGTAGTCCCCGGACGCTCCGCAGCCAATATCCGATTCACTCACCGGCGGCTTTGGTGTCACTAAAAGGGGTAGGCTATGCCAGGACGCTCCTCCACCAATGTCTGACTCATCCGTCGGCGGCTTCGGTGCCCTAAGATTTCGGCTAGTAGTACCCGGACGCTCTGCAACCAATATCCGATTCAACCACCGGCGGCTTTGGTGTCATTACTTGGGGTAGGCTATGCCAGGACGCTCGTCCACCAATATCCGACGCATCCATCGGTTGTTTCGGTGCCCTACAGGTTAGACCGAATGATCTCGAAAAGATGCAGACGGGTGTGATCTGAGCTCAAAGTCTTGGGTGCTTTTAACACTTGCTGGGTTTTCACGATCTCAATGAGAGAGATGCAATCAAAGGAAATTTGGTGGTCGCAGCGACCAGGGATATTGCAATTATCTGAGAAGAGTTGGTCTGTCGGAGACCGAGTTGCCCTATTGGAGCGAATTAATTCTTTTATTTCAAATTCTTGTTTTGTTAAGTTCGAACAACATAGCAGAGTGAAAATAAATTCATGCTTTAATCAAAAAGTGCCGCTGTGGCACAAAGTACATCATCATTCATAACATAATACAACAAAGCCAAAGTCTAGCTAGGTTGGTCATCATCATAGTGGGAGGACACGTCTTGCCTCCTCAAGGCTCGTAGAAGCTTGTTCCGCAGACGTTGGTCCTCCTTAGCGCGCTTGCGCACTAATTCCATTTCATGTTGCAAGGCCGTATTGGCCTACCTACTCTTCCGTTCCGAATCCACATAAGCTGAATGGATACGGGAGTGGGTCTCCTGTAGTTCGGCCACCCTGTCCCTATATGTGTTAGGCGGCAGAACTGGAATGTTGCTTGAAGCAACAGGCTGAAGAGGTGGGGGGCCGTCGTGGCCGAACTCTTGAGCTATCCACTGCTCGTAATCTCGAAAGTGTGATTCGATGAAGACATCTTCCCGATACACACACACCATCTTCCACTCCATCTGTAGTTGAGTCCTTAGTCCCTTAGTGAGTGGGCCAATCAAATTGCCCATGTCGTCTTTGACCAGGATTCTCTGTGGTTTCCCAAACTGTCTCAGAACCCAAATCGGATAGTATGGCACAGCATGGGTGAGGCCTATCAGGGCAAGGCCCTCTATTTTCTTGAAAGCTATAATGGGGGTGTAGGGGATGTTGTATGTACCCCACCATCGAATGTCTGTTTCTCCGTTCAGATGGAGAAAATGGTTAAACCAATCCTCACGAGCGGGTAGGTCCGGTTTGATCTCTCTTCGGGCTAGCCATATGATGTTATCACTGGCTACCCTATAATGTGCACTGACAGGTGTTGACACAATCAGGTTGTCTTGCAGCCAAATATGGAGAAGGGGAGTGCACCCTTGAAACCTCCGGGTTCCATTTTTGGACAAAGTGAGGGAATGGAACAATTGAGCTAGGATCAGTGGCATGAGTCGGTATCCTGTCCTGAGTTGATCCACCATTTCCATGAGGGCCAAATTAATGGTGTCTCCCCCAGTTGGAAAGAAGATTTGCGACAAAACCACAAGAGTGAAGGTGTCAAACCAAGCCCGGGGTCTTTCCTGCTTTTTGTTTCTTATTTTCTCATCTAGGAATGTTTTGGAGACCCGAGTGAATGCTTTGTCACCTCCTAAAGTCTGGAATTCTCTCCTTGAGAGGCCAAAGAAAACACAAGCTTCATTCTTGTAGCTTTCTTTGAGGCTTGGCCTAGCGGGTTCTCCTAAGTCGCGAAATCGGAGGAACAGGTCAAGTTCCTCAATTGTGGGAGTCAACTCATTGATCCCGAATCGAAAGACTAAAAGCTGGGGATCCCAAAAAAGCAAAGCTGCTTGGATCATATCCCAGTTGATTGGCACATTTAACAAGGACAAAGTTTGCCCCATATGGTATTTGTGCTCCCATTTAATTTGCTCACTCCCTTGAAGCTGCCTTGTCCAAGAGCGGATCCAGGGGGTATCCTAGGCTCTATCCTAGGGAAATGGGTTCTCTCAGCGAAGGATGAGAATGCCATGCCAACTATCCGACCGAAATTCCAAATCAATTTAAGGTTCCACACTAAGACTCTTAATCAGTTCTAAAATATGCATAACCTCAAGCAAAAGTACTAACCACTAGCAGTTTTAACATGCTTTATAGAATAAAGCAGAAAACTAAAACAGTGCGGAATTTAACTCAGGCACACATGGTGTGTGGTCCTAAGGGTTGGTTCCAATTGAGGCTTGACTCCTAGACATACTTGTGAAGAGGAGTACATTCAAGTCCTGATCAGTCTTCTACCTTTCGTCTGTTCTTTCATCTGCTTTCGGTGTCGGACCACAGCAAAAATTACAACTTGCCATCGAGGGCGAAGGTTTACAATATTTTACAAGAACTGCAAAGAATTCATCCTTAAGGCTGTTGGGAGCTAGAAGGAAGGATACAAATTGCTTCTAAAGCGGGTAGGCTAAAAATTCCTAGATCTTGGGTTTAGTGCCCTCATTCTGATCTGGCATGCTTTCATCTGTTTGTCTAATCTGGCCGGCTTTCGTCTGCTCTAAAAGACCAATCTGGACTTAAAGTGCTCCCAGCGGACTCTAATGGGTCAAGACCCATAGCTTACAGGACTCAATGCATGGATCTGGGGTGGTTCCCCTGATCAAAATTAGGTGAGTTTCCTAAATTAGGGCTGAGGTCGCCCGTGATCTAGGGTTTACTCAATTTGATGCAAGAGGCGGGGGTTGCTGCCCCTAATGGACTCTGGATTTTATTCCAATTTTACTCCTCTTGTATTCATCATTCACAACATACTCACCCTCGCATGCTCAACGCGTGGTTTACTCAGAAACGTTAGGTGGTGAAGGATACCCAGCCCGAGACATAAGCCTACAAGGGTCTGGACCAGTACTGGATCCTCGCGTGCCACGGCAAGAAACCGGTGGTGCTAATGGACTCCAGAAAACTGGGGGGATGGGTTTACCCTGCTTTCCCCGGCAAGCCACGGGAGCGTAGGTGCTAATACCATCCCAAAGATCAGTTTATAGGAATCAGAAGGGTAGGCTGCTAGAGAGGTCTAAGTCTTGGTAAAGAAGTTGCAATATCCGTATTTCACTCATTCATTCGGGGTCGGATCATCCATGCAGCCTCCTTCATGCATTTTACCCCACGCAGTTCATCACACAAAAGCGGAAATTAAATCCATCCACGGGTGTGGTGGCGTGCCCGTGTGTGCAGTTGGGCTGCGTGCTGTATCTAATCGGGTGAGTTTTGCCTGGATTTTGTTGACAAAGGAATTTTTACCGTCTCGTATAGTAAGGTGCAGAATTGGCATGCATTACGATGTTTCGGGAAAATCCCCAGGTAATTGGAGGGGCACAATGGTCCGCTTAAATTCCAATTGCCTTAGGCAATTATCTCGTCCTTTTGACAGGACTCGCCAGAACACGTAGTTACGTGTATTCTGCGTCTTACTAAAAAAGATAGTAAGAATCCTAAATATCAACTAAATCCCTCTTACGCTGACTCAGTCTAACCAGGGTCCTACTGGGCTGAGATGTCCCCAGCAGAGTCGCCAGGCTGTGTGTGCGTCGGAAACGCTGCACGGGAAAATTCGGAGTCGCCACCGCCTGATGGGTTGCAGGCGGACACCTGGGTGCCTAATCTTGTCTATTAGTCTGGTTTGCGGGTTGAGATTCTGAGAAAGGTCTCGGTTGCGGTCTGGGGAAGTCCCTAGACACCCCAGATTACCCCGTCAGCTGACAGGTCCCGTGGGTCCCCTGGTTTGAGTCAACTTACTTTGGTCTCACCCGATTCCTAATCTGGCATGCCATTTGGTTAAGTCTAGCGGGGACCACCTGAGTGGTGTGGGTCACTTTAATTGATTTTATCTTGCTTAATTTAGGCGATCTGAGTCTGACTGGGTGGGCCCCATTGGAAGGCCCATGGTGTCCCTGGTGGGCTTGGTTAAGCCCACATATCCCATGTGGGCCTCTGTCTAAGCCTAAGAGGCCCTGTGGGCTTAGGTGAAATGAATTGATTTTACTTAGTTTATTTAAGTTAGAGACTTATGTAATTTTCATGCAACAAGTGAGTCTGCATTGGTTTGCGGGTCCCTGGGTGGGCCCCCATGGAGGTTGCCAAAATGTTTTTGAATTATCTTATTTAAATTTTCCAAGGTGAGTTGGACATTGGGCTTGGGGCCCGTAGTCCAAATTTAGGCTTAAAAGCCCATGTTCTTTAAGTTTAGGGTTTTGAACCCTCACTTGGTTGGTTGGTGGGCTTTGGCGGGCCCAATAGGCCCTTGCCCTTGGTCTCGGCCAAACCATACAATTCAAACATCATTCCACAAAACAAGGTTCGGGCGGGCCGCATTGGGTTTGGCCCGTCCGGTTCAATCAGTTCATTTTACTCAACTTGCTTAGTTGCATGTTTTTGGGTTTATCGGGCTTGGTGGGCCCCGTTGGAAGGCCCGCTGATGTACTAAGTTGGACCGGTGATCCAGGTCCCAAGTTGGGTTTCCGGGTGACCCGGAAACCCTATTGGTTCACTTGGTTTTATGGAAAATACCATTCAAACATGGCAAAGATCACAAAGTACAAAATTGGTATTTCTGCCATGTAGCCGACATTACTTGTTGGCTACACATAAGTCCTAGGTGATCCGACCTGAGTTGTTGGATCAACTCAAAATTGCCTTTTTCGGGCCTTTGCGATTGGGGTAGCTTCATGGGCTTCCTAGGGGCTTTCTACAAGTCGTGTGGGCCCCTGGGCAGGCCCACATTGGTTCAAATATGGGAAGGCATCCACTTGAATCCCTATTGGGGTTTTCCAGCTAAGGCAAGGGGGGAAAGAAGGAGGGCATGGGGTTGCTGCCCCTCCCTGCTCTTTCCAATAATTCCAGCAACATTGTAGAGGCCTTGGCGCCTCTACCTTGGGCATTCTGTTCCACAAACCAATGGACAATTCAAGGCCCACAGCTAGGCTATCATACTATGCCCACCAAACACAAAACAACATGCTACAAGGCATGGAACAGCAGTAGTAAAAAGGAATAGCTGCTGATATTCAGAGGCCGAAACCTTGCTAAATGAGTGAGGGAAGCATGGGGATGGTGGTGGGAAATGACTTCATACATGGACTTGAGAGGGGGGGGGGGGAGCATGCATGACAGTTATTATAATAGCAAAGAAGAAAAAAGATACCCAAATGGAGGTTACATGCACAGCAACAAAAAGAATGAATCTGAACCCAAACATGCACTTAATCTAAACAAAGTGACACCTTCAACCAATGGGTTGAGGGGGGTTGCCTTCATGGGTGAATGTAGTGGGTTAAGGGAAATGCCCATGGGCCTTGGAGGCTTGCAGGAGGATGTGGTACAGCAATGAATAACAGATGTTTGCTGCTGTCTCCAGCAGCGAACTTGGGTCACCATGTACACGGGGATGAATGGGGGAGGGCTGCGTGCATGGTGGTGTTTAAGGGACTGAGTTAAGCATGCAAATAGGATGTCATTTCCACTGGGACAACTGCTGTCCTGGGAGCTACAGGTGTGCTAAAAATCAGTGGATATAAAGGGGAACGGGGATCATGCTTGGGGATCAAAACAACAATACACCAACAAAAAGGGGGGTGGGGGGAGCATGGCAGTGGCTAGGTAGGTAGCAGGTTGTCATATATATGTAAAAAAACAGCAAGCATTAATCACCCACAAACCATGCTTATATAACACCTAAGCCAGGAAGCATGCTAATGCACATGTAATCAGAAAATTGAATGGGCTAGGAGGGGGTAAGGAAGCATGCTCATGTGTATTCATAAAAAAGGATGAGCTGTAGAGGACAACAAGCATATACTCATGTGAGCACCGAGCAAAGAAAGAAAACCAACCACCAAGACTGCTATATCCATGCAAATGGGGGGGCGTCTAGTAGCAAGACAAACGGAAAAATTGATAAAACCCAAAATGAAGGAAGAACCAAACAAAAAAAATCAGCTTTAGGAGGGGAATTGGGGGGGGGGGGGGGGGGGGGGGGGGCGCCATGCTTGGCACTTCTAATATCAGCAAAATGAGGGGGGAAAGACACCCACAATCCGAGATCGTATGCATGCTATAACTTCGACCAAAAGAATAAGAAAAAACAAGCATGGAGAGGTACAGCCAGCCTAGGAAATAATCCGGAAAAAGTTATGAGAAAACAAAAGAAATTCAGAGAAGAAAACCACATTTAGAAGGGAAATGCGGGGTTGCTTAGGGGTACATTGGATGGAGAAGGGAGGAACATGCTCCTCCTAAAACAAGGCTTAAGACGTACCCATGGACAGCAACTAAAAGATACTAAAAAAGGGTGTAGAAATAGACTCACATGCTTCCCTAAGAAACCTACATGGACTTCTTACTTGTGGTGGCATTCATGCCATGAAAAAGATGGTAAGTGCATGGTTGAACCACCATGGAAGTACTTATGCCAAGCAAGAAGAAAACAGTGGGAAAGATAGTAAAAAAAAAATCTACTTTTAATATATGTTGAACCCAATGTAACCAGGAACCTCACCTGGTGGTCCTTGAGCTTTGGAGTAGGGTGGAGACACCTTCCTGAAGTGGGGGCAGTAGCTGGAGCTTACTTCTTCTTGCACCAACAACACTTGCTCCCCTTCTTGTTGGAGTGTGAGTGAAGTAGAAGAAGGAAGAAGAAGGGTGGAAGTACTTGAGGTGGTGTGGGGAGGTGGTGGAGGGCAAAGGGAGCTGTGAAAGAGGATTCGGGTGGGAAAAAGTGGGGGAAGAAAGCTGAAAACCAGCAAAAGAAGCCAACCCTCGGCAAGGGGTGGCTGCTGGGCTTTTATAGCCCAGCTTAATGTATCCGGCCTCCAAGGCCGGATACATTAGAGGCCATGTGTATCCGACCTCCAAGGTCGGCTACACTAAGCTCACAATGTATCCGATATAACATATCGGATACAAAACACCATGATTTGCAAAATTTAATGCCGCCGTAAAATTGTCGGTGAATCGGCAAGAATCTCGGTGGCTGATCTCCTTGTATCTGATGAATAGTGTCGGATATACACAAAGGTATGTGTATCCGACATATTTGGTCAGATACAAATCGAAAAAATTATAGATTTGCCCCTCGACTTGACCGATTTGACACTTTTGGATATCTGCGGATTGCCCCCTGTGAATTTTGGTTTAGTCCCTTAGATATTTGACAAGTTTTGGATATTTAAAGATTGCCCCCTGAGATATTTTGCTGCGTTTGCCGCCACATGCGCAGTTTCTTTGCCACGTGTCCAGCTTCCGGTTTTGCTGCTCAGAAACTTCAACAGCTCATATCTCCTTCATCCGAACTTCGATTTGAGCAAACTCAGTTGCGTTAGAACCGTATCAGAGCCCTCTATCTAATGAAATGGTGCTAAGCACCTGGCCCGGGGTTCTGTAAAAAGTCAACTTTCGGATCCCCCTCAAGTTTGATCGGCCTGCAAAACCTTCATCCGGACTCCGATTCCAGCAAACTCAGTTGCGTTCGACTCGTGTCTGGATTCTCTATCCATTGAGATAAAATAAGGTGGCCAATTTTCACTTGATCAAAAAGTCAATTTTCGACCCCTTAGGGTTTGACTTTTTAGCCGGGTTTTGCATTTCCGACTCTTCCGGGAGCGCAAAAATGAGGTGCTTACAATGGTGTCTAACCAAAAGATGTTCAAAATAACCATTAAGTAGTTCTTAAACAAAGCTCCAGATCATTTAATAAGAAAAGTACGAGAGTATACACAAATTCTAAATAAAAGGTTTAGATTTGAGTCGTGTTAGGGTGGGTATACTTAGTTTATCTTTCTAATTCAGTATTCAGGTTATTCTTTATTTTTTACAAAGTTTACTCCAAATCCTACACTTTGGTTCATCCTAAAATCTTTACTTTTAAATCCTTATTTACCAACTAATACCCTAAATCTCTAAAACCTTTGGATTATGTTATTGATTCTTTCCAGAAGTTAATTTAGGTCTATTATGACTTGTTAGACTAGGTTTCATACCTATATTCCTAATGGAAATGGTCTGAGTGCATAGGTTTACCCTAACTAGTCTCCTTTGATTTTTATTACATTCATTGTCCCAAATAATTACCCTTTTATCCAAATTTAATTCCGTCACTTCCTACATCTCAAATTACCCTATTTACAGGTGTTACAATATTAAAATTCCAAGAAAAAATATTAGAAATTGAATATGGGCACGAATGCCAAGTTTAGAAATTTCTGATAGTTGGTCGCTTGAAGGGTCGCTCAGGCGACTGCTCTAGTGGTTAGGTTTTCAGGTTCTGTTATTTTTCAAAGGCCTATCGCCTGAGGTAACGCTCGAGCGGTGTCTCGAGCGCTTCGGCTATAACACAGTTTTTCTTCCCTTTGCGGAAATTTTTGAACTTTCTATACATACTATTAACTTAATTTGATTTTTAACATCTAATTTCCATCCTAAACTAGTTCTGAGACAACCCTAAAGTAATCCTATCACCTTTCTCCTTATCTTGAGTTTCTTTTTAAGTTCAAACTCACCATGATCAACCTTTTCTTGATTTCTAAGAGAAAGTTAAATCACAAAACAATTCTTTATAAACAAATAAGCTTTTCCCATGAAATCCAACTTCAAAACAATACGATCAAACATCAAAATCAAGAGAAAACATGCAGTTCCTCCAATTTCAAGGGTTTGCTACTTGCCTTATGATGAACCCAGATTTTTCAGAAACTTCTCTTCTGCCTGCTTTTGGAGCTCGACCGCACCCCTCTAGACTTCTCCAATTTAGATCTCCACCGTTCAGTTTGAAGTCTTCTATGAGTAGAAAAAAACCCTAAAATTTCAGTCCATTCCAACGGTTGGATATTCTTAGCTCACCGTTCGAAGTTGGCTAGTCCGCCATCTCTGCAACTCTTCTTCTTTCTAATTTCCTCCTTTCTTTTCTCTCTTCTCTCATTCTATTTTGGCTCCTATCACTTATGCACGAATTTCCCTCTCCTTCTAAATTATTTTCACAATCTAAAACACTCTTTAAACCTCTCTTTTATAGCCTCTCTTGTAAAACCCCAGTTTTGATAAAAATAATAATAATAAAAATAATAGAATAAAATAAATTAACAGTCAAAAAAAAAGAAAGAATTTATTGCTAGGAAATTTGTGGTTCATTAGTGTTAAAGAAATTTAAGTGGAACTATAAATAGGTTACATTCGGACCCGGAAATAAATAAAAATTGGGTAAATAGTTAAGATCCGGGGAAAACCCTACACTAATAAAGGGTAGAACAGGGATTCGAGGAATAAAAGGGAAATTAGGTCAAATCTTTGCGATGTCTATAAATAGGAAGCTCCTATAAGTTTTCGGGGATTTGGGAAAAGTTGCTGCTTGGGAGAAAGTTAGGGCGGCAGTCCAGCGGGTTAGGTCTCGCAGTCAAATCCCCAGGATGGCCGGAAGTTTGAAGAAGGTCTTCAATACTAAGGTGAGTAGCACTGATTTACAACTGGGGTTTTGTATTTTATGTTTTCGCGAGATTATCCTGATGCATGGTTGTATTTTAAATGATCTCTGAGTTTTTTTCTAGTTTTCTGGAATGACATGAAATAGAGTCGGAGACCGAAATTTATCTTGAAAATAAATGTATTTAGATTAAATCCAAAAGTGATTGGGAAGTCTTCTGGGAGTACTAGGTGGGTATTGGAGCAATAACAGACCGAAACAAACCAGCCAGAGTTATAGATCTCGAATTTACAGAGAACTGAAAATCGCAGGGGGTATCCGCAAACCTGGCGCCCACTTGCGTTCACCTAGGAGGTAAGCGCCTAGTTAGAATTATTCCTACCGCCGAGCTCGCGCGAACCCGGCGCTCAGCTCGCGCGCACTCGAAAACCTGCCGCTCAGCTCGCGCGAACCTGGCGCTCAGCTCGCGCCTATCTCGCGCTCACTTAGCGTCGAGTGAGCGCAAGGTACATTTTACCTTGTTTTTCTTACTGCCGACCGACGTTCACCTGGCGCCCACTTCAGGAAGTGAGCGCTTACCCTATTATACTTACTGAAATGGTAATTTTGATTTAACCAAGAGTAATTGGGTGTCTTAAGGGTTAAACCACTTCACTATTCACTTGTTTGGGAACTTTGGGATCTACTTTGCCTATGAAAAATATTAGAGGAAAATTTAGTGAACTTCTTAAAAGCTTCCAAGTTGAGTTTAGGTTATTTATGAGTGTTGTGCCGGATACCAAACCACTAAGAGTTACCAGTTACATTTATTCTGTTTTATACACTGTTTTGATTGAGGAGTTATTCTATTCTGGTTTCACTTGTTTGGAAACTTTAAATGTATTGTAAAGATTTCCTTGGTATGAATGAATTGAGTTTTGTTTCTAAATGGCATGTGTTATGGAAATGAGATAATGCTGAATGTACTTGAGGTACTGCTTGGTCCAGAGGGACAGGTGATGAACTGTGATGGGTTTTACATGATGTGGAATGAATGGTTTTACCTTGATATTGGAATTGTGATTATACGATGTTTTACTGTTTTGGTCTAGCTTGTCCTGGATCCAGATGTCTAAGCTTAGTAATGTGATACTTTTATTTTATTGGAGTAATGGCATGGCCATGGAGTGTTGCCACGACTGGTGTAGAGCAGCCAGAAACCCTGAGTAGGCCTGGTTGTCAATGTCAAAACCCTGAGTAGGCCGGCATTAGATGACGAAACCCTGAGTAGGCCGTCATTTCAGAGTATCCGAAACCCTGAGTAGGCCGGAACTGTGTACATGGAGGTGTGGAGGTCGCTCTGGCATGTTGATTAACCAATCAAATATTTGTATGACATTGACCATGTGGATTTGTTGTTTACTTATCAGTTGGAATACCATGGGATACTTAGTGGAATTTGTCTTGTTGAAGCATGGATTATAATAATAATGTTTTCTGGAACTGATCTGGGTTTGTTGACCAAGGTATTACCGATGTTAATTGCTTATAGTTAAATGGTTTCCTATACTCTGGGGTCAACAATATAAAAGAAAAGGGTACACAGACTTCACCGGTTATTCCTTGTTTTCTCGTCTGATTATTCGATCATAGAAGTTTTAAATTTGAAGATGTGTATTTCTGCATGCATGTGCTACTCGCTGAGATATTCGTATCTCACTCTTTTATTTCTGTTTGTTTTTCAGATACGTATGGAGAGCCGATAATTGCGGGTAGTGAAATTTGGTCATGTGAGTTTTACTTTGGGATTGTTTAGCGCACTCTATTGCATAGAATTATTTAGTTTCATGTTTTCTTTACTCTGGTAGTGCGATCCTGTAAATTATAATAACCTCTGGATACGAGTTACGGGTTTTTCATGTGACTCGGATCCGGGGCGTTACATCTCTAATAGTCCAACTCTAATTAGGTTTAGCTTATTCTAATATACTAAGTGTGTAAGCACCTCATTTTTGCGCTTCCAGAAGAGTCGGAAATGTAAAACCCTAGATAGAAAGTCAAGCCCTAAGGGGTGGAAATTTGACCTTTTGATCAAGTGATAATTGGCAACCTTGCTTTATCTCAATGGATAGAGAATCCCGACATGAGTCCAACGCAACTAAGTTTGCTGGAATCGGAGTTCGGATGAAGGTTCTGCAGATCGGTCAAACTTGAGGGTGAGCTTAAAGTTGACTTTTCCTCAAACCCCGTGCCAAGTGCTTGGCCCTATGTCATTGAATAGAGGGCCCTGATACGAGTCTAACGCAATTGAGTTTGCTCAAATCGGAGTTCGGATGAAGGAGATATGAGCTGTTGAAGTTTCCGTACAGCAAAACCGGAAACTGCACACATGGCGAAGAAACTGCACACGTGGCAGCTGACGCAGCAAAATATCTCAGGGACTAAATCTTAAATATCCAAAAATCATCAAATATCCCAGGGAATAAACCAAAATTCGCAGGGACCAATCCGTAATTGCTCAAAATGTCAAATCGGTCGAATCGAAGGCAAATCTGTAATTTTTTGATTTGTATCCGGTCAAATATATCGGATACACATAGATTTGTGTATAACCGACATCCAATGCCGGATACAAAGAGATTTTCCAGTGAGATTCGCGCCGATCGCTCGACAAATTCGCGGCGACATTTAATTTTCGAATGATTATGTTTTGTATCCGGCATTGAATGCCGGATACAAAGAGGCACCTGTGTAATCGGCCATAGAGGCCGGCTATGAAGGAGGGCTAGTGTATCCGGCCTGAGTTGCCGGATACATTAAGTTGGCCTATAAAAGGCCAACAGCAGCCCATTTCCGGTTGTTGGCTCTTCTTGGCCCTTTTCCACTCCTTCTTCCCCATTACCCCTGGTACGAAATCACCTACTCTCACCCCTCCTTGCTCCCTTTAACCCCCAAGCACCTCACCTTGCTCCCTTTACCCTCCTTTCTTTCCTTCTTCTTCATCTTCCACTCAAACAAGAGAAAGCTAGCTGCTGCTGGTGCTGAAAAAGGAGAGCTCCAGCTCCATCCACGCCCAAGGGAGGTTGAAGCACACCTCAAAACCAGTTTGTAGATGCAAGGTAAGCCTCTGGGTAAGATTTTGTTTGACATATATGAGGTTCAGTTCATTTGAAGCTTGAAAATTCCCCCACTGTTGTGGTATTATGTGTTGCCCAAAGCATGTGTTTTCTCTCTTGTTCCTTGTCTCTCCATGCCTTCTATGGGTGGTGGCCTTCCCAAAGCACTGAAGGTAAACTCCAAGTGTGGTTTTGGGGGTAAGGAAGAGAGGGTTTCTAGTCGATAAAAGTGGGTCAAAACTCCATGGTAAGCTGGTGTTTTCTTTTGGGTTTCTTGCAATGGTTCTCTCCATTAAAGGAAGGAACATGTTCCTTCTTGATTTTCGTCCAATGTACCCCTAAGTGACCCCCATTTTCCTTTCTAAATTTGGTTTTCTTCTCTGATTTTCTTTTTGCTTTCTCATGACTTTTCCTGGTCGTCCTTGCTGGCCATACCCTTGAGTTGTCTTGTGTTTTCAAGTGTTGAAATTGTTGCCTTAACCTCTTGTTTTCACTACTCCTATGCATATGTGAGCATGACCTGTTGTCCCACTTATTTACTGTTTTCTTTACATGTATAAGCATGCTCCCACCACCTCCTATGACCCCTTCAATGATATTCAAGTAGGTTGCTGCTGGGAACAGCAGCAAGCCCTTGGGTTACTGCTGCTCCCAGCAGGTTTGTGCATCCAGCATGCTTCCCTTCTCAAGCAATTTGCTATCCATGAACCCAAGGATGCATGATCCCACCTTCTTCTACCGGTGCTGATTTCTTGCACGCCCAAAACCACTTGAGACAACAGCTGTCCCAGCAAGGGTTATTACCAAATTTGCATCCCTAGGACGACCCCCAAGCTCATGCATGAAAGCTGCCACTCCCCACAAACCCCATGCGTCTCTAGCCTACTTGGCAATGTCTAAATCCATGCGTATTAGCTACTGTTTTTTTATTGTTGTTGCTGTCCCCTGCTTCACAATATGTGGTTTTATGATTGGTCTTCTTAGCTGGAGATGCATGATTGTTTGGAGCTTTGATTGCGTGTTGGTTGGTAGCATGGAAACACTCGGGTGAGGGTGTTGAAACCCTTGTCTCTTTGCTGCACTTTTTTTGATAAAGTGGAGGAGGGGCAGCAGCACCATGCCTTCTCCCTTGTCCTCTTGATCATGTGGAGAAATCCCAAAAGGGATCAAATGGGATACCACCTCAAACCTGAACCAATGTGGGCCCTTGCTGGGGCCCACATGACTTATAGAAAGCCCCTAGGAACCCCTGGAAGCAACCCCAAATGGCCAAACTCCAAAAAAGACCATTTCTGGATGATCCGGCAACTCAGGCCGGATCACCTGTGGCCTATGTGTATCCGGCAACTAAGGCCGGATACACGACAGAAATGCAATTTTTATGTCCTTTTGATCCTTGCCGAATTTCCATGCCATTTTCAACAAAACCAAATGAACCAACAGGGTTTCCGGGTCACCCAGAAACCCAACTTGAAACATGGACCGCCGGTCCAACTCGGAATATTAGTGGGCCTTCCAACGGGGCCCACCAAGCCCGATCAATCCAAAAGCATGCAAATAAGTAAGTTAAGTAAAATGAACTAATTGAATCGGGCGGGCCAAACCCAATGCGGCCCACCCGAACCTTGTTGTGTGGAATGAGTATTTGAATTATATGGTTTGGCCGAGACCAAGGGCAAGGGCCTATCGGGCCCGCCAAAGCCCACCAACTCACTAAGTGAGGGTTCAAAACCCCCAACTTCAAGAACATGGGCTTTCAAGCCCAAATTTGGACTATGGGCCCCAAGCCCAATGTCCAACTCACCTTGGCCAATTTAAACAAGATAATCTAAAAGTACTTTGGCAACCATCATGGGCGCCCACCCAGGGGCCCGCAAACCAATGCAGACCCATTGCATGAAAATCACTAAGCCTCCAACTTGAATAAATTAAGTAAAATTAATTTACTACACCTAAAGCCCAAAGGGCCTCCTAGGCTTAGATGGAGGCCCACCAGAGGCATGTGGGCTTAGTCAAAGCCCACCAAGGACATCGTGGGCCTTCCAACGGGGCCCACCCAATCCGACTTGGATCACCTAAATAAGCAAGATAAAAGTAATTAAAGGGACCCACACCACTTTGGTGGTCCCGACAGACTTAACCCAGTTGCATATCGGATTAGGAATCAGGTGAGAAACCAAAGTAAACTGACTCAAACCAGGGAACCCACGGGACCCGTTATCCGACAAGGTGGACTAGGGTGTCTACGGACTTCCCCAGAGCACAACCAAGACCCTACTTAGAACCTCCAGTCGCAGACCAAAGCCCAAAATAGACTAACTTAGGCACCCAGGTGTCCACTTGCACCCCATCAGGCGGTGGCGACTCCGAATTTTCCCGTGTAGCGTTTCCAACGCACGCAAGCCTGGCGACTCTACTGGGGACAAGTATCAGCCAGTAGGACCCTGGTTAGATGAGTCAGCATAAAAGGGATTTAGTTGATATGTAGGGTTCTTACTACCTCATCTAGTAAGATACAGAATACGCGTAAATACGCATTCTGAGGAGTCCTGTCAAAGGGACGCGATAATTGCCTAAGGCAAGTGAGATTTAAGCGGTCCCTTGTGACCCCCACTTACCTGGGGACTCTTCCGGAGCCTCTTATTGCGTGCCAATTCTGCACCTTACTATAAGAGACGGTAACAATCCCTTTATCAACAAAATCCAGACAAAACTCACCCGTGTAGACACAGCACGCAGCCCAACTGCACACACGGGCACACCACCACACCGTGGATGGATTTTTTATTTCCCGTTCTTGTGTGATAAACTGCGTGGGGTGACACGCACGAGGGAGGCTGCGTGGATGATCCGACCCCGAATGAATGAGTGAATCGGATATTGCAACTTCTTTACCAAAACCTAGACCTCTCTAGCAGCCTACCCTTCTTATTCGTATGAATTGATCTTTGGGATGGTATTAGCACCTACGCTCCCGTGGCTTGCCGGGGAAAGCAGGGTAAACCCATCCCCCCAGTTTTCTGGAGTCCATTAGCACCACTGGTTTCTTGCCGTGGCACGCGAGGATCCAGTACTGGTCCAGACCCTTGTAGGCTTATGTCTCGGGCTGGGTATCCTTCCCCACCTAACGTTTCTGAGTAAACTATGCGTTGAGCATGCGAGGGTGAGAATGTTGTAAATGGTGAATATAAGAGGAGTAAAATTGGAATAAAATCCATAGTCCATTAGGGGCAGCAACCCCCGCTTTTTGCATCAAATGGAGTAAACCCTAGATCATGGGCAACCTCAGCCCTAACTTAGGAAGCTCACCTAATTTTGGTCAGGGGAACCACCCCAGATCCATGCATAGAGTCCTGTATGCTATGGGTCTTGACCCATTAGAGTCTGCTGGGAGCACTCTAAGTCCAGATTGGTCTTTTAGAGCAGACGAAAGCCGGCCAGGTCAGACAGACAGATGAAAGCATGCCAGATCAGAATAAGGGCACTAAACCCTAGATCTAGGGATTTTTAGCCTACCTATTTTGAAAGCAATTTGTATCCTTCCTTTTGGCTCCCAACATCTTTAAGGATGAATTCTTTGCAATTTTTGTAAATATCTTGTAAAAATTCGCCCTCGATGGCAAGTTGTAAATTTTGCTGTGGTTCGACACCGAAAGCAGATGGAAGAACAGATGAAAGGCAGAAGACTGATCAGGACTTGAATGTACTCCTCTACACAAGTATGTCTAGGAGTCGCGCCTTCATTGGTGCCAACCCTTAGGACCACACACCATGTGTGCCTGAGTTAAATTCCACACTGTTTTTGCTTATTTTGGTGAAGCATGATAGAAATGCTAGTGGCTAGTCTTTTGCTTAAGATTATACATGTCTTAAGACTGACTTAGAGTCTTGGTGTGGAACCTTAAACTGATTTGGAATTTTGATCGGATAGTTGGCATGGCATCCTCATCCTCATCTAAGAGAACCCGCTTCCCTGGGATAGAGAAGTGCGCCTGGGATACCCCTGGATCCGCTCTTGGACAAGGCAGCTTCAAGGGAGTGAGTAGATTGAATGGGAGTACAAATACCATATGGGAAAGACTTTGTCCCTGTTAAATGTACCGATTAACTGGGATATGATCCAAGCAGCCTTGCTTTTCTGGGATCCCCAGCTTTCAGTGTTTCGATTCGGGACCAAAGAGTTGACTTCCACAATTGAGGAACTTGACTTGTTCCTCCAATTTCGCGACTTAGGAGAACCCGCTAGGCCAAGTCTCAAAGAAAGCTACAAGAATGAAGCTTGTGTTTTCTTTGGCCTCTCAAGGGGAGAATTCCAGACCTTAGGAGGTGACAAATCATTTACTCGAGTCTCCAAAACATTCCTAGCTGAGAAAATAAGAAACAAAAAGCAGGAAAGACCCCAGGCTTGGTTTGACACCTTCACCCTTGTGGTTCTGTCGCAAATCTTCTTTCCAACTGGGGGAGACACCATTAATTTGGCCCTCATGGAAATTGTGGATCAACTCAGGGCAGGGTACCGAATCATGCCACTAATCCTAGCTCAACTGTTCCATTCCCTGACTTTGTCCAAAAACGGAACCCGGAGGTTTCAAGGGTGCGCTCCCCTTCTCCACATTTGGCTGCAAGACCACCTGATGGTGTCATCACCTGTCAGTGCATATTACAAGGTAGCCGGCGACAACATCCATTGGTTGGCTCAAAGAGAGATCAAACCAGACCTACCCGCCCGTGAGGATTGGTTTAACCACTTTCTCCACCTGAAGGGAGAAACAGATATTCGATGGTGGGGCACATACAACATCACCTACACCCCCATTATAGCTTTCAAGAAAAGAGAGGGCCTTACCTTGATAGGCCTTACCCATGCTGTGCCATACTATCTGATTCGGATTCTGAAACAGTTCGGGAAACCGCAGGGAATCCCGGTCAAGGACGACTTGGGCAATCTGATTGGTCCACTCACTAAGGGACTAAGGACGCAACTGCAGACGGAGTGGAAGACAGTTTGCGTATATCGAGAAGACGTCTTCATCTAATCGCACTTTCGAGACTACGAGCATTGGATAGCTCGGGAGTTCGGCCACGACGGCCCCCCACCTCTTCAGCCTGTAGCATCAGGCGATGTTCCAGTTCCGCCCCCTAACACATATAGGGACAGGGTGGCCGAACTGCAGGAGACCCACTCCCGTATCCATTCAGCTTATGTGGATTCGGAACGGGAGAGTAGGTAGGCCAATGCGGCCTTGCAACAGGAAATGGAATTGGTACGCAAGCACGCTGAGGAGGACCGACGTCTGCGGAACAAGCTTCTACGAGCCTTGAGGAGGCAAGACGTGTCCTCCCACTATGATGATGACCAACCTAGCTAGACTTTGGCTTTGTTGTATTTTGATAAGCATGATAATGTACTTTATGCCACGGCGGCACTTTTTGATTGAAGCATGAATTTACTTTCACTCTGCTATATTGTTCAAACTTAACAAAACAAGGATTTGAAATAAAAGAATTAAATCCCTCCAATAGGGCAACTTGGTCTCTGACAGACCACCTCTTCTCAGATAATTGCAGTACTCCTGGTCGCTGCGACCACCTAATTTCCTTTGATTTCATCTCTCTCATTGAGATCGCAAAACCTAGCAAGTGTTAAAAAACACCCAAGACCTTGAGCTCAGATCACACCCGTCTGTATCTTTCCAAGATCATTCGGTCAAGCCTGTAGGGCATTGAAGCCGCCGGTGATTAAACCGGAGTTTGGTGGATGAACGTCCTGCCATAGCCTTCCCCTTCATGAGGCACCGAAGTCAACGGTGATTAAACCAATGACTTGCTAAGGCACGCCCGGGAACCACTAGCCGAAGTTTGGCGTCGACGTCGCCAGTGAATGAACTGGAGATTGGTTGAGGTACGTCTGGGTGCTGCTTTTCAGCTCACCCCCTGCAGGGACCCTGCATTGGTCCAACCCCGTGATCCTGAGCTCAAACAAAACCCCTTAAATTGAAGGTTCTCTTTCCTTGCCTAAACAGCTAAAACAGACCAGTTCAATCGGGTTCTCTTTCCCAGTCGCTTCCAAGCAACTAAAATAGATCAGCTTGCAGAAAAGATCAGCATTAAGAAAAATCAGGTTCTCTCCCCGTGTTATCTGCAGGTAGCTAAAATAGATTCGGTCATCAGGGTTCTCTTCCCCGGTCGTCTCCGGGCAGCCAAAATAGATCAGTCTTCAAATTCATTGAGGTTCTCTTCCCTTGTTACCTACAGGTAGCTAAAATAGATCAGTTGATTCAAAATCAGGTTCTCTTCCCTTGTTGCCTTAGGGTAGCTAAAATAGATCAGTTAGTCAAATCATATAAAAAAAAATAATAAACAAATGAATAAATTCGATCAGATAAAGTTGTGTAAACAATTTGCGTAAAATTGCACTAATGCCTGCTAATTGTTCCACCAGGTACCAAAAATTGCTTTCAGGAGTCCGTACCTATTAAGATCAAGGACAAGGCCCGATATGGACCAACAAGGAGAGCAGACACCGCCGGGGCAGCACCCGGAAGAATCTAGCCATGCACAAGTAGTGAATGAGATGCAACAACGAATTGACGGCATGGGGTCCGTCATCCAAGAACTAATGGCAGAACTAAGAGAGTTGAAGCAAGTTCCACCCGCAGTACTGGCCGCCGAGCAGCCGTAGCCACATTTCCCACCACAAGCAGAGATGGCACCACCACGGTACCCGGTGCATCCTCCTCCCGAGGCATCACCACCGCCACCTCCTGCGGTGCCTTTCCACATCACGCAGCAGGATCAATTTGCACCAGTTCAACTGGGGCAGGATGACGAAAGCTGGTACAGAACTCAGGAAGCACAGTTTGAAGGAAAATTGGCAGCAGTAAGAGAAGAAAGCAAGGCAGAAATGGCAACTATGAGAGAGCTCCTCAAACAAGTCCAACCCAATGCAGTGCAAAGCGAAACTACGCTCGAAAGCCTCTGCTTCTTTTCGGACATCCAGCTCCCGGCTAACTTCAAATGTCCTGAGCTACATCAATTCGATGGCACGGGTTGCCCACTAAACCACCTAAGATCATATTCCGGCGACATGTGCCAGTACGCCAAGGAAGAACGGATCATGGTGCAGTTCTTCCAGAAGTCGTTGACTGGCGCAGCTCACTCTTGGTTTTTGAGTCTGGATAAAATCAAAATTAAGACGTGGAACGACTTGGCCGCCGTGTTCACCCAACGATATCGTTTGAATAGCCAAATGGTTCAAACCCGGGCAGAATTGCAAAGGTTGTCGAGGAGGAATAGCGAGACTACGCTAAGAGATGGATGAAACTAGCAAGTGTGGTGCAACCCCCTCTTCTTGAACAAGAACAGACTTCTTTGTTCATTCCATCGCTGGGGCAACCATACTTCACAATGCTGTTAGAACAGTGTGCTGCGAACTTCACCGATCTAATCGTGGCGGCAGACAGGATCGAAGATGCGGTTAGGGTTGGAAAGATAGGAGGCTCCATGACAGGATCCTTCCATGGAGGGAAAGAAGGCATCAGATATGAAGGAACGATCAACCATGTCCGATCTGCCAAGCGCAAGAGAGGAAGCGACCACCCCCATGCTAGTGTCACCCCGGCTCGGCTAAAGGAGCCTTTGACCAAGGAAGAAAGAAAGAACTGTGTGTTCACACAGCTCCCATATACCCTGGCAGAATTGTTGCCCACCTTGTTGCAAGGAGGACACCTGAAGCAGGTTCCACCAAATAGAAGGGCACCAGCAAGTAGAGGGTATGACCCAGCCAAGGCATGCGGTTACCATAAAGGGGCACCGGGGCATGATACTAAGGAATTTTGGGGCCTTCGTCATGTAGTCCAAGATCTTCTTGAAGCTGGGGAACTCAAAATTGATCCTCCGTTGGATTAAAAGGTCTCGGAATATGCAATTGAATTCCAAGAACGCTGATTCGCATCAGCCACCCCTTGCATAGTTTGCTGCTCTTTTCTGTTTATTGTTTTTCTTTTCATTTTAATTCTGAACTTGATAACATGTTTGTTTTGCAAACTCATGAAATCTTTTGGAAAATCACTAAAGTGTTCGACCACACCAAGGCATGACCGTGATCTCGGGACAAACCTGAACAATCAAATTTGATAGATGAAATGTGCCAAACAGCACGGACTGTGCAGGTCTCGACATAGCCAAGGGATCCCCCTCCAACATCACCCTTGGAACCTACCTTGCCAAACACAGGGCAAGCGGTGATATGAGAGAAGGAAAAGAGAGAGGGCAAGGTGCCCATACCAGTCTCAGGCCACTGACATGATCCAGGATCAATGAACCCAATGAAATGATGAGAGGCCATTTGTTTGGCTAAGACACTTTAAATAAATACCGCTAGTTAAACGTGTTGAGCTTGATCGTCTCATTTCTAACCCACGTTATGTCTAGCCACCCCAAACTAGGGTAAAGTCAAAAAGCAAAACAAAAAAAATGAACTAAAAAGAAAGTGGTTTTTGAACCAGTTAAATGTGCAAAGACAAGTGAGTGTTACATTCTCTGTAAAAGGATGAAAGGCCATCCTTAATCTTCTCCAAAAATCATCTGACACGAGATGAGACCCTTGCAAAATGCTTTGAGCCTAACAATTCCTTCATTAAACCTACCATGTCTTGTCTTCAACCCTGGGGCACAAAGCTTCATACAATTGGAGACACAAAAAGGATGAAGGTGAAGATAGGGCAAAGCAAAAAGCACCCTAAGAACAAAGGGGACAGAAAGGAGGAATGGGGAGAACCCCAGAAAGTAAGAATTCGAAGAAAGGACTGGGACAATCCCTCAAAAGAAAAGAAAAGAAAAGAAAAAAAAGAAAACAAAAGCCGGGGCAAACCCCGAGAGCAAGAATCAAGAATTGGGGCAAAATACCCAAGAAAGAAGGGAAAGAAAGAAAAGAACAAAGATGGAAAAAGGAGAAGAAGCTAATCAAAGTTGAGCGTAAAGTTGCAGGAATAAAGGTGAAGCAAGCCCTGAAAAAAAAGGGTGGACAGGACATGGCTCATACCCCATCCAACAATTTTGAGCCTTCACATCATTTCTTCTGGACCCTTGAACCCAGCCTACATTTCGTCCTACTGCGAAGCCCTTTCTGATTACAGAGAATGTGACATTGAATCTTGGACAAACTGGCAATGACAGAACCAGAAAGATAGAGAAGAACTTTGGCTAGACACAATGGTTACCCATAGAGTGAAGCCATATAGGGTTTGAGCCTGTTTATCATTCATTTCTAAACACTGGAACCAAAGCCTACATTTCGTCCTACTAATAAGTCCTCTCTGATCATTGGATCATGATCCGTGGAAATTGATAGGGCCTTCGGACTGGGGCAAGGCACCTAACCCAAATGAGGGAGCCAATGAGAAAAGCCATTCCACAACCCCTAACCAAGGGTGGGAAAGAAAAAAAAAGAGAGAGGAAATCAAAGAAAAGCCAGGGTGGGGCAGTGCCAAAGAAGCCCTCTGAACCAAAACAATTCACTTCATTTCAACCCAGGACAAGCCATTGAAGGCAAAAAAAAGTGTTGAAACCCTTACAGGGAGTGCCGAGAGGCACCATTTCATAAGTCTAAATAAGAGCGTCAGGTGACTGACCCAAAGATTACTGGTCTTGCCACGGACCCACGTCAGAGAGGAAATCTAAACATTTGGTGAATCCCCAAAATATTTCAACCAAGGAGAAATTGCTTGAATTTACACATAATGCTAATGAAACAAATAAATTCTAATTACCTAAATTTCACAAGAACTTTTACAGGTACTGACAGAACTTGAGATAGACAGGAAAAGCCATCACGGCGTATTCATGCACTGATGCAAAGAAAAACCGTCACCATGTATTCACACATGGGACGAGAAAAAGCCATCACGGCGTATTCACGCGCTGATACAAAGAAAAACCGTCATCGTGTACTCACACATGGGACGAGAAAAAGCCATCACGACGTATTCACACGTTGATGCAAAATCGTCACTGTGTATTCACACAAGGGACGCCAAAAAAGTCATCACGATGTATTCACACATTGATGACATAAAAAGGATTGTCATCGTGTATTCACGCATGGGACACAAAAGAAAGAACCATCACCGTGTATTCACACATGGGATGCGGATAAGTCATCACGGCGTGTTCACACGTTGATGTAAAAACCGTCACCGTGTATGCGCACAGGGGACATGAAAAAGCCATCGCGGCATATTCACATGCTGATGCCAAGAAAAATCGTTACCATGTAGTCACACGTGGGGCGCAAAAGAGAGTCATCACGATGTATTCACACATTGATGACATAAAAAGGATTGTCACCGTGTATTCACGCATGGGACACAAAAGAAAGAACCGTCACCGTGTATTCACACATGGGATGCGGAAAAGTCATCACGGCGTATTCACACGTTGATGTAAAAACCGTCACCATGTATGCGCACAGGGGACATGAAAAAGCCATCGCGGCATATTAACATGCTGATGCCAAGAAAAATCGTTACCATGTAGTCACATGTGGGGTGCAAAAGAGAGTCATCACGATGTATTCACACATTGATGACATAAAAAGGATTGTCACCGTGTATTCATGCATGGGACACAAAAGAAAGAACCGTCACCGTGTATTCACACATGGGATGCGGAAAAGTCATCACGGCGTATTCACACGTTGATGTAAAAACCGTCATCGTGTATGCGCACAGGGGACATGAAAAAGCCATCGCGGCATATTCACATGCTGATGCCAAGAAAAATCGTTACCGTGTAGTTACACGTGGGGCGCAAAAGAGAGTCATCACGATGTATTCACACATTAATGACATAAAAAGGATTGTCACCGTGTCTTCACACATGGGACACAAAAGAAAGAATAGTCGTAGTGTATTCACACATTGGACATGGAACAAATTGATGCCAAAGTCGCCGATGGAGGAGTCGAAGATTGATGAAGAACCAAAGTTCGTAATACCAAAGTCGCCGATGGAGGAGTCAGAGATCGGTGAAGGAATGGCACAAACCAAAGTTTGTAATACTAAAGCCGCCGGCGGATGAGTTGGAGATTGGCAGAGGCAATTTTGAATGCGATCAAGAAAGAAAAAAGAAATAACCAAGTCAGGATAAGTAATGGACAAAGACAAAGGGAGCAGGGTATCTCCCAAAAACCATCACCGTGTATTCACACAGGATGCGCGAAAAAGCCATCATGGCGTAGCCACACGCTAATGCAAAGAAAAACCGTCACTGTGTATTCACACATGGGACGTAGAAAATTCATCACGACGTATTCACACGTTAATGCAAAATTGTCACTGTGTATTCACACATGGGACGCCAAAAGAGTCATCACAGTGTATTCACACATTGGTTGACAAAATCTTGTGAAGCCAAAGCCGTCGACGGATGAGTTAGAGATGGGTAGAGGCAATTTCAGATTCAACCAAGACAAAGAAAGAAATGAGCAAAGGCATGAGGAGCAAGGCGTCTCCAAACCACAAGGGGCGAGGCATCCCCCACAACTGAATGACACGGAAATGTGTCCCTAAGGAGCAAAGCGTCTCCCACCATTTAAGCGACACGGAAATGTGTCCCTAAGAAGCAAAGCGTCTCCCAATACCGAGAGATAAGGCAGCCTTGGAGCAAAGTGTCTCCACAAAATCGAAGAGAATTTTTCCTCATCAAGAGGACAACAGAGAGAAATTCAAGCCAAACTACGAAGGGTCATTCGTAGTCCACAAGGTTATGTCCCGAGGAGCACTTATCCTGCAAGAAATGGACGGGGCAATCTTTCCTGAGCCGATAAATGCGGACGCAGTCAAACTGAAGAGAGGCCATCCTTGACTCTCCTTTAGACTTTAGATCCTCCAAATGCCTAAATTCTCCCCTAGTTAAACAATTTTGAGCCTTAAAATTCTTTCAACCCATTGCAGGTGTTCTACACATCAAACGGGGCATTCCTGGCAAAGCAAAAAGAAACAGGGCATTCTTGCCCAAAAAAACTTCAAAAAAAAGAGAAGAAAATGCAATAGAAAAAGAAAGAAAAAAGAAACAAAGAAAATGGGGAAATGTTTGCCCCGCCAAAAATATAGAGATACAAATAAGCCAGGATGTAAGTCCCACCAACAATAAAAGTAGCATACTTTGCAAACCCAAATAATTAAGCTTTTTTGAGCCATCCATCCTTTCTTTCATAACCAAGACCCAACCTACGCTTCGTCCTATCTCTAAGACCTCTCGGATCCCGAAAGGAATGATCAGGGCAAACAGTTAAGTCAGCATTCGCCAGCAATGACAGAATTCAGAGTTTCCTAGAAAGGCTGGATACAGCGAAAACCCGAAAAAAGGGCGTTGTGTGGTTAGTCAAAAAAAAAAAAAAAAAGAAGAGAAAACTGGTCACATCTAGATTGAGCAGAGCAAGGTACAAAAAGAACAGTGGCAGAAAGTAAGATGAGAAAGAGTGGATAGATCAGAGGGGTCCAGACTGGCAGGTTGCACCCAAGTCAACAATTTCACAGTGGCCTGTGATGACAATGCTACTGAAAATACCAAGCACTCCAAGTCCCGTCTGACCTGGGAAATTTCTTTGATATTGCAAACACGGGCACACACTAACACACCTGTCTTCTCTATAATTGTTCTGCTTAACTTTTGAAGCTCCACATTGGGCTACTAACCTAAGTTGATAGTCTCTTGACCTTGGCAGAGGCCACTTCTAGCTGCAATGGGCAAAAGGGCTCAGAGCAAGAAGAGAACGAGAGTGTTTTGCACTCCTCCAGCTATTCCACGACTAACATGTTTTCTTTTCCTGCCTTCACAGGTACAGCAAAAGTGGGATGACGGACGTCTTTTCCAAAATCCCCAATGGAGTTCCTTCAGTAAACGGAGAATAATACCCTCCAAAATCCTCAATGGAAGGCCTTCAGCAAACAAGGGATGACACCCTTACATCCCCAATAGAGTCCTCTCAAGCAATAAGAGAGTGATACCTGACAATGCAGACTTCCCAAGCCTCGCCCAGTCTGAAGAGGCCGGCTTTGCAAAGAAGAGCGGAAAGAAGACAAAACAAGCTCGCATCAATCCCTGGTGGAGCCTCTCGCGCTCAAGCGCAGACGAGCATAAGAACTCGCACCCAAGCGGAAGGAAAAGGCTTTACAAAGAAATAACGACTGCGTGAGGAATCCCCACTTATCCCCAGCAGAGCATCCTTCCCCAGGGAACCCCCACGCTTGTCAGAAACAAGGTTCGACCTGACAGAAGAGGCAACAAGGAAAAGATTCCTGCCTAATCCCCAGCAATAGTCACTCTAAGCTAGAGAGCCTCTGCAAAAGGGAAAGCCAACCAGAAAGCGCTGCAGAAGAAGGGATGACAAGACATGAATAAGAATGAGGATAAATGAAGATATCATCGGGCAAGATGGCCCCTTTTGTAATTTTTGATTTCACACTTTTGTAAATAGAATAGGGCAGGTGTGTGAGCTCCCTTGAGGCACCGGACAGCACTGGAAGCACCTTCTCACCAGCAGCAGCACCTCCTTCTCTTCCCTTCATTCCCCACCCTTTGCATTCTCTAACCAACCCTCGGTAAAAAAAAACTGTTAAAAGCCTCTAGAAAAGACACAAAATGGATCAAAAGTCTGAAGTCACCTAAAAGCTATAATGGAACAAACAAGAAGAAAAGAATATTGTCAAATGTCTGGCATCAACGCCAAAGCAGGTTGGCGAGCTCAAGTCCAATCTAATCCCTTTCAAACATAAATCTAATTGCTAAAGAGTTGCCCTGCAAAAACCCAAAAAGCAAAGGGTAAGGAAACTCTAAAGCCAGGAAGTGACACCACATCATTGGCCACTTCCCTCTCAAAACGAAAACTTCAAAGGACAAAGCTCGTCGACCATGTTGACAAAAATGCTAGGCGCAAAAACGAGATTCTTTTTCTCTTTGCCGTTCATCCGCGAGGTGACTCCGGCAAAGAGGGGTAGCTGTAAGCACCTCATTTTTGCGCTCCCAGAAGGGCCGGAAATGTAAAACCCTAGACAGAAAGTCAAGCCCTAAGGGGTGGAAATTTGACCTTTTGATCAAGTGATAATTGGCAACCTTTCTTTATCTCAATGGATAGAGAATCCCGACACGAGTCCAACGCAACTAAGTTTGCTGGAATCGGAGTCCGGATGAAGGTTCTGCAGATCGGTCAAACTTGAGGGTGAGCCGAAAGTTGACTTTTCCTCAAACCCCGTGCCAAGTGCTTGGCCCTATGTCATTGAATAGAGGGCCCTGATACGAGTCTAACGCAATTGAGTTTGCTCAAATCGGAGTTCGGATGAAGGAGATATGAGCTGTCGAAGTTTCCGTGCAGCAAAACCGGAAACTGCACACATGGCGAAGAAACTGCACACGTGGCAGCCGATGCAGCAAAATATCTCAGGGACTAAATCTTAAATATCCAAAAATCATCAAATATCCCAGGGACTAAACCAAAATTCGCAGGGACCAATCCGTAATTGCTCAAAAATGTCAAATCGGTCGAATCGGTTGAATCGGTTGAATCGGTCAAGTCGAAGGGCAAATTCGTAATTTTTTGATTTGTGTAAGTGTAAAAACTCAATCTCCTTATATGGCAAATGTTTGACAAATTATATCCTCTAATAATCTTCAAGATGTGCAGAATCAAAATACAAATTCTATGAATTTAGTAAAGAGGAAAGTGAGGCTGCCACACAGCTACCACGCCGCTGGTAGCTCAAGGAAAGGTAAAGATTTCTAAAAGAAGATCATTTCGTAAAGGCACTTGCAATGAAGAACGCTGCTGCCACTCCGCTGGCAGCGCATAAGTGAGATAGTACTTTGAAAGTAAAGCACGCGTACCAGCTTCGTAAGGCGACGCTGACACGCCGCTGGTAGCGCAGAGCAAGATTGAAGATCTACAAATCAGCTGTGCACATGCCGCGTTCCCTCCCGCTAGCAGCGCTCTGGCAGCGCGCCCATACCTGAGTCTATCTGGATTTGAGCGGGATTGAGTTCGCCTCCAGCCATCTACCCCGATCGCGCCACGACGCCACCAGCGCTCGACACGATCTGAGATTTCTTCTTTAAATAGACGTGCTGTATTCTTTTCAAACTGACTTTTTTCTTTTGATTAATCTGTTGTGGATCTTGAGGTGTTCGAGATTCATTCAATTGATCTTTAGAGAGTCGGTGATCGAGTGAGGGGGAGATCTGAGAGAGATCACCTGGAATTGAAGTTAGAGGACTCTTCTTCAGTTCGGAACTTCACTTGATCGTGAGATCTCCTGGATTGGTGATCGACCTTGTTTGATGCATAGGTGGATTCCTATTGCATTGGATCATCTCAGTGGACTCTGAGGTGATTGTCACGATCTGGATTGATCATGAATTGCAGCTTGTGGATTCAAGCTGTGTTGCAGTTCGTGGATTCGAGCTGTGGATCTGGATTGATCGTCACTTGTAGTTTGTGGATTCAAGCTGTGTTGCAGTTCGTGGATTCGAGCTGTGGATCTGGATAGATCGTCTATTGCAACTTGTGGATTCAAGTTGTGCTACAGTTCGTGGATTCGAGCTGAGGATTGCTGTTGAGTGAGTTCAATTGTAAAGGTTAAGTGTGTCTTCCTTTGTAATTCACTTTCATTCAATAGTGGAGATTCTAAGGGTTAGTCGCCTCATATAGACTCGAGGTTTTTCCTGGATCTGGATTCAGGTTTCCTCGTATAATCTCTGTGTGTTATTTCCGCATTGTTAATTTCTTAATTGTTGTAGATCGTGGACCTTTAGAGTAGTCCTCTACTCTTTCAATTTGTATCTGGTCAAATATATCGGATACACATAGATTTGTGTATAACCGACATCCAATGCTGGATACAAAGAGATTTTCCAGTGAGATTCGCGCCGATCGCTCGACAAATTCGCGGCGGCATTTAATTTTCAAAAAGAAAAAGAGAAAGAAGGTATATTCTTGGAATGAACTGTAAACTCAGGTTTTTTAAGGGTCAATGCTTTCTACAAAAAGAAAAGAAAAAGAGATCAAAAAAGGCTACCTATCTCTGATGTGCGAAAGCCACCAAAATGAAGTTTGGGGTATGTCTATACTTTCCAAGTATGATTACACTAAAATAGTTTTTCATATGCAAAAAGTGTAAAAGTAAAAAATATTTCACACACTACACAAGCAATGTTTCATTAATATGCGTGTGCGCTCAATATCTTGAAGAAAATTTATAGTATGAAAAACCATGAAGGAAATTTTGGTCATAGATATGAAATGTGTCACATCTGAATTAACCTTGATAGGTTCTTCATGATCAGTTTTGTGATAAGTACTTCTTAGATTGAATAAAAGTTGATTATCTGGATGATTTTTAGTTTAGTTAAAATCTTAGCTTTATGTTTAGATGTATGAGTTTTCATGAAGAATAGTTCAAACTCTTTTTATAAATTTTTGCCTTGTGAGTGTGTTTTTTCTTGTTTGTGCATGTGCATCTTCTACGTCGCTAGAAGCGTGCCGGTAGCCTTCTCCTTGCTTCTTGCCTTGGCACCTGCCCTGTTAAGCGTCGCCGGAGGTACGTTGGCAGCGTGTCCTTTTTGTCTATAAAAAGGTGAAATCTGTTTTCACTTTTTTACCTCTGTTTTTTTTTCTTCTTACCTGCGCCTCTCCTCGCTCCTCGCATCGTGGTCATTTCTTTGCCTTCGTGCTTACCTTCCGTCACCTTGTTCACTGTTCAGGTAAAATTTTTTTACTGTCTTCGTCTTGCTTCTTCATTTTTCTTCTTCCTTTTACAGTGTTCTTCTCTCGTTCTTCTCAGTTAGGGTTTGGTAGATTGTTATGCCATTAGGGCTTTGTCGAGCTTTGCTTGTGTTCTTCTCTCTCATCTATTTGTTTCTGTTTTTTTCCATCATGCCTCCCAAGAAGAAGTCTAGAACTGATTCTCCTTCCACCTCTTCTCCACTAGTAAGATCCTCACCGGTTGTCTCTTCTCCACCGGTGAGACCCCCTTCCCCTTCTCAGTCCTCTGAACCATTCATTGGAAATGGTTTATCTGATTTTAATGAGTTCTTCAAGCACAGGCCACTCCTTTTGGAAAGGGCCATTAAGCTTGATTCCTTTTCTGAATCTCCTCTCTTCTCATTGTTTTCGGACAATGGTTGGAAAAAATTTGCTTTGATAAGTGGTTTTGCATATCCTGACCTGGTTTGAGAATTCTATTCGAACCTCCACCATTTCATCTGGCCAATCAAGGCTTTGTTAAAGCCTATGTCAGGGGCATCTCTTTCGACTTCTCGAAAGAGCTTATCTCATCTCTTCTAGAACTGCCCCTTGTTGATTCTCCCTCCTTTGATTTTTTTGATTCTCACTCTAATCCTCCCATGGAGTCAATCATTTCTTCTATGATTGTTCAGGGTGCTCCCACCTCCATAAAAAATAAGCCCAACTATCTGCCTCATGGCTCTCTCCAAGATCTTCTCAGGATCTTGAATCTGTTTGTTTGTGCCTCTCTTGTTCCCTCAGGTCATCACTCTGAGATTTCTCACTCTAGAGCTAGACTTCTTCATGCTATCTGGAACAGAGACAGTGTCTGTCTTCCGTCAATCATCTTCAATCAAATCCTTCAGTCTCGGAATTTAAAATCCAAGACGGCTGCTCTTCCATTTGGGATTTTCATCTTTTTCATGTGCATTCACCAGGGGATCTTACCTGATCCTGTTGAATTGATCATTCATCCCAAACCTCCCATTGATGCCTCCACCCTCACCCGAAGCAAACGAGCAAATCATTTTCGGTTGGTTTCTTCTTCAGAGCCTTCTTCTTCTCCCTCCTCTTTGTGCAGTTCTGATGCTACGGCAATCCTGGACAAATTGAATTCCATGCAAGCCTCCCAGGAGGCTTTCAATTCTGAGGTTAGGGCTCACATGCTCATGATGAGCATGTTCAAATCAGAGACCCAGGAGAAGCTGGAGAAGCTTGCAAAGATGTTGATTTTGCTTGTGGCGAGGTTCAAAGGGATGTTGCTGCTCAGCAACGAATGCAAAACGAAGCTGATCATTTTCTAAGCAGCATTCGAAGAACTCAGCTGGAGATGGATCACAAGCTCTGTTGGTTGCACTCCCGGTCCCAAGATGCTTATCGGCATTACTCCATAACTTGGGATCCGAAACCTCCTTCCAGAAAGGGGGAGTCATTTTAATGATGTTGCTGCTGGTGCTGGTTGCTGGTTGAGGATCATCAAGTTGTTTTTTGTTGTTTGTTCTGTTGGTCTGTGTTTTTTTTTTTGTTCGTCTTTGGGGTTTCTGGACGTAGGTTTACGGGGGAGTTTTTTGTTTGGCTGAATGTGTATATATTTGTTGAACACTGTATATTTCGTCTGAATACTATATATTGTCTCTTGAAATGAATGAAAATCTGTGTTCCCTCTTATCATTGTGTTTTGAATGTTTAAATGGAATTCAATATCTGAATTTGATAATAAGCATGTAAGTTTGTTGTCATGCATTTGCCAAGGGGGAGATTGTAAGTGTGAAAACTCACACTCCTTATATGGCAAACGTTTGACAAATTATATCCTCTAATAATCTTCAAGATGTCTAGAATCAAAATACAAATTCTATGAATTTAGTAAAGAGGAAAGTGAGGCTGCCACACAGCTACCACGCCGCTGGTAGCTCAAGGAAAGGTAAAGATTTCTAAAAGAAGATCATTTCGTAAAGGCACTTGCAATGAAGAACGCCGCTGCCACTCCGCTGGCAGCGCATAAGTGAGATAGTACTTTGAAAGTAAAGCACGCGTAACAGCTGTCCCAGAAAGGGTTATTACTAAATTTGCATCCCTAGGACGACCCCCAAGCTCATGCATGAAAGCTGCCACTCCCCACAAACCCCATGCGTCTCTAGCCTACTTGGCAATGTCTAAATCCATGCGTATTAGCTACTGTTTTTTTATTGTTGTTGCTGTCCCCTACTTCACAATATGTGGTTTTATGATTGGTCTTCTTAGCTGGAGATGCATGATTGTTTGGAGCTTTGATTGCGTGTTGGTTGGTAGCATGGAAACACTCGGGTGAGGGTGTTGAAACCCTTGTCTCTTTGCTGCACTTTTTTTGATAAAGTGGAGGAGGGGCAGCAGCACCATGCCTTCTCCCTTGTCCTCTTGATCATGTGGAGAAATCCCAAAAGGGATCAAATGGGATACCACCTCAAACTTGAACCAATGTGGGCCCTTGCTGGGGCCCACATGACTTATAAAAAGCCCCTAGGAACCCCTGGAAGCAACCCCAAATGGCCAAACTCCAAAAAAGACCATTTCTGGATGATCCGGCAACTCAGGCCGGATCACCTGTGGCCTATGTGTATCCGGCAACTAAGGCTGGATACGCGACAGAAATGCAATTTTTATGTCCTTTTGATCCTTGCCGAATTTCCATGCCATTTTCAACAAAACCAAATGAACCAACAGGGTTTCCGGGTCACCCGGAAACCCAACTTGAAACCTGGACCGCCTGTCCAACTCGGAATATTAGTGGGCCTTCCAACGGGGCCCACCAAGCCCGATCAATCCAAAAGCATGCAAATAAGTAAGTTAAGTAAAATGAACTAATTGAATCGGGCGGGCCAAACCCAATGCGGCCCACCCGAACCTTGTTGTGTGGAATGAGTATTTGAATTATATGGTTTGGCCAAGACCAAGGGCAAGGGCCTATCGGGCCCGCCAAAGCCCACCAACCCACTAAGTGAGGGTTCAAAACCCCCAACTTCAAGAACATGGGCTTTCAAGCCCAAATTTGGACTATGGGCCCCAAGCCCAATGTCCAACTCACCTTGGCCAATTTAAACAAGATAATCTAAAAGTACTTTGGCAACCGTCATGGGGGCCCACCCAGGGGCCTGCAAACCAATGCAGACCCATTGCATGAAAATCACTAAGCCTCCAACTTGAATAAATTAAGTAAAATTAATTCACTACACCTAAAGCCCAAAGGGCCTCCTAGGCTAAGATGGAGGCTCACCAGAGGCATGTGGGCTTAGTCAAAGCCCACCAAGGACATCGTGGGCCTTCCAACGGGGCCCACCCAATCCGACTCAGATCACCTAATAAGCAAGATAAAAGTAATTAAAGGGACCCACACCACTTTGGTGGTCCCGATAGACTTAACCCAGTTGCATATCGGATTAGGAATCGGGTGAGAAACCAAAGTAAACTGACTCAAACCAGGGAACCCACGGGACCCGTTATCTGAAGGGGTGGACTGGGGTGTCTACGGACTTCCCCAGACCACAACTGAGACCCTACTTAGAACCTCAAGTCGCAGACCAAAGCCCAAAATAGACTAACTTAGGCACCCAGGTGTCCGCTTGCACCCCATCAGGCGGTGGCAACTCCGAATTTTCCTGTGCAGCGTTTCCGACGCGCGCACAAAGTTTATTCCCTCTTCTACCCTTCTCCTTAATTTTAACTCCTTTAACTCTTTTTTAAGGGATCTCCTGACTAATTTTCGTGCTTAATCTCAATCCAAATTTTAAATTGTAATTAGACTTTTATTATTCACTTAAAATACCTAAATTTTGGACCCTAAATAATATAATTACCATTAGGCCCTTTTTCCACCCTTTAAACCTTAATTTAATTATTTTACATCCAACTAAGCTAAGATTTTGTCTAGTTGAATTTGGTGACTTAATAACTAATTATTTTATTTTCTTTCATGAATTTAACAAATTGAAATGACTAAATTACCTTTCCTCTTTAAATTCCTATTTTAACTTTTATATCTCTCTTTAATTCTCCTACCATTATCTTTCTTAGTATTTCCTCCATAATTTATTCCTTAATTATTTATTTTATTTTTAGGAAAATCTAGGGTTTTACATATGCTTTATTATTCTGGACTTGATTCTCATCATGATTTATCTAATAAATTACCTTAGAAATGATTAAATGCTGATTTGTGTTTCACGATTGCTATGACTGTTTAAATGAGACCTGCTGATCCATGTCAGTTTTATCGTGCATAAATAATTACTTTTATATATATAAACTGTTTAGCATGCATCGTGTTACCTACTGAGATATTCGTATCTCACTCTTTTGTTTTGTTTTATTTTTCAGTTGATATGCGATAGAGGGATCTTTGTGGTGATATTCAGGGAGAGTTTGCTGACTTCTTGCTGGAGGATTACTACTATCTGGATTGAGCTAAGGTTGAGGAGAGATGACTTTATTAATGATTTGACAATTTATTTTATTATTTGGACTTGATGTATTGAGAGAGTGAGAGTTTTAGCACCTTTTGATTAATAAGATTTGATTAGTTGGAGTTGATGGTCATTTATTTTCATTTTATATTTATGGTGATATTAGACATTATTCTTCCGCACTTTGATAATCAGAATTGAGTTATTTGATTTTTATTCTAATTAAATTGTTGATGTTGTATACATATGGGCCGAGTAGCACTTGGATTCGGGTTCAGATGCCGGTTTTGCATTGACCCGGGTTCGGGGTGCTACAGAAAGCATGACTATTTTTATGTATAAACTGTTTATTCATGCATAGTGTTACCTACTGAGATATTCGTATCTCATTTGTGTTTTGTTTTGTTTTTCAGTTAATACGCGTGAGGGAGACTTGGGTTTTGTTTCTCACGGTGAGTTTACAGATTTTCTTCCAGAGGATTATTACTATCCTGAGTAGTTAGATTGGAGGTTGATACAGTTGATTGACACATTGATTATTTTTTTGTTATTTTATGGATTGGATGTTTATGAGAGTAAGAGTGATAGAACCTATTTACTAGACTTTGATTTATTTTGATGTGATGGTTTGGAGGAAACTTTTATCCACGCTTATTGGTTTTTTTATAAATGATAACTTCCGTACTCTGATATTAATTGTTGAATGAATTATATTTAATTGTTTGGTAAGTAGATGCTATGGGCCCAGTAGCACTTCGGATTCGGGTTAGGTGCTTGTTTTGCATTGACTCGGATTCGGGGCATTAAAATGTGGTTTTCACATCCATTTGTTCAAGCTCTAAATCAAACATTGCAACTAAAGCAAGAACCAAACAAATAGAAACAAGTTTAACAATCGGTGCAAAAATTTCAAAAAAGTCCATACCTTTCTTTTGAGAGAATCCCTTGGCAACTAACCTTGCCTGACATTTTACAATCTCTCCATCTTTGCCTTTCTTGTATTTGTAGACCCATTTGCACCCAACCGCTTTTCGCCCCTTTGGTAGCTCCATCAACTCCCAAGTTTTGTTCTTGTGAAGTGCATTCATCTCTTCACACATAGCTTCCTTCCAACTTGTAGAGTCACTACCATTAATGGCCTCTTCAAATGTGCCTGGTTCACCATCTTTTGTGATTAAAGTCCTCATTGTGATAGGGTCAACGCAATCTTGAAGTCTTGATGGTAAATGCCTTTCACGTCTTGATGTCCTTGAGATAGTAATGGTTTGTGGTTGCTCATGTTGCACATCATCTTCTTGAACTTCAACATCTCTATCAACCACTTCTTCATTAGGAGTTAAATTTTCCAGAATAAAATCACCTAGAATAACTTCAAATTGCTCCACCTCATTTTGACCTTCTTCCTTGGTAGGCTCCAAAATCTTGTTTAGCATTCTTGATTAATCAAAGTGAACATCACAACTATGAACTATTTTATGAGAAACCAGATCCCATAAATGGTACCCTTTAACATTCTTCCCATAACCAACAACGATGCACTTTCTAGACTTTGGATCTAATTTATCCCTTTGACAACTAGGAATTAATGTATATGCATCACATCCAAAATTTTTCATATCGGAATAATCACTAGGAGTTCTATGCCATACCTCTTGAGGTGTTTTCTCTCCCAATGCCACTGAGGGTGATCTATTCACAAGGTAGCAAGCCGTATTGATAGCTTCCGCCCAAACTTCTTATCAAGACCCGCATTGCTTAACATACACTTTGCACGTTTAACCAAAGTTCTATTCATGTGCTCCACCACCCCATTTTGTTGAGGGGTTCTAGCAACGGCATTATGCATGACAATTCCTTCATCCTTGCAAAAATTGAGAAATGTCTTATTCACAAATTCCAAGCCATCATCAGTTCTAATCACCTTGATGCATCTTTCACTTTGTTTCTCTACCTCGGCTTTGAAATGCTTGAATGCAATGAAAGCTTCATCCTTTGTCTTTAAGAATGTTAACCGTTACCTTCTTTGAATAATCATCAGTGAAAGATATGAAATAAGATGCATCATCATGTGATTTCATGCGAGATGGGCCTCACAAATCCGAGTGAATATAATCAAGTATGCCTTTGCTAGTGTGACTTCCAGCCTTGAAGCTTCTCCTATGATGCTTGCCATAGATACAATGTTCACAAAATTCTTTGTCACCAAAGCACATCTTAGGAATAAGTTCCCTTTTCATCAAGATGTTCATACCTTTTCACTCATGTAACCCAATCTTCTATGCTAAAGTCGAACCGGAAATTCATCATGCCAACTGCCATTTTTACATCATCTACAATTGTGCTTCCAAGCAACTTGTACAAGTTTCCAACCCGAATGCCTTTCATGACAACCAAGGCACCCTTAGAAACTTTAATCATTCTACCTTGCCCAGTGTATTTGTAGCCACAAGAATCAAGTTTTGATAGTGAAATCAAGCTCTTCTTTAAATCTGATACATTTCTCACATTCTTAAGTGTTCTACCATTGCCATTAAATATCTTGAGTTGTACCACACCAGCACCCACAATATAACTAGTTGAGTTGTTCCCCATCAAGACATATCCACCATCACATGGCTCATATGAGCTAAACCATGACCGATGTGGACAGATATGATGAGTAATGGCAGTGTCAAGAACCCAATTTTGATGATAGATAGGACTACTACTAGCCATAAAGGCCTCATCTTTAATGGACTTGGATATTAATTCTTCTACTTGATTGGCTTAACTTTTGGTTTCGGCTTCATTCTTATCTCGTTCATATTCTTTACTTGAGTTGGAACCCTTGCCTTTTCTAAAGTAGCAATCTTTCTTCAAGTGTCTTTTCTTACCACAATTCCAACAAGTACCTTTTTCATACCGGCCTCTTGACTTTGAACGATGACTAGATTTCCCCCTTGAAATGCTTCTAAATGATTCACCACGCACATTAGAATGTCCTCTTATAGCAAAAGCCTCCATTCCTACCTCCACTGATGCATGTCTTCTAGATTCATTGGCAAACAAGGCACTAGTCACATCATCAAAAGCGAGTTTATCATCCTTAGAACAACTTAGAGTTGTAATCAAGTTGTCAAAACTATCTGGCAAAGTACATAGCATGGTCACCGCTTTATCTTGATCCTTCATAGGTGCATCAATGCTTTCAAGTTGACCAACAATGTCATTAAAAGTGCTCAAGTGCTCGGAGACCTTGGTGCCTTCTTTCATCTTCAAAGAATACAACTTCTTTAGAAGTATTATGTTAAGTAGAGATTTGGTTTGATACAAGCTCTCAAGCTTTGCCCATAACTTGGATGCCGTCTTCTCACCTTTTATGTTAAAAATCACATTATTCACCAAACACAAGTGAATAGTGGAGACCGCCTTCATATCCATTTTTAACCAATCCTCTTTGCTCATAGTGGATGGCTTTTTACTTTACCAAGCAAAGCTTCTTGTTGCCCATTTTGCACTAAGACATCATACATTTCATCTTCCATGGTTCAAAATTATTTCTTCCATCAAACTTCAAATCGGTTGCTCCCCATTTTACTACACTTTTACTCACTTAGGCAATTTTACAAACGCCTTATTCACACTTTCTTCACATAACCCGGAAGCTCCGATACCACTTGTTGGTATCAAACACTTACCATTGGACCAATAACTTAAGTTATTGATTATAGTGCAACTTTATTTACTTATACTATAGCAGGATGCTGGACCTTGGCCCAACATCCCCAAAAATCCCTCCTCTAGCATCTGCGACCGCAAGCCAACATGTGACATGTAAGACCTCGAATTTTTCCTAAATATTAAAAATAAATTAATAATTATTATTCTTGGAGATTTCTATTGATGGAATTAATACTGATGTGTTTTGATTGGGCAGATGCATCGTGAATGATACGTGTGTGTGGCATGGGATCGTATATATATATATATACACACACACAAGTGTAGAGTATGCCCTAACATATGGTGTGCATACTCTTTCGTATTCTGTTGGTATTAGATAGCCGCAAGAACAAAACACACGACCGAGAGTGACCGAACAACTAAAGAATGAAGAAGGAAGAAGAAGGAAGGAGAGAGGGACTAAGTTTCTCATTGTTTCAAGGTTTTTTGCAACCAAGAGGGAGTGTGATAGTGCTGTTTAGTGGAGAAGGAGAGGAAACGAACGTAACAGAGGTAGGTAGCACGGTTTTTTTGTTGATTTTGTTTTCTATGGATTGTTTGATTCGTTTGCATGATTTGTTAATGTATATGTACGTAAATAGTTTGATTATAAGTAAATAATTGTGTTAGAACTGGTTAGAATAGGAAAAATTGGATTTTTTTCAGTTGCGGATTGCCGTTTTTCTATGGGTGCTAACCTCAAGTCCCTGAGCGCTCATAAGTGTCTGTAGGCGCCTCGTACAAAATCTCTGGCCGCCAACCACTGCTTAGAGGAGGAAGGTGAGCGTTTAAAAACTGAACTAGCGCTAACTTAGGACCCCTAAGCGTCCCTGAGCACCTATTGAAATTATAAACTGATTGAAATATAACTGGCGCTAACCCAGGAGGCCTAGGCGCCCTAGCCTGAGCGCCCATAACAGAAAAATCAGTATTTTTAGAATTTGATTCCTAATTCAATAATAAATGATTTTTAATAAATTTTATCAATTAAATTGGATGTTTTAAGTCAAAATAAATTACCAAAATACCTTGTTTTACAGAAAAATAATTAGGGAGTTATTTTAGAGTATTAGATGCCTAATTTTGAATATAGTAAGAAATTCTAAGTTTTTATACAAGTTAAACTTTATAAATGGGGAAAATTAACCAAGAGATATGAATTTATATATTATAAACCAGATTTCTACAGATAGAACTATATGATCGGAATTTCAACCCAGATACCCCGAATGTTCATAAAATTATAGAATTGACCTTTATATGCCGCTAGGCACTATTGTTTACATAAAGATGAATCCTGAGGGAATTTTGGTGTCTAGTGGGCATACTTGAGTATGGATCCATAGACTAAGCTTGATAGCTAAGGGATATTTCATTTGGGTTGAGTTACTCCCTTGTGCGAGCATGCTTCCTTTGCAAGTTGGGTTGCACTGGAGGGTCCCGTGTCTGTAGGGTCATTTCAAGCCTCGATGGTGATACCTATACATGTGGATCAGCGGCCATCTCCATGTATTGATTTTGGTGCTGCATGTTGGTGGTTCATGCCAACTCTATTGAGTCATGTGCAATAAGTCGATGACTACGGCTCTTATCTAAGGAGATGTCTCAGGTTTGAGTATCATTAGTAGCATCGCCCTTAAGCCGCACGGTGCTATAGCATTTGGTTGAGAGTCATCTCAAAATGTTTATCTTTCTTTGTGAGTCCTACAATGACATTGAAATCATGTACACTGGTTACTATTAGAAATGTTTTATGACACTTAGAAATGTTTTATATGTTGATTTGTGTTTTGAATTTGCTATGACTGATTATTCAAGCCTATTTATCTGTGTTAGTTTAATCGTGCATGAATAATTACTTTCATATATAAACTGGTTATAACATGCATGTGCTACCTACTGAGATATTCATATCTCACCTTACCTTTTTATCTTATTTTTCAGTTGATACGCGAGAGGGGGATCATAGTGGTGATTTTCAGGGTGATCTTGCTGATCGACTTTTTGCCAGAGTACTATTATCCAGACTTGAGCTGAAGTTGAGGAGAGATGATTATATGAGACTAATTGACAGTTTATTTTGATTATTTGGTTTTGATGTATTTGAGAGATTGAGAGTTTTAGTACCCATTGATACCAGACTTGATTTATTTGGATTGGATGGTTATATTTATTTTATGTCTATGATGATGTTAGGTTACACTTCCGCACAATTAAGTTTCCACACTCTGATAGTTAATGATGAATGGTTTATTGGAAATTTCAGTCTGGTTATTGTTGATGATTATATTTATATGGGCCCAATAGCACCTCGGATTCGGTTGTTGAGCTGAATTCGGGTTGTTACCGTAGCGAACCGGATTCAGGTCAGGTGCCGGTTTGCATTGACCCCGGGTTTGGAGCGTTACATGACATCCTGACTGTCTGAGTGGGCGACTGTGATATGGGCGGGGTGAGAGTCCTGGGTGAGCTACTACAGTGGCAAACTACCAGGCGAGGATGTGCATATGGTTGGGATCCCACATCACTCGGGAATGCTATAAGTAGTCTTGTGACCCCTTACTTAGCAAGAGGCCTTTTAAGGCATAACACGAAACTAAATCCCTTTGGAACCCTGAAGTTAAGCGTGTTCGGGTGAGAGCAATGCTATGATGGGTGACCACTAGGAAGTTTTCTTGTGTTATCCCTTGAGAACAAATCAGTGAGGGCCATTGGGCCCAGAGCGGACAATATCTTGCTGGTTATGAGTCTGGGGCGTTATACAACACCTGTCAATCCGGGACTTGACCAATGCTTGCCATAGCAGCATGCTTTCTTAGACCCCCCACCCCCTTGCAGGACTCAAACCCACAACCTTTTGTAACGCCCTGGACTCGGGTCTATGCAAAACAAGCACCAAACCTGAACCCAAAGTGCTACTGGCCCAAAGCAACTAATTTCCTGTGACATCCTGGCTGTCTGAGTGGGCGGGTGAATGGGTAATCTCACTGGGTGAGCTACCAGGTGAGGATGTGCATATGGTTGGGATCCCACTGTCAGCACCTCATTTTTGCACCCCAAAAAATGAAAGAATAAAACCCTAATTGAAAAAGTCAAACCTGAAGGGCTCAAAAAGTTGACTTTTTGATCGGGTGCAAATTGGCTACCAAACTTCATACCATTGGAAATAGGACTTTGATACGATTCTAACGCAACTGAGTTTGCTCAAATCGGAGTCCAGATGAGGAAGTTATGGGCTGCTCAAATCTGGAAATAGCAGAAATCGGCTTTTTGCAGAACTCCGAATTAGCTGCTCAATTGGATATCAGCAGAAAGGGCGCATCGACACGACTCCAACACAACTGAGTTTGCTGGAATCGGAGTCCCGGATAAGGAGATTTGAGCAAAACTGGGACGCGAGTCTGCACTTCTGCTAAAAAGCTCGAGTTTGTTGCCAACCTTTAGCTTAGCTGATAGGGAATCTCGAGCTGATTCCAACGCCACTGAGTTTGCTGAAATCGGATACCAGATGAAAGAAATATGAGCAGTCAAAGTTTCAGAAAATCTGCACATGTGGCAAAAACAGCAAAAAGAAAAGAATCTTCAATTAAAATAATAATATTTTCATACAACACCTAATTAAGAGGTTTAAAATAAAGGAAAAAGAAAATAAAAAATCAAAGCATACATGTGCTCAAAAACAAAAACAAAGATCTAAATAAAATAATAAGAAAATCTAAAAATATCTAGTAATTTAGATAATTAGAAAATAAAAGATATTAAGAAATAATAAAATACTAAACATTTTGCACATGGGGGATACGTGTCCCCCATGAGGTGTCCAAGATAAGAATAAAACTTATTTAAGTTTTAGTTACATTACATATAAAATTAAAATTTGGTCAACAAATGTGATTAGAATTTACTTTTGGTTCATTTTTTTCATTATAAAAGGGGGGCTACCCACATTCTTTGAAAAAGCATCAAACCCCTTCTCCTCTCTCCCTTTTGCTCTCTTCTTCACTCACCCCCTCCCTTCTCTCTCCCTCCTTGATTTCCAATCAAGAGAGGCTGGCCTCCCTTTAGCTCTGTCCTTTTTTTTTTTTTCTCTACGTCCAACCCCTGCCTAAACTCTGCCCCACTCAAAACCAAAACCCAAAATACCCTTGGATTGCACCATCCCCCTTTCCATTTCATTCCTTTCAACCCAGAAGTGGGGAATCCCTTTTCAAATCTATTCTTGGAATTCTACGAGGGTGCGGAAGCACTGCCGAAATCATCGGAGAACCATCACCTGTCAAAAACAAGAAGGTAACAGTAAACAGTAGGTTGTTTCATTCAATACATATCAAGTTTCTTTTCTTTTATTTTCTTTTCTTTTTAAGCTTGATTTATTACTTGTTTTATTACTTATTTCTCACCTCCATTTGCTTCTAATGTGTACGATACTGAGCATCTCATGTTGAAAACAAGATCCAATTAAAGGGTGAAAGGAGAGAATTTTGTCAAGGATATAATGAGCAAAAGTCATCTAAGATAAGATGTCATTAGTCCTTGCAAAATAAAAAGAGACAAATCATCCTCTTGCCAACTTTCTATCTTCACGAGCAAAGGTGAATACGTGGTTATGATCATAGCAAGATGGTAAAAGAATCTCTGGTGCCTCTCTTGATTCCCATGCAAAGAATGACTACATGAAGAGCAAAGGAAAAAGGAAGAAGAAAAGAAGAAAAATATGACTAAGAAAGGAGCTTGTGTGTCGCTGTGAAGATGCTAAAAATCCCGACGGACGTCGCCGGACCTCCCTGAAAAGCAAACGAAGCGATCCCGGCCGAAATAGGAGCAAAACAGCAAATTCGGGCAAAAACCGCATACTCAGGGCGGTCTGGACTTGACCGCACTTGGTATGCGGTCTGGTCTAAACCGCACTGCATCTACGGTTCAGACCATACCGCATAGTAAATGCGGTCAATTCGATAAACAACCAAAAATTATTCTTTTTGACCCGGTTGGATCCAAATCCGACCCGAATTGGTTTTGACCCGACCCTATGAGTAATTTGGAATGTTTTAAGTCCACTTTTGGACCATGGGCCTAGATGGGCCCACCAAGGCATCCCCTGGGCCCACCTTTGACCAGCCCAAACCAGGCCCGTTTTTAACAAATGGGCCCAAGGCATCTGACCCTTGGTTAATGGGCCAAATCCAAGCCCACTAAGCCCTTAGCATGTTTAATTTAATTAGATAAATAACCAAAATGGGTTACCCAATAACCCTGCTGGGCTCAAGCCCAACCTTGGCAATCCATGGGTCTTCCAACGGGACCCGCCTCCGACCCACTTCGCCTAAATAAGAAGATAAAATAAAATAGAAAGGGATCCACACCTCCAGAGGGTCCCGCCAGACCAAACCAAGTGGCATGCTGGCCTAGGAAGGGTGAAACTGACTCAAAACTAGGGAGACCCGAGGGACCCGTCATTTGACGGGGCGGACCGGGGTGTTTTCGAACTTCCCCGGACCGTAACCGAGAACTTGCCCGAATCTCTAAGAAAGCCGCAGACCAGCAAATCTTAGACCTGTATAGGTACCCAAGTGTCTGCCTGCACCCCATCAGGCAGTGGCGACTCCAATACTTCCCATTTTTAGTGTGGCGCCTTGCGGGACGTGTGCACACCCACAATGCTCGGGGATGCTATAAGTAGTCATGTGATCCCTTACTTAGCAAAAGGCCTTTTAAGGCATAACACGGGACTAAATCCCCTTGGAACCCTCAAGTTAAGTGTGCTCGGGTGAGAGCAGTGCTAGGATGGGTGACCACTAGGAAGTTTTCTTGTGTTATCCCTTGAGAACAAATCTGTGAGGGTCCATTGGACCTAGAGTGGACAATATCATGCTGAGTGTGGGTTTGTGACGTTACAAATTGTATCAGAGCCTGCCCCAACCGGAAGTGTGGGGGTTCGGCCCAACACGAGGATGTTTTGTCCCATGGAGGGGAGTATGTGACATCTTAGCTGTCTGAGTGGGTGGGTGAATGGGTAATCTTACTGGGGGAGCTACCAGACGAGGATGTGCATATGGTTGGGATCCCACAACGCTCAAGGATGCTATAAGTAGTTTTGTGATCCTTTACTTAGCAAGAGGCCTCTTAAGGCATTACACGGGACTAAATCCCCTTGGAACCCTCAAGTTAAGCGTGCTCGGGTGAGAGCAATGCTAGGATGGGTGACTACTGGGAAGTTTTCTCGTGTTATCCCTTGAGAACAAATCCGTGAGGGCCCATTGGGCTTGGAGCGGACAATATATTGCTGGGTATGGGTTTAGGACGTTATATTTCCAGACAATTAAATTTGAATAATTCCATTGAATATCAGAGTACGAAAAATGAAACATCGGATTCACCAACAAGCGTGGCTAAGTATAAACATCAAACTATTTCATCAATATAAATTAATAAGTCTGGTAAATGGGTTTTCTAACACTTTCTCTCATAATCATTTAAATCGTAGAATAACCATAAAAATAACATCTATATCATCCTCTAAATGGAAATCTAATAAGAATAAAGCTCAGAACGGTAATCAGCAACTCCCCTTGTGCCAACCCCAATAATGCTCTCACGAGGATTAGCTGAAAACAAAACAAAACAAAATAGGAATGAGATACGAATATCCCAATAGGTAACACTATGCATGAATAAACAATTATATATATAAGGAAAATAATCATGCTTTCATGCTCAATAAGATAAACGAGTAATCACGGAACAAACCCAACAATAAATCAGTGCTCGAAATAAAGGTATTTCATTATATAAATACAAATAAACAAGATGACAATATGATAGAAATAAAATCCACAATTTCTCCAAATCTACACAATTAGTCTCTCTCTTTCTTTTCTTTTCTTTTTCCAAAACAATTCTACATGTTATTCATATCATTTTAATATTCCTTTTTGTATCGTTCTAATCAAACATGGCTAAACCAATCAATCCAACTCTTTCCGTTTTAAATGGAATCATGTCATACATAATTAATAAATCTCACCATCCAATGGTAGAATACCCCTACTGCAAGGTGTAGACACGTAGGAACTACATCTCCCCTACAGGAGATAGCTCACCTCACCCTTAGGTGACAATTCACACACTCATCTCCCATGTAGGATGCAATCACGTAGTAATCACATCTCCCCCACATGAGGTAACACTTCTCTCCCGCAGAAGGTCACATCTCATCTGCAGGTGGTAATCACATATCTCTCATGTGGGATGCAATCCAATCTAGATTACATCTCCCCCAACAAGAGGTCACATCTCACCCGCAGGTGGTAATCACATATCTCCCCTATGGGATGTGTAACGCCTCAGATCCAGGTTTATTTAAAAATTTATAAACCCAAACCTTGAGCATTAGAAAACGGCCCAGAAATAACTAATCCAGACATAAACAATTTCCAGTTCATAATCAGAGTGCGACAATAATATAAAATTCTCAATAAGCGTGGAATGAAAAGAAATATTATTATCCGAAACATTAACCATCAAATTCAAGTCTGGATAGGGTCAACTAAAAAAATCCAATCTATTACATCAACCAAAGTAATCTAGATCAAATAAAAGACATAGTCTCTTGAACCCACACAGGTAAATAAAAATCCTCTTCCTAATAATCAGAATAGTCCCCCTGTGTATCTAACCCAACAGCGTCCTCTCCTGGAATATCTGAAAACAAATCCGATAAAACGATAATGTGAGAAACAACATTTCAGTAAGTAGTCATGCAAAAATATAAACTTTAACAGTTCAAATATGCAAACGATTAATCTGGTTAACCAAGATAGATTCAAACACAGTGAAATATAACATGATACAATCATACGAATAGTCTTACAGGACTCATGAAATAAGAAACCAGAGATAGATCATAGACTATGCTAATATGCTACCTAATCGATTTACAGGTGGACCAGCCGATATCGGCCAGGTTATTCGACACCCAACGGAAGTACTCAACCGATACCGGAGTGAGTTAGCATGTACGGTCCAAAAGATACCGGAGTGGATAACGTAGCAACCGACTGATACCGGAGTGGTACCATCCTCGAGATGATAAAATGCCTATGACACAGAATTCAAACCACTCTAGAAAATATTTCACTTACTAGCTACTCTATGGATCCATGTAAGAGCTAAACCCACTCAACAATGGCAAATCAAAACCAAGTAGTAGACATACATCACAAAATAGTTGCATACGCGGTGACACATACATGTCAGAACACCCACATACGTGGAGACACCTACGTGTCAGAAACACACCCGCATACGCGGAATAAACAAAAGAGGCATACGCCAAGTCACATACATGATCATAAACCCACATACATGGAGTTAAATACAGGTCCAAAATCATGGTTTCAATAGGCAAATATGATCTAAGTGTGTATTAAATCATTCGATGCTCAAAACATGTTTAGATAGTCTACATACAAGTGTAGGAACTCTTAAAATCAAGTTTCATTTAAAAGGAAAGAGTTTGGAACGGTAAACTCAAATAAAATCGATTTTAGTAGAACGTACCAAAAATCTTTATAAATATTTGTTTTTATTAACGGCCAGTGCAAACAATCTCTGAACACTCTAATCTTATTGGTACGTGGATTGGAAATCAATAAAAACATTTTTATAGTGAAAAACTGGGCAATTAGGAAAATACCAGAAATTCTGTCATGGGCGCTCGAGTGGTGTCGGGCGCTCGTGCAGGCGGCCGTTAAAAACTTGTTTTAAAGAGATGGTTGCTCAAGTCAACGCTCGAGCGACAGATCGGGCGTTCGGTTTTTGAAATTTGTTGACATTCGGGCTTTGGAATTTAAAAAAAACACAGGTGGGGCACCTTCGATGGCTCTCAAGCACTGTCAAGTGCCCTGGGGTTATCACTCGTCGCCCGCTTGGGCGATCAAGCGATGAACCAAGCTTCTGTTAAAAATTCAAATTTCTGAGTTTTCCGAAAAGTTGCGTAATTCATTATAAAAATCAGATCTCTTCAAACCAATGCATCTAACCACTTCAAAAATGTTTAAAATCATCCTCTAGACATGTTTAGGTTAATTTAGAACAGATAAAACTTCATTTACAATTCAAACTAGTCAAGATTAATCATGGATAACATTACTAACAGAGGCTGCAAGTAACACAAACATATTATTATACACCTCGAACTCACTTCTAATCTTTGGGATTTCATCTTCAGATCATTCAAAAATGTTCCAGATAATCACATACATTGAATCTACATGTTTACACATAAGATTAATCACCAACAATCGGAAAATACACGATTAAGCATGTTCTTCGAGAAATTGATGAAAACTTGTTTTATGCAAGTTAAAGGGACTACTTACTTCTTTTCTGAGATCAAATCCTTCTCAAACAACTCTAGAAATCACCCCCTCACAGTTCCAAATGATCCCAGCAACTCCCCTTAATCCTAGGAATACACTTTCAGAACTTAGTAAACTCAAAACTAAACGGGTTTGATATGCAACCATAGATCTATCATTTCTTACCTTAAAACCGAATGGAATCACTCTCTCATTCTCTCTAATTTGATGAAAACACAAAACACCAGGTTTTCAAGCTCTTGGAGGACACGAATATGAAGAGAGAATGGGGGTGTGCATGCGGCTGTTCCTTCCTCTTCTTTGGATGTGAATAGTCGCAGGTTTAGTTTTTACTATATTATTTTTTTACACCTTTGCCCCATATTACTTACTAACCCTAATATCCTCTGTGAGACCCCAGATTTTTGATTATTTGTTTAAGTGATTAAGCAAGAAACACTTGGGTAAATTCTAAAAATTTTATTTTATATTGTGAAGGTGAATTGGGAGAAGCCCAGACTTGAAGCCAATCAAGTGGCTAAGTCCAGGTTTATCAAAAATGTGTAAAGATAAGCCTTCCTTTTATTTGAGCGATTCCTAAGTTATTTGATAAATTCATTCCATGTGGGAGAGACAATGGCTAAATGGTAATTTGTTGTGTGCAATAAGAGGAGAATAGCAAGATGGTGAATATTGGTGTTTCATAAGGAGAAGGGTAAAGTGGGAAAGTGAATTGAGGATTTGGGGGAGAAATTGTCTTAAGTGTGAAAAGAGGGGTTTTACCCCATACGTATGAAACAAAACCCCAACCCTCTTCTCCTCTTCTCCTACCACTCTCCTCTCTACTCTCCACTCTAATCCATCTTATTGGGCAAGTGAGGGAAACTCTTGCAAGAAAAGAAGAAGAAAACCCAAAGTTGGTGTGATTTTTGTTTGGGTGAGACTTGGTGGGATTTGTGAAGAAAGCAACCAAAGAGGCAAAGAAGAGCATGTAAAACCCTGATTATTTAGGATTTATGGGAAAAAAATTAATTAAATTATTATTATAATCATAAATATTTAAACTAATAAGGTGTGTGGATGTAGGAGTTATGGTGGGCGAGCACACACCAAATCAGAGTTAAAGTTTGTCGAGCGACAAGCGTATTTGCGGAAGGTATAAATACTTTAAGAAATTAGGTTTTGGGTTTTTGCTCTGAATACGTGTATACTCTACTGAGAAGGTTGCGGCTGCGGCTTTTGTTTAGGGTTCTTCGAGAGAAGGAGTTGGAGAGGTTCTGTGGGAGAGTCGAGCTGGGGAAGACTTACTGCCAGTAAGTTTTTGCTAATAAGAAGTTCGGAAGGGCTTTTCTTCCTTCAGAAAACCTCTGTTCGACCAGAGCAAGCAGACGGCTGAAGTGATTGGGGATTTTCTGGGTTGCTGTTGCCAAGGCTTGGAAGCATAAAAGGTGAGTGGCACTGTTTTAAAACCTGGTTTTGTGTTATTCGTAGTTTTTAATTCGAATGCATGTGGTTGTGGAATGAGTTATTCACTGGGTTTCTAGGCGGAGATAGTCCGAAGGATTTTCGGTATAGCAAATTGGGGATAAATGAAAAGTATGTTAGATTAATTTCAAAATAGGTTTGAATGTGTTCTGGGGGTATTAGGAGACTAGAGGAGTGGTTGCAGACTCAAAAATTTCGGCCAGAGTTGAAGATTTGGATTTAACAGAGAACCGAAAAACACAGGGGGTATCCGCCCACTTGCCGCCCTCTTGGCGCTCACTTCGGTAGTGGGCGCAAGGATAAAAAGTTACTATCCGCCGAGCTCGCGCTCACTCAAATTCGATGCGCTTTTCTCGTGCCTACTTCACGTGTAAAACCCCGTTTCGAGTAGGAAATAAAATAAAATAATAATGTTATAATAAAATAAATTAACACTCACAAGGAGAATAAACAAGAAATAACAGCGGATGGAAAATATATATATATATATTGGTGCTGGTTAAATCAAACTTTATTAATTCTGGGAAGACTTGCGGTCATCAGGGGGTAAAAATTGTAAATCCGGAAAACCCTGCACTATTGAGGGGTAAAGAGGAGATTTCTAGAAATAAGGGTGAATTAGGTTAAATCCGGTGAGTGTCTATATAAATAGCTATCTCATACAAACTTTTCGGGATTTGGGGGAAAAGGTCGCGGCTCTGGAGAGAGTTAGGGTTTCCGTCTCTCTCGAAGTCCAAAAATCTCCAGGATGGCCAGAAGCTTGAAGAAAGTCTTAGTAAGGTGAGTAGCACTGTTTTATCACTGGGTTTGCCTTTGGGTTTTATCGAGCTTATTCGTATGCATGTTTTGAATGGTTAGTGATAGTATAAGGTTTTCTGGTTTCTGGGTTTTCGGAAAGTTGCATGAACAGAGTATCCGGAGTTAAGTTTTAATAAAAATTGAAAGTGTTTAGATTAATTTCAAATATGGTTGGGAAGTGTTCTGGGGGTATTAGGAGTGTATTGGAGCAATTACAGACCTAAACCAACCGGCCAGACTTGTAGATCTTGGAATAACAGAGAATGAAAAATCACAGGGGGTATCCGCCTACCTCGCGCTCACCGGCGTTCACCTCGGAGGTAGGCGCCCTGAAAAAAATGACTTACCGCCCATCTCGCGCCCACCTCGCGCTCATCTCGCGCGAAGTGGAAAACAAGGCGCTCATCTCGCGCGAATCCCGCGCCCATCTCACGCCCACCTCACGCCCATCTCGCGCTCACCTAGCGTCGGGTGAGCGGCAGGTCGTTTTTAACCGTTTTCTTCACCGCCGACCGGCGCCCACCTCGCGCCCACCTCGGTAGGTGAGCGGTAGACCTATTTTGCTTAATGAAATGGAATTTCTGACTTGACCAAGAGTGATTGCACTTCTTAGGGGTTAAACCACTTCACTATTCACTTGGTTAGGAACCTGGGAAACCATTTTGCCTATGAAATTAATAGAGGAAAATGTTGTGAACATCTTATGAGTTTCAAGTTGGGTTTTAGGTTACTTATGAGTATTGTGCCGGGCATCGAACTAGTAAGAGTTACCAGTCACCTTTCCGTATTCTATACACTGCTTTGATTGAGAAGTTCTTGTATTTCTGGTTTCACTTGTTGGAAACTTTATGCGTATTGAATGGTTTTCTTTGGAATGAATGGATTGAGTTTTACTTTCATATGACTTGTGTTATGGAAATGAGAAAGTACTGAATGTACTTGGGATACTGCGTGGTCCAGAGGGACAGGTGATGAACTGTGATGAGAAATTACATGATGTGGAAATGAATGGTTTGTTTTGATATTGAAATCGAGATTATACGATGTTTACTATTTTGGTCTAGCTTGTCCTGGATCCAGATGTTTAAGCTTAGTATTGTGATGCTTTTATTTTATTGGTGTAATGGCATGGCCATGGAGTGTTGCCACGACTGGTGTAGAGCAGCCAGAAACCCTGAGTAGGCCTGGTTGTCAATGCCGAAACCCTGAGTAGGCCGGCATTGGATGACGAAACCCTGAGTAGGCCGTCATTTCAGAGTATCCGAAACCCTGAGTAGGCCGGAACTGTGTACATGGAGGTGTGGATGTCGCTCTGGCATGTTGATTACCCAATTAAATATTTGTATGACATTGACCACGTGGTTTTGTCGTTTACCTATCAGTTAGAATACCTTGGGATACTTAGTGGAAATTGTCATATTGAGGCATGGACTATATTATTAATGTTCTCTGAAGCTGATCTGGGTTTGTTGACCAAGGGATTTCCGATGTTAATTGCTATTAGTTAAATGGTTCCCTATACTCTTGGGTCAACAAATTCCTGTCAGCAGAGTACGCAGGCTTTACCGGTTGTTCCTTGTTTTCTCGTCTGATTATTCGATCATAGAATTTTTAAATTGAAGATGTGTATTTTTGCATGCATGTGCTACTTGCTGAGATATTCGTATCTCACTCTTTTATTTCTGTTGTTTTTCAGATACATATGGAGAGCCGATAATTGCGGGTAGTGAAAATTTGGTCATGTGAGTCCTCATATTGGGTTTTGTTTAGCGCCCTCTATTGCATAAAAATATTTAGCTTCATGTTTTCTTTACTCTGGTAGTTTGATCCCGTTAATTTTAATAACCTCTGGATACGAGTTACGGGTTTTCCTGTGACTCGGATCCGGGGCGTTACATCACGCCCTTCTCGTGCCTACTTCACGCCCTTCTCAAGCCCACTTACTATCGAGTAGGCACATACCCAATTTTTAGGTCATGTACTATCCGCCCACCTCGCGCTTACTTCAGGAGGTGAGCGCATAGTCCATTTTCTTACTGAATTGCATAATTGAGCAAACAAATGTGGATTTTGATGCTAGGGGGTTTTCGATCACTTAACAAATTACTTGTTTAGGACTTTAGAGACAAAATTACTTATGAGAACATTGAAGATAGATTCTGGAATTTCTTAAGAGCTTCCAAGGTAAATGTAGGGCAACATTTTAGGTGATGTTCTGGATAACCAACACTGGGGTTTTTATTTTAGTTCTTTTGGGTTACATGCTGTACTTGATTGAGATTTTATTAAACCCTGTTTTCTTGATGGCAAGTTTTGAATTATGTTGCAAAGATTATTTACTTGTTTTCTTGTGAGGAATTATTGTTCTGGTTGGAACACTTGTGAGATGATGTTCTGGTTGGAACACTTGCGTGAGTTGATGTTCTGGTTGGAACACTTGTGTGAGTTGATGTTCTGGTTGGAACAACTTGTGATGTGTGCACTGAATGCGGAGTTTTAATTGGTTATTTATCGGCTTTGGGTTTAGCTTCCCATGGATCCTTGTTAAGCTTAGTAATGTAATGGTATGTGTTTATTGGTGTAATTGCATGGCCTTGTGTGTTGCCACGACCAGTGTAGAGCAGCCAGATACCCTGAGTAGGCCTGGTTGTCAGTGCCGATACCCGGAGTAGGCCGGCATTGGATGACGAAACCCTAAGTAGGCCATCATTTCAGAGTGTCCGATACCCTGAGTAGGCCGGAACTGTGTACATGGAGGTGTAGAGTGTCTACTTGGCATGTAAATTAATCAATGTAACCATATGCATGACATTGACCTTGTTTTGTGTGGTTATCGGAAATGCGTTGTTTTTAAATTGTTGGTTATTTGTCGAAGCATGTCTTATAACTGCGTTAACTATTTCTGCATGCATGTGTCACTCGCTGAGATATTTGTATTGTAGACACCCCAAATTGCACTACAGAATGAGAAAGTAATAAAAACATGTAATTAAAGCTTAAAACAGGTCAAAAATGCATAAAAATTGACTAAGCAGGCTTTGCCCGTATTTCATTCACGGACCGGTCGCGCCCGAGATCACTCAAAAAGGAGATGACCTCATCTGAAAAAGAATGCTTGATCTTCAACGCCCTAAGTTTCTTCTCCATGGCAATACGGCCAGACTTCTGCTCTTCAAGTTTCCTCTCCAGATCAATGACTTTTTTCCTAAGTTCTTGAGCCTCCCGTACCCATATTTGTTGAAGCCGCTTATGGGTTGCCCTTTCAGACTCCAGAATGTCCTCATAGGTAGGAGGAAGAACTGCAGGAGGATCCTCTGGTACTGGGGCATGACTCTGCACCTGCTCTTTGATCCAAAAGTGATAGTCCTTCACATGGGACTCAGAAAAGACAGGACCCCGCAAAAAGCGAACATAGGACCACTCATTCATTAATTGAGCATTTAGCCCCATGGTGGCTGATGTAAGTGGTCCTACAAGGCTCTCATAGCCAGTTGGGATCATAATTCCCTGGGTTGCTCCAAACTGCCGAAGAACCCTCAAAGGAAGATAGAGAACAGCAGATTTCAAGCCTGCCAGGACCAGAAAGTTCCTATCTCTGAAGCTGATCACTGTCTCTGGATTGGGTTGATAAGTGCCAGGCCATCTCACTTTATCATCCTGGAGAGTACCCAAGAAAGTGAACCAGCCTTGCTTGCCGCCCTGGATGTTAAGACACCCCCTATTGCTCATCAAAACAGGAACTTTTAATCTTGGAAAGAAGCGGCGAGTTATCTCTTCAACCTGGCTAAGGTGGTCAAGCAACCAAAGCTGCAGAAAAGGGGAGTATTTCAATTTATTTCCAAAAAGAAAAAAAAAGAAAAAGAAAAAAAAAGAAAAAGAAAAAAAAAAGAAAGAGAAAAAAAGAAAAAAAAGAAAAAGGAAGAAAAAAAAAAGAAGAAAAAAAAAAGAGAAAAAAAAGAAGAAGGAAAAGAAAAAGAGAAGAAGAAGAAAAGAAAAAAAAGAAAAAAAAGAAAAAAATATATATGTATATTTTTTACCTGTAGGATAGGGGCGCAGGCAAGGAAGCGCTTCTTCTTTCTGAAATAACAGTCAGTAAGGGCCTGGTATATCTCTGCTAAGATCATAGGGGCCAACCTCTCTCATTCCATAACTTAGCAGATAACTGAGATGAGAGCCAAGTCAACCTGGTCATCACCCCGTGGAAAAAGCAGCTGATTGACCACTACCAAAGTCAAAGCATTAAACCTGGCATCCTTGTCCCCACTCCTTAGAAGTTTTTCAGTCAAAAAGGTCTTGGACAAGGTCAATAGGGTATCAGAACTCCCTAAGTCTTTTTTCCCTATACCCAAGAAAGTGGAAGCCTCCTTTTTGTAACTAGGCTTTAGGGGTGGGTTCACAACTTTTTCAGAAAATCTTAGGCCAAGGATGGTTTCAATTTCTTCTATGGTAGGAGTCATCTCTTTATCATCAAAGCGGAAGAGATTCAGTTCAGGTACCCAGTGTCCAATCAAAGCTTCAATGATTTCCCACTTAAAGGGAATTTTAGGGAGGTGTAGGATATGCCCTAAGTGGATGGAATCCCAGCGAATCTCCTCATCAAGGGTCATGGAGTTAACCCATCTATCGTAGAAGGAGTCCACAATATTGTACCTGGTAAGATTATGAGGTTTTGATCTAACAGGGTGTCTTGCAGGAGGAGATTCAACGGCAGGAGAAAGCGGCGTAGGGGAAGCCATGGAAGCGCAAGGAAAGCAGAAAACAGAAGGCTTAGGGAGTTTTCAAACTTTTAAAAGTGTCACAATGACGCTCCCCATGAGTTTATATAGAAAAAATCGTTAAGGCAGTAAAATCCGTAAATAGAATACGGGCATATCGCGCCCGTATAAAGAATACGGACAGACTGTGACCGTAAAAACTTTACGGGCACAGTGCGCCCGTGTTCATATTACGGGCACAACTTGCTCGTAGTCTAAGTACGGTTACTTCCGAAAAATGCAAAAAATTGGGCAATTTCAATTTCTTTGTTTTCCTAAGCTTCACCTGTCCCTGTTTTAACATTCATCATGTAATAAAAACTGAAAAGAAAGAAGGAATGAGCACAAATGAATGAAAATCAAACTTCTGTTATATATATGAATGTATACATCATTTTTGTCAAAAATACAAAGTACATAAAGGAATCCTAATCTACAGTCTATGCAGGTCCATCTCCTCTGCCACAGCCTCTACCTCGAGATCGTCGACGCCCAAAGACTATCGGCACTTTATCGCGAGCAGAGATACGCTCCCTCCTGCAGCCCAAAATGGATTGAATGTCATACAAATGCAAGAATAGAAGTCAAGTGCATAGAAGAAACATACCTAGAGTCAGCTGAAGAAGCAGGGGCAGACCCAGGGAGATCTACATCCCTAGCAGACTCAAGATCAGGCTCTACAGGATCAACAGGAGTAGATGTCCCAGGCACAACAGTCTCTACCACAGGCTCAGTAGCAGCAGCCTCCTCCATCACCACAGCCTCCACGGTAGGCTCTACCATAGCGGCGTCCATAGCCGAATCCATATCTACATCCGTAGATGACACAGGAGCAGTCTCAGCTACTGGGGCCGACTCTGGCACATCCTCAGCATCAGGTGCAATATCAGCCTCGACCTCGGGCTCTGCTGCAGGTGCCTCCACCAGACTGGGAGAAGTCACGAACTCCACCCGTGCCACAGAAAATACCTCACCACGAAGATGCATGGGCACGGGTGAAGCAGGTGAAGAAGGGCCGGCTGTGTCCTCCTGAAACTAAGAGAATAAATTTCAGTCAAAACAAGACAAACTAATGCAAGAGCAGGAATGGAAATAAAAGAAGAAATTAACCTGAGTGTAAGATGGACCCGCCTGGTCCTGTGCATCAGATGGACCCTCCTGGCCCTGTGCTCTGGCTAGCTGTACCCGGAGGTCTGAGATTGTGATATAGAGGGCATCCCGCTCAGCAATCGCAGCATCTCGCTGGCGCTCTAGATCAGCATATCGAGACCGGATCTCTGCCAACTGAGCCTCCTGAAATTAAAAAAAAAGGGTCAGAAAAGGTCAAGATCAAATGAAAATAGAAAGGTGAAAAGGAAGAAGGCATACCGTAGTGTCATAAGCCCTAATCACTACCCCTCCAATCTCAGTGACTCCGCCACGGACAGGCATAGGTGGCACGAGGCACCCAACTGAAGCTCGCTTGAACCAGGCATCATAGTCACCTTCCTCCAATAATGTCTCTGCCTCAGTCCAATCTAGGAACTGGGCAGGATCAACAAGCATAGGAGGGTAGGAAGGAGTAGTATCTGGCGGAATGGTAGGAATCCGCGGCTCTCCTACATGCTGAAAGAAGAAGCGCTCGCCGCAATACCAAATGCTGCCCATCTAACCAATAAAGAACTGGTATCTCTGTCGTCTCTGGTCAGGAACGAAAGCATCATCTCTGGCTGCATGCAGGACCAGCACCTCATGAATGTCCTCCATCCTGGGACAAACAGCTGAAAAACAGAACAGGATATTAGATATGTGATTCAGGAAGAAAAGGAAAGAAGAAAGAAGAGGAATTAAAATAGATTACCTCAGACCGGTATAGCCTGTCCAAGTGGGCCCGGGCGGACCTAGGACGACTCTTTTCAGAGTCGTGCTCTACATGACACCATCTAAGTGCCATGGGATACGTCTCCTCAGACATCGTAGAGGTAGGACGGAAATAGGGTATATAAACCCTAGCAAAAAACTGCAGAAAGAAGAAAAGAGTCAGAGGAATAGAAAAGGAGAGATAGAAAAAAAAAAGGAGAGAAAGAGAAAAAGAAGGGAAATAAGATTCACCTGCAAAAAGGGCCAAAAGAACCTGCACCCAACTCCAGCTCCTCTGGAAGTAGAGAGGCCGCTCACTGATCGGCGCAGACCGGCCAAAATAGTACCAAAAATGAGCGGGCCCCAGGCGTACCTCCTCGCTCGATGCAGTTCCCCCAGTAAGCTCAGAAAATAAGGACTAACCGAAGTCGTGTCCTCTGGGAAGAAGCAAGATCCCATCATGTACAGAAAAAGGAATCGAAAGGCATACGGGAAAACATGATCACCGGAGCCAAGCTGGCCAAACTACCTCGCCCTGAAAGTCTCTCTCAACCATGTTAGAGACAATCTCGCTCTCCCTCTATCCCATGCCTCAGGAGGCAGCACGATATATCCAAGGTAAGCAGCGACCTCATCAATCTCTGGCATCACCATCTCAGGAATAACATCACCAATCATCCTAATCCCGGTGATGAGCGTGAAGTCAGATGGCCTGATCCCGATCTCAATATCCGGAAAATGAAAGCTCAGGGTCTCGAGAAAGAATCTCTCCAGCAGCGCCGCAATAACGGCCTGATCCAGGCGAACGTCTGGAATGGTGATAAATAGGCCAAAGCCATATAAACCTAACTCCCGACGGTAGGCCGAACTGCAAGCTCCTATAAACTTAATAAAGCTAGCCCAGCTCCCTCTGTAATGGGACATCAGATACTCTAGAGGGATATCTGCCCTAATACACGCTGAGGGATGAGTCCTCAAGCCATGCAAAAGATCAGTATCCTTGATCTGGGCAGCAATCGCCTCAGGGACCTCAACCCTGGTCCTGGGCTCATCTCTGCCACGGCCTCCTCTGCGGCCTCCTCTACGGCCCTCATCATGGCCTGCATCTCTGCCTCCACCTCGGCGCCTCCTACGGCTCCTGTCTCTGCCCGAAGCCTCAACAACCGGCTAAAGAAACGATGGGAAGGAAGAAGGAATCAGGGTGATGTATTTTGTGAAAGAATATTGAATTCAGAAGAGTTAGAATATACCTCTGGGGTCGCCTCACGCGAATCCCCAGAAGGGAGATCTGGGATATCAGAATCCGAATCCCTCTCGGCCCTCGAAGACGAGGCCACATCAGCAGGATCACGCCTAACCCTTGAAGAGGAAGGCTCATCTGCAGGATCTCTGGAAGCTGACCTAAGGCGGGCCATCTATAGTTCAAACCAGAGAGATGTTCATTATTCTTGTTAAAATTCTTATTGCTCAATCTTTAGTTTAACCAAGATTAATTGATTTGCAGGAAAAAGAAAAAATGGAAAATGGAAGAAAATACTTCAGAAACTCCCAATCAAGTCAGAAGTCAACTAAAGGAGTTTAATTTTCTGTTTGGAGAAATTTTATTGTGATATTTACTTGTCTTTATTTCAATCAGGAAAATATATAAAAATTATATAAAGGAAGTTTAGGCTTCTTGTATATTCTCTTTATATAAAATGAAAAAATGTGTATGAAGGTGTTAAGGATTGATTTTAATTTTCTCTTTGGTATTTTGATTTCAGGACGTAAATTCAAGTCTATTTGAGTTGGGATTGTGGTAACAGAAATACTCATTAAGTTTAGGCTTATTCGATTACAGATTCAGAAATCTATCATGGTTGTCAATTGGATTGAGGATCAGCCTGGTGGAGTCAAAATCATTGGCCTAGTAGCCCCTACAGTGTAGATCCAAGCAAGTCAAAATCAATTTTCTAAAATGCATGGGTGGGCAATCATATAGCATCCCATGATAAAAGCAAAGTTTCAAGCAATAGTCCGGAAACTAGAATTGAGCATACAAAAGTCTGCTAGCATGCAAAATACAGCACCAATAAAAACATGATTGCTTCAAATCAGCATTTCATAGCAAGGCAGCACAACAGTCCAGTAACTAAAGAATGCAGGAAATTGAGTGTGAATTGAACATGAATTGAGCCTTCATAAATGCAGAGGACAAATCAGAAAAAAATACTGGTCGAATGGATACAAGAAGCATGTATATTTTCCAATAATGAACATGGAGATTGGGGATTCTTTTCATTCAAGGACAATGAAGAAAGTTCGTGCATTAATCGAGCTTGTCAATCGTATGGATACTGTCAAAAGGAGTGATGTTCGGCTACTTACCTGTCTCGACTGAAATGGGAAGTTTTGCAAGCTAAAACCTTACTTCACCAAAGCTTCAAGGATGATTCACGGTCGTTTGGGGATGATTCGAAATACACCCAGAAGCTTGATCACAATCTCGGCAGTGGGAATGTGTATCAACAACAGTCGCCAAAGGAACAGTGGTCGTCGGAAAATGAGAATGGCCGGAGATAGCAAATGCCGCCGGATACGAACAGTCGTCACCGGAGAAGATGGTCGCGTCACTGTTGGAGAAGAAGAAGAGAGAGGACCGGAGAAAAGGATATGGTCGCAGAGGATTTAGGGCTTGAATGCGAGCAGAAGAGAAAAAATTCGCAGTCGCGGTATTAAGAAGAGAGTAAAATCAGTAAGATCAGTACGGGCATCAGACGCCCGTGAAAGTAATACGGTCCCGTTCGCCCGTGATCAACCTACGGGTAACATTGGTCCGTGACACAAATACGAGCGAAGCCAAATATAGCATATTTTATTATTTTCTCCACTTTTTTCAGAAGATTAATGTCCATATTAGTTGTAAGTTGCAAGGATTGCCACCATACTCACCTTTGTTTAAAAATTTTGTCTCAAATCTCACTTCATAGCCACGAGAGCTCAGTGAGAGGAGAGAGGAGGATTTGGCCCTTAAGCTGAGGGACTTCTAGCAAATCTTCCACAATCAATTCTTTTTCCAAAAATCATCCATTTAATCCTTGCAAAGTGCAATTAATTAGACAAAAATCTTAGAAAGTGCAATTGGTGGGTCTTTTTGCTCTCTGCTTGTAATTGGTTCCAATTACCAGCAAAGAGGGGGCAGCTGTAGACACCCCAAATTGCACTACAGAATGAGAAAGTAATAAAAACATGTAATTAAAGCTTAAAACAGGTCAAAAATGCATAAAAATTGACTAAGCAGGCTTTGCCCGTATTTCATTCACGGGCCGGTCGCGCCCGAGATCACTCTACGGTCAGGCGCGCCCGTATTGAAAATACGGTCACCGTTGGACCGTAATTCATTTACGGTCACTAAAGACTCGTGCGAGTTTTATTCTTCTCTTGATTTACGAGCTTTATCTTTAGTCCAATATATCTTTAAATAAACGAATTACGTCTTTTATTCGCTGAAGCCACCTTGGTTGGCTATGGATGGGCATTATCTCTGTCTTTCACTCTATCTTAAGGATCAGGATATATCCTTCTGGACCAGCCTTGCCCTTGTGCTTGCCTATAAATAGAGGTGAGATTCTCAAGCTAAGGGCCACGAAAATTTGAAGTCTAAGAAGCTCCAAAAGAAGAAGAGGAACCCCTGCTACTTTGCTTGCTCAATCCAGGTAAGTCTCTTTTCCCTTTTATTTTCTGTCTTCAATTCTAGAAGTAATAGGATCATCTCTATTGCTGTAGAATAAGGCCATCTTTTTTATCTTGTATTCCTAAACTTGCCTCCAAGTACCTCAAGAGTCTCTCTAGCCGTAAAACGTGAAGAGAGAGCTAGGGGAAAAGAGAATAGGTGGATCCCTAGAATAGAACCCCATATCTGTTTTTCTCCTTTTTTTATAGAATAAAGCCTTTGATTGTGTTTGTATACCCAAAGCTATCTCCAAGTACCTCAAGAATCCTCTCTAGCCGTAAAACGTGAAGAGAGAGCTAGAGGAAAAGAGAACAGGTGGATCCGTAGGGTAGACCCCCATGTGCTCTAATCTGTGAGATGTGGTTGCTTTGAATATCTTGATCATGTTTTAATTCTTTTTATGATATATCTGAATGACTAACATGAATCTATGATGTTTATAGCATGAGATCCCCACTTTTTTATAAAATTTTGATTTTCACCACTTTTGCACCTACAGCACTGTTTTCGTGATTTTTGTGATTTTAGGATAGGATCTTGGATTTATCATGATCAATATGGTAGATCTGAATCCAGAAGCCTGAAAGTAAATTCTGGGGTTTCATGATGTGGTTTTTAAAGTGTTTTTCATTATTGAGAGAAGACCCTACGGTCTAAGTTCTCCCCTTTTGATGTTCTTCATCAACGTGGGTATTTTTGGTTTTTATTTTTTGATTTAATGTGAAATTTGGGCTATATCTATGTCCTGGATTATTCAAGTTCAATTTTGAAATATTTCATAAAAATCATATTTTTCTAGATTTCTAGAATTTGACTTGAAGCTAGATTTTTGGATTTTTCACTTTAAATTGATTTTATCTCGATTTTGTTTTTATCATGAAACCCTAGGAATGGTATGATCATATTTGAAAGTTCTGGATCAATCATGCTATTCGTATGAAAAAACCATACAATTTTGTCTTTTTTATGATTTTTCATGATTTTTATAGCAAACCTTTTTCCTTTATTTTTAACATGAACAATACCTGGCAACCACCTTGTGTGGATGAATAGGGGTGCCTAACACCTTCCCCTGTTCATAACTTAATCCCCTTACCCATCTCTGGTTGTTTTTTTTAGGAGGGTTATTTTTACCCTAAAATTGCCTTTTGTGCTTATTTGATATTTTGGTGTCCATTCACACCTAGATTGAATGGTGGCGACTCTTTGTTTAATTTAATCCCGTGTGATGATAGAGGAAGTCATTAGATTGATTTTTTCCATGTCTCACACGTATCTCATCCCTCGTTGTTGTTTTGTTTTTCAGATCTTCGTGGTGAGGCGCCTACGGGGGTAGATCCGACTGACACCTATAGGGAGGAGGATTATTACTACCATCCTTAGACTAGTAGGTTGCTTGGTCTTAAACTTGGTTAAATTGAGTTTGTGGGAATTGTAATAAGGTAGTAAATTGGGACCATTTGATGTATTTGAAGATGCTATAAATTGCCTGGATGAGAATTTTAATTGTGCACTCTGATGTGATATAAATTGTGGGTGATTATCCAGCAATCACCATTATTGAGATCCTTAACTAACCCCTGGGAAACGTGTTATATCTTTAATGAAAAACACGGATCCGGGGCGTTACAGAGTGGTATCAGAGACTTTAAAGCTGGAATTAGAGATTCCTAGGTAGTACGACCTTAGGAGACCCTGGGAAAATAATGTGTGTACGCTAGATAGAACCATGAGGTTTAGAAGAGAGTTCCTAACTAATGTGGTGTTTGTTGTTTACAGGAAATCATGTCTGGCAGAGGCCGGCGCACAAGAGCTATGGAGGAGGATATACGGCAGGAGCAGCCCCCTGCACCTCCACGAGGAGCTCCGCCTGCAGTTGAGGATATTTGGGCTGCCGTTGGCTCACTTGCCAACCTCCTTGCCTTGGAGAGGGAGGAGAGGATGAGTCACACGAGAAATGGGAACGGGAATGGCCATAGAAATGGTCAGGGAGCAGATGTGGATCAGCAACGGAGGGGAGAGGAGTTGTCCTTGAGGGACATTGATTAGTTCCGGAAGTTGACCGCCCCACCTTTCCATGGAGTTCCAGATCCCTTAGAGGCAGAGAGCTGGGTGGCTAGAGTTGAGTGTATGTTCGATACCATGGATTGCCCAGAGGACAGGAAGGTGCGATTAGCCACTTTCACGCTAGAGGGCGAGGCCCAACATTGGTGGCAATCTTTGAGGAGGCAAACTGCAGAGGGGATTCAGATGACCTGGGATCAGTTTAGGCAGGTTTTCTACGAGCAGTATTTCTCTGTTGAGGTGAGACTGCAGAAGGAGAGAGAGTTCATGGACATCTCTCAGGGTTCTTTGACCATGGCGCAGTATGAGGCCCGATTCGCAGTTCTTTCCCGATTTGCACACCACATCGTACATGACGAGCAGAGACGCACTCAGCATTTCGAGAGAGGGTTGAGGGCTGATATCAGGCGTATGGTCTCAGTATTGATGTGCACTAGGTATTCTGACCTAGTTGGGAGAGCACTACGGGTCGAGAGGGAGATCCGAGATTCAGGAGCAGAGCAGAGCAGAGGGAGAGTGCAACCTAGTGTTCCAGAGCCACGGAGGATTCCAGACAGGGACAAAAGGCCGAGGCTTGATACTGGAGGTTTTGGGTCTTATGGAAAGAGAGATAGGAGGAGTTATGGAGGCTGTTTCAGCTGTGGAAGATTCCATATTCCGGGTCCCTGTGTAGCACCACCAGGAACCTGTTTTAGATGTGGTCAGCACGGTCACCGAGTGGCAGGATGCCCACACCCGGCCTCATATCAGCTGCTTAGGACCGTTAACACAGTTTCTGGGGACAACCGGTCAGATAATGCTCCATGATTCCAGTATCCCAGGCCGGCACCAGCATTACCAGCACCGCCGAAATCACAGGGTCAGAGCAGCAGTGGATATCAGGGTAGGCAGGCACCCCAGAGGCAGCATGCGCCACCTATACGCCCGCAACAGCAGCAGACGAGAGTGTATGCTGTGGCAGCGCAGGAGGATGAGGCAGAGAGGGAACTTACTGGGGAGGCTCGAGAGGAGGAGCCGAGTGCACCACAGCTTGTTGCAGGTATTCTTTTTATACATGGTAGATCGGCTATATGTTTGTTTGATTCGGGTGCCTCTAGATCTTTTATTGCTCCACCTTGTGCATTACGTATTGGTCTGATTCCTGCCACACTTGAGTCTGAGTTGCTTGTACACACACCATTGGGAGAGACGACTAGGGTACAGACTGTATTTAGAGACTGCATGATCCGATTAGGTTCCTTAGAGTTGCTAGGGGACTTGGTGGAGTTGAGTTTTGGGGAGTTCGATGTGATTTTGGGCATCGATTGGCTGTTTAGGCATCATGTGAGTATAGATTGCCATCGGGGTACTATTATGGTATGCCAACCCGATCAGCCTATGCACTGTTTCCGGTGTGAGGGACTAAGTACACGGATCAGTTTGGTTGCTTCCATTGAAGTTGAGGAGGCAGAGTCTGGGGCACCTAGTCTCTCTAGTGTGCCTGTTGCATTAGAGTTTGAGGACATCTTCCCTGAGGACTTGCCGGGATTACCACCATCTAGAGAGGTCGAGTTCAGTATACGACTCTTACCTGGTACGGCCCCGGTGTCCAAACCTCCATACCGAATGTCATAACCTGAGAACCAAGAGATAAAGAAGCAGTTAGATGAGCTGGAAGCAAAGGGTTTTATCAGGCCCAGTGTGTCACCATGGGGTGCACCAGTCCTGTTTGTCCAGAAGAAGGACGGGTTGATGCGGATGTGTATAGATTACCGTCAGTTGAACCAGGTCACCATTAAGAATAAGTATCCATTGCCTCGGATTGACGATTTGTTCGACCAGTTGAGGGGAGCGTCTTGGTTTTCTAAGATTGACCTCAGATCGGGATACCATCAGTTGAGAATAGCGCCTGATGATATAGAGAAGACGGCTTTCCGCACACAGTATGGGCATTACGAGTTTCTGGTCATGCCATTTGGGCTGACTAATGCTCCGGCTGTCTTCATGAACCTTATGAATCGTGTATTTCATCCTTACTTGGACAGTTTCGTGGTCGTGTTTATTGACGACATTTTGGTGTATTCCCAGAGTAGAGAGGATCACATACAGCACCTCAGGACAGTGTTACAGACATTGAGAGAGCACCGACTGTACGCAAAATTCAGTAAGTGTCAGTTCTGGTTGAGAGAGGTGAGTTTCTTGGGGCACGTGATTTCTGGGAACGGTATAGCAGTGGATCCAGCTAAAGTGCAGGCTGTTGCAGAGTGGCTTAGACCTTCATCTGTGACAGAGATTCGGAGTTTCTTCGGGATGGCTGGATATTACAGGAGATTCATAGAGAATTTTTCCAGAGTAGCAGCACCTTTATCCAATCTCACTAAGAAGGCAGTGAAGTTTGAATGGAGTGATAAGTGTGAGACCAGTTTTCAGGAGTTGAAAAGTAAACTGTCTACAGCTCCAGTTCTGATTGTTCCATCCGTGAGTGAAGGATTTTCTATTTATTGTGATGCTTCACGAGTAGGATTGGGCTGTGTTTTGATGCAGCAGAGGTGGGCAGTAGCGTATGCTTCGAGGTTACTACGTCCTCATGAGAAGAATTATCCTACCCATGATCTGGAGTTGGCAGCGATCGTGTTTGCACTCAAGTTATGGAGGCACTACTTGATGGGAGCTTCATTTGAGATATTCTCAGATCACAAGAGCTTGAGGTATATATTTTCTCAGAGGGAGTTGAATATGAGACAAAGGAGATGGATGGACCTCCTAAAGGACTATGATTTTACTCTTCATTACCACCCTGGTAAGGCAAATGTGGCGGCAGATGCTCTGAGCCGTAGGAGTGTTTCTCAGGAGGAGGTGGCCACATTAGCTAGCTTTATGGTTAGCCAGTGCACTCTAGTTGATACAGTGGTAGACTATCCAGGAGAGTTTAGCACCCACGGTCATGGTTTGATTTTGTCACGAGTTCAGGTGGAGCCTGAGTTGATACAGTAGATTCATGATAGACAGTTGACTGATGTGGAGTTGACACGTACTAGGGAGTTAGTATCAAAGGGTGATGAAGCAGCTAGAGACTTTGAGATCAGGGATGGACTGCTAAAATTTAAGGGTCGTATTTGTGTTCCGAATGATGATGAGATCAAAGGAGTGATACTTGATGAGAGTCACAGGTCTAGATATGCAGTTCACCCGGGTGGCACCAAGATGTATCGGAACTTGAAGGGGGTATATTGGTGGTCGGGTATGAAGAAAGACATTGCCGGATTTGTAGCTAAGTGTCTCATATGTCATCAAGTAAAAGCAGAACATCGTAGACCTCCAGGATTGATGAGACCATTACCAGTGCCTGAGTGGAAATGGGAGCATATCACAATGGATTTTGTGAATGGGTTACCACCTACAGCCAAAAATCACAATGGTATATGGGTAATTGTCGATAGGCTGACCAAATCTGCTCACTTCTTGCCTTATTCGACTACTCAGAATCTAGCGTCATTGGTTGAGCTATATACACGGGAGATAGTCTGGTTGCATGGGGTTCCAGTGTCTATTGTGTCAGATAGGGATTCCCGATTCACATCTCACTTTTGGTAGTGTTTCCAGGAGGCCATGGGTACCAAGTTGAGTTTCAATACCAGTTTCCATCCGCAGACTGATGGTCAGTCCGAGAGGACTATCCAGACCTTGGAGGACATGTTGAGGTGTTGTGTTTTGGATTGGGGTGGCAGCTGGAGCAAGTATTTGCATCTAGTGGAGTTTGCCTACAATAATAGCTACTAAGCTAGCATCCAGATGGCACCGTATGAGGCTTTGTATGGTAGGGTGTGCAGATCACCAGTATGCTGGATTGAGATTGGGGAGAAACAGTATTTTGGGCCAGAAATTATTCAAGACAGTATGGAAAAAGTAAAACTCATCAAGCAGCGAATATTAACTGCACAGAGTCGTCAGAAGAGTTATGCAGATACTAGATGACGAGAGCTGAGATTCGAAGTGGGATGTAAGCACCTTATTTTTGCACCCCTGGAATTGCTGAAAATGAAAACCCTGGCAAAAAGTCAAACCCCGAGGGGACAAAAAGTTGACTTTTTGATTAAGTGATATTTGGCCACTTTGCTTTATACCATTGGATAGAGAATCTCGACACGGTTCCAACGCAACTGGGTTTGCAGGAATCGGGGTTCAGATGAAGGTTCTGCGGGCGGTCAAACTTGAGCAGAGCCAAAAGTTGACTTTCTGCTAAAATCCGATCCGGAGGCCTACCCCTAGGTCATGGGATGGAGGGCTCCAATACGATTCTAATGAAACTAAGTTTGCCCAGATCGGAGTCCGGATGAAGAAAATATGAGCTGATGAAATTTCCGAGCAGCAAAACCGGCAATCTGCGCACGTGGCAAAAAGCCGCACACGTGGCGAGTTGCGCAGGAAAATATCTCGGGGATCAAATCCGTAAATATCCAAACATTCAAAATATCCCAGGGACCAATCTGAAAGTATTTGAAAATATCTGAATAAAATAATATTAAACCTAAATATCCCAGGGACCATATCCTAATTTTCAGATTTTTAAAACAAACGAGCGGCGGCATTTATTATTTTGTAATGATTATGCCGCTCGCGCAAACGTGGCAGGGGGTATGCGCTCACCTTGAGGTGGGTGCCAAACTCGGCGGATACCCTCTGTCCTCTTCTATAAAAGCCGCGCAAGGTTTCATTTCCAGGGGTTGGAAAAATTTTGGTGGGAGATTTTCTTCTTGGGTTCTGCATTTTTTTGGTTCGGCATTTCTTGGGGGGTTGGAGATTCTATTGTCCCTCGTCAAACCCGAAGGTAATCTTGCTCTTGGTGTGAGAAGGAGGCTCCGGCTGCAGCTCGTTGGCTCCAAGGAACCCTCCGGCCTACTCCACAAAGACCTGGAACCAAGGTGAGCTCTCCATTTTCTTTTGTTCAATATATATATAAATCAGGCTTCCCATGCATCTCTGATATCTTGTTTGTCATTCTTTGTTTGATTCGAATTCGAAGGGGAGCATGTTCCCTGTGATCGCACCTCTCTTGTATCCCGATAAAACCCCCTTTCCCTTCTTCCTTAATCGTGTTTTGTTAGTTAGTGTTTTGTTTTCAAAGTTTTATGCATGTTCTGTGATGTTTGGGTGTTCGGATTTGTAGGTTTGCAAAGATGTTTGATCCTCACAACTTAGGTTAGATTAATTTCCAAGTATGTTAGAGGTCTGCTGGGGTTCTAAGGATCCCCAGAAACCAGTTACAGAGCTTAAAACCAGTCGGAAATGGAGTTTGGAGAGAAAAAAACAGAGAGTCAGGGTCTGCGCTGAGCTCACGCTCACCTCGCGCTGAGCTCGCGCTCACCTAGCTTGGGTCCGCTCACCTCGCGCTCACCTCATGCTCACCTAAAATTGGATGCGCTCACCTCGCGCTCACCTCGTGCTCACCTTATGCTCACCTAAAATTGGATGCGCTCACCTCACGCTCACCTCGTGCTCACCTCGTGCCCACCTAAAATTGGATGCGCTCACCTCATGCTCACCTAGCTTGGGTCCACTCACCTCGCGCTCACCTCGTGCTCACCTCATGCTCACCTAAAATTGGATGCGCTCACCTCGCGCTCACCTAAAATTGGATGCGCTCACCTCACGCTCACCTCATGCTCACCTAAAATTGGATGCGCTCATCTCGCGCTCACCTCGCGCCCACCTAAATTTGGATGCGCTCATCTCGCGCTCACCTCGCGCTCACCTCGCGCTCACCTCGTGCTCACCTCGCGCCCACCTCATTTTGGGTGCGCCCACTTCGTTTTTGGGTGTTTTTTCGCTGTTTTCGGTCCGCCCACTTCGCGCTGACCTCGCGCCTAGCGCCCGGAGGTCGGCGCCTACCCTTTTAAGGCCGAATGGCCTATATTTTTTAAATTCCGAAAATACCCCTTGGACCCAGTGTATGTGATTTTCGTATATTTTGTGTATTCCATGATTTTTGACTGTGGGGTGACATTCTCAAACCGAACCAAATATGCCAATAGGGTTTCCGGGTCACCCGGGAACCCAAGATGGGACCCAGACCACCCGGTCTGACTTGATTTCCAGTGGGCCCTCCAACGGGGCCCACCCAGCCCGAACCATTGAATCGTGCTTAAATAAGATAATCAAAGGAACTGGGCGGGCCGGACCACTTGCGGCCCACCCAAGCCCTATGCGGGGCATGCATGCTTAAATTTGGTCGTGGTTTGGCCGAGACCAAGGGCAGGGCCTATCGGGCCCACCAAGCCCATTAACCAACTAAGGTTAGGGTTTCAAAACCCTAACTCAGGAAGTCTTGGGCTTTCAAGCCCAAGCCCAGGTAAAGGGCCCCAAGCCCAAATCCTGGCCCACTTTGGAAACTTAAGCAAGATAAATCTCAAATCATTTGGCAAACAACTGCGGGGCCCACTCAAGGGCCCACAAACAGTCCCGGCCCACTTGTGCATAGAAATCACTTAAATAACCAAACCGAACTTCAAAGTAAAATCAATTCACTTGAACCAAAGCCCAAAGGGTCTCTCAGGTTTAGACCAAGGCCCACCAAGGGACACGTGGGCTCAACCAAGCCCACCAAGGAATCCGCGGGCCTTCCAACGGGGCCCGCCTAATCAGACTCACACCACTTTAAGCTAAGAAAGATAAAACCAAGTAAAGGGACCCACACCACTTTGGCAGTCCCGCTAGACTTAATCAAAATTACATGCTGGAATAGGAATCGGGTGAGTGAGAGACCAGAGTTGACTCAAACCAGGGAAACTTATGGGACCCGTCATTTGACGGGGTGGACTGGGGTGTCTACGGACTTCCCTAGACCGCAACCGAGAACCTACTTAGAATCTCAAGCCGCAGACCAAGCCCTAGTAGAAGAACTTAGGCACCTAGGTGTCCGCCTGTACCCCATCAGGCGGTGGCGACTCCAACATTCCCGAATTACCCTTTGGGAGGCGTGCCGACCCGTGCGACCACGCGCACATGGGAGATATGGTCTTTTTAAAGATTTCCCCATCCAAAGGAATTAGGAGGTTTGGGAAGAAAGGGAAACTATCACCTCGGTTCATTGGTCCATATGAGATAGTGAAGGAGATTAACCCAGCAGCGTATCGGTTGGCTTTACCGGGTCACTTGGAAGGGGTGCATGACGTGTTTCACATTTCCATGCTACGTAAGTACATCTCTGATCCCAGTCATGTGATAGATTCCGAACCCTTGGCGATTCGGGAGGATTTGACATATGAAGAGAAGCCAGTGCAGATTTTGGATCAACGTGAGCAGATCCTTCGCACCAAAGTGATACCCTTGGTGAAAGTATTGTGGCAAAACCATTCCATTGAAGAATGCACTTGGGAAGGCGAGGAAGAGATGAGAAAGAAGTATCCAGAGTTATTCAATTCCTCTTAAGGTAAATTTCGAGGACGAAATTTTTGTAGGGTGAAGAATGTAAAACCCCGATTATTTAGGATTTATGGGAAAAAAATTAATTATATTATTATTATAATCATAAATATTTAAACTAATAAGGTGTGTGGATGTAGGAGTTATGGTGGGCGAGCACACACACCAGATCAGAGTTAAAGTTTGTCGAGCGACAAGCGTATTTGCGGAAGGTATAAATACTTTAAGAAATTAGGTTTTGGGTTTTTGCTCTGAATACGCGTATACTCTACTGAGAAGGTTGCGGCTGCGGCTTTTGTTTAGGGTTCTTCGAGAGAAGGAGTTGGAGAGGTTCTGTGGGAGAGTCGAGCTGGGGAAGACTTACTGCCAGTAAGTTTTTGCTAATAAGAAGTTCGGAAGGGCTTTTCTTCCTTCAGAAAACCTCTGTTCGACCAGAGCAAGCAGACGGCCGAAGTGATTGGGGATTTTCTGGGTTGCTGTTGCCAAGGCTTGGAAGCATAAAAGGTGAGTGGCACTGTTTTAAAACCTGGTTTTGTGTTATTCGTAGTTTTTAATTCGAATGCATGTGGTTGTGGAATGAGTTATTCACTGGGTTTCTGGGCGGAGATAGTCCGAAGGATTTTCGGTATAGCAAATTGGGGATAAATGAAAAGTGTGTTAGATTAATTTCAAAATAGGTTTGAATGTGTTCTGGGGGTATTAGGAGACTAGAGGAGTGGTTGCAGACTCAAAACTTTCGGCCAAATTTGAAGATTTGGATTTAACAAAGAACCGAAAAACACAGGGGGTATCCGCCCACTTGCCGCCCACTTGCCGCCCTCTTGGCGCTCACTTCGGTAGTGGGTGCAAGGATTAAAAGTTACTATCCGCCAAGCTCGCGCTCACTTGGCGCCGAGCTCGCGCTCACTCAAATTCGATGCGCTTTTCTCGCGCCTACTTCACGCCCTTCTCGCGCCCACTTACTATCAAGTAGGCGCATACCCAATTTTTAGGTCATGTACTATCCACCCACCTCGCGCTTACTTCAGGAGGTGAGCGCATAGTCCATTTTCTTACTGAATTGCATAATTGAGCAAACAAATGTGGATTTTGATGCTAGGGGGGTTTTCGATCACTTAACAAATTACTTGTTTAGGACTTTAGAGACAAAATTACTTATGAGAACATTGAAGATAGATTCTGGAATTTCTTAAGAGCTTCCAAGGTAAATGTAGGGCAACATTTTAGGTGATGTTCTGGATAACCAACACTTGGGTTTTTATTTTAGTTCTTTTGGGTTACATGTTGTACTTGATTGAGATTTTATTAAACCCTGTTTTCTTGATGGCAAGTTTTGAATTATGTTGCAAAGATTATTTACTTGTTTTCTTGTGAGGAATTATTGTTCTGGTTGGAACACTTGTGAGATGATGTTCTGGTTGGAACACTTGCGTGAGTTGATGTTCTGGTTGGAACACTTGTGTGAGTTGATGTTCTGGCTGGAACAACTTGTGATGTGTGTACTGAATGCGGAGTTTTAATTGGTTATTTATCGGCTTTGGGTTTAGCTTCCCATGGATCCTTGTTAAGCTTAGTAATGTAATGGTATGTGTTTATTGGTGTAATTGCATGGCCTTGTGTGTTGCCACAACCAGTGTAGAGCAGCCAGATACCCTGAGTAGGCCTGGTTGTCAGTGCCGATACCCGGAGTAGGCCGGCATTGGATGACGAAACCCTAAGTAGGCCATCATTTCAGAGTGTCCGATACCCTGAGTAGGCCGGAACTGTGTACATGGAGGTGTAGAGTGTCTACTTGGCATGTAAATTAATCAATGTAACCATATGCATGACATTGACCTTGTTTTGTGTGGTTATCGGAAATGCGTTGTTTTTAAATTGTTGGTTATTTGTCGAAGCATGTCTTATAACTGCGTTAACTATTTCTGCATGCATGTGTCACTCGCTGAGATATTCGTATCTCATCCCTCGTTGTTGTTTTGTTTTTCAGATCTTCGTGGTGAGGCGCCTACGGGGGTAGATCCGACTGACACCTATATGGAGGAGGATTATTACTACCATCCTTAGACTAGTAGGTTGCTTGGTCTTAAACTTGGTTAAATTGAGTTTGTGGGAATTGTAATAAGGTAGTAAATTGGGACCATTTGATGTATTTGAAGATGCTATAAATTGCCTGGATGAGAATTTTAATTGTGCACTCTGATGTGATATAAATTGTGGGTGATTATCCAGCGATCAACATTATTGAGATCCTTAACTAACCCTTGGGAAACGTGTTATATCTTTAATGAAAAACATGGATCCAGGGCGTTACAGAGCTGCTCGTGGATTGCATTAGGAGCAAGAAGACTTGCTTGGTTGATTGCTAGAGGTAAGCAACACCCTCCCCACCTAAATTTTCGTTTATCTCGTTTTCGTATGAAATGTGAACAATTTGGGGGTTTTGTGTAAACTTAATTATCTTTGCAAATAGGAGAGGGATTTGTTGGGGGTTTGGTAAGTAATAGGTGTCTACACATCCTAGAGACAATTTAAAGACTAAAACCATAGAAATTAAGGAGATTGAAGAAAACCTAGAAATTTGCGAAATTTGGAAAAAAACTCATGACCTGAGAAATTTCTAGGGCGCCCGATAGAGCGCTCGAGCACGATGTCGAGCGCCCGTTCAAAAATCTAGTTAAGGCGTGACCGCTCGTTGGCGCACAAGCGCGACTGCGAGCGCCCCGCTTGTGTTTTTTTAAAAACCCAAAACCCCAGATTTGTCATTTTTAGCTAAGCCGGGCGCCCAAGCCAGCGCTCGAGCGAGAACTCAGGCGCCCATGCCCAGATTTGAGTATTTTTGGATTTTAGAGCAAATCCAACTACATATGGTTTTTATTTGAATCCAACCTATGTACAAATAGGGTTTAGGCATCTAGGAAGTGTACACACTAGAATCATCTCAAAATTCCAAATAACCAAGATTTTGGCGTCTAGGAAGTGTACACACTAGAATCATATCAAAATTCCAAATAACCAAGATTTTGGGTACATTCTACTGAAATAGGTTTTATAGAGAGTTTATATTCCAAATTGTTATAGGAATGGGATAATCCAATTCCACCACTTAGAACACCTTCCAAATGAACCTTGGAAGTAGAAAACCAAAGCCAAATTAAAGTTGTACATGTTTCCAAAGAGTTGGGGCCTAGGTTGCCCAAGTAAGGTATGAAATGCAAGCTTTAACACTACGAATGTATATTACTATTATTTATTATTGTTGTAAGCATGTGATACATTGTGAAGGGCATTGACCCAATTGATAACACCTGATATGAAGTGCATTGGCCCAGATATTGATATGTGTATGGAGGGCAGTGGCCTAAGATTGACTCGGGTAAGGCCATGAGCTACCCTTGAGATTATACATGTATGATGGCGTGGTTTGACACATGGAATTGATTGAATGAACACTTACATAATGAACAATCTTAAGTTATGGATCCATAAATTTAAGCAGGTGTGTTTGTATATAATGCCATGACCAAGTTATTGTTGTTCTTGTTGCACTGTTGTTGGTCCCAAATTGGTCCTGGCGTGACATGTGGTCGAGGGGGTGATGTGTCTTTGTGCGGGCATGCCAGTATCTTTTGATACAATGATTCGGGTCGGATCCTGACCCCGGGCACCTGTTCCGGATCTAAACTGACGTCGGTCTAGCCGTACTTCAAGTCACCTGTAATAAAATTGATCAAACGATAGAATGAAGACTAGGGTTTCGGTCTTCATTTGGGTTCTTGCTCGTGTTTGAAAGCAGCAGTAAGTGATAAAGAAGTATTTTTATTCAAGTATCGGTCGCCCAAAATGCAACCGTTGATTACAACAAACCCTCAAGTAACTAAAAAGAAAATAAGACAAAAGGAAAACCAACTGGGTCGGCAGGACCGGCCTCCCTTGACCTTATAGCCATGATCGGAGTATAAGGAACAGAGGTAGGGGGCTGCTAATGAAGTCAATTTGGGGATTCACCCAGGAGTACTACTTAGCCATTGTTTCGGCAATCACCTGGTCTTGATTAAAGAAGGTTTCGGGACCGGCTATTCGTAACCCTGTAGCCGTAATAGGAGTATAGGATTGGAAGTCAAGGGCGATCGCAACCTCCTTGCCGGTGGCAGGGTCTTTACCTTAACGAGAGTAATTAGTAGCCTGAAGTGTCACTGCGACAGGGAGTAGTGAGAGAAGTCCTAAATTATCCTTTCCTGCTACAGTTTGGGTGTAGGAGATTGGATAGTGATCACGGATGATTGAGTTATAATCATAATAACCGGTTGTGGTTGAGTGGAGCTTGTCCTCTAGCTTTTCGAGTTTGTGCCTTTTATAGCCGGATTCTGACGGTTACCACCGGCCCACGATTGCACGTACTCTACTTCTGTTTTGGTAGTTATTTATCAATTTCTTCTTATCCATGGGAGGTAACTTCTCTGCCACGTTCATAAACTAATAACTTCCTTGTCTGTCGTTGTCCATCTTTAACGGTCAATTTCATGTTGATGGTTAGGTTATCCCTTAAAAATATGAGAATGATTGTCGTATGCACTTACATGGCTCCAACTATGTATCTGGCCTACGTGTATATCGACATGGCCTATTCGGTTGAGTGAGGCCATGTAAATTCCACATGGCCTTTCCTTATTCGTCGGTCCATGGAGGGTGTAATCATTGCCCCCATACTTACTTATTACGCCGTCATCTGTCGGCGTAATGAGTAAGTATTTTACTTTTTTTAAAAATTTTGTCCGTTGCTAGAAACGGATGATTTGCCATCTTTTCACCACTTTCCCACGATCGAGACGATTGCTATCCTTTCGGCTTGATCTCCTGGCGTCATCTATAAAAGTGAACCCTGGTAGTTTTCACCTCTCTTGTTTCCTTCCGACTATTTCTTTCTTGTCCTTTTCTTCTCTTTCCATGGCGGGCAACATTCTTCCTTATAATTTCCCAGTCGAACCTTGTGGCAATTCAATAGTCATCGGCCCTTTTCTTGATTCCAGTGATGCTCCTTTGGATGTTTCGACCGCCAAAGTAAAGGGCCCTCTACCTTTCATCGGTGGCAACGCCCTTAGCAGGAACTTTCATTTCCGGAGTTGGCTGACGGTTCATTCCGAATGGGTGGCTTGGGTCGGCCGTTTGGAGAAGCGATTTTCCATTACTTGGCGGAAAACAGGTATCTATGACATGATTCAGTTTTACTACCACCATATCCCCATTCACTCAAACCTTCTGTATGCGGTTAGCCTTTTTTGGAATTCTCAGACTGTAACGCCCCGGATCCAGGTTTATTTAAACTTATAAACCCAAATATGGTTCGTTAGGGAAAATGGCCTAAAACACTATTCCAGACTTAAACAACTTCATTTATTATATCAGAGTGCAGGAATAAAATCATCATTCAGAAGCATGGAATTAAACTACCAAAATAATCCTTTTATTTTTCATATATGAAGTCTGGAAAGGGTTCAACTAAATAACATAAATAACATCCACCAAGGTGTGGATTAAAGATACCAATCATCCTTTAAAAAATCATCAACTCCTAAATCAAAATACTGAAATTAATCCCTAAGAATGTAAATCTAAATGTCTCTCCATGTCCTACACAGGAATGAAATAGTCTTCTTCCTGGTAATCACAGTATTCACCCGGTGTCTCTACCCTGGCAACGTCCTCTCCAGGAGTATCTGAAAACAAAATCGATAAAACAATAATGTGAGAAACACTATCTCAGTAAGCAGTCATGCAAATAATTGACCATAATAAAATATGCAACGCTTAATCCGAATAACCACAATAAGAATCAAGACAACGTTGAAAGACAATTTGTCCACCTCATGGGACTCATGAAATAGTATACCAGATAAAGAGAGTAGACATGTGCCAGTATGCTACCTAACCGAATAACGATGGACCAGCCGCCCTGTAGTCTGGCTATTCAACACCAACAGAATAACCCAACCATGAGTTAGCATGTACGGCCCAACCAATCCAGGAGTGGGTAACGTAGCGACCGACCAATCCAGGAGCGGTACCATCCTTGAGATGATGGAATGCCTCAGACACAGAATTCAAACCCCTCTAATACACATTTCACTTGCTAGCTATTTTATGGATCCACATAACTGCTAAGCCCACTCAACAGTAAGAAAACCAACCCGGGTAATGGACATACTTCTCAATGAAACCCACCAAATACAGAACCATATCTGTAACCAAATCCACCCATGCGGGATACAATAAATCAGGCACCTGCCTTGTCACACCATTTGACCCAAAAACAAAACAGAATGTACCAAGTCATATGTCCAAAACTCCAGGTTTCAACGGTTCAATATGTCCCGAATGTGTATCGACTCCATAAATGCACACAATACCTTCATATCACCCAAACACAGGTGTATGAACACACAAAACCAACCTTGGTTAAAAATAAAACCTTCTGGAACAATAGAATCATGTAAAAGTTCTTCTTTAGAAACATCTACCCAAAATCTTTATAAAATTTAATTTTAAACATCCACCAATGCAAACACTTCCCAAATACCCCAATCTTGATGGTACATAGGCTAAAATTGAATAGAACCACTTCCTTAGTGAAAACTAGGTTGAAAAGTCAAGTTTCCCAAAATCTGACAGACTGGTCGCTCGAGCGGCCAAGGGCGCTCGATCGGCCTTACAAAACAGGTAATTTCAGGGTAGGTCGCTCGAGCAACTGTTCTAGTGGTAGTTCAATCTGGGTAAAATTGCTCTCGGGTTTTCAACTATATACATAGATCGCTCGAGTGACTGTTCAAGCGGTCCGATACGTGAAAAATCCGTAACTTTGCAAAATTTAATAAAAATTCCACAACTCAATAATCAATGCATAAAAACCATTCTAAATCATTCCAAAATACGTTATACACATGCTAGAACAATTCCCAACACATAAAACATCATAAATAACGAAATCAACGCATCAAACATCGAATAACCATGAATATCGTCTAAAACGCGAATTTAGATTTTTGTAAGTGTCAAGGGACTACTTACCTGGTTTTAGGAACTTAAATCTCCTCTAAGAGCCTCGAAATATCACCCCAAAGTTTTGTCAAACGATCCCAACAAGTCCGATCATTTCTAGGTTAAAATCACACTTTTAAGACTCTCAAACATATGAAAATCTCTAGAACAGAACTTATCTCTATAGGGCTCTTACCTGAGTTCTTTGTGCTCGAAAATCCTCTCTTTTCCTTCTCTAAGACGGCTCCAACAATGGTTTAGGGTTTAGGTTTGATCACAAGGCAACTAGGAGAAGAAAAAATAGGAAATAAGAGAAACTCACGGCTGGTTTCTATTTTGGTGTTTGTGCTCAACGTGAATCACTATCTCCATGCACCACTAGGTTTAGTTTAATATTTAATGTCTTTTACTTTATTGCCCCTTCTCCTTTAAGCCAATTTAAATCAACCCATTAAACCAATTCAACCCTTGGGTCAACCCACTATCCTTGGGTTCGACCAAATCCCTTTGTATTCTCCTTGATTATAATACAATTAATTCCTACTAATATTATAATAGCACAATAATTAATATATTAAACTATACTTAGGTTAATAATTAGGTGCTCACCTTATATAGGCTCTCCTATCATATCCGGTTCATCTTGAACTCCTTCGGGTTGAACCAAGATCCCATCTCCTGCATATTATTAACCAATTAGTTTAGTTACTAAAATCTGGGATTTTACACAAACCAATACTTTCAATTTCCCTTGTGGACCGATGACTCCCACTGTGATGGATGTTTGCTTTATCACTGGTCTTTTCACAACCGGTCATGAGGTTAGGTACAGTATGTCGGACCTCGGCATGTATGACTATTTGCCATTAAAATAAGATGAATCTCCAAAGAAGAAGAAGAAACCTCAAAATAAAGGCAAGAAACCTCAGAAGAAAGAAACAAAACCTCGAAAGAAAGAAAAGGAACCTCCGAAGGTGAAGGAAGATGGACCTTCGAAGGCGAAGAAAATCCGAACTTCCTTCCGATCCTATATCGAGGATTGTAAACAGTTTCAATCTTACGAGGATGCGGATCACTTCTATTTCCTTCTCTATTTCTTCTGTAATTTCGTCTTCTGTCCCAAAGTCGAAGGGGTTACTAGGGAATATACCTCATTGGTTAAACTTATTATAGGGGATTTTGAAGTTGCCCTTGCTCCTTATTTCCTATCAGTCTTATATCGTTCTTTATAGGAACTAGTCTAGAGCGGCTTTCAAAATCCTGGAGGTCCTTTGTGATTCCTTCAATTCTGGATCTATCACTATTTTCCGACCAAGTTTTTTACTTCTGTTGATCACCCTTTACGCTCTGACTTCTTTGGCTACAAATGTTTGGATGGTGACCTTGTTGCATGTTCCTTCTCTGAGTGTTTTCCCTTCTTTTTTAAACTCGAACACTACCCTGATCCCCCTTGCATAGTTTCTGCCCATGCGCCAGGTTTTCTTTCTATGGTTGATGAAATAACCGCTGAACAGCATATAATCTGGGCTAGCTTCTTACTGGCTCGGAATTTGAATTATTCTGTAACGGCCATAAATAAAAAACCAGGATTCGAAGTTTATCTACTGAATTGTGTGAGTAGGCAATTCCAATGTATGCAGGGGATACCCAATCTTGATTTTTATGGGCTGTTTACAATTGATACCACCTCTATTGCTCGGGGTTCCACCACTAAGGACGATGCTGCTCGTATCAAGGCTCAATATCGTGCAGCGACTGCTAAATTTTCCCTACCCTTTCTTCCTTCCATTGCCAGCTATTGTTCTGATTTTCATGTATGGCGGGATTCTGCTTGGTGGGAAACCTGTTGTCATTCGGCCAACTACTATCTTCAGCAATTAGGTCTACTTCGGTCTCTTCCTGCTTCGACCCGAAAAGGTGTGTTCTTTTCTTTATGTTTTTGTTTCATCTTAAATCATGTTGCTTAACCTCATTTTTCTGCCTATAGGTAAGTCAAAGGTTCCTTCTTCATCCACGTTGGATGTTTCACGTATCGCCTCTCCTTCCACAGGTCTAGCCATAGATTCTGATGATGACGATCTATCATCTCCAAAGCATCCTCGATTGGAAAAGGTAGTCTTTCTATCTCATCCTTATTTTATCATTTATCTTCTAACGTTATAATTTCTCCCAGGGAGAAAGTTCTTCGAGCTTGGCTGTTCATCCTGTCGGTGCTACGGGATCTGTTTTGGACCTCATTCCTCTTAGCACCATTCCAGTGGTTTCCTTTCCTTCTTTGAACCTGGCCGCCCCTATCAATCCTCCTGGATCGTTTGGTCCGGCTGCGGATACACCATGTAGTTCTACCGGTGTCATTCCCGTATCACCTTCTGAAGACCTTCAGATAATTCCTTCTTCTAGTGATTCTTTAGAGAGAACCTCTTCTCCGACTATACCTCCCGGCTATAAATTAGAACAAAGGAGTTCCCGACCTGCTTCTCTAGCTACCTGAACTGCTACATTCCTTACCTCTACTGGGACCGACGTTCTCCTGGGTCATTCCGTGATGGGAGTTGAAGAAGGTGTTGACCAACTGAGGCAATTGACCGATGAGGATGAAGTGGAGGATGTTGATTCAGTTATTCCTTCGGCGTCTGCATCTGATGCAGTGCCTTCTTCTGATAACTCCCTAAGGGTGTTGGATAACTTATTGAATACTATTCGGTCCAAATTTTTGTTGGCCACTTCAACTGCTCCATCTCTGGATTCTCTTCGGTCCGAGATTATCCAACTTTTAATTCCGGGCATAATTGGAGTTTCAGACGCTGCTCTTGATCGTGTAATCAAATTAGCAACAGAGCTTCAAAATGTTCCTTCGGTGTCGCCTGTAGTAAAATCGATGCTTTCCCAGGCTTCCCGCTTTTATTCTCTCAAAGTGGTCTTCGACCGTTGTTCAGCAGAAATAGAAGAAATAACTAATCAAGTGGATTCTCTATTTGGCCGATTTCAGCTTCTACAAGAATTGGAGGATGACCGGGATACCTGTGAGCGGCAGTATGTAGAAAAGACTCAACACTTGAAGGCTTTTGATAATCATATCATTGATATTGACCGTCAGATTGAGAAGCCTCAGAATGCAAAGTCTGAACTTCTACGCTAGCATGAAGAAGTTATCCATAACAGCCCTATTAATGAAGAGATTGTGGTAGAAAAAATGCGCCAATATGATGAAGCCGCTCATGATTTGGAAGTTGAAGCGCAATCTTCCCGTGGCTTGGTCTGCGCCAAGCCGGATTGTTGGAGGAGCAACAATCTGCTCAGGAGTCATTTAACCGATTATATTCAGATTTTGTAAATATTTCATTTTGAACAAAATTAATGAATTTTGCCGAACTTCATAACTTTTGTGCGTCCATCAGAACAACTGCCTTGGCCGGTAAAATCAGCCTTCTTTTATGGCGAGGGAACTTATCTTTTCCGAATCATTCGCTATCTTTGAACGTCAGATTTTATTCTGAAGCGTATCAATGATATCTCTTGGAACCATCATTTCGATTACCACGAGCAAGCAACCGCCATATCGATTAGGTTTAGCCTTTCTCGATAAGGTAATGATTTCAAACTTTTTCCTTTTTCTTCTCAAGCCGCCCTTTTTCTTCCTACCTTTGCTATCTGCCATCTCCTTCCTGCAATTATCTGTTTTTCTCTCTCTTTCATCAGCCATGGCGGACGAAGTCACTAATGATATGAACACAATTGCTGAAGGTACCCAAGGCATCATTCTTGGTCCTTATTCACTTCCGGAAGATACACCGATTCCGGAAGTCTTGTTCCCTTCCTCTCATCTGATTTTTGAGAGAATAGCTTTAGACTGGGGACATCTGACCAACTTTCCTCGTTCATGGCTGAGGTTGTCCGACAACTGGAACCAATGGGCTGCTAGGATGCAATCTGTATATATGAATGAATGGGTCAGGTTTGGTATAGCTGAACTGATTCTTTACTCCACTTTCTATGTTCCCTTCAACTCCATCCTCCTCGGGGTAGCTGCTCTGTTCTGGTGTAGGGGCTCCAATACCTTCTCTTTTTTCCCTGGTCCCATGACCCCTACTGTTCTCGACGTTTGTTCTATCACCGGTCTTCCCGTTCTCGCAATGAAGTAGACCATCGTCTGTATGATTCTATTCTAGAGTCCTTTGATACTACATATGCCAGTTCTACTTTCAGTACTTTCTATCATGCTGAACTTATTCAGGATACCAACACTCCTCCCACCATGCAAGAACATTTCTCCTTCTTGTTAATGTTTTTTTGTCGCTTCATGTTTTGTGGTCCTTCAGCCCAAATGGTTAAAGAGTTTGTCGGCATTGCAGCAGCTCTTGTACAGGGTCGCCACCTTGCCTTAGCTTCATTTTTCCTTAGCCATGTCTATCGTGGTTTATACAACCTTTCTATCTGGTTAGCGGTCCACTCTAGTTTTTACAATTTTGGTTCTACGAGTACTTCCCCAGTTTTTTTGTGTTCGTGGAGAATGCCCTCATACCGACCTCCGTTATGCTAGACAGTTTTGGGTCTCGGCGATGCCTTGGCATCTTTCTTTTGGAGAGGTTCTTAACCATTTTCTCGTCAGTCTGCAAGAGGGTCATCTACCAGTATTCTACCGTTTCTCCCTGGATACAAGTATTGGTACTCCTTTCTATGAGCTTACTCATGCCTCTCTTGATAATTATCGTCGTACTTTTGCAAGCTCTCTAACTGCTCGGGAGATTCCTTTCGGCCTGCAAAACCCTGCTGCTCCTTCAACTTCCCGGAGAGAGGGAGTTGAGGTATATTTGCCGAACTTTGTTAGTAGGCAGTTGGGTTACGGCCAAGGTATTCCGGTGGTTGACTTTGTATTTATCAATGAGCCTCTCGATACATCTAGACCAACTATCGATGATTCCCACTATGTTGCCCTGACTTTGCGGTTTCAGAACCTTGTCGCCTGATTCCCCGCAGTCGTTGATCTTTGATCTGCTGACGCTGAACCTTTGTTCCGGTAGTGGTGGTCTCAGTTCTATTCAAGTTTGGTCAATCATGGGTTGGAATCTTATGCTGATGTTCTTCGTCCCTCCCATTTTCACATCCAACGCATTGGTAAAATTCGTCCGATATACAAGACTCAGTTTGCTCATCCCGGTAATCAACTAATATTTAATTGGTCAATTATTTTGTTTCTATTATTCTCACTCTATCCTTGGTTTTAGGCGGTCCGAGTAGCAGTCAACCCAAAAAGGAGCCGAAATATAAGCGAAAGATGAAACCTATTGTTGTTAGGACTCTCTCATTTGGTGGTGAACCTTTGAAGAAAAAGAAGAAGATTATGGAGGGTTGCGATCTCTCAGGGAGCCGAACGTATGTGACTCGTTCTAGTTTGAAACTTCGGGTTTGGCATCCCGATGAATAGATTGAAATCGTTGACGATTCGTCAAGCGGGGAAGAAGACATAGAACTATCCCGTCCTCAATGGGAGACCTGCCATCCTTCTTTGGGTAGTGGTTATTCTTCTCCCTGGGATGCTTTTTCAGGTCCCTCAAATTCGGTGGCCACCCCAGTGCACCCTTCCATGGCTGATATTCCTGCTCCTACTCCTGTTGCTGTTCCACCCATCCTTCCTTCGCCGGTTCAGGAGCATGTTACTCCTCCAGCGTTCAGTTGTCATGCTGACGAAGCTGGTCCTTCTACTCTCCCCACATGTGCTCCTTTCGATTCTTCTTCTGATGATCCGTCACCCTAGGCCGAAGATCACCTACCCTTGTCCGAAAATCCCTCTTTGCAAATAGTAAAGCCTTGTGACCTTCCTGGAACTAGCTTTGGCTTTGTCCTTACCTAGTTTAGGGAGGCTGATCATTTACTTTTATCCTCTAAGCTCGGGCATGGTCTTAGCTCCCACTTACTTTTGGATTTCAATGGCCAAGACCAGCTTCGGTTCCTCGTTCTTCGTCAACCTAAGCGTCTTTTCGATTCTGAAGTGAATGAGATAAGACTCCTGCTTGGGCGCGCTATTGGATCAATCAGGGACCCTGCGGAATTGGGGCATCTGTTTTCTATGTTTGATTTTTACAGTGCTATTCTAAGGTTGAGGGATATCATTAGCCTCCTCCGTTTTGTGTCGATGAGACAATATTATTTGAATTGAGAGGTGTATGCTGGTTTCAGGTATCGGCGCCAAATTGTGGCTCTGAGAGCGTGACATTGCTTCCGCAAAGACTTCCCTGGCAAGGCCTGATCCTACCTCACCCATCGCCACTAAACTCCGGCAGTTACAAACCAAGGAGGATGATACCAGGGATTCCATCCGGGCTCTACTGAGGTTGATTTCATCTAGTTGCTCGTGGCTGCGAAATCAAATAAAGGATGAGGAAGAAATGGAGGCGCAGCGGGCAAGGGCAGAGTGTTTGCTGCAGTGGGCTATGAATGATCATGCCCGGTTTAAGTTACTATTTGAAGGGTAATTTTCCTTCCTTTCATGAAAAAATTTACGTAAAATCATACCGTTTCTTCGGTAATTCAACTTTGGATGGTGCCATGTGTTTGGCAATTTAAACCTTTTATTTACCAGCCAGTTAGTCGGCTTTACTTTTTATTTGGATGGTAATTTTGCATGCTTTGCTAGCGTAACATAATCACCATTCATTCATATATATAAAATGCTCAGCATTTACAAGACAGATTGAAACACAAAAGTAAAAATATCTTATTTCATCATTGATCTTTTAAACAACCAAAGCCGAGCCTTCTGGCTCTTTCATACAACCAACGCCGGATAATCCAGCCTGGGCCAGAAGGTCTTGAAAACCCCTCAGATTTCCTCTTCTGCCAATGCCCCTAGAGACGGTGTGAGTGAGGGGCAAGGAAGCAGAAGAGAAAGAGAGGGAGGAAGGGGCGGAAGTCCGACCGGCGTAAATGTCGGTCAGAGGAGAAAATTCCTTCCTCCTCACAGAACTTGGTGGGAGGAGACCACCGTGACGGGGTCAGCGAGGGAGGATTTTCTCAATAATGAGAAACGGATTTTTCCAATTCTGCCTATCCCTAGTGTATCTTCGGCTAGTCAGCTTCTCTGCTTTCAACCATTACTCTGATGATCATGGTCGCCAATCGGTCATCTGCAACTCCCTGCATCTCTTTCGCCTATTTCTTGCACCTTGCTTATGACGAAGATGGTTAATACTGGCTTGGGTATTTATAAACCGAATTCTTAGAAGAGATCAATGGGATTGCGTGTATCTCGAGAAAATCTTTAAGTCATTCCCATCAGCACCGTACAATGCCGACACTTCAATAGTATGAGACCATTTACCTGGCCTCATGAATGCTGAACCATTAGGAGTTAGTTTTATTCTTGATTTTCTCCCAGTTGGTTACAATTTTCGAGGCTTTCCCATAGAGTGGGATATACCGCTTTAAAAACTGGCCGTTGATAACTTTTTCTTCTTGGCTGTCTAGTGGTTGCACGTGATGTGACACCCCGGATCCGTGTTGTTCAATAAAGGTATAACACGTCTCACGGAGGGTTAGGTAAGGATCTTAATTAATTGTGATCGTTGGATAATCACCTAAACTAAACCCTATCAGAGTGCACAAACCATTTATTTCTAAGAATTCAATATTCAACTATATTAAAATCAAATGATTCAACCTCGAAACTACTTTATTACACTTCCAAAATTTAATTAAATCAAAAGTCCAAATCAAAAATAACCTACAGGTCTAAGGAATGTAATAGTAATCTTCCTCCCTATATGTCTCAGTCGGATCTACCCAAGTAGTCGCCTCATCCCGAGTATCTGAAAACAAAACAAAAACAAAAGAGTGAGATACGAATATCTCAGCGAGTAGCATATGCATACAGAAAATAGTTAACAACAGTTCAAATTATGCATCGATAAATAACCAGTACAATTAAAGCAACCAATACAATTTCCAAGTTTAAATCCAAAATCAATAATAGTTTCCAATCATATTTCAGTAACAATACCGACAACACTTCGAATGGTCAATGCCATGACTATTGTTAAGTTGATAAATTAACATGCCAAGTAGACACTCCACACCTCCATGTACACAGTTCCAGCCTACTCAGGGTTTCAGAACTCTGAAATGACAGCCTACTCAAGGTTTCGTCATCCAATGCCGGCCTACTCCCCGGGTTTCGGCATTGACAACCAGGCCTACTCAGGGTTTCTAGCTGCTCTACACCAGTCGTGGCAACACACAAGGCCATGCAATTACAACAACCAACAATACCATCACATTACTAAACTTAAGCATGGATCCAGGACAAGCTAAACCAAAACAGCAAACTATCGTATAAACTCAACTCTGACATCACATTAAATCAACATGTTCATCATCATGTATAACACAACACAGCTCAACATAGGTCACTCCGGACCAGAAACATTACCTCATGTACTTTCAATGATTACTCCCATTCCAGAACACAAGACCTTTGATAATAAAACCCATTTACTCACACCAAGATAAACTTTACAAATACAGTTCAGAACTTTAAATCAAGTAAAACCAGATTCAACAATTTCTCAATCAAGAACAAGTGTATAACAAAAGAGAAATAAATCCTGAACTCCTAGTATTAGGAACAATAACATAACCTACCTATAGCCCTTAAAATTTACTTCAGAAACTCCTAAGAATTACCAATAATTCCACTTAATAATCTCAGGGTGTTTGAACAAGTAAAAGTATTTCTAAGATCCTAAACAAGTCATTGGATAAGTGATTGAAACCTCAAAATATCAAGATCTAGCTTTATTTGGTCAGACACACATTTCGGCAAAGTCTTAGGGGTTGCGCTGGCCTCTGGCGCTTGGTGTGAGGTCGGCGTGAACTCGGTTACACAAATACACGTCAGGCTAACTCAAATAAAACTTGGCGAGAGATAGGCGCGAACTCAACGGTAAGGAAAATCAATCTCGCGCTTAACTAAAACACTCGACGTGAGATGAGCGCGAGCTCGGCGAGAACGAAAACAACCTCTCGCGCTGACTAAACTAGTTGGCGCTAGGGAGGCGCCAACCCGGCGGACACCACCTACGAGTTTCGACTCTCTATTAACCCTAGATCTCCATGACTGACCAAAAATTTGATCTCTGCAACAATTTTCCTAACCTTCTACTATCCCCAAAGGACGTTTAAACAAGTTTCGAAATTAATCTAAACACATCGAAATTCATCTCTAAAAATCCTCCCAAAAACACACGTTCGCAACTGTATTTTCCAGGAACTCATGCAATACGACTAAACTCAATGATCAAAGCCAAAAACCCAGATTAAAACGATGCTACTCACCTCTTGCACGCTCAAATCCTTGCAACAACAACTACTCAAACAGCAACACCCACAATCGACCCTCCTTCGATCCTCTGTTCGCAAGTCCAACAGTCGACCCTCTGAACTTTCTTCGCAAGGACGATCTTCGGAACTTCTCTTAGCAACAAGGAAGGAGATCACAGCTGTTTGTTTTAGGGTTTTGGGAGAGGAGCCGACTTAAAAGGTCGGCTCCTCTCCCAAAACCCTAAAACAAACAGCTGTGATCTCCTTCCTTCTCAATGTGTGAAAACGAAACCTACGAAGCAACTACCTTAAGTATTTATACTTACCATACATACTTGCCACTCAACGAGTTTTTGAAAACCCATGATTCGGTGCGTGCTTGCCCACCGAGATTCCCTACATACACACAGCTTATTAAGTTTTATTTTCCCAATATAAAAATCATGTAGGAAAATTCGAGGTTTTACACGTGACATGCCCCCCAGGATATACTTTGCTAACCCGTAATTGTCCTTCCCACGTAGGCGACCATTTTCCATATGGGAAATCCTTTTTCCCGATTGGAAGAAGTGTCTTCCATACTAAGTCACCTTGGGCAAATGACTTATGCTTGACTCGGCGGTTATAAGACCTAGCGACTCTTTGTTTGAGTGCCATCTGCCGATCTAGAGCTAATCTCCTCATCTCCTCCAAGTCTTCGAGTTCAGCCAACATGGCTTTTGTGTACTCTTTGGGGGTAAAATTATTTTGAATAGCTACCCTCAAAGATTTGACCATAATTTCTAGAAGAATGACTGTCTCATGACCAAAAGTAAGGGCAAAAGGAGTGGTACCAATAGATGTTTTGTAAGACGTCTGATATGCCCATAAGGCTTCAGATAGAAGCTTGTGCCAACTTCTTGGCTTGTCTTCTATCATTTTCCTCAAAATGTTTTTCAACACCTTATTGGTTGCCTCAGCCTGTCCATTTGCCTGTGCATAATAAGGGGTTGAATGAATCATTTTTATGCCATGCGCCTTGGCAAATTCGGCCACTGCTTCTCCTACAAAAACCGTACCGGAATCGGTTGTTATAGTCTTTGGGATACCATACCTATGGATTATCTGTTCCTTGATGAATTCAATTACATCTGATTGTTCCAACTTCTTCAAGGGGTTTATTGAAATAATCGGTAGCAACTATGATAAAATTGTGTAAGCCAGATGAGGGAGGATATACCTTTCCTATCAAATCCATCGCCCATCCTTGGAAAGGCCATGGCTTGACTATTGGTTGTAAGTTGATGGATGGCACCCTTTGCACCGATCCATGTTTCTGACATTTTTGACAGCCGGCTGCAAATGCCTGGCAATCTTTCAATATGGTTGGCCAATAATAACCATGTCAGCGTACCATCCACCGCATCTTGATACCAGCCTGATGTGCGCCGCAGATTCCTTAATGTATTTCGGCCATAACTAATATAGCCTCTGTGGGACTCACACATCGTAGGGGTATATCATCAAAACCCTTCCTGTATAGCTCATCGTCAAAAATAAAATAAGCTTTCCTTTTAACTGCCCTATTTACCTTCTTAGTAGGATCTCAGAGATAATCCCATATCTCATTTCTCCAATCTAAGTGTATTGTTTGGTTAAAACATGCATGGGAATCTATAAAAAAAATATCTCTTTTTGGAGGACGGCAAAGATTGCACTGTCACCGTTCGGGATGGGCTGTAGAGCCTAAGGCCTAACGCAATTTGAGCAATCTCATTCGCTTGACAATTTTCATTCCTCCGCCGATATTCAAATTCTACCCGATTAAATTGTTCGGCCAAAAACCTTGCCCTTTTTAGCAAAGGTATCAACATGTCGCTGTTGATGGTTCCTCAAGTTGAAATGCATATTCATGTTTTTCTCCAGTTTGTGAGATTATGATGACGCCAATCCCAGAAGCCGACTCTATTTTTGATCCATCAAACTTCAAATTCCATGGTTGAAACTCTGAATAGAAGAAACGGCATGAAAAATCGGGATATCTAGTTCTTTCTCCTAGATACCGGATGGGTGTTCGGCCAAGAAATCGGCCAACGCCTGTCCTTTAACAGCTTTCTTTTCGACATACTTAAAATCAAATTCAATCAAAGCCAAGGTCCACTTACCGAGCCGGCCACTCATTGTTGGTCGAATTAGCATATATTTAACCACATCCGATGTTTCAATCACGTAAACTTCTTTTATCAAAAGAAGGTAATGACGAAGTTTAGTGGCTGCATAGTACAATGTGAGGCAAAGTTTCTCTAACCCAGTGTATCTCTCCTCCACTGGACTTAAGAAGTGACTAAGATAGTATATAGCCTGCTCAAATCCTTGGTCATTTTCCTGTGCTAATAGAACTCCGATTGAATCCTCGGCTGCCGCTATGTACAACTTTAATGGCTGATCCTTAAATGGAGGTACCAACACGGGTGGTTTTGCCAGGTAACGTTTAATTTCATCCAAAGCGGCTTGATGTTCCTTATTCCAAATGTATTTTTCAGTATCCTTTAGTTTTAACAAGGTAGACAGCACTTTGGTTTTTCATGCCAAGTTTGAAATGAACCTTCTTAAGAAATTCACTTGGCCGAGCAATCGCTGTAACTGTCTTTTATCGGCCAGTGCTTTTGCCTCAATGACCGTTCTTGCTTTGTTTTTGTCGACTTATATTCCCCTTTGATGAACAAGAAAACCCAAAAAGTTCCCAGTTATAACACCAAAGGCGCATTTCAACAGGTTCATCCTCAGATTGTACTTACATAATCGCTCGAACACTTGTCTTAAATGCTGCAAATGGTCAATCCCATTGTGAGATTTTATGACCACATCATCAATATATAACTCCAGCATTTGGCCTATCATGTCATGAAAAATTAAGTTCATTGCCCTTTGATATGTGGCCCCGGTGTTCTTTAGTCCAAAAGGCATGACTACCCAACAATAAGTACCTAAAGCTCTCGGACATCGGAATGACGTTTTTGACACATCTTCCTCTCCAATAAAGATCTGATTATAACCAAAATGGCCATCCATGAAAGACAGAAACTTATGCCGGGACACGTTATTGACTAATAAATCAGCTATCGACATGGGATATTCATCTTTGGGAGTTACAAAATTTAAATTGTGAAAATCTATAAAGTAATTAGAATATTTCAAGTTGAATAATAATAAGGTGTAAAAATATAATCTGTCCATAAAGCCATTCATCTTTCTATATTATAACCAGATCCTGCTGAAAATAAAATATCCTTCCCAACTATTGTAATCTGAAAATCTCTTAAACTTCAACCCAATAAGGTAATATCACCAAACTTAAGTGCAACCACTATAATTGTCAACTCACGATCATAAATGGAGTAAGTCCCTTCTGACGGATGCCAAAATCATGAACCCCAAATACCACTCTTCACTGTTATATCAACACACAGTCAAAAATCAACTCAGAAAACATCTCATTAATTATAAAAATCCTCACTACCCAAAAATACAACCAAATTTGGAGCTGTAGACAATTTTAGTTTTATTTACTGGAAATTATTCTCATTTCTTTCACCTCATCAATTTCACAACCTTCATTCTTAGAATCAATAGAATCGCAATCCGGAAAGAACTTCTTTATAACTTCTCTTTATGCTCTCCTTTGAAACCTTCAAACTTAATTCCCTAGAGTAGTGCCTCCCAAACTCCAATGTAACCTTATGATTACCAACACCAAATACTGCTGAAGGAATTTTTCTATGTTTTTCAAGGAATTTCACCCTTGACTTTTAACCACCATGCTTCCACTGCGCATTTACTAATTTCCGAATTACCAGTGCATCTTCCATAATCCTCATGAACTTAATTACTTATAGATTCTTAGTTTAATATCCATACCCACTAATAGAACACAAAAATAGCTCAGAAAAAAATATCATGACTTACCACCACAATCCTTTCCATATATGTGCACCTATATGAAGAATAGGGAAGAAATCATGTAGATCTCCTTCTGACTTAAATTAAGTAATATAGCACTCAGCAATTTCTTTTATATGTATATAATATTACATTACATACCCCATTTTTATAAAGCTTAATACTCCAATATGTGTTTAGCATTGGCCGATGCCTCACACTACCAAAATATGGCTATATACATCTGGCTCATCATCCAATTAAGCATACAATAGCTCGCATGCTAAATCAACCATCACCAATTTCGTGCTTCAAATATATGCATTTAATAATTAAATTATATCAGAACCTCTAGCATTCATCTCACTCCTTGCCTCTATACCACTTGTTTTTAAATTTCTAATTACTCCTAGATTGACCTAAATATTCTTCTCTAATAATACAATCAATAATAAAACTATACATCACCATTAACATACCTTGTCATATTAAATAGATATATATATATATATATATATATATATATATATATATATATATATATATAATAAGAACTAGTAACTAACCTTTAATAACAATGGCTGCTGCTATATTCTAAGAAGGAACACTCTCAACCTAATTTCCTATACAAGTGGTGCTATCTAACGTGCACTCAACCCCCAAGGCCATCCCAGGGTTTCCTATCCTTATATCATGTTTCCTTTCATAACTATGATATTCTCTGATACCATCTATAATGCCCTTTAATCCTCTGATTTACCTCCTATCACTCTACCAATTCCTATGTCAACACTCCATTAAAATTATAATAATTCATCCTATTTAAAATTTTAAATTTAACTCTAATTTATTTCCTTTTCTCTATTTTTAAAGTTTTCCACTAATTAAATAAATTAACAAACATAAAATCCAAATTTTAATGTTATTAAAATTCGGGATTTTACAGGCTCCTGAAGATATTGAGAAGACAGCATTCTGTATAAGGTATGGACATTTTGAGTTCTTGGTTATGCCTTTTGGGTTGACCAATGCTCCAGATGTTTTCATGGACTTAATGAATCGTATCTTCCGCACTTATTTGGATGAATTTGTTGTGGTGTTTATCGATGATATTTTGGTGTATTCTAAGAGTATGGAGGATCATGCCCAGCACCTTAGAATTGTATTGCAGACATTACGTGAACATAACCTTTGCCAAGTTCAGTAAGTGTCAGTTTTGGTTGTAAGAGATCCTTGGGGCATATTATTTCAGGAGTTGGTATTTCTGTTGATCCAAGGAAAGTACAGGCAGTTACAGAGTGCCCTCGTCCTAGTACAGTGTCAGAGGTGCGCAGTTTCCTTGGCATGGCAGGTTATTACAATGTAAGATCCTGGATTTTTAAGAAATTTTAATTAAGAGTGAATATTTTTAATTAAGGGTAAATAGAGGATTAAAGGATTTAATTAGATTAATTTGATCAAAATTTTAAAAGAAATAAATTGTTTGGTTTGTTTCGGGTTAGTTGATTTGAGTTTGGATCGATTGGATTGGTTCATTTCAAGTGAACCGGTTTAAGTGATTGAGTTCGATTTAGTTGGTTTAGGTGTAAATTGGTTTAATTGGTTCGGTTTAGTGGTTTAATGGGTTAATTGATTAATTTATTTAAGTTTGGTTGGTTGGGTCAGTTCACTTCATCGAACCGGTTTATTGGTTTAAGGAATTTATATATATATGTGATTAAAGAACCCAAGGGTTCTTATGTTCGCTCGTGAGGGTTAGCGAAAAAGGGAGAAACGCAGAGAAGAAGGAAAGGAAGAAGGAGAAGAAGGAGGAGAAGGGAAGAAGGAAGAGAAGTCTTTAGCTCGGGTTCGTGCGTTTACAAGTAAGTAGCACCTTACCAACTATTTCTATGCGAAGAAATCCTAGTTTAAAACGAAATTCCATGTTATTTGGTTTCGTGCGAGATTTGGGCGTTTCTGTCTTTTGATTTGGATTGCAGAAGTTATAGGGTTTAAAACTTGTTTGATTTTGGTCCTAGAGTGTTTTAGTATGTTTATTTGTGTTTGATGTGAAATGAAACAAGTTTGATAGTTGGATTTTTGAACATCGAAAAATCGGAACGAACAGCGTTTAAATTCGTGCAGGCCTTATAATGGGCACCCAGGGAGCACCTAGGCGCCTGGTTGGCACCCATTGCAGAGAAATTTTTTGGCCAAGCACCTAGCTAGAGCGCCTAGGCGCTCAATCCAGAAAAATGCCGTTTTCAATATTTTGAGAAGTTTTTCACTGTGGAATGTGTTTTTATTGATTTCAAACCATGTATGAACAATTTTAAGAGTTTAGAAACTTCTTCTACCTGTTTTATCTTCAGCACTTGATATAATTTGATTTATGATTAATTTTTTTACGTAAATTGATGTTGATTTGTTATTTAAAGGTGAATTTGCTGGTTTCGAAAATTTGTTGAGATTTGAAATATTAATGATGAATCTGAGGCTTCTTGTGGACTTGCAAAGGGGCTGAGAGCTCATGGTAACCCCAAAAGGGCAGCGAGGCCTAGGGATTTAAACGAAAGTGAACAAGAGGTTCACCTGATATGGTTTTGTGCTCTAGGCAAGCGGTGCCTTTATGAGATTGGTTTTACATAAACTGTTTTATTAATTTAACATCGGTTTGTATTGAGTCTAGTGGGCATAGAGGTGGTTATGGATCCATGGTCAATCTAGATAGTGTATTAGTGTTGGCTTGTCAAGTTAACACCCCGGGCCACATTCGCATTTTCACCATGTGGAATGTAAAACCCCGAATTTTCCTTAAATAATAAATTAAATTAAAAAAATAATGTTATTAAGAGTTATAATTGATGGAAATATTTTATTATTGTAGGGGATGATCTAATTAGTGGAGATCCAGAATTAGACGCAGATCTGACCGTCCGATCATGAGATATCGAGGTATGTATTCTGATTGAGTGTGTGTATGGAGTTTTGTGTATGTGAGATACATGGGATCGGAGAGTATAAATACCAATTAAAATAACCTAAAACTTACACGTTGTATTTTCGTTGGTCAACTTCAAACGCAAGCGACAAGCAACCGAACGACTGAAGGAGAAGAAGAAGGAGGAAGAAAGGTCTGGTTTTTGAAGTTCTTCGTCGTCCGGGGGTTATATCACATCTGTGAGTGTAGTTGGTTGGAGAAGAAGGAGAAGCACACATGTTTAAGAGGTAGGTGACACCGTTTACACTCGTTTTTGTATTTAACGTTCGTTTAATCTTCAAACCATGTTTTTATGATGTAGATATATGTATGATGCATAATATAATCATTATAAGTATTATGGGATTGCTTAGAATAGGAAAAATCACATTTTGGAAGTGTTTCTGTTCTTTTTGGATGACCACCGACCTCGTCTGTACTCGACGATCCTCAGCGCTAGTTAAAAATATTAGACTGCCGAAGACCACTGGAAGACGTACTGTCGGCGTTCGATTTTGAACTACCGCCGACCACAGACCGCCGGGGCGATCCTAGGCGCTCTGTTCAGATTTTTCAGATTTTCGAAATTTCAAACCCTGATTCAATTCCAAACTATTTTTAGACAATTTTAATGGTTAAATAAGATGTTTTAAGACTAAAATAAATTATCTAATTCCCTGTTTTACAGAAAAATAAATTAGGAAGATATTTAGGACATTAGTTGCCAAACTTTGAAAGAAATGGAGAAACCTAGTTTTTGGAAAACCTAACTAGTATTTAATTACTAGAATATCTTCTAAATGACACTATAAACCAGAAAACTTTATAAAGAGAATTCAAAACTCAGATAACCCGAATATTGAAGTAATTGACAAATTTAACCTTTATATGCCGCTAGGCACCAACCCTTATAGAAATATTTTATTTTAGGGAATTTTGGAGTCTAGTGGGCATAGCTGGTTATGGATCCATAGTTGTTGCTAGATAGTTGAGGGATATGTCATTTGGGTTAAGTTACTCCTATATGTGATGCGCTTCCTTTGCAAGTTAGTTTGTCTAGGATGGTCCTATGGAGGGACACCCCGGTGAGCCGCTGGTGATTCCCTATACATGTGGATAAGCGACCATCTCCATGTATTGATTTTGGTGCTACATGCTAGTGGTACATGCCAACTCTGATGGGTACGTGTGCAATAAGTCAGTGACTACGGCTCTTGTCTAAGCTGTGCTGCATGGGACTTGAGTATCATTAGTAGCTTTGCTCCTAAGCCGCACGGTGGTATAGCAATTGGTTGAGAATCATCTCAAAAGATTTATCTATCTTTGTGAGTCCTACAAATGACACTGAAATCACAACACTTGTTATTATTATTGTATACATGCTGGAGGCATGTGATTGAGATATTGGCTGGGTGTGACTGTTTAGTGCATTCTAGTAAAGTATGAATTATGTTATCGATTTTGATATTGGATTCTTATATTAAAACTTGCTGAAATTCATCTCTAGAACTATTTATCATATTGTTTTTTATTCATGAATGATACGAATGATTATACGAGCTTGCTTTGTCGATATTGCTTAATCGTACATGAACTGTTATTTTACTTATATGAACTGTTTAATCATGCATGTGTTACCTACTGGGATATTCGTATCTCACCCTACTTTTATTTCATTTTTCAGCTGATACGCGAGAGGGGGATCTTAGTGATTTCCAGGGAGAGGTAGCCGAGTATACACCGGAGGATTACTTTTATCCGGATCTTGTTTGAGGTGGATGATTGATTTAGACTTAGTCATATTTGATAGACTATTTTTCATTTGGATTTGATGTACTAGAGAGATAGTAACCATTTTATTTTACCAAACTTTGATATTAATGATTGATGATCAACTTAAATGTTTATTTGAGGATTTTAGACTACACTTTCGCACATACTTGTTTCCGCAACTCTGATAGTATAATAAAGTGAATGGATTTTAATTCTTTGGTCTGGTATATTATTGATGATGTATTTGATATGGGCTAGTAACACCTCGGATTTGGTTGTTGAACTGAATTCGGGTTGTTACAATAACGAACCGGGTTCGGGTCGGGTGCCAGTTTGCACTGACCCGGGTTCGGGGTGTTACAGAGATGGTATCGGAGCAATGGTCCTAACCTTAGATAGCCAGCTTTAGGGGAATGGGATTGTGAGTACGCTAGATAGAACCCCTAGAATTATTGGATTCTAACAAGTGAAATTTGTATTTTGCAAATAGCTGGTAGAGGGAGACGTGCTAGAGCTGATCCTATTGAGGAGGAGCAGCAGGATGTTCCATTACCTCCACCACCTCCAGGGGGTGATGTATGGGCTGTTGTTAGCAGCTTGGCAGAGCTTCTTGCCAAGGAAAGGGAGGAGAGACTGAGCCAGCACGGAAATGGTGGAAACAGTGGCAATGGTCACGGAGATGAGCCTGTACATGAGAGGGCCATACATACGGCCAAGGATCTAGAGCAGTTCAGGAAATTGGATCCACCTATTTTCAGTGGACGTCCAAATCCTATGGAGGCTGAGAGATGGCTGATGCGAGTCGAGTGGATTTTTGAGGCTATGGGATGCCCGATGGACCGGAGAGTGCGCTTGGCAGCATTCTTGTTTGAGGGAGAGGCAGTGCACTGGTGGACAGCTAGGAAGAGGCAGGATCCACAGGCTACGTACATGACATGGGATAGATTCCGAGAGGTCTTCTATGACCAATACTTTTCTGAGGAGGTCCGACTCAAGAAGGAGCGGGAATTTATAGAGATTACTCAGGGGAGCCAGACATTGGCCCAGTACGAGGCTAAATTTGCAGCCTTGTCCCGATTTGCACCCCACATGACACAGGATGAGAGGAGGCTGACTTCACACTTTGAGCGGGGTCTGAAGCCTGAGATTAAGAGTATGCTGACAGTACTCTTGTGCACCAAACTGAAGGATGTTGTACGTAGAGCCACCAGAGCTGAGAGTGACATACAGGCTAGAGTGAGCCAGAGCAGAGCTAGACCACCTATGAAGCCGACAGATCAAAGAGGTTTCCTTGGTGGAAACAAGAGGCCCAGAGACTGGACTAGGGCGGAGCCTGCAGGAGGACAGTATAGGCCAGCTCAAAGGGGATGTGCCAGTTGTGGCAGATATCATGTACCTGGTCCGTGTGTCACAGCACCGGGCACTTGTTACAGATGCGGAAAGGTGGGTCACAGGATCACGGATTGTCGATTCTCTCCTAGTTATCAGTCGTTAGCAGTGCCACAACCAGCATTACCACAGCCAGAGACCGCGCCTGCTTTCCCATGGAGGCCACAGTTTCAGCAACCAGCTCAGAGAGCACCGGTTGGGCAAAAGCCCTAGGGCAGAGGACCAGTTCAGAGAGGAGGCCAGAGGCAGGCAGTACCTGCTCAGCAGTCGCAGCCAGCGAGGGTATATGCAGTAGAGGCACATGAGGAGCATGAGCCCGATCGTATGGAGGATATCAAGGCTGATCACGAGGCACCTGAGCTGATCGGAGGTATTCTTTTCATCTGTGGTAGATCAGCATGTGTTCTGTTTGATTCTGGTGCTTCCCATTCATTTATATCACCTGCTTGTGCATGACGAATTGGTTTGTCACCCACTGAATTGGATGTTGCATTGTCTGTACACACACCTTTGGGAGAGTCTACTAGAGTCGAACATATGTATAGAGACTGCATGATTAGATTGGGTAGATTGGAGTTGTCTGGCGATTTGATTGCCTTAGACATTGGAGGTTTTAATGTGATATTAGGGATGGACTGGTTATGTAGACACCATGTGAAGTCGGATTGCCATGCAGGGACAGTGATAGTTAGAGGGCCAGATCAAACCACTCATTGTTACAAATGTGAGGGGTTGAAGTCACGGATTGGTCTGGTCGCATCTGTGATAGCAGAGGAGCTTAGGAGTGACACCCTTGTCATCTCCGAATGTACCTGTAGTACAGGAGTTTGCGGATGTGTTTCCAGAGGATTTACCTGGATTACCACCTGCTAGAGGAGTAGAGTTCAGGATCCAGTTGATGCCTGGTACGGCTCCAGTTTCAAAGCCACCCTATAGGCTTGCGAAACCAGAACAGGAGGAACTTAAGAAGCAGTTAGATGAGCTTCAGGAGAAAGGCTTCATCAAACCGAGTATGTCGCCATGGGGTGCACCAGTTCTGTTTGTGCAGAAGAAAGGTGGTAGTTTGAAGATGTGTATTGATTACGGGCAACTGAATCAAGTGACAGTGAAGAACAAGTATCCTTTGCCTAGGATGGATGACCTGTTTGACCAGTTAGGAGGTGCATCTTGGTTCTCCAAGATAGACTTGAGGTCAGGATATCATCAGTTGAGAGTGGCAAAGGAGGACATAGAGAATACAGCTTTCCGTACACGCTATGGGCATTATGAGTTCTTGGTTATGCCTTTTGGGTTGACCAATGCCCTAGCTGTTTTCATGGACCTCATGAACAGGATTTTTCATTCCTACTTGGATAGTTTTGTAGTGGTATTCATTGATGACATCCTGGTATATTCTAAGACCCGAGAAGCACATTTTGGGCACTTGAAGGCAGTATTGCACACCTTGAGAGACCACGGATTGTATGGGAAATTCAGCAAGTGTCAGTTTTGGCTAAGGCAGATTTCTTTCTTAAGTCATGTTATCTCAAGTGAGGGTATATTTATGGACCCTGAGAAGGGTAAGGCAGTGGTAGAATAGCCTAGACTCACTACAGTGACAGAGGTTAGGAGTTTCCTTGGTATGGCAGGGTACTATAGGAGATTCATCGCAGGATTTTCACGTATAGCTGCACCTTTGTCTAACCTAACCAAGAAGGCAGTGAAATTCCAATGGGATGAGAAATGTGAACAGAGTTTCTAGGAATTGAAGCAGAGATTGACTACTGCACCAGTTTTGATTGTGCCATCCATGGATGAGGCATTTGCAGTATATTGTGATGCTTCTAGGATAGGCTTGGGATGTGTATTGATGCAGCAGGGCAAAGTTATAGCGTATGCTTCAAGATTGTTGAGGCCACATGAGAAGAACTACCCTACTCACGATCTAGAGTTAGCAGCCATAGTTTTCGCACTGAAGCTATGGAGGCATTATCTTTATGGGGTAGAGTTTGAGATATTTTCTGATCATAAGAGCTTAAGGTATCTGTTTTCACAGAGAGACTTGAATATGAGGCAGCGAAGGTGGATGGATCTGCTAAAGGATTTCAAGTTCACGTTGCAATACCACCCTGGTATAGCAAACGTAGTGGCTGATGCTTTGAGCAGAAAAGTGCAGTTGATGATCAGGTAGCCACTTTAGCAGCTTTCATGATGAGCCAGTGTAGATTCGTTGATTCAGTCAAAGATTGGCAAGGAGAGTTTAGCATGCCACAGGATGGAGTGATCCGAGTTGCTCGTGTTCAGATTGAGCCAGATTTGGTTCAATTGATTTGGGAGAGACAGTTGATTGACCCACAGTTGATTCAGACTAGGGAGATGATGAGTAGAGAATCTGAGGCAGCTGTAGATTTTTCAGATAGAGATGGGTTATTGAGATATAGAGGCCGTATTTGTGTTCTAGCTGATGAGGAGATTAAGGAGAAGATATTATCAGAGGGACATAGATCGAAGTATGCAGTTCACCCAGGGAGCACGAAGATGTACAAGAATTTGAAAGAAATATATTGGTGGTCAGGAATGAAGAGAGAGATTGCAGAGTATGTGGCAAAGTGCTTGATATGCCAGCAAGTGAAGGCTGAACATCGGAAACCACCTGGTTTACTTCAGTCACTTCCTATTCCAGAATGGAAATGGGAACATGTGACCATGGATTTTGTATCTGGGTTACCATTAACAGCAAAGAAAGAAGATGCTATTTGGGTTGTTGTGGATAGACTAACTAAGTTAGCGCATTTCTTGCCTATGAGCACTACGCAGCAGTTGAAGTCTTTAGCTGAGTTATTTGTCAAGGAGATAGTGAGACTTCCTGGAGTACCAGTTTGCATAGTGTCTGACAGAGATGCACGATTCACGGCACGCTTTTGGCTTGCATTTCAGGCAACCTTAGGAACTAAGCTAAATTTCAGCATTAAGTATCATCCTCAGACGGATGGACAGTCTGAGCGTACCATTTAGACGTTGGAAGACATGCTGAGATGTTGTGTTATGGATTGGAGAGGCAGTTGGAATCAACACCTACCATTGGTGGAGTTTGCCTATAATAACAGCTATCAGGCGAGTATTCAGATGGCACCATTTGAGGCACTTTATGGCAGACCGTGTAGATCCCCAGTGTGCTGGGTGGAAGTTGGAGAAAGACAACTTATTGGGCCGCAGATTGTACAGGATAGCATTGAGAAGGTAAATCAGATTAGGCAGAATATGCTTACAGCCCAGAGTCGTCAGAAGAGCTATGCAGATACTAGAAGAAGAGACTTGCATTTTGAAGTTGGTGATTTGGTATTTCTGAAGATATCACCATCTCGTGGGATTAAAAGATTTGGAAAGAAAGGCAAGTTGGCTCCAAGATATATAGGTTCGTTTGAGATTAAGGGTACAGTGGAACCAGTAGCATACAGACTGGCTTTGCCTACACAACTGGAAGGAGTTCATGACGTATTCCATGTTTCTATGTTAAGGAAGTACGTGCATGACCCTACTGATATCATTCAGCATGAGCCGATAGTAGTCCAAGGGGACTTGACTTATTAGGAGCATCCAGTTGAGATTTTGGACAGGAAGGAGCAGGTTCTTTGTACTAAGGTGATTCCACTTGTGAAAGTACTTTGGCAGAATCAAACAACTTAGGAAGCTACTTGGGAATTGGAATAGGAAATGCAGAGAAAGTATCCTAACCTATTTCCAGAACCACAAGGTAAATTTCGAGGACGAAATTTTTCTTTTAGGAGGGGAGGATGTAAAACCCCGAATTTTCCTTAAATAATAAATTAAATTAATAAATAATGTTATTGAGAGTTATAATTGATGGAAATATTTTATTATTGTAGTGGATGATCTAATTAGTGGAGATCCAGAATTAGACGCAGATCTGACCGTCCGATCATGAGATATCGAGATATGTATTCTGATTGAGCGTGTGTATGGAGTTTTGTGTATGTAAGATACATAGGATTGGAGAGTATAAATACCAATTAAAATAACCTAAAACTTACATGTTGTATTTTCGCTTGTCAACTTCAGCCGCAAGCGACAACCGACCAAACGACTGAGGGAGAAGAAGGAGGAGGAAGAAAGGTCTGGTTTGTGGAGTTCTTCGTCGTCCAGGGGTTATATCACGTCTGTGAGTGTAGTTGGTTGGAGAAGAAGGAGAAGGAGAAGCACGCACGTTTAAGAGGTAGGTGACACCGTTTACACTCGTTTTTGTATTTAACGTTCGTTTAATCTTCAAACCATGTTTTTATGATGTAGATATATGTATGATGCATGATATAATCATTATAAGTATTATGGAATTGCTTAGAATAGGAAAATTCATGTTTTGGAAGTGTTTCTATTCGTTTTTGGCTGACCACTGACCTCGACTGTACTCGGGGCTAGTTAAAAATATTAGACCGCCGAAGAACACTGGAAGATGTACCGTTGGCGTTCGATTTTGAACTACCGCCGACCACAGACCGCCGGGGCGATCCTGAGCGATCCTAGGCGCTCTGTTCAGATTTTGCAGATTTTCGAAATTTCAAACCCTGATTCAATTCCAAACTATTTTTAGACAATTTTAATGGTTAAATAAGATGTTTTAAGACTAAAATAAATTATCTAATTCCCTGTTTTACAGAAAAATAAATTAGGAAGATATTTAGGACATTAGTTGCCAAACTTTGAAAGAAATGGAGAAACCTAGTTTTTGGAAAACCTAACTAGTATTTAATTATTAGAATATCTTCTAAATGACACTATAAACCAGAAAACTTTATAAAGAGAATTCAGAACTCAGATGACCCGAATATTGAAGTAATTAACAGATTTAACCTTTATATGCCGCTAGGCACCAACCCTTATAGAAATATTATATTTTAGGGAATTTTGGAGTCTAGTGGGCATAGCTGGTTATGGATCCATAGTTGTTGCTAGAGAGCTGAGGGATATGTCATTTGGGTTAAATTACTCCTATATTCGATGCACTTCCTTTGCAAGTTAGTTTGTCTGGGAAGGTCCTATGTCTGGAGGGACACCCCGGTGAACCGTTGGTGATTCCCTGTACATGTGGATAAGCGACCATCTCCATGTATTGATCCTGGTGCTGCATGCTGGTGGTACATGCCAACTCTGATGGGTACATGTGCAATAAGTCAATGACCATGGCTCTTGTCTAAGCTGCGCTGCATGGGACTTGAGTATCATTAGTAGAATTGCTCCTAATCCGCACGGTGGTATAGCAATTGGTTGAGAACCATCTCAAAAGATTTATCTATCTTTGTGAGTCCTACAAATGACACTGAAATCACAACACTTGTTATTATTATTGTATACATGCTGGAGGCATGTGATTGAGATATTGGCTGGATGTGACTGTTTAGTGCATCCTAGTAAAGTATGAATTATGTTATCGATTTTGATATTGGATTCTTATATTAAAACTTGCTGAAATTCATCTCTAGAACTGTTTATCATACTGTTTTGTATTCATGAATGATACGAATGATTATACGAGCCTGCTTAGTCGATATTGCTTAATCGTGCATGAACTGTTATTTTACTTATATAAACTGTTTAATCATGCATGTGTTACCTACTGGGATATTCATATCTCACCCTACTTTTATTTCATTTTTCAGCTGATACGCGAGACGGGCATCTTAGTGATTTCCAGGGGAAGGTAGCCGAGTATACATCGGAGGATCACTTTTATCCGGATCTTGTTTGAGGTGGATGATTGATTTAGACTTAGTCATATTTGATAGACTATTTTTCATTTGGATTTGATGTACTAAAGAGATGACAGAGATAGTAACCATTTTATTTTACCAGACTTTAATATTAATGATTGATGATCAACTTAAATGTTTATTTGAGGATTTTAGACTACACTTTCACACATACTTGTTTCCGCAACTCTGATAATATAATAAAGTGAATGGATTTTAATTCTTTGGTCTGGTATATTATTGATGATGTATTTGATATGGGCCAGTAACACCCCAGATTTGGTTGTTGAATTGAATTCGGGTTGTTACAGTAGCGAACCGGGTTCGGGTCGGGTGCTGGTTTGCACTGACCCGGGTTCGGGGTGTTACATGGAATCGGAGAGGCTTTCTTGTGGCATAGAGGGCTGCGGCAACCCATTTCCGCCGTGTGGGATCGGCGAGGTCCTCGTGTGTGTGAGTACACGTGTGTTGCGTGCGTGTAAAATCCCGAATTTTTAGTAATATTAAAATTTTGATTTTAGGGAGTATTAATTGATTTAATTGATGGGAAACTCTAGAAAGAGAGATTAAGCGGTCGAACCAGAGTTCTTGGGTGAATCCGGTGGAAAAATTTTAATTATAAAAATAAGAAGCATTATTTAATTTTAATTAGTTGGTTTAGGGTGGTTTAATGATATGGCAAGCAAGGGCAGTTAGGGAATTTCACAAAAATCGGATTATATAAATTAAGGGTAATTAAGGTTATGTTATAATTTCATTAGTAACTAAATATTTTAGTAAATTTTATTAAATATAATTAATCGTTGATGATATCTGGTTGGATGGCAAATCAGTGGAGCAATGGATATTAAGGTGTTGGTGTAGGAAGGTTGGTGGTGAGGCGCCACACCGGGTCATGAGGAGGAAGTTAGAGAGGTTCTGAACATAGATTATAAATTTGGTTCTCTGCTCGCGTGAACAGGTTCGACTGTTCCATCACTGGAGAACCCTAACCATCAGAAACCTAGATCTAAGAATTTGAGAATAGTGATTTAGATCTTTAGAAGTAAGATTGAGTGTTTTGATTTGAGAAATTCAAATGAAGGAAGAAGCTCTGGTCGTGAGTGGGATTTTGCGGCTGTTCTGAGATCAGAATTGGTCCAAACCAGTTCAAATTCAAGTAAGTCTATTTTAGTGATTAGATCTAGGTTAGTTTAGTTCAATTTCTTTAAGATTTTAGCAAGGAATCAGATCAAATGTTGAAGATCTAAGTTCTAAAATTTTCTCTGCAATTTCAGCCGCCGTTGGGAGGTTCTATTAACAGGAGAAAATCTGGTCATCGTTGCTGATCCTGGTGAAGTTGGATTTCAGCAAATAGCAGGAAAGTAGCACCCCTTTTGACACTTTGTTTTCGTATGGATTTTGATGAATTTCTATAATGATAAATCTGAAATAAACGAGATGATGTTTCTGGTCTTAAATGGGCATTTGATCTTTTGTGCAGAGTTTGCATGTTTAGATTAAATTCGAAATTGTGTAATGGCATTATTTAGATGGTTTTCAAAGTGTTAGAGGGGGTTTAATCGAATGAAATAGGTTCAGTCTTTGAGAACTAGAGTTTGCCGCAAGTTGAAGAGAAAACACTTCTGGCGCTAACCTGTGCTAGCTGGGGCTAACCTCAAAGAGGTTAGCGCCATATCACAAAATAAGGGGTGCTAACCTGGTGCCAACCTCTCCGAGTCAACCCCGGGTAAGCACCAGCACTAAATCTAAGAGCAACATGCGGCTAACTGGACGGGGCCTGTCTGCCCTGTGTATACGGGCAGGACCCAGGGGACTCGAAAGACCAATTTCAAGGGGGGTAGGGAGGCCCCATCTCCAGTGAGTCTTGCACTCTCTATGGGTCACTGTGTTGACCCACAGTGGCTTGCCAACCTCCATTTTTAGCTAAAAAAACCATAATTTTTAAGGTTTGAACCACGGGGGGAAGGAGGGAGGAGGCTAGGTGCCTCTCCCTCTCTTCTTTGGAGCCTAAGCTCCCTAGTTTTAGGTGGGGATGAGTTTCCCCACCGAGTTACTAGCAAGGGAGGGATTCCCCTTTAGGAAAGGGATCCCCCAAGGGCCCGAAAAGCCGTATGCTTAAAGGACACGACCAAACCACATTGCATGCATTCAAGTAATCAAAACAATCATCCAAGGAGACACAAATCATGCTAAAACAATGATATGGTGTGTGTGTTGGCCATGTAAGTGTGCATGTTAATAAAATGAAATTAAGAGGAAGGTGACCTAAACATGTATTCTAGAGGTACCATGTGTGTGTGAAGCATTTAGTGCACATCCTATGCAAAAGATGACCATAACAGTGGTTAAGTGGTAGGGTATGTGCTAGGCTTTGGTGCACATACACAATCTCATATCCATGCCATCCCACGTACCAATAAAATATGCAAGATCATCAAGAGAAACTAAAAAAAGAAGCATGATCAAGAGAAGGGTAAACGGGGGATTTACGAGATACATTAGATGGAGGAATGGAGAACATGCCCTCCTTAAAAGGAAAACAGAAAAATGAGCACTTGAAGGGTGCTCTTAAACACTTTTAAACATGGGTTCCCCTTCTCTCCTTTGTGTCAAGACCTCTTACCCATGCATGGGAGTCTACTTTTGTGATAAAAACATAAAAGAACATGAAGAGAAGAGGGGGGGGGGGGGGGGTGCGGGGGGCGCAGGGGTGGGGGGAAGAGCAAGCACAAGTGAAGGAAAACAATGTATAAGAAAGGACATGCTCCTATCATGCTCAAATTCACATATGTTACATAAAAAGTGCCAAGGGTGCTTACCTTGGTGCTGTTTGTCCTCTTTGTATTGTGTGGAGGACCCTTTGAGAAGTGGACAGCACTTGGAGACTCTCCTTGGCTCCACCACCTTTCCTTGTTGTCTCCTCCTTGGCTATAATGGAAGATAGAGAGGTTTAGGGGAAGTTGGAGGGTATTTTGGGGAGATTTAGGAGCTTGGGGTGAGGAAATAGGGTTAGGGGGACCACTGGTTCGTGGGAGAGAGGTTAGAGAAGTTACAATGAAGAGCCAACCTTCAGCCAAGGCCGTATTTATAGAAAAAGGTTTTGTCCATTTATAGTGTGCGGGCAAGCCTTGCCCGCACATTATATGCAAACGGGACGTCTTGTCCGCGATCATTGCAAATCTACCATGTGGACAATTCGCTCAGAGGATAAGATTTTCACAAAATCTTCTCTACCCGTATAGGAGGTGCAGACAAGACATTTTCAGCCTTTTTTTGCTCCGCCCGCATTGCATGTACAGATTTTGAGATTTCCCCAGATTTTCTCAGATTCTAGATAAGATTTCGCTCGCATAGTATATATGGACAAGTCATGTCTGTACATACTGTGCGGGTAGATTTTCTCTTTCTTCAATTTTGACCGATTGATTTGATGGATTTGATGGGATTCTCTCCCCAAATGAGAGAATCCGAATTTTCGGATTTTCTATTTATTTTAATTAGTAAATTCAAGATATTTCTAGCAAAAATAATATTATATTCAAGATATTTTATTTATCTTATCCTTTTGTCATTTCTTCACCACATAGCAGATTTCTATGGATTCGCCACGTGGACTGCTTTTTGCATTTTTGCCCTAAGGGCTTGATTTGCTCGTAACTTTCTCATCCGGACTTCAATTCTGTTAAACTCAGTTGCGTTGGAATCGTGTCAGGATTCCCTATCCACTGAGATGGGATATGCCCATAACTTCTTCGTATGGACCCCAATTCCGGCGAATTCAATTGCGTCAGAACCGTGTCAAAAATCTTTATCCGTTGGGATAGGATATGGAAATTGATTTGGTTTGAGTAGAAAGCCTATTTATGCTCCCCCAGGGTTTGGCCTGCGCATAATTCTTTCATCCATACCCCAATTTTGGCAAGCTTAGTTGCGTTGGAACCGTATCAGAATTTCCTATTCATTGAGATAGGGCCTGGCAGTCAGCTTGAATTTGATCAGAAAGTCAATTTATGCTCCTTAGGGTTTTGAGCTGGCTATTAGGGTTTACACTTCCAGCACTTCCGAGAGGTGCAAAAATGAGGTGCTTACATTGTAACGCCCCGGATCCATGTTGTTCAACAAAGGTATAACACGTCTCACGGAGTGTTAGGTAAGGATCTTAATTAATTGTGATCGCTGGATAATCACCTAAACTAAACCATATCAGAGTGCACAAACATTTATTATCTAAGAGTTCAATATTCGGCATTATTAAAATCAATGATTCAACCTTGAACTAGTTTATTACACTTCCAACATTTAAATAAATCAAAAGTCTAATTCAAAATAACCTACAAGTCTATGGAATGTAATAGTAATCTTCCTCCCTATATGTCTCAGTCGGATCTACCCCAGTAGTCACCTCACCTCGAGTATCTGAAAATAAAACAAAAACAAAGAGTGAGATACGAATATCTCAGCAAGTAGCATATACATGCAGAAAATAGTTAACAACAGTTCAAAATATGCATCGATAAATAACCAGTATGCTTAAAAGCAACCAAGACAATTTCCAGTTTAAATCCCACATTATTATCAAATCATGTTTCAATACAATACCGACAACACATCGAATGGTCAATGTCATGACTATTGTTAAGTTGATTAATTAACATGCCAAGTAGACACTCCACACCTCCATGTACATAGTTCTAGTCTACTCAAGGTTTCATAATCCAATGCCGGCCTACTCCCCGGGTTTCGGCATTGACAACCAGGCCTACTCAGGGTTTCTGACTGCTCTACACCCTTCGTGGCAACACACAAGGCCATGCAATTACATCAATAAACAATACCATCACATTACTAAGCTTAAGCATGGATCCAGGACAAGCTAAACCAAAACAGAAAACCATCGTATAAACTCAACTCTGACATCACATTAAATCAACCATACTCATCATCATGTATAACACAACACAACTCAACACAGGTCACTCCGGACCAAAACAGTACCTCATGTACTTTTAGTAATTTCTCCAATCCCATAACACAAGACCATTGGTAAGAAAACCCATTTACTCACACCAAGATAAACTTTACAAATACAGTTCAGAACTTTAAATCAAGTAAAACCAGGTTAAATAATTTCTCAATCAAAAACAAGTGTATAACAAAAGAGAGAACTAAATCATTAACCCCTAGTGTCAGGAATAGTAACATACCCTACCGATAGCCCTTCAAAATTTACTTCGAAACTCCTAAGAAATTATCAATAATTCAACTTAATAATCTCAGGGTGGTTTGAACAGATAAAAGTAATTCTAAGATCCTGATCAAGTCATTTGCTAAGAGATTGAAACACCAAAATATCAGAATCTGGCTTTATTTGGGCAAATACACATTTCGGCTAATTCTTAGTGGGTGCGCTGACCTCTGGCGCTTGGCGCGAGGTTGGCGTTAACTCGGTTATACAAATACACTTCGCGCTAACTGAAAATATACTTGACGAGAGATAGGTGCGAACTCGGCAATAACTAAAAATCGATCTCGCGCCAACTAAAACCCTTGGCGCGAGATGAGCGCAAGCTTGGCGATAACAAAATCTAATTCTCACGCCGACTATCCCACTTGGTGCTAGGTAGGCGCCAACCCGGCGGACACCACCTACGATTTACGACTCTCTGTAACTCCCAAAAATCCATGACTGACCCATTTTCTCACCTCTGTAACGACTTTTCTACACTCCTACCATCCTCCAAAGACTATTAGACAAGATTCGGAATTAATCTAACAACCCGTATTTTTTGCTCTAAAATTTTTACCAAGAACATACGCTAAATTGATATTCTCCGAAAACATGCAAATGGCTAAACCCAATAGACAAAACCCAAAACTTCATATTAAAACGATGCTACTCACCTCTTGCACGCTCAAATCCTTGCAACAGCAACTACTCGAACAACAAAACCCACAGTCGATCCTCCTGTTCGCCAGTCCAACAGCCGATCCTCTGAACTCTCTTCGCAAAGAACCCCACCAGTCAGCTCCTCTCCAAAACCCTAGAACAACAGCCGTAACCTCCTTTAGTCTCAATGGATGCGAAAACGAAACCTACAAATATACTTAAGTATTTATACTTACTATACATACTTTGCCGCTCGACGAGTTTTGAAAACCCACAATTTGGTGCATACTCTCCCACTGATATTCCCTACATACACACAGCTTATTAATTTTATTTTTCCAATAAAAAAATCATGTAGAAAAATTGGGGTTTTACATACATGCAGTTTTTTGCATTTTTGCCCTAGGGCTTGATCTGCTCATAACTTTCTCATTTGAGCCTCGATTCTAGCAAACTCAGTTGCGTTGGAACCGTGTCGGGATTTCCTACTCGCTGAGATGGAGTATTGTAGTAAATACAAGTTTTGAGCAGAAAGCTGAAACTGCTCCTAGAATTTTAAACTACTCATATCTTCCTAATCCAAACCCTGATTCTGGCAAATTCAATTGCATCGGAACCATGCCGGAAATCCCTATCGCTTAGGATAGAGATGGTAGTTAATCTAGGTTTGAGTAGAAAGTCAATTTTTACTCCCCCAGGGTTTGTTATGCCCGTAACTTCTTTATCTGGACTCCAATTCCGGCAAACTCAGTTGCACTATAACCATGTCGGAATTCCCTATCCATTGAGATAGGGCAAGGTAGCCAACTTGAATTTGATCAGAAAGTTAATTTCTATCCCGTAGGGTTTTGAGCTGTGTTTCAGGGTTTCCACTTCCAGCACTCTCAGGAGGTGCAAAAATTAGGTGCTTACAGTTAGGTTTTGAACATATTCTGAAATCTTGGTGTGATCTCATTTTCAAACTCCTAAACTTCAAGTGCTTGGATTAGATTTGATTCAAATAACATTTTTCTTCAGCATTTGCACTTTTGAATTGGATTGAATGTTCAAATTAGGTGAAAATTACCTAAAATGTGCTTAACCCTTTGATTTGGATGAGTTTAGAAGGATTTGAATGTTGGATGAGTTTAAAAGGATTTGAATGCTATTTATCCTTATTGAATTGCTTTTTATCTGTTTATATCATTGGCAGATTAAAAGAAGACAAACCTGTTTATTGAAATTGGCTTAAACTCATTTTACGCCTAAATCGGTATACTCAGTCCAGATTAGTCATGCCCGTATATATATTGTGGACAGGTTATATCCGTATGATGATTACGGGCAGATTAAATCTGTATACTCAAGGCGAATTCATGCTTTAAAAACATCTTTTTAACTTTTTGCTTTCCCAATTGATTTTATTAGTTTGTTTACTTGTCCAAACTTTCTGTTCACCATTGGGTGGCTTCTGAACTGTCCCAAATTGGACTTTTGACACTTGAATTTTTGCAAAAATGCATGAATACCAATGAACCTTATGAAATTGATAGAGAAGTATACAATAAAACATGTACTCATGATTCTCTATGCCTTCAATGGAGATATAAACTTGTGAAAGCAAGAAATAAAATACAAGTGTGCGTTCAAGGGCTGAATTAAAATTACAAATTTGCCTTCTTGGGCTTTCAAAGGAAATCAAAATTCGTAGACTAAATACAGATAATGCCTTCTATACCAGCACCTCTTTGATGCCTTTTTCCTTCAAATTTCCTGCAAAAAGAGGATTAGTATCATTTATATAAAGGAGGCCACATGCTCTCTCCAAAATAGGACACCACATGCATGGATTTTGGACATTAGGTTGCCTCCTATAGAGATTTAGGTAGATTGACTTCTAAGAAGAGTTAAAACTCTTCCTATAGGCTACACCAATCCTAGGGTACAATATCTCCTTGGGAAAAATACAATCCCAAACATATGGACACCATGAATCTTATTTTACAAAGTATGAAGGCAATTCAAAAAAAATGAGATTACCTTGTTACCTTGTGTTTACCTTCAATATGGTATCCATATCATACCTTGGGCCTTGTGAACCATGCAAAACGGCCTTTGCTCAATTACCAACCCAATTCCCATCGTAATTGGTTTACTTGAGCCAAAAACGTGTTTCTTCACCTTCAAGTGTAGGGGGTTTTGGGTTTTGGTTTAGTGGCAACTTAGATCCCAAGCCTAGTATATGACCAGAATCAAAGATCCACAATGTCATCACATCATTAGCTCTAAGGTGAATATTTTCACTTTCGCTTTCCAAAGTAACGACTTCGGTGCACCAAACTACACACATTCGAGTTCAACTTCCTATAGGTGATAGGTAGACTGTGTAAAAAAAATGAAAAAATGCACAAGTTCATTTGCAAATTAGGTCACATTCATCACAACGTCCCACCCTTGCCACTCTTTTTTGTAGCCATGCATATACACATTCACATTCACCAAGGCATGATATAGAGCTCACATTTGAACAAGTAAACACAAGTAAAACAAGGCAACCTAAAGTACCTAAGCATGCTCATGATCATCATATATTCATGCAAAACATCACATAAGCATATTAACGTGTTGTCATGCTATACAAGAAAGGCAATCAATCATAGAGAACATGCTTGAAATATTCAAATCATCCACCAAACATCCAGATCTCATGCTCAACATACTCATGATCACCACATGACATTCAAAATACAAATCGAAACATGTTATCCTGATAACAAGGCAATCAAGATTGATTTGAGGAAACAAACCTCCTAAACATGGTTCTAAGCACAACCAAACATATACATCATACATGCCCTATCCTCATGGATCTCTTATCATCTAGAACTAGATCTAAACACATCAAACATGCTTATCATAAACAAATAAATCAGCAAGCAATCATACAAAGTTCACACAAAACATGAACATGCAAGTAAATCATGGCTTAAATCCAGCTCCCCAGCGCAGTCGCCAGTTGTGAGACATGGAAAATCACCTAAATGACTTCCTAATCATCACACGGGGTTCACAAAATATTGGAGTCACCACCATTCAAGTTAAGGTGTGAATGGACACCAAAGTGAGCATAAAAGGTAAAAATAGAGCTAAGTGACTCTAATTCATGGTCTTGTCCATAGATTGGGTAAGGGGATTAGATTATGAGTTGGGGAAGGTGTTAGGCACCCCTACTCATCCATACAAGATGGTTGTCATATGCTATTCATGCTTAGAAATTGCTTGCGAACAAAATCATTCAAAAAGTACTTGAAAAGAGAAAAACATATGTGAGATTTTTCTATATGAGTAGTCCAATTGATCCTGGACTCTCTCTATGAATGTATCACTTCTAGGACTTCATGATCAAGAAAAAATCAAAGTAAAGCTTGAATAAAAACAAGCTAAAACAAATATGGAAAAATCAGTAGAAGATGAAGCTATTTGAGCTTAAAAACTTCAATCAATCGTAAATCGTTCGATTCAATTTCAAATTGAATGAAACAAAAGCCATTTGAAAGCTTATGTTAGGTAGAAGACTCAGGAAAAATTCCAATTAAATCCAATTAAAATCAGAAGAGATATGCTTGTTTTATATCTGCTGTTGTAAAAAGGTTAAAGCAGTGAGTAGCCAACTTTGAAAGCCTATTCGTGGAGATTGGCTTCATATAAATTCTTGAAATTTGGTATAAATGAAGTATGAGGTGCCATATTTCCAATAAAATAAGCCTCATACAAAACTCCATCCATTTGTGGCTTGTATGCTCTCTCAAACATGCTTAGAGGATCACAGATTGACTCTGTAATCTACTACTGAGCAGTTCAGAGTCAATCAAGCACACAAAACTCAAATCAAAATGAAAACTCATGAAATTGCTTGGATTTGAAAGTAGACTCATAAAGAAAGACTCAAAATTGAAATCACTCAAATCGGAGTTAAAATGAGCCTTTGGTACTCAATCAAAGTGACAAGTACAGTAATCTAATCTGATCTGACTCATAAACTTTAATCAAATGGTTTGAAAGATCGGCTCCATATAAATTGCTAAAATTTTACAGGATTAAACAAGACATCTTCACCTATTACATGTCTTTAGAATCATTTAAAAATTCATCCAAATGATGAAGTTATAAATGATCCAAGCAGGTACAGGTTCTGTCCAAATTTGTAAACTTTGAGTAAAACCAAACCAAAACAGTGGGTGTGTGTATTTGATCCACAGGATCTGATTTAAAATCACTTGAATTGAGTTAAAAATACTCAAAAAGATTTAGGGCACAGATTTGGTTTAAATCTCTCATTAATTAGAGAGGAAGAACCAAATTTACCCAAATTGGTGAGAATTGTCTCAAATAAAAGAGATTAGACCATGAGGTCTTCTCTAGAAGATTAAAATCACTTAAAATCAACTCATGAAGTCCTAAGAAATTGCTCTAAGGCCAATGACCTCAGATCTACTACTATGGTTGCTGGTCAGAATTTTCTACAGCATGTATTCTCTCTAAAAGTGCCTTTATTTATCTCCTTTCTCTCTCTATATTTTCCTCCCTTTATAAGCACGTTTTTCTCCTCCTTTCTCCACACGTTTGATATTTGTAGGAAACCCCAAATCATCCCTAAAGCCTTTCTTTTATAGACTCACCCAAATACAAGTTCTAAGTGGATTAGGAAACTTTCCAACTAGGATTCCTAATTCTATTTGGAAAACTTCCTTATCTTATCTCTCTTTTCTAATTCCTCCTTTAAGAATCCCATGCAAAAGAAACTCTTAATTTAATCTATTTTCGTGCTAATTATTTCCCCTATTTTAAAATATTACTAAAACACCCAAAAACTCCTCTCTCCTTTTCTCAACTTCTGGCTCCTTATTAACCATAATTACCAATATGCCTTTTTCTCACCTATTAGGCTATAAATTTCACTATTTATATTCCAATCAAACATAAATTAGGTTAACTGAATTTTTTTTAAGCGTAATAACCATTAATTAATTCATTAGTTATTTTTCACTAATTTGAAAATGACTAAAATACCCTTTTCTTCAATTTGGTCATATTTAACTATTAACTTTCTTCCAAAATTTCTAGATTTAATATCCTCATTATTTTGGATCAATTAGGCTTCTTAGATTAATGCACACTTCCCCAATCATTATAATATATGTTCAATCTCCAATTGTCTCAAATAAAATCATTATCTATATTAATATTAAATTTCTTATTTATTGAAAAATTTGGGATTTCACATTTCTAATTTTCAAAACTCAAATTAGAAGTGCTCATACGACCAACCATGTCTAAATTGGTAAATTCCAATTTAATTCCAGAAACATGATTGTAACGCCCCGGATCCGAGTCACGAAATAACACCGTAACTCATCCCCGGAGGTTAATTTAAAACACAGGATCGCAATATCAGAGTGAAGGAAAAACATGAATACAACAATAGCTATATAACAGAGTGCGCTAAAATATTCCCAAACTAAAATGAAACTCACATGTCCAAGTAACTACCTGCAAGTATCGAGCTCTCCAAGAGTATATGAAAACAAAACGAAAGCAACGGGGTGAGATACGAATATCCCAGTGAGCAGTACATGCATGCACAAATACATTTAGTTCAGTTCTAAAACATGCCACGATTACAAACCATATACAACGATGATAACACGTATAACCCAACAAAACTTCAACGATCCAATTTACATCCGTGAGGAAAACCATCGTATAAACCAAGCAGTAAAGACGATATCAATCATGCATATAGCCGTAAAGTCACGTATAACCAGGTAGCAACATATCGAAGAAAACATAGTTCAACAACTCAAAAGATATAACTCGGGTCCCAACCCGTATCAACAATAAAGTCACATCATAACCAATGCCCACGCCTCCCAATGTATGTAGCGCCCCAGATCCGGGTCTGCCCTATCACAGCACCAACCCGTACCCGAGACCTACTTATGGGCCCAATAGAACCTGATAAACACAATTTCCTGGGCAATTACAATGTAATTATCAGAGTGCATGACTAAAGAAGCATGGAATAAAAATTTTTCCATCCAACAAAAGATTTCCTGTATTATAATCTCCAAAACATAATATCTGTGCATACAAAATACAACTAAGGCATCTAATTGCTCACAAGCTCTTTCCTAATATACAGACATATACAAAAGATATCTCCCAAAATATAGGTCCAAAAGTAATATTTACATCCCATATACAATCCCCAAGAATAAAATACATCATCATAATAAGAACCCTACTACAGGTAGAAATGGTAGCCCTCTAGCCTTTACTCAAGCTCACCCTCAATAACTGCCCCGGTATGCGGCTCACCAAGCGGATCTGAAAACAAATCCGGTAAAACAAAACACACGTGAGACTTAAAGTCCCAGTAAGCAGCAAACATGCATGGATAGAAACAGTTTATGCAGTTTTTATAACATCATGATGATATTCACAATTATATAGTACTAAATGCAAACCAAAACAGTTCAATCGAATATAAAAGAAATTCCAATTCAAATATCTCAATCAAGTAACTCGGGTGATCAAATCAACAAATACTGTAAACATGTCTTGTTAGGACTCGTGGTTAGCATGTCTGTAAATTAGATTAATGACCAGTATCCATTGCCACCTACACGACTTACAGAGAGAAGCCTAGCTAGGGACATCTCAGCAAGCGGAGTACCCACGTATGGGCTGACAAGTAGTCAACCTAACCAAGGATCCAGACAAAGTGGGATTCCCCACCCACTGCTCGATGAATCGCATGGACTCCCGCCAGTTCCCCGCGACGGGGGGTTGCCGCAGCCCTCTGTTCCCCAAGAAGGCCTCACTGATTCCCCACAGTGGAATGCTATATGGATAAGGCAATTAAAACTAACAAGCCAATACCAACACACTAATTAGACTCACTGTGGATCCACACCAAGAACAATGTCCAATTAGACGACTCACAAATTCAAACCAAACCAATCAAATCAAAGAGTAAAACCAATGCTTAAACCAAAGCCAAGTGGAATTCCCCATCCACTATTAAATCAACCGAGGCCAAGTGGAATTCCCTATCCACTATTAAATCAACCGAGACCAAGTGGAATTCCCCATCCACTACCAGTCCATACCAAGGGCAAGTGGAATTCCCCATCCACTGCCAATAAAACCATAGGCCAAAGCCTTGCCAAATCATATAAGAGTTTTTCAACATCGCTTGCATAAATCCAAGCCAAATCAAAATGAAGGTCATAAAATCCTCAAAACACATTTTCGATGAGTGGATTGATCTTAAAAATCCCAAATACGTCACCATGCCAAAATTCAATGGATTCCGAGACAAAAAGTTTTGGACCTCAAAAATATTCTAAGTCTGGTTGAAAACGTTGACTTTTCGGTGTCGAATTTTTCTAGACAAATCTACAAGGAGTTTGGGGCTCATTTTCTGGTTGTAGTCTATTGGAGGGTATACAAATCATCTAGAATTTTCTGGGCTTCTGAATCACTCATTTGGATATCAAACTCAAAAAGTGGTCTTATTTGAAAATCCGGAAAACTGGAAATTTAGGTACAAAATGGAAAGTTGACTTTTTATTGGTTGGGAATTGGGCCCTGGGAGTATTTTTATTGGTTCCAAATGGGGGGTAAAACCTTATTTACATGTAAAGACTTAAGTAAATGGAGCAATAAATACACAGGACATTTGTCTTTCATGTAATAAGGGTGCTATGCGAGAGGCTTAGGTTGTTTCGAAAAGGGTTGAGGAGAAAAAGGATGAACAACTCAAGAAACAGGGTCCACGATTAGCCCCTGGATTAATCGCCCAGGGGCGATTAGCTCAAAGTTCGGGCGTTCAGGTTAAAGGTTCGCGCGCTAAGGTCGCGATTAGCCCTGGGCGATTAATCCTGTTTCGCGATTTAAGATAACAGAGACCTGTTTTTAGGGGTTTGGCTCAGGATTAATCGCCAACTTTCAGGATTAATCGCAGGGTTGGGATTTTGAAGTATTTTGACTAATTTCAACACAAAACTCATGTAAATCCTTTACAACCTTTCCAACATCAAAGTAGGTGATCACAAAACATCCCAAGACACTTAAAAACATCTTCTGAAACAAAGATTCATCTCAAATCTACATGAACACAAGTCAAACGCATGAAACCTCATTCAAGACACAAATCTCAAACCCAATCTGAAATATAATCAATAGAGGTTGTAAATCCATGGCAAATCATTAGGAAACTAAGCAAGAGCATTATACAATCAAAACCTACGAATTTTAGAAACAAATAGCAACATGCAAGATCATTTCTTCAAATAACTCAAACCCTAGAGAGAGAATACGAATTTTGGTAATTCATTTTGTTTGGAAGGGTTTGCTACTTACTTGTTAATGGAGAAGCAGAACTTCTCTTCAAGTTCTCCTCTCCTTCTTCTTCTCTTTCTTCTTGCTCAAGCTTTCAAGTGAGCTCACAATCTTCCTCTCTTGATCTATACGTCCAAGACAAGAGAAATGGGTTTTCAAACCCTTAATTAGAAATTAGGGCATCCTTTTATATGCCCAAGTTTTGGGTCTTTCAAATCTGCCCCTAAACAAAGCTTTTATTCAACTAAACCCTAGGGTGTACCTAAGGCATATCAGGGGTACCTTAGTGTCATTCGAGTGGGGTACCTTAGTATTAAGTGGGGTACCTTAGTGTTAAGTGGGGTGTTTGCCTTAGCCACTTCAAAAGGCATGCTTTAGGAATGCTTGGGAGGTGTACCTCAGTTAACACAGAAGGGTACCTCAGTTATATAAGGGGTACTTTAGTTATTTGAGGAGGTACCTTGATGTTTCAAGGGATTTACCTTAGTCATTCTAAGGGGTAAACTTTGAATAAGCTTAGGAGGGTATACCTCAGTTATATTGAAGAGGGGTACCTTGATTATTGAGGAGTGTACTTTAGTTATACAGGGGGTACCTTTAGGAAATACAAGGAGGTGTACCCTTGGTAACATGAGGGGTGTACCTTAATAATATAAGAGGGTTACCTGAGTTATAAAATGGGTGTACCTTAGCTACAAGAGGGGGTACCTTAGCTATATAAGGGGCTATACCTTAGGGAAAACAGTGGGGGTTACTTTACTTATATAGGGGTTACTTTAGTGAGACAAAGGGGGTACTTTGGCTATATAGGGGGGTGTACCCTAGGTAAAATAGTGGGGGTACCTTACTTATATGAGTGGAGTACCTCTAGGAAATTCAAGGGGTGTACCCTAGGTAATATAGGGGATGTACCTTAGGTATGTTGGAGGTACTTTTGTTATATAAAGGGGGTACCTCTAGCTGTATAAGGGGATGTACCTTAGCTAAACAAGGGGTACTTCAAGTAAGATAGTGGGGTACCTTAGTTAAAATAAAGAGGTACCTTAGGCAATACAAATGAGGTATCTTAGGTATAATTAGGGGGTACTTTAGGTATTCGAATGGGGTACCTTAGGCAAAACAGGGGGTACCTTAGCCAATATGAGTGAGGTGCCTTAGGTAATATAAGGGGGTACTTTAGGTATACATGTGAGGTACCTTAGGCAATGCAAGGGGATACCTTAGGTAAACACAGGGGTACCTATAGGCAAACACAAGGGGATACCTTAGATGAACACAGGGGTATCTTAGGTAAACACAAAGGGATACCTTAGGCAAACACAGGGGTACCTTAGGCAATTAAAGTAGGATACCTTAGGTGAAACAGTGGGGTACCTTGGGTAATACTTGGGTGTACTTTGGGTAATACTTTGGGGTACTCTGGGTAATACTTGGGGGTACCTTAAGTATAGAAATGAGGTACCTTGGGTATTCTTAAGAGTTACTTTAGGTACTCTTAGGGGATAATTTGGGTACACTTGGGAGGTATCTTGGGTAATGTATAGGTGTACTTCTAGTGTTATTCGGGAGGGTACCTGGGGTATATTTTGGGGTACCATGGGTATACTTGGGAATTACTCTAGGTACACATAAGTCTAAATTTTCAGAATTTGATTTCCAATTCACTAAAGCTAATTGGAGAGTATCTTAAACAATTGGAATTGAGAAATAGCATTAATTAAACTTATCATAATAACTTTCATATCGTTCAATTGATTCCTCTAAATCCTCAAGAATAATCCACATCTACCTCATCTTCATAACACAAGTACTCAATTAGTCTAATAATCACACTTTAGATAATTAATCTTAATAATTAAGATATAATCCGGGTCGGGGTTTTACAATGTATATCCGGCCTACTCAGGGTTTCGGATATTGAAATGACAGCGTCATCCAATGCCGGCCTACTCCGGGTATCGGCATTGACAACACCATACCACTCAGGGTCATGATGCTGCTCTACACTGGCGGGGAAGATACTAATACCAGATAACCGATAAACCACGTTCAGTGAATCATAAATACCAATAAACAAGCGGATAAAACATATGGTGCCAATTAAACAAATCCCCACAATGGTCAATGTCATGTAGTTGCTTAGATTGGTTAATCAACATGCCAGAGCGACATCCACACCTCCATGTACACAGTTCCAGCCTACTCAGGGTATCGGACACTCTGAAATGACGGCCTACTTAGGATATCGTCATCCAATGCCGACCTTCTCCGGGTATCGGCATCGACAATCAAGCCTACTCAGGGTTTTTGGCTGCTCTACACTGGTCGTGGCAACACTCCATGGCCATGCCATTACACCAATAAAACAAAATACATCACATTACTAAGCTTAGACTCTGGATCCAGGACAAGCTAAACCAAAACCGATAAATAACCAATTAAAACTCCACATTCGGTACACACAATCACAAGTTGTTCCAACCAGAACATCAACTCACATGTGTTCCAACCAGAACAATAATTCTTCACAAGTGTTCCAACCAGAAAATCATCTCACCAGTGTTCCAACCAGAACAATAATTCTTCACAAGTGTTCCAACCAGAACAATAATTCTTCTCAAGTGTTCCAACCAGAACAATAATTCTTCACAAGTGTTCCAACCAGAACAATAATTCTTCTCAAGTGTTCCAACCAGAACATCATCTCACAAGTAAACAAGTAAATAATCTTTGCAACATCATTCAAAACTTGCCATCAAGAAAACAGGGTTTAATAAAAACTAAATCAAGTCCAGTATGTAACCCAAAAAGAACTAAAATAAAAACCCAGTGTTGGGTATACAGAACATTACCTAAAATGTTGCCCTACATTCACCTTGGAAGCTCTTAAGAAATTCCCGAATCTATCTTCAATGTTCTCATAAGTAATTTTATCTCTAAAGTCCTAAACAAGTACTTTGCTAAGTGATCGAAGACCTTCTAGCATCAAAATCCGCATTGGTTTACTCAATTATGAAATTCAGTAAGAAAAGTGGACTATGCGCTCACCTCCTGAGGTAGGCGCGAGGTGGGCGGATGGTATAATAACAAAAATCAGGGTATGTGCTCACTCGATGGTAAGTGGGCGCGAGCTGAGCGCCAAGTGGGCGCGAGCTCGGCGCCAAGTCTATTTTTCCATGCGCCTACTTCCCGAAGTGGCGCCAGTGGGCGCCAAGTGGACGGATACCCACTGTGTTTTTCAAGTCTCTGTTAAATCCAAATCTTCAACTCTGGCCGAAAGTTTTCAGTCTGTAACCACTTCTCTAGTCTCCTAATACCCCCAGAACACATTCAAACCTATTTTGAAATTAATTTAACACACTTTTCAATTATTCCCAATTTGTTATACAGAAAGCCCTTCGGACTATCTTCACCCAGAAACCCAGTGAATAATTCATTCGACAACCATGTGCATTCATTGAAACAAAAACTACGAATAACATAAACCAGGTTTTAAAACAGTGCCACTCACCCTTTTATGCTTCCAAGTCTTGGCAATCAGCAACCCCGAAGAGAAAATCCCCAAATCAGCAGTTCGGCCGACAACTTGCTATGGTCGAACAGAGGTTCCCTGAAGGAAGAAAAACCCTTCCGAACTTCTTGTTAACAATTACCTACCGGCAGGAAGTCTTCCCCAGCTCGTCTCTCCCACAAAACTTCCCCAACTCCTTTCTCTCGAAGAACCCTAAACAAACGCCGCGGCCGCCAAACCTCTCAGTAGAGTATACTAGAGCAAAAACCCAAAACCTAATTTCTTAAGGTATTTATACCTTCCGCAAATACGCTTGCCGCTCGACGAACTTTAAACTCTGATCTGGTGTGTGCTCGCCCACCAAAACTCCTACATCCACACACCTTATTAGTTTAAATATTTATGATTATTAATTTTTTTTTTAAATCCTGAAAATAATCGGGGTTTTACAAGTTCTCCACTAATTAAATAAGTTTTAAAAACATAAAATCTAAATTTTAATGTTATTAAAATTCGGGATTTTACAATGATAGCCTACCCTACACCTCTACCATGCTCATGCATCTTCACCAATTAAATCTTCAAATAAAAACTTCAATTTACTTACTTGATATTTCTAGATCTAACCGTTGGATCTTCACGAATTTCTCATATCTGCCCTTCCTCATTGTGAGCGCATCGATCTGCGGCGCACAGCCTAGCAACTCCATTGGGGATAGCCCAACCCAGTTGGGCCCTGGTTAACCAAATTTTGTCGTCTTGCAAAAGGAACTACCTTTTTTTAGTAGTGCGGAAGATGTGTAAACATGCATGTCTAGGAAAGTTTTGTCACAGGATTTTAATCACCTAAGGAGACTGGAACTTAAGCAGGACCATTCATGACCCCTCTAACCTCCTAGAAACTTTCCTGGTGCATTTGTTTGCATACTCAATTCCCCACCTCACTATATAAGGCCGAGTCGACTCAACTCACCTGGTCTAGTGCACCGCACTCGAACACTTGCACACATGTGCACTCATGCACACTATGGTTTGTTTACATGTTTTGATATAAACTATATAGGGTGACGCGTGAGGGAGCTTGCGTGCGTGATTCAAATCGAATGAGATCTATGACATGCTTCAAATCAGTCGAATCGGTCAAGTTGAGGGGCAAATCCGTAATTTTTTTATTTGTATCCGGTCAAATATATCGGATACACATAGGTTTGTGTATAACCGACATCAAATGCCGGATACAAAGAGATATTTCGGCGAGATTCGCGCCGATCGCCCGACAAATTCGCGGCGGCATTTAATTTTCGGATGATTATGTTTTGTATCCGGCATTGAATGCCGGATACAAAGAAGTACCTGTGTAACCGGCCATAGAGGCCGGTTATGAGGAGGGCTTAGTGTATCCAGCCTAAGTTGCCGGATACGTTAAGTTTGCCTATAAAAGGCAAACAACAGCCCATTTCCGGGGGTTGGCTTCATTTTTGCTGGTTTCCACCCCTTGGCTACTGCTCTGAAATCTCCTCTTCTTGCCCCTCTTAGGCTCCCCAAACCCTTCAACATTATCTCAAGGCCCTCCTACTCCCTCCTTTCTTCTTCTTCTCCATCTTCACCCCACCAAGAAGGAGACTTGCTGCTGTTGGTGGTGCCAAGGGAGGCTCTAGCACCTGTTCTTGCTTCAAGGAGAAGACTACACACTTCAAAGGGGTTTCAAAACCCCAAGGTATTGTTCCTTGACATGTTTTATTCTACATATATGAAAATGAGAATGTTTGAGCATATATAAATGTTTTCTTCTCTTTGATAAAACAAGTGCCTAGCTTACTTCTTGTTCTTGCACTTACACCCCCATGAAAGCCTTCAAGGTAGGAGAGGGTTTTCGTAGGGTTCAAAAGGGGGCATGAGTGGTGTTTTTCACATGATCCAAAGGTTTTTTTTTCTTTTCTAAGGTGCTGGTTTATCATGTCTCCATTTCATGTATACGGGGAGGGTGTTCCCCTTTGTTTATGCATCTCTTGTACCCCCATGTAATCCCCATTCTCCACCCTTCTCCTTGCTTTGCCTTTCCATTGAGTGAGTTGCTATTTTGAACATGATTAGTGGTAAAGTGCATGCTTATGTGTGTTGGCATGTGTAAAGATCAGGAAGCTTGTTCTGGGTGTATGCTGTTGTCTAGTTTTGTATAGCCTAATCACCTGCTTTTTGTGAATGAGAGAGCCAAAACAGAGACCTCTTGGTCTCTGTTAGTTGCCATCTGCAGCCCCAAGAGAGGAAAGCAACTTCCTTGGTCACGAGGAAAGGGAAAGACTTTCAAGAAAGACCGAGAGATGAGGCGATTCCTCGTCTCCAGTACCTGTGTGGGCCTTCCCAGGGGCCCATGCAACTTTGTAACACCCTGAGAAGCCCAGAAACTCAACCCCCTTTGAAAAATCCAGAAAAAAAGGCTTCTGTATGTTGATCCGGCAACTCAGGTCGAATCAACATAGCCTTATGCGTAGCCAGCAACAGATGCCGGATACACTAAGACCTGTGTGTAAACGGCATCTCAGGCTAGCTACACTGCCAAAATACCTTTTTTGTTGTTTTTGTGATATTGTGCTAACTTCTTTGGTTTGTTTGATCATTCCGGATGAACCGGAGGGGTTTCTGGGTGACCCGAAAACCCAAGATGGGCCATGGGCCGACCCGGTCCAAATTGCTTCCCTGTGGGCCTTCCAACGGGGCCCGCCAAGCCCAACAAACTTATTGTGCTTAAATAAGATAATTAAAAGAATTGAGTGGGCCAGACCCTTTGAGGCCCGCCAAAGCCCAGTTTGGGAATGCATGTTTAGATTTAGGCTTGGTTTGGCCGAGACCAAGGGCAAGGCCTGTCGGGCCCACTAAGCCCATTGAGCAAAACAAGGTTAGGGTTTCCAAAACCCTAACTCAAGAAGCCTTGGGCTTTCAAGCCCAAGTCCAGGTAAAGGGCCCCAAGCCCAATGCTTGGCCCGTTTTGACACAAATTAAGCAAGTTAAGCTAAAATCATTTGGCGACCAATTGGGTGGCCCACTCAAGGGCCCACGAAGCAATCCCGGCCCGCTTTGGCATGAAATCCACTTAAATAATCAAACTTAAAATTCAAATAAAATCGATTCATTGAACCAAAGCCCAAAGGGCCTCTTAGGCTAGGCTGAGGCTCACCAGGGGACACGTGGGCTTAACCAAGCCCACCAGGGATACCGTGGGCCTTCCAAAGGGGCCCACCCAATCAGACTCACTTCATTCAATAATAATAAGATAAAATCAAGTAAAGGGACTCACACCACTTTGGCGGTCCCGCCAGACTTAAGCAAATCGAATGTTGGAATAAGAATCGGGTGAGTAAGAGACCAACTGAATTGACTCAAACTAGGGAATCCTATGGGACCCGTCACTTGACGGGGTGGACTGGGGTGTCTACGGACTTCCCCAGACCGCAACCGAGAACCTACTTAGAATCTCAAGCCGCAGACCAAGCCTTAGTAAAAGAACTTAGGCACCCAGGTGTCTGCCTGCACCCCATCAGGCAGTGGCGACTCCAAACGAATCCCGAGGCACGCATCGTTTTGCATGCGCCTCGTCGTGCGACCGAAATCGGGTGCACACAGCAGGCTAAGACAAACATGTTATAGATCTGCACCAGCTAGGGGGTGCATGGATGAACAAAACATGAGCACATTAGTGGAGGTTAGGTAGCATGCTGCCACCACAGCCAGGAACAGCAAACATAGGAGAGGTATGGCCAGCAGAGAATAACCCAGAAAAAGTGACAAAACCAAATCAAGGGAAGAACAAAACAGAAAATCAAATTTAGAAAGGAAATGGGGGGTTACTTAGGGGGTACATTAGATGAGATAAGAGAGGAACAGGCTCCTCTTGAGACAGCTTAAATACACTCATAACAGCAACTTAAAGAGACTCAAAATGAGGTGGACTTCCTCCCACTTTCTCATAGAACTAAACATGGGGTCTCTCTTACCTTTAGAGACCCCCACCTTACCAAAAGAAGTGAAGAAAATGCATGCAAATGGGCACCAAAACAGATTCCAGCTAGGGGAGAAGATAAACTTAAAAACTCTTTAGAAAGCTCCCATTTTTATATATGTGAGATGAAAGTGGGTGAGAAACAATACCTGAGGGTTCTTAAGCTCTTGTGCAAGGTGGAGGCTCTTCCTTGAGGTGACACAAGTGCTGGAGCTCTCTTCCTTTTGCACCAACAGCAGTAAGCTCACTCTTGCTTCAGCAAGGAAGTCAAGAAGAAGGAGAAGACAAGGGTAAAGCCACTTAAGGTGGTCTAGGGGAGTGGTGGAGGCAAGGAGGGCAGAGAAGAGAGGGATTCGGAGGGGTGAGGGAAGGGAAAAAGGTGCCCGGCCAGCAACCTCCGGCCATGGGGTTGCTGGGCCCTTTTATAAAGGGGCCAAGCCTAGTGTATCCAGCTTCCAAGGCCGGATACACTAGGCTTTATTTGTATCCGACATTAAATGTCGGATACAAGACATAATAATTTTGAAAATTAAATTCCGCCGCGAATTTGTCGGGGAATCGACGCAAATCTCACAAGAAAATCTATTGTATCCGACATTTGAGTCCGGATATGAAGAAGGAAGTGTGTATCTGACATATATGGTCGGATACAAATCGAATATTAATTTACAGATTTAGTCCCTGGATATTCGCAGATTCACCCGATACACTTGGATATTCAGAGATTTGGTCCCTGCGCATTTTTGATTTAGTCCCTGAGATATTTTGTATGTTTGGATATTTAAAGATTGCCCCCTGAGATATTTTCCTGCCCCTCTTGCCACATGTGCAGCCCTTTGCCATGTGTGCAGTTTTCTGGTTTCTGCTGCTTGGAAACTTCAACATCTCATATCTTCTTCATCCGGACTCCGATTTGAGCAAACTCAATTGCGCTATAACCGTATCGGAGTCAACTATCCAATGGGATAGGGCTAAGCACCTGATTTGGGGTTTAGCAAAAAGTCAACTTTCGGCTCCCCCTCAAGTTTGACCGGCCTGCAGAACCTTCATCCGGACTCCGATTCCTACAAACTCAGTTGCATTGGAACTGTGTCGGGATTCTCTATCCATTGAGATAAAGCAAGGTGGCCAATTATCACTTGATCAAAAAGTCAACTTTTCACCCCTAAGGGTTTGACTTTCCATCTAGGGTTTGCATTTCCAGCTCTTCCAGGAGTGCAAAAATGAGGTGCTTACACCTGGGCCCAAAGAAACAGGAATTGGGGGTTCACTGGGTCTGTCCGCACATACTGTGCAGACCAAACCTGTCCGCACATACAATGCAGACCGGGGTTCACTGGGTCTGTCCGCACATACAGTGCGGTCAGGTCTGGTCCGCACTGTGTATGTAGACCCGACCCGGAAACCCAAAAGGCCAAAACGGCGGCGGGGTTCAAGTCGCCTACCTTCCAGGGGGTTTGCGAATTGCTATGGGTCTTCGAGCATATCCACAGTGGTTCAGATGCTCGCTTTTTGCTAAAAACGCCATTTTTGCTAGGTTCTAAACGGGGAAGAAGGGGAGAAGCTTGGGGCTTCTCCCACCTCCTAGGAATGACTCTCAAGGTCTGTAGTAAGGGCTCTAGAAGCCCCTACTTCTGGTATTCTGAAAATACACCCTTCCTCCTCATGAGGAGAGAAAAGCAAGGCCCGATCGGCCTTAATCATTGTCTCTCGATCCCTCTCATCATCCATCCATTCAAGCAAACTATGAACAACCAAAACATCCACATATAAAGTAACTAAAACTAACTAAGCCATGAGTAATATGCATGCAAGTTATATAAAGAAAAGCAAATATAAAGAAAAGAACCTAAAAAAAAAGATCTAACATGTTAGAGAAAGAGAACTTGGAGTATTTAAATTGACTTAGACATGCTAACAACAAGTATGTTTTAAACCTGTCCATACATGTGCTATACACAGGTGTGTATGGTGTTCATTCCCTAAGAAAAGTGCTTAAGATAGTGGGTGAAAGTGGCTAAGTGCGTGTGTGTGTGTGAAGTTATTCCTACACACGCAAAACTAAAAGATGGTAAAACAACCATAGAGTGAACAAGCATGTAAAGAAATGATAACCCCACACTTTAAGTGAAAGGAAAAAGGGGAAGAAGGTTGGGATACAATGTACTAGAGAAGAGGACAAACCCCTCTTTAATAAAGATAAATGAATCAACAAAACAAAGGGTGAGATCCGAGTTTAACTAAGACTTTTCCTTTACAATAAAGACTCTCCTCCCACCTTTTCATATGAGGAATCCCCTTTTATCATAGGGACTCTCATAACATGCAAAAGAAGAGCAAGTAGATTAGAGAAAGACGTTAAAGAATAGACCCAAGGTAACCAAAAGAAACATGCTCAAGAGAGCTTTTATTTCGACATATGTCAAACACAAAGCTAACAGGAAGCTCACCTTGATGTTGTTTCTTGCTTTGGGAGTGTGGTGGCCCCTCTAGTGGACGTGAACAGCAGCCTAGTGACCTCCTTGGTTCCCAAAAATTCTCTCCTTGTAGGTGAAAATGGGGAGAAAAGAAGGAAAAAAAGGGGCTTAGAAGGGTATTTTGGGGAATTTGGAAGGGCTTGGTAGGTGGGGGATGGTTTCAGGCAGCTTCTGGACGTGGGGGGACCAGTGGGGAAGACAGGTGGAGCAACCTTAGGCCATGGGGGCTGTGGGGCCTATTTATAGACAAAACAGGCCGGATCTGCAGATAGTATGCGGACGCGCATACTATCCAAACGAATCTGCAAGCTGTCGATTTGGATAAGGATTGATCCACATTGTATGTGCGGACACGACACATCCGCACATACAATGCGGACGCGCACATTTTAATTGCGAGGATTTGAAACTTCTCCCCATTTTGACGAATTTTATCCGATTTTATTTGATTTTTTATTTATTTAAAATGTAAAAATAAAGATATTTTTATAAAAATGATTATTTTATTCCCGATTTTTATTTGTTTTGTCCTTTTCTGCTACTTTGCCACTTGGGCAGTTTTTCTGGAACTTTGACTTGCCATAACTTTCTCATCGGATGTCTGATTTTAGCAAACTTAGTGACGTTGGAATCATGTCAAGATTCTCTATCCACTGAGCTAAAGTTTTTAGCAGAAGTGCAAAACTGCGTCCCGGAATCCAGTTTTGCTCATATCTTCTTCTCCAGGACTCCAATTCTGGCAAACTCAGTTGCGTCGGAACCGTGTCGGGGCCCTCTATTTGCTGGAATCAAAGTGGGCAGCTGAACTGGGTTTGAGCAGAAAGGCAATTTCTGCTCTCCCTAAGTTTGACCAGCTCATAACTTCTTCATCCGAACTCCGATTTGAGCAAACTCAATTGCGTTGGAATCATGTCAGAATTTCCTTTTCAATGGGAAGAAGCATGGTGGTTGATTTGCACCGAATCAGAAAGTCAACTTCTTGACCCCTCAGGGTTTGACTTTCTTAGTTAGGATTTTCATTCTTTCATTTCTGGGGGTGCAAAAATGAGGTGCTAACACCCACCCAAATAGTGCTAATGCAACTTCTCCCTACCCAATTTATTCAAGTGAAATTTGGTGCAATTAATATTTTGAATTTTGGGAGATAGTGATAGACCTTATAACGGGGTGTTTTTTGTTTGTACTAAAGATCTGGACAAAACACTATCTATGAATCACCATATCATCAAAAACTAACAATCAAACATGGATTATTCCTCATAAATATATGCTATACATGGAAATTTGAGAGTCTACAATTGCTTAATTGGTCACTTCTATTTCTGAAGAAGCATATCAGATGCAAGAAAGCCAATAGGATGTTATATTCACTAAAGAAATTCATAGCACTAAGGTTTCTGGCTAACAAGATCACTAAGGCAACAGGATGTTATATTCACTAAAGAAATTCATGACACTGAGATCACTAGCTAACCAAGCAAAAAGTACTGGGAAGTTCAAGGGATCCTACAATGGCCATGGCCAACCAGTATTTCAGCTTTCTCAAGGGTCTTAACATCTACAATAAATTACAGCTTGAAATACTCATCTTAATAGAGGTCATAGGTATGGCTTAGACAATCATCTTACTTACATTTTTTGTATATGATTTACAGATAATTAGAAAGGAACAATGAGCAACATCTAAAAAGAAACATATATGTCTTCACTTATCATCCTGTATTCCCAACATGAGATGTAACCTTATACATCGTTTGTATATGATATACAGATAATTAGAACGGAACAATGAGCAACAACTAAAAAGAAACAAATATGTCTTCACTTATCATCCTATATTCTCAACATGAGTTGTAACCTTACTTACATATTTCAATCATATTGTTAAGTGTATCATTGACAAATTTAAGTGCTGTAGTGACCTTTTTCTGCCTCAGTGAAATATCTTTACAAATGGAAATATTCCATGTTGGAATAGGTGAAACACTTTGATCCTCTGCCTTTCGCAAGACTACGTAGATAGCCTGGCCATACCAAGATATTAAAATAAAGTGAGCATATGAAAGAAAGAAGGGGTGGAAGAAAGGCAAACTTTTTTTATGTCTAAGTAGAAAGTACACAAGTAAACTCATTATTTTTGGGGGTTAAAGAGAGAGAGAGAGATGTAAAGCAATGGAAGCTACCTCAACAATTCCAACATAATTTGTTAAAGAATCAAAATGACAATTAAATACTACCTTTCCAATGACATCCAATGTAATGGACTCCATCTCTACATCCTCCCCATCAAATCCAGCCGCATCTAGCTACGCGCACCTCGAGGCCCACGCGGATGTTTATAAGTATGTTATTATGGTTTTAGAGTCGCCACTACCTGATTGGGTGCAAGTAGACACCTAGTCCTAGAAATCCGTCTAGGGCTTGGTCTACGCTTATGAGATATGGGTAGGGCCCGATTACGGTTCTGGGAAGTCAGTAAACACCCCGGTTGGTCCTGTCGAAAGACGGGTCTTGTGGTTTATCCCTGGTTGGATTTTGTTGAGTCAATTCATTCTCACCCGTCCTATGCCAGCATGCAAATTGTTTAAGTCCATGCGGGGCCTGAAGTGAGGTTTGGTCCCTTAGGTTCATTATGTCCATGTTATTTTAGTGATGTTGGTCTGATGGGTTGGCCTCTTTTGGAAGGCCCCGTGGAGTCCAGGATGGGCTGGATGTAACCCATGCGTCCGATGTGGGCTTTTGTCTAAGACTAGAAGCCCTTTTTGGAGTTGGCATATTGGATTGGTTTTAGCCATGTGTTTTCCTTTAAGAATGTCTTAGCCTCCTTAGTGGGTATGTAATGCCTTTGTGGGCCACTTGATGGGCCTCACATTTGGTATCCTTTAATTTATTAATGATGTTTTGATTGTCAAAGGGAGGTCTAAGGTTAGGCTTGGGGCCTTTTCCCTAGGCTTGGGTTTGAAATCCTAAGCCTTTGGGAGGATTAGGGTAAGACCCCTTGTCCTCTAGGATGCCTAGGTACCATTTCTCTTTTTAAGAAAAGTGAATGGCTTGTGGTCTGACCGGCCCTCACCCGAGTCACGGCCAAACCAGCTAACCGATTCTCACATGCTTCAATTTTGGTCTTTTGTTGGGCCTCGAAAGGTGTGCCCCCTCCCCTCTTTTATTAGATTGATTCTTATTTAATTGGTTTAAGTGAAATGAGTCGGATTGAATGGGCCCCGTTGGAAGGCCCACTGGAATCACATTTGAGCCCATGGAAGGCCCGGGTCCCAATTTGGGTCATAGAGAAGCCCATAGACTCTTCTGATGCTTTGGATTGGTTTAAACTGATTTTAAGGCCTTAATAGAATCAAATTTGCATTTTTAGCATTTTTGGGCTGAACCATATACACAGAACAGTTAGCCCATTTTTTGAGAGTGACCCAAATCAAGTATTGGTCAACACCATTTTTCTGTGTGACTGATACTTATTTTCGGTCACTTTCTGTAATGCCTCAAATCCAAGTTATGTAATGAAACTGTAATTCAGGTCCGAAGAGTTAGCTAAACCACAGGATCAATATATTAGAGTAAAAAAAACATGAATAAAACAATTAAATACATAATCATAGTCAACTACATTCCCAAACTCAATTATAAATACCATATCTCAAGTCTAACTCACATGTTCCAAGCATCTACCCTCCGGTATCACCCTCTCCAAGATCTGAAAACAAAACAAAACCGAATGAGATATGAATATCCCAGAAAGTAGCACATGCATGCTCAAATAAATTTTAATCAGTTCTAAATCATGGATTAGTTACAAAACATATAACAGTGACGATAACATAGATAATTTGAATAATCCAACATTAATCTATCAATCAATATGAGATAAACCCAAGTAATCCAGCATGTCAATCAAATATGTAGTATCGAATCAGAAAACAATAAGTCACAGCAGGACTCATGAAATAAGACCGCCTTTAACTAGCGTAATATCAATGTCCATTATGCCACTTCCCGGCTTATGTACGAAGTGGTGTACATGATCATTGTCTTATTACAGGAGAACCCAACCAATACAGCTAAGGGTTGGCATGTACTATCAAGTCATAGTCTGAGTACATGATAAAATGAAGGAAAGTTGTAGCCCACCAGTACAAAGAAGGCCTCATTGAGTACATGATGGAAACACGTGCGTGAATAAGGAATTACAAAAAGCAAAGTACAATCATTTCCACTATTTAGCTCCTAATGGATCCATATTGAGCTATGCCTACTAGACTCTAAAAAACACAAAACCAAATACGATGTCTAGCAAACACAACTCATCTCAATCTCAATCATCTCATCCCAAGTATACGGGGCATCTCTAAGTACACAAAGGTATCAACATCCCAAGTACATGGGGCATGTAACGCCCCGAACCCAGGTCAATGCAAAACCGGCACCCAACCCGAACCCAGTTTGCTACTATAACAACCTGAATCCAGCTCAACAACGGAATTCGAGATGTTACTGGGCCCATATCATACAATCAACTACAAATAACCAGACTAGAACAATCAAATAATCCATTTATTTATATCTATCTGAGTGTGAAAACATCAATGTGCGGAAGTGTAGCATAACATCATCATAATAAGAAATAAAGTAATCATCCAATCCAAATAATCAAGTCTGGTAGTAATCAAAGGGTTCTAATCACTCAATCTCTCTGTCTCTAGATACATCAAAACCAAATAGATAAAAATAACTATCATGTCTCATAAAATCATCTCTCCTCAACCTTAGATTATGTCCTGTAATAGTACTCCTCTGGTGAAAAATCAGCAAGCTCACCCTGGAAATCCCCACTAGGATCCCCCTCTCGCATATCAACTGAAAAATAAGATGAGAAGTAGGTTGAGATACGAATATCTCAGTAGGTAATACATGCATCCTATAAACAATTCATATATACAAAAATAGATGTTCATGCACGATTAAGCAGTCTCGAATAAACAGGCTCGTATAAACATTCACAACGATCATGGAATACAAAATAGCATATAAAAAAGTTTAAGTATCAGTGAACAGTATCATGTATATCAAAGATCGTGATTTAGAATTCAACAACAGAATCCAATATAAAACCGGGATTTACTAAACAATCACATCAACCCATAGTATCAAATACATGCCTTCAGCATGTAAACAGTATCAATAACAAGTGTTTGTAATCTCAGTATCATTGTAGGACTCACAAAGAAAGATACATGTACATCTCCTTAGATAAGAGCCGTAGTCATCGACATATTGCACACAACTCAACAGAGTTGGCATGAACCACTAGCATACAGCACCGAAATCAATACATGGAGATGGTCGCTTATCCACATGTACAAGGAATCACCAGCGAAGCATCGGAGTGTCCCTCCATACATAGGACCCTCCAAAGCAACCCAACTTGCAAAGGAAGCCCGTTTGCACAAGGGAGTAACTCAACCTAAATGCAATATCCCTTAGCTACCTAGCCAAAACTATGGATCCATAACCAGCTATGCCCACTAGACACCAAAAATCCCTAAGGACTAATATTTCTGCAAATAATAGTGCCTAGCAGCATATAAAGAGTAAATCTGTAAATTCTCTCAATATTGGCTTAACTGGGTTTGAAATTCTGATCCGGAAATCCTTTATATAATAATCTGGTTGATAATATATATCTACATGTCTCATAGTTATTTATTCCAAATCTGTAAGTCTATTGGTCATAAACTTAGATTTTCTCCTTGATTACAAAACTCGGCAACTAATACCCTAAATACTTCCCTATTTTTATTTTTCTGTAAAACAGGTAATTGGTAATTTATTTTGGTCTTAAAACACCTTATTTAATTATTAAAATTGATTAAAAATGGTTTAGAATTGAATCAGGGATTAAATTTGGTAAAAATTGGATTTTCTGCACTAGGCACTCAAGATCGCCTAAGATTGCTCAGGCGTTCTAGCGTCAGCGTAGTTCAAAATTAAGCACCAACTGCCTGTCAGTTAGCGGCCAACGGTGGTTTAAAATTTTTAACGAACGCCAACCAGTGCTCAGGAGCGCTAAGCACAAAGAGGTTGGCAATCTATAGAAAACGTCAATCCGACTGTGAAAAACCCGATTTTTCGTGCTCAATGTGCCTCTAACATACATATAAGGTGATTACCAAACTAAATACATATTAATACATCATACAATTATGCAAACGAATCGATTAATCATGAAATACAACCACAAACGTTAAAACCGTGTGTTACCTACCTCTTACAGTCGTCCCCTCTTCTTCTCTTCTAAACAACACTATCACACTCCCTCTTTGTTGCAGAAAAACCTTGGAACAGTGAGAGACTCGGTCCTTCCCTCCTTCCTTCTTCTTCTCCCTCTGTCGCTCTCGGTCGTTTTTGTCTTGCGGCTGTCGAATACGAACAAGTATGAGCAAATATGATTAGGTATTCCCAAACGTATTACTTTAGGGTATTTAACATGTATATATACTCTCTAATCCCACGCAACTCACGCACAACAAACTCAACGTACATCGCCCAATCATAACTCATCAGAATTAAAATATTGATCATACCTCGATATCTTACAATCAGACGATCGGATCTGCGCCAAACTCCTGATCTCCACTATTAACGATATCACCTACATTAATAAATTATTTCAATCAATTAAAATCCTCCAGAATATTATTCATTAATTTATTTTATTAATTAGAAAAATTCGAGGTCTTACATCCTCCCCTCCTAAAAGAAAATTTTCATCCTCGAAATTTACCTTGCGATTCCAGAAATAGATGAGGATACTTCCTCTGCATCTCCGATTCTAACTCCCAAGTGGCCTCCTCAACTGTGTGGTTCTACCAAAGCACTTTCACAAATGGGATTACGTTAGTACGTAGGACTTGCTCTAGCCTGTATAATATCTCAACGGGGTGTTCCTCATATGTCAAGTCCTCTTGCACTACCAATGACTCATGCTGCATGATGTGGGTAGGGTCATGCACGTACTTCCTCAACATAGAAACATGGAACACGTCATGAACTCCCTCCAGCTGTGCAGGCAATGCTAATCTGTATGCCACCGGTCCCACTGTATCCACAATCACAAATAGACCTATATACCTCGGAGCCAACTTGCCTTTCTTATCAAATCTCTTAATTCCGCGAGATGGAGATACCTTCAGAAACACCAAATCACCAATCTCGAAATGTAGATTTCTCCTTCTAGTGTTAGCATAGCTCTTCTGACAACTATGGGCTATAAGCATATTCTGCTTAATTTGATTTATCTTCTCTACACTTTCCTGTATAATCTGCGGCCTAATAAGCTATCTTTCTCCAACTTCCACCCAGCACATTGGGGATCTACAAGCTCGGCCATATAGTGCCTCAAATGGTTCCATCTGAATACTCACCTGATAGCTATTATTATAGGCAAACTCCACTAATGGTAGGTGCTGATTCCAACTGCCTCCCCAATCCATAATACAACATCTCAGCATATCTTCCAACGTCTAAATGGTACACTCAGACTATCCATCTGTTTGAGGATGATAGCTAGTACTGAAACTAAGATTCGTGCCCATGGCCGCCTAAAATGCAGACCAAAAGTGTGACGTGAATCTTGCATCTCTGTCAGACACTATGGAAATTGGCACTCCATGAAGTCTCACTATCTCCCTGACATATAACTCGGCTAGAGACTTCAACTGCTGTGTAGTGCTGATGGGTAAGAAATGTGCTGACTTAGTCAGTCTATCAACGATAACCCAAATAGCATCCTCCTTCTTCGCTGTCAAAGGTAATCGAGACACAAAGTCCATGGTCACATGTTCCCACTTCCACTCTAGAATAGGAAGTGACTGAAGTAGCCTAGGTGGCTTACGATGCTCAGCCTTCACTTTCTGACATGTCAAACATTTTGCCACATACTCTGCAATCTCCCTCTTCATTCCTGACCACCAATATATCTCCTTCAGATTCTTGTACATCTTTGTACTCCCTGGGTGCACTGCATACTTCGATCTGTGTCCCTCTGTCAATATCTTCTCCTTAATCTCCTCATCAGCTAGAACACAAATACAACCTCTAAACCTCAATAGCCCATCTCTATCTGAAAAATATGCAGCAAGCTCAATTCCTTTACTAATCAACTCTCTGATCTGAATCAGCTATGGGTCAATCAACTGTCTCTCCCGAATCAACTGTACCAAATCTGGCTCTATCGAAACACGGGCAACTCTAATCACTCCATCATGTGGCAAACTGAACTCTCCTTGCCAATCTCTGACTGAATCCACCAATCTACCCTGACTCATCATAAAGGCTGCTAAAGTGGCTACCTGATCCTCAACTGCACTCTTTCTGCTCAAGGCATCTGCCACCATGTTTGCTTTACCTGGGTGGTATTGCAAAGTAAACTTAAAGTCCTTAAACAGATCCATCCACCTATATTGCCTCATGTTCAAGTCTTTCTGAGAAAATAAGTACCTCAAACTCTTATGATTAGAGAAAATCTCGAACTCTACTCCATAAAGGTAATGCCTCCATAGCTTAAGTGCAAAGACTATAGTTGCCAACTCCAAATCGTGAGTAGGGTAGTTCTTCTCATGCGGTCTCAACAATCTCAAGGCATACGCTACAACTCTGTCATGCTGCATCAATACACATCCCATGTAAAATCCCAGATTTTAGTAATAAATAAAACTAACTATTAAATAGACTAATCGGGTTAAAACTATGCAAGAGATGAGACCTTAGTTCAACCCGGAGGAGTCCAAGGTGAACCGGAGGAAAATGGAGAACCTATATAAGGTGAGTTCATGATTTTAGACTAAATAGAATTTTAATATAAATAATTGATAGTTATTGCTGTGGTTTAAATTAGTAAGAGCTAATTAAAAATAAAAGATAAACAATAAGGGAAATGGTCGAACCCAAAAAGAGTGGGTTGACCCAAAGGTTTGTTTGGTTTGAGGCTTCATGGTTTAATTGGGTTGGCTTAGTGAAAGGGGTATTATGGTAAAATACTTTAAATAATTAAAAAACCTAAGTACATGCAAAAATAGGCAATTCACGTTGAGAACAAAACAAAAGAAAGAGCAACCGCACGTTCCTATTCTTCTCTCTTCTTCCTAAAGTAAAACCCTAATATTCAAGACTTGTTGGAGCCGTCTTAGAGAAGGAGGAAGGATTATTTTCGTGCATAGAAACTCAAGTAAGAGATAAGATAGAAATCAATTCTGTTTTGTGAGTTAAAGCATGTCTGATAGTTCTAAAAGAGTGATTTTTGAACCAGACGAGATCAAGGCTTTATGAGATTGTTGGAGCATATTTGTGGTGATACTTCGTTGCTTTTAGGAGAGGTTTTAGTTCCCAAAATTAGGTAAGTAGTCCCTTTAAATCTTGCACAAAAATAAATTCGCGTTTAGTCGATATGCATGGTTAATCGGTGATTGATGAGTTGTATTCGTTATTTATAATGTTTTATTTGTTGAAAATTATTCTAACATGTTTATAAAGTGTTTTAGAATGGATTTGATACATTGGATATTGAGTTGTGGAATTTTTATTGAATTTCGTAAACTTGCGGATTTTTAACGTATCAAGCCGCTTGAGCATTCACTCGAGCGCCCTATGTGATTATTCAAAACACGAGAGCAATTTTCCCAGATTGAACTGTTGCCTAAACAGTCACTCGAGCGACATATCGAGCGACCAACCCTGAAACAACCTATTGTGTAAGGCCGTTCGAGCGCCCTGTCTGTCAAATTTTTTGAAAATTTGTCTTTCAACCTAGTTTTTCACTACGGAAGTGTTTTTATCCAATTTTAATCTATATACCATCAAGTTTGGGGTATTTGGGGATTGTTTGCACTGGCGGATGTTTAAAATCCAATTTTATAAAGATTTTGGGTAGATGTTTCTAAAGATGCACTTTTACTTGATTCCGTCGTTCCAAAGGATTTTAATTTTAACCAAAGTTGGTTTTGTGAGTTCATACACCTATGTTTGGGTGATATGAAGGTATTTTGTGCATTGATGAAGTCGATAAACATTCGGGACATATTCGTCCTTTGAAACCTGGAGTTTTGGACATATGACTTAGTGCATTCTGTTTTGGGTTTTTTGGTCACTATTGTGACAAGGCTGGTGCCTAATTTATTATTTCCGCAGGGCGGATTTGGTTATATAAATCAGGTTTTGTATTTGTGGGTGTTATTGAGAAGTATGTCCATTTCCCTGGTTTGTTTTCTCACTGTTGAGTGGGCTTAGCAGTTATATGGATCCATAAAATCGCTAGTAAGTAAAATGTTTATTAGAGGGGTTTGAATTCTGTGTCTGAGGCATTCCATCATCTCGATAGTGGTACCGCTCCTAGATAAGTCGATCGCTACGTTACCCACTCCTGGATAGGTTGGGCCGTACATACTAACTCATGGTTGAGTTCTTCCGTTGGTGTTGAATAGCCAGATTGTAGGGCGGCTGGTCCATCGTAATTCGGTTAGGTAGCATGCTGGCACATGTCTACTCTCTTTCTTTGGTATTTTATTTCATGAGTCCCATGAGGTAGACAATTGTATTTCATTGTTGTCTTGAATTTTATTGTGATTATTCTGATTAAGCATTACATATTTTATTGTGGTCAACTATTTGCATGACTGCTTACTGAGATGTTGTTTCCCACATTATTGTTTTATCGGTTTTGTTTTCAGATATTCCTGGAGAGGACGTTGATAGGGTAGAAACTCCGGGGGATTACTGTGATTATCAGGAAGAAGACTATTTCATTCCTGTGTAAGTCCAGGAGGACATGGAGAGATGATAGATTTATTTTGAGGGATTGACTTTAGTTATATTATTTGAGGATTTTGATGTTATTTGAAGGATTATTAGTATCTTAATTAAACACCATTGGTGGATGTTACTTAATTTATTTAGTTGAACCCTTTCCAAACTTTATAGATGAAATATTAATGGATTATTTTGGTGGTTTAATTCCGCGCTTCTTAAAAGATGTTTTTATTTCCGCACTCTGATATAATAAATGAAATTGTTTAAGTCTGGAATAGTTGTTTGGGCCATTTTCCCTAACGAACCAAATTTGGGTTTTTGTTATTAAATAAACCTGGATCCGGGGCGTTACATCCCAAACCAATCCTAGAAGCATCACAGTATACAGCAAACGCCTCATCCATGGATGGCATAATCAACACCGGGGCAGTAGTCAACCTCTGCTTCAACTCCTGGAAGCTCTGCTCACACTTCTCATCCCACTGGAATTTCATTGCCTTCTTGGTCAAGTTAGACAGGGGTGCAGCTATACGAGAAAATCCCTCAATAAACCTCCGGTAATACCCTGCCATACCAAGGAAACTCTTGACCTTTGTTACTGTAGTGGGTCTAGGCCAATCCACCACTGCCTTAACCTTCTCAGGGTCCACAGATATACGCTCTCCTGAGATAATATGACCCAAGAATGAAACCTGCCTCAGCTAGAACTGACACTTACTAAACTTCCCATATAGCCTGTGGTCTCTCAGAATCTATAACACCACTTTCAAGTGCCCAATATGCTCCTCTTGGGTCTTAGAATACACCATGTTGTCATTGATAAACACCACTACAAAGCTGTCCAAGTATGCATGAAATATCCTGTTCATGAGGTCCATGAAAACAGTTGGGGCATTGGTCAACCCAAAAGGCATAACCAGGAACTCATAATGCCCATAGCATGTACAGAAAGCTGTCTTCTCTATATCCTCCTCTACTACTCTCAACTGATGGTATCCCGACCTCAAATCTATCTTGGAAAACCAAGATGCACCTTCTAACTAGTCAAATAGATCATCGATCCTAGGCAACGGGTACTTATTCTTCACTGTCACCTGATTTAGCTGCCTATAATCAATACACATTCGCATACTACCATCCTTCTTCTGCACAAACAAAACTGGCGCGCCCCATGGCGACACACTCGGCCTGATAAATCCCTTCTTTAAAAGCTCATTGTCAATACCTCATTTTTGCAACTCCAAAAATCGAAAATAAAAATCCAAACTAAAAATTCAAACCCGGAGGGGTCAAAAAGTTGACTTTTTGATCCCGTGCAAATTGACCATCAAACTTCTTTCCATTGAAAAAGAAATTCTGACACGATTCCAACACAACTGAGTTTGCTCAAATCGGGGTACAGATGAAGAAGTTATGAGCCGGTCAAATTTGAGGGGGAGCAGAAATTGGTTTTCTGCTAAAACCCAGTTCAGCTACCCAATTTGATCCTAGAGGATAGAGCATTTCGATACGATTCCGACGCAACTAAGTTTGCCGGAATTGGGGTCCCGGATAAGAAGATATGAGCAAAACTGATTTCCAGCGAGCAGTTTTGCACTTCTGCTAAAAACTTGGATTTGCTGTCAAAATTTAGCTCAGTAGATAGAGAATCTGAACCTGATTCCAATGCCACTGAGTTTGCTAAAATCGGATGTCAGATGAAAAAGTTATGGCAAGTCAAAGTTTCAGAAAAACTGCCCACATGGCGAGAAAACAGAAAATGACAAAACAAATAAAAAATCTTGAATAAAATAATAATTTTTCTTAAAATATCTCATTTTTTCATTTAAAATAAATGAAAAATAAAAAGAGAATCAGATCAAAAAATTCTGAAATTAGCCAAATGGGAGAAGGATTTGAATTCTAGCATTTAAAAAATGTGCGTGCCCGCACTTATAGTGCGGACCCGATCTTATCCGATCGGACAGCTGACAACAGCTGTCCGATTCGCAAAGATTTGGGCATGTTTTAAACGTGCCCGCATTTGATATGCAGACAGAGCCAAACCGCATACCATGTGCGGTTTAGCAGTGACCGCCTTGTATGTGCGGTCACAGAAAATCTGCCTATAAAAGGAGGCCCCAGCCCCATTGCTGAAGGTTGTTGGTCCCCCCTCTCTTCTCCACTGGTCCCCCACGTCCAGCACGCTTCCAAAGCCTCCCCTAACCTCCCAACCCTATTTTATTCCCATTCTACCCTCCATACACCCCTTTCCTTCATCCTTCTTCTTCTAATCTTGGAAAAAACAAGAAGCAACCCTTCTTGGGAGTACAAGGAGCTCTTGGAGTTGCTGTCAACATCATTAGAAGAATCACAACTAATCAAAACAAGAAAGTAATAGCAAGGTGAGATTCCTGGTAACTTTGTATTCAACATACATTAAATCCAAAGTTTTTTAACAAGTTTCCTTTACTGTTGATCTCGTTGTTTGTTCCTCACCATTTTGCTTTTCCTTGTGCATATCATATGAGTTCCCATGGTAAGGGGGACTCACATTCTAGAAGATGGGAGGAGAGAGGAGATCCATGTAAAACGAAGGGTCTCACTTTGATGTTCTTGGCCTTATCCTTATTTTTGTGCTAATTGATTTATAAGAGGGAAATGTCCTCTTTGATGATCTCATGTACCCTTAACTCTCTTCTCCCTCTTCCCTTTCCACTAGAGTAAATGGTTTGATATTGTATGCATTGCTTATCTGTGTCTTTCCCATCCATATCTATAGCTATACATAAGGATATCTAATGTCCATGCATGCTCATGTGTAGTTTAGCATACTATTTTCTTTACGAATATTAAAATAAGTCTTATGTAAATACATGAATTGTTTTTAGGTAATATTTGGTTTCTCTTGATTATTTTTTACTTACTTTATGTAAATATAGGTGAATATTCATTTAGTATGTTGTCACCATAGACTTAAACCCTTTCAATGTTTTTTAGAAAATGAACTCTATCCACATATGTTCACTTATGGTGTTTTGGATATATTTTCAACTAGTTTTTTTTTTCTCTATTATAAAAGTTGGTAAGGGATTTTGTGATCTCACCTTCATTTGATCTATTAGCACACGCTTCTCACATTATTCCTAAAACGCCTAGTCTAATTTCCAAAGTATGTTTGATCTCCTAGATATTTCATTTTAGTTGCTACTACAAGTTGTGTCATACATCATTTCATATATCATTTTTGTTATTTGTTTGACTTCTTGCACTTGCTTATTGATTAGATAAGGAGCTTGCAAATGACTTGTTAAAATAAGCTCATTTAGAGCTAAAATGGAAGATTAATACTATTGTGGGTCTACTCTGAGACCCACAGCAGCTTTCGGACATCCCAAGGAAACCAGCGACCAGGTTCCGACTAGAGTTCCGGCCATTCTCAAAAGTCGAGCCGAACCACATACTCAGTGTAGTTCGAGCCTGACCACATAATATATGCGGTCAGACCTGAACTGCATTCATTCTGTGGTTATGCCCAATCCGCAGTGTATATGCAGCCAGGCTTTGTAGATAATTAAAAATCATTTTCCTTGGACCCAGTTGGATCCAATCCGACCCGTTTTGATGTAGCTGAACCAATGGGGTCTTTGGGTCAACCCAAGCCCATTTTGAGACATTGGGCCCACTAAGGCTTTGTGGGCCTTCCAACAGAGCCCACACCCAGTCCGGCCCGTACCAGGGTCCATTTGATAATGGACCCCAGGCCACTTAATTAACTACCCATGGGCCAAATCCCAGCCCACTATGCCTTAAAAATGTCAACTCAATTAATTTTGTAAATTTAATTAATAACCCAAAAATCAAAATAACCAAATCCAATAAGGGTTACCCAATAACCCTAAAGGGCCATGGGCTTGACTAAAAGCCAAACTTGGATTTCAATGGGCCTTCCAACGGGGCCCATATCCGACCCACTTCATTTAATGGCTAAAAAAGATAAAAATAAGCAAATTAAAGGGGACCTACACCTTCAGTGGCCCCCCACTCAACCCAAATAAAGTGTGTATGCTAGAATAGGAAATAAGGGTGAGATAGCTGACTCAAACTAGGAAGACCCAAGGGACCCGTCGAACCGATGAGGCGGGTCGGGGTGTCTTCGGACTTCCCCGAACGTAACCGAGAACTTGCCTGAATCTCTAAATGAGCCGCAGACCAGCAAAGTTAGAGCCGGTTAGGCATCATTGTGTCTGCATGCACCACATCAAGCAGTGGCAACTCTGAATGTCTCGAGGCACGCATCCTACATGCACCTTGTCGTACGAAAACCATGTGCGCATGCTCATCTATCTGCTTCTTCAACTCCTCCTATTCAAGTTTCGAAGGCCTATAGGATGGCTTCGAAACTAGAGTTGTACCAGGCATTAACTGGATCCTGAACTCAATGTCTCGAGTAGGTGGTAGTCCAGGTAACTCCTTTGGGAATACATCAACAAACTCCTAAACTACAGGTACATCGGAGATGACAGGAGTGTCACTCCCAAGCTCTTCTGCCACTACCGATGCTCTCAGACCAATACGTGACTTCAACCCCTCACATATGAAACAATAGGTGGTCTGATCTGGCCCACTGATTGTGACAGTCCCAGCATAACAATCTAGAGTGACGTGATGTCAGAATAGGCAGTCAATCCCTAATATCACATCAAACCCTCCAATCTCCAAGGCAATCAAATCACTAGGCAACTCCAATCTCCCCAGTCTAATCATGCAGTCTCTATACACAAAATCAACTCTAGTGGACTCTCCCAATGGTGTGTACACAATCAATACAGCATCCAAATCATTAGGTGACAATCCAATCCGCCGTGCACAAACAGGCGATATAAAGGAATGTGAAGTACCAGAATCAAATAAAACACATGCTGATCTACCACAGATGAAAAGAATACCTCCAATCAGCTCAGGTGCCTCATGGTCAGCCTCAATCTCCTCTACGTGCTCAGGCTCACGCTCCTCCTCATATGCCTCTACAGCAAATGCCCTAGCCTGCTGCGGCTGCTGAGCAGGTACTGCCTGCCTCTGTCCTCCTCTGTGAGCTGCTCCTCGGCCCTGGGGTCTTTGTCCCACAGGTGCTCTCTGAGGGGCTGAAATCATCTACCGCATATTCATGCAGCGGACGATACCGCCCCCTCACAAAAAAATTGAAATGGGAGCTGTTTTCTCAAAAAAAAAATTTTGAAAAATGTGAACCGTGAGATGGGAGCATCTCACGGTTCACATTTGGGCGGTATCGTTTGCCGCATTTTCATGCGGTAGACGATTCCATCCCCTCTCTGAGCTGGCTGCTGAAACTGTGGCCTCTGTGGGGCGGCGGGTGCAGGTGTTGGCAATAGTCCATCTGGCCATCTCATTACCAACGGCTGATAACTCGAAGAGAATCGGCAATCATTAATCCTGTGGCTTGCCTGACCACACCTGTAGCAAGTGCCTAGAGCTGCAACACAAAGACCTGGTATGTGATACCTACCACATCTGGCACAACCTCTTTGACTAGGTCTATACATCTGACCTCCTGATGACTCTCCTCTAGTCCAGTCCCTCGGCCTCTTGCTCCCACCAAGGAAGCCTCTTTGCTCCCCTGACCTCATCGGCTGTCTAGCCCTGCTTTGGCTGGCTCTAGTCTCAAGGTCACTCTCAGCCCTGGTGGCTCGGCGTACTACGTCCTTCAGCTCAGTGCATAGAAATACGGTTAGCATACTCCAAATCTCAGACTTCAGACCCTGCTCAAAGTGCGACATCAGCCTCCTCTCATCCTGAGTCATATGGGGTGTGAACCGTGACAATGCAGAAAATCTGGCCTCGTACTGTGCAACTGTTTGGCTCCCCTGGGTGATATCCATGAATTCCCGCTCCTTCTTAAGTCGGACCTCCTCAGAAAAGTACTACTTATAAAACACCTCCTGGAATTTGTCCCATGTCATAAAAGTAGCCTGTAGGTCCTGCCTCTTCACAGCTCTCCACCAATGAGCTTCCTCACCCTCGAACAAGAATGCAGCTAACCTCACCTTCCTGTCCTCTGTACATACCATGGCCTCAAATATCCACTCAACCCGCATCAGCCATCTCTCTGCCTCCATCGGGTCTGCTCGTCCACTGAAAATAAGCATATCCAACTTCCTGAACTGCTCTAAGTCTCGAGCTGTCTGAATCTCTCCCTCATGTCTAGGAGCATTCCTGTGTCCATCACCGCCATTCCCATTCAGATTCTGACTCATCCTTTCCTCCCTCTCCTTGGGAAGAAGCTCTGCCAAGGTACCAACAACAGCCCACACATCTCCTCCAGGTGGAGGTGGTGTTAATGGAGCATCCTACTGCTGCTCCCTAGCCTCAAGTGTCTCATTAGTAGTATCAGCTCGTGCGCGTCTCCCTCTACCAGCCATCTGCAAAATACAATTTCCATTTGTTAGAATCCAACATTTCTAGGGGTACTATCTAGCGTACTCACAATCCCATCCCCCTAAGGCTGGCTATCTAAGGTTAGGACCCATTTGCTCTAAAACCACCTCTGTAACACCCCGAACCCGGGTCAGTGCAAAACTGGCAGCCAACCTGAACCCGGTTCGCTACTGTAACAACTCGAATCCAACTCAACAACCGAATTCGAGATGCTACTGGGCTCATATCATACAATCAACCACAAATAACTAGACTAGAACAATCAAATAATCCATTTATTAATATCTATCAGAGTGCGGAAGTGTAGTCTAACATCATCATAATAAGAAATAAAGTAACCATCCAATCCAAATAATCAATTTTGGTAATAATCAAAGGGTTCTAATCACTCAATCTCTCTTTCTCTAGATACATCAAAACCAAATAGATAAAAATAACTATCATGTCTCATAAATCATCTCTCATCGACCTCAAATCACGTCCGGATAATAGTACTCCTCCGATGAAAAATTAGCAAGCTCACCCTGGAAATCCCCACTAGGATCCCCCTCTCGCGTATCAGTTGAAAAATAAGATGAGAAGTAGGGTGAGATACAAATATCTCAATAGGTAATACATGCATGCTATAAACAATTCATATATACAAAAATAGATGTTCATGCACGATTAAGCAATCTTGAATAAACAGGTTCGTACAAACATTCACAACGATCATGGAATACAAAACAGCATATAAAACAGTTTAAGTATCAGTGAACAGTATCATGTATATCAAAGACCATGATTCAGAATTCAACAACAAAATCCAATATAAAACCGGGATGTACTAAACAGTCACATCCACCCATAGTATCAAATACATGACTTTAGCATGTGAACAATATCAATAATAAGTGTTTGTGATCTCAGTATCATTGTAGGACTCACAAAGAAAGATACATGTTTGAGATGACTCTCAACCATATGCTATTTCCACCTTGCAGCTTAAGGGCGACGCTACTAATGATACTCATACCCGAGACATCTCCTTAGATAAGAGCCGTAGTCATCGACTTATTGCATACGACTCAACAGAGTTGGCAAGAACCACTAGCATGTAGCACCGAAATCAATACATGGAGATGGTCGCTTATCCACATGTACAAGGAATCACTAGCAGAGCACCGAGGTATCCCTCCAGACATAGGACCTCCCAAAGCAACCCAACTTGCAAAGGAAGAGCGTTCGCACAAGGGAGTAACTCAACCCAAATGAAATATCCCTCAACTACCTAGCCAAAACTATGGATCCATAACCAGCTATGCCCACTAGACACCAAAAATCCCTAAGGACTAATATTTCTGCAAATAATAGTGCCTAGCGGCATATAAAAAGTAAATCTGTAAATTCTCTCAATATTGGTTTAACTGGGTTTGAAATTCTGATCCGGAAATCCTTTATATAATAATCTGGTTGATAATATATATTTACATGTCTCATAGTTATTTATTCCAAATCTGTAAGTCTATTGGTCATAAACTTAGATTTTCTCCTTGATTACAAAACTCAGCAACAAATACCCTAAATACTTCCCTATTTTTATTTTTCTGTAAAACAAGTAATTGGGAATTTATTTTGGTCTTAAAACACCTTATTTAATTATTAAAATTGATTAAAAATGGTTTAGAATTGAATCAGGGATTAAATTTGGTAAAAATTGGATTTTCTGCACTGGGCGCTCAAGATCGCCTAGGATTGCTCAAGCATTCTAGGGTCAGCGGTAATACAAAATTAAGCGCCAACTGCCTGTCAGTTAGCAGTTGACAGCGGTTTAAAATTTTTAACGAATGCCGATTAGCACTGAGCACAGAGAGGTCGGCGATCTAAGGAAAATGTCAATCCGATTGTGAAAACCCCAATGTTTTGTGCTCAATGTGCCTATAACATTCATATAAGATGATTACCAAACTAAATACATATTAATATATCATGCAAACGAATCGATTAATCATGAAATACAACCACGAACGTTAAAACCGTGCGTTACCTACCTCTTACAGTCATCCCCTCTTCTTTTCTTTTAAACAACACTATCACACTCCCTCTTGGTTGCAGAAAAACCTTGGAATAGTGAGAGACTTGGCCTTCGCTCCTTCCTTCTTCTTTTCCCTCAGTCGCTCTCGGTCGTTTTTGTCTTGCGGCTGTCGAATACAAACGAGTATGAGCAAATACGATTAGGTATCCCCAAACGTATTCCTTTAGGGTATTTAACATGTATATATACTCTATGATCCCACGCAACTCACGCACAACAAACTCAACGTACATCGCCCAATAATAACTCATCAGAATTAAAATATTGATCATACCTCGATATCTTACGATCAGACGGTAGGATCTGCGCCAAACTCCTGATCTCCACTATTAATGATATCACCAACATTAATAAATTATTTCCATTAATTAAAATCCCCCAAAATATTATTCATTAATTTATTTTATTAATTAGGAAAATTCGGGGTCTTACAGGGCATCTCCGAGTACACGGAGGAAATCCAAACCAGAAATAAAATCCCAATCTCAGATATCATATAAATCTCAAATCTTTGGAAATAGTTCGCAATAGTTGAAAATTATGCAAGTTTTCTAATCAAAACCAAATCGAAATCGAACCAAACCAATACAAAATGGAGCCCAAAAGCACTATTTTCTTAAATCTAACCATAATGATCTTCTCAGAGGTTATATACTTAAAACATGAATAAGTATGAGGATCACATTAGTAAAAAATCTTTAGAATCATTATAAGTTAATGTGAAACCATAAAATCCACTTTTAACTATAAAATAAGCTAATTTGGTGGAATAGGTGGCCAAATATTTGTTATATGCTCATATTTATAATTGGCCTCTGGAAACACCTTAGGAAGGTCTTAGAAAGATGTTCAAAGTGGTGGAAGCAAAATAAACTCATTCTATAATGATTTGGAACCAAAAGTCTCTCAAATACCTAGTTTAGTAGAATGTGCCCAAACTCTTTATTAAATTGAATTTTGAGATAATGCCTATGCAAACACTTTCTAAATACCTAAATATTATTTGTACATAAGTTGGATTTGATTAAAAACCAATTCGTAGTTGAAATCACCTCAAATTCCTCAAAATAGGGTTTCTGTGTTGGGTGCTCAACATGACGCTCGAACGTCCATGGAGGCTTTGAAGAGATTCAAATCTAGAAAATGGATGCTCAATGTATAACCCCAAAAAAAATTTCATGATTATTGCTTATGAGAATTAATAAGTCTGTATGGATAAAATTTTCAAAGATCTGTAAAGCAGGGGTATATTGGGGATTTGAGACATTAAGCGTGGAAACAAGATAAATTAAGGTTAGTAATGTGCTGATAATAATTAGGATTATTATTCTGTTTGAATTCAGTCGTTTTAAAATAAAATATATATATTAATGTGGGTGATTAGGTGGAGAATCAATTCGGTAGATCAAATGGTTGGGAGGCTGCGCATGTAGGGAGATGCGTGGGCGAGCATACAGCGAACCATGAGTTTAGTTGGTTGAGCGCAAAAAAAAAAAAAAAAAAAGGGCAAGTATAAATACTCAGTGAATTTCAGTGCTTAGGTTTTCACACACCTTGAGCTTGAGGAAATTTCGGCTGGATTCCTTGGGCTATTGGAGAAGAGCAGAACTGTGGTTTTGCTACCGATTGGAGTGTGAAGTGAAGGAAGAACTGAATCGAAGGCTAAGTGAAGCTGCTCGGTTTAGCGACTTCTGAGGTTTCGTCTGAGCTTCCTGCCGATCAGTGAGTGTTCAGGTTAGTATGAGTGGATCTATATTTCGTAAGGGAATCATAGGAGGATCGACCTATGAATCAGATCTAGTCGGAGTGCTAATTATCTGGAGAAAACATTTTCCGATTAGAGAAGAAATTGGGCGGAAATCGACATCTGAACTTTCGGTTCCGGGAGTTTTAGTTGCAGGGATTTGAGCATATATTAGGTGAGTAGCATCGTTTTTACTCCGTGTATTGGATTTGATTACCTGAGAATAGCTGAAATGCATTATTGTGGAAATTTTTAGATTCGGATTTGGTTCTTCGAAGGGTTTTCGAGGCGTAACATGAAATGTGTTAGGATTAATTTTGATTTAAGTTTAAACTTCTATTGAAGGTGGTAGAAGCATAGAACAACTGTTGTGGAGGCTTGAAATTAGGACAATCATAGCTAGATTGAGTTAACAGTGAGTAAAAATGTTACCGAGAAAACAGGGGAGCATCCGCTGGGGTTGCCGCCAACTGTTCCACTCAGCGGCAACTCAGCGCATAGAGAATAAAGGGTCTGCCGACTTGGCGCTGACCTAGTGCCTACTGGCTCGAGGTCAGTGCACCCACAAATTTTCCAGGTGAAGTGCAGCTGACAAATTTGAGTTCATTTCTTGTACTTTAATGCTTAAACCTCTTAGCTAGAAGCTAGATTAGGATGCTAGAAGTATTTTAAAGTGCTCAAAACCTTCGGAGATTATTTGGTCAATTATTGGTAGGATTTATGAGTTCCCAAAGGTACAATTTGAAGGGCTGTTGGTAGTCTAATTTGCTATTCTTGATACCATGAGTTAGTGATTTTGTTTATCCATGTTTTATAGTAAATTTCCAGTTTGTGAACTTGTTTAACCTGGGTTTTTGCTGATTGCCAAGTGCTGAGTCAATTTTATGAACACAAAAATTTGTCTTTGTGTGAGTAAAGGATTATACTACAGGTTTGGATTTGTGTTATGTGTTAGAATATCTTCTGCAATTTCATGAGTTACTATTCTGGTTCGGAGTGACCTGTGATGAGTTTAAATTGTGTTATACATGATGAAGACAAAGGTTGGTTTATTTGTGCTGCCAGTGGAGAGTTATGTATTTGGTATTTTGTTTTTGGTCTAGCTTAACCGGGCTCCTTGACTAAGCTTATTAATGTGATGGTATTGTTTATTGGTGTAATTGCTGGCCTTGTGTGTTGCCATGACCGGTGTAGAGCAGCTAGAAACCCTGAGTAGGCCTGGTTGTCAATGTCGAAACCCAGGGAGTAGGCCGGCATTGGATGACGAAACCCTGAGTAGGCTGTCATTTCAGAGTTCCGAAACCCTGAGTAGGCCGGAACTGTGTACACGGAGGTTTGGATGTCTCCTTGGCATGTCAATTAACCAATTAAAGCAATAGGCATGACATTGATCATTCGATGATTAATCAGTATTGTTGTTGGACTTTTGTTGGAAACTATTATTGGGGTTTTGGATTGCAAACTTTGGGATTGTCTCTATTGACTTAATTGTGCTTGTTATCTATCGTGGCATATTTATAACTGATGATAACTATTTCTGCATGCATATGCTACTTGCTGGGATATTCGTATTTCATCCCGTTTGTTTTTGTTTTGTTTTCAGATACTCGTGGTGAGGCGCCTACTGGGGTAGATCCAACAGACACTTATAGGGAGGAGGATTATTACTACACCCCATAGACTAGTATGTTCTTTTTGGATCGGGAATATTGCCTTGTTGGATTGGAAATATAATAAAATGGATTGATGGTGGATCGATTGACTATAATCAAATACTTTCTTTTGAGCTTCCTAGTTGATAAATTGTCTGTGCACTCTGATATGGTATAACTCGTGTGATTATCTAGCGATCACAAAAGTCATGGGTCCATACCTAACACCCCGTGAGAAGTGTTATATCTTTATTGAACAACACGGATCCGGGGCGTTACACTCGACATAGTGCTCGAGCGTCCTGTTGGGCACTCGGCTTGTCTAGAAAATTAACTTTCGGGTTCTAGGATTTTTAAGAAAACACCGGTTGGGCGTTTGGGATCGCGCTCGAGCTCAATTGCAGGCGTTAGGCTAAAATTTCAGGTTGCTAACAAAATTGTGAAATTTCTGAAATTTCGAAAATTGAACTACCAAAACCAAATTTAATCACTCTAAAATCATGCAAACATCTTCTAAATTATTAATAGGAGCTTTCTAATTAAACCAACTACAAATTTAACATAATTTTACAGATCAAATCTAGATCTCTCTTCAAATAAATCAAAAACTACTAAAACCTGAGTTTAATCATTCAATCTCAAATCACTTGCTTCAAATCTGAAAATTCCAGCATAAAACTAGTTTAGAAAGGTGCTACTTACTTGTTAGAACTTAATCTTGAACTCCAACACCATTGGAAACTCAGATCTAAGCTTAATCCTCAATTCTCTCATCACTTTTACAAATTTTTTTCTGCTAAAACTTAAGAATGATTAGATTTCTCCAGATCTGATCTACAGCTCGACATATCACTTAATTCCATTAATTAGAAATCATACTCACCTAATTTACTCTAAATTGGCTGAATTCTTCACTGAATTTCATTTGATTTAATTGAAACACTCAATCATCCTGAATTCTTCCTAGCCGTGAACTGTTTTAGAACTTTTCCTTTCCTCAAGTCAGTTCAGCAACCACATCACCCTCTCCTTCTTCTTCTTCTTTGCATGAATTTTCTCCTCAGGTTCTCTCCTCATACCCTAGATCCAATTCTCCCTTGAATTCTCTTCCAGCTCCTTCTAGAGAGCTCCAACAGAAATTAACCAACTGCTCTCTCTCTCTCTCTCTCTCCTCTTTGAATAGTTGTCACCCAAAACAGATTTTTAAACCACTTAAGCTTCTCTACATGCCTCTCCACCTTGCCAAATCCTACAATATCACCTCTAAACCACTTAATTAAATCAATATATATATATATATATATATATATATATATATATATATATATATATATATATATATATATATATATATAAATTGTCTCTCAAACACAAACTAAAATTTTCCATTACTTGCCTTAATTAACAAAATTTTCCTCCATCAATAATTTCTGAATCTCCAAGTTATACCCTTAATTTTCTTTTCCTGCAAATTTCAACCATTTAAATTAATTAAACTAAAAAATACAAAATTTTAATTGGTATTAAAAATTTAGGATTTTACACTTTCATTTTGTTGCCTTAACCGATCTGAGTATTCAGTCATACTGCAAAAAACATTAGAAAGTGGATTATGGGCAGAGGTTAGGGGATTTTGATCCCTCAGGGTGTTGGGGACTCCTGTGGGCCCACAGTTGTTCAAGCCCCCTTTTGATCATGCTTTTGAGCTCCAAATTATTTTTAATGAATCAAAGGTATAGGGATTGGGTCCCCTCCTTCATTTTAAGCCATTCAAGCATGCTGATTTAAGCAAGGGAAGTGTTCCCCTTGCTAGTGGCTCAAAGAAAGCACTTTCCCTAATTTTTTTAAGAGATGGGAGAGGCCCGGAAGGCCTTGCCTAGGTCATTTGGCCAAACCACACATGTAGAGATTCCAACATATCAAATAACTTAGAACTATTACAAACATGCTGTAAAATTATTGATAGTGTGTGTTAACAAGGTGTGCATTAGAGAGTAAAAAGAGCTTGAAATCACTTAGAATAGTGAGTGTGTGTGTGTTCCATGCTTGGGGTACACATGCTTATGAAAGACTAACTCATGCAATCTAACACTAGTAAGGATAGCAAATCACACATGCCTTAAAAGATACAAAATAAAACAAGTAAAGAAAGGGAGAGTGGGGGATTTAGTGGGTTTACATTGATCTGGAATGGGGAGAAGAAGAAGAATAAAGTACTTGTTCTTCTTAGAAAAAAGGAAAAAATGACCCTAAAGGGCCTTAAGTCCATGCAAAGAGACCCTCAACCTCCCTCATTCGTCCACATTTACTTACCGCAATGATACTTTCTTCAAAGCATGTGAACACCTAGCCAAATGGCAAAGAAGAAAGAAGAATGGAGAAGGGAAAGGAAGAGAAATACATGCATCTTCACATCATGGGTGCATGTGCACCAAACTTACATATGTTATATAAAAAGGAAATGGAAGACTTACCTTGATCAAAGAGGGCCTTTGGGGGGGGAGGGGGGGGGGGGTGTGTGCGCTCTTTGAGCTCTCTTGAAGTCTTGGACAGCAGCTCAGAACCTTCCTTCTTCACTCCCAAGTTGACTTTCAAAAGCTTCCTCTTGCTTTAATGGAGGTTGGGGGAGTTTGGAAGGGACTTGGTGATGGTTTGGGGTAGTTTTTATGCTTGGAAAGGCTTAGCAAGGGGAGAAGGGCTCTCTGGTTCGTGGGAGAGAAGTGGAGAAAGGAGAAAATGAAGTCAAACTCCTTGAAATGAGCTGCTGTTTGGTATTTATAGTTGCACTTTTTATAACTGAATACACAGTTTGGTTACAAGGATTTTTCTTTGTAACCGAACATCCAATTCGGTTACACTAATTTCTTTGCTTGACTGAATTGCCGGGTCAGTTAGCCATGTGTCCAACTGTAAATCATGCGCAAAAAAGCATTTGACAAGCTCACACATTCCCGACAAGCAATGAGTGAGCCGACTCCTTGGATGAACCAACAAGCCATGAACCGATGTTAGTGTTCGGTCGAACCACTTTCTCTTTATAACTGAACATGTATTTTGGTTAAACCTAAGACTTTTCATCTTCCTATGACCAATGGAACATTTCAGTCATTCTTGCTTTTATTAATAATCGAACTGTTGTATCAGTTAAGCCTGTGACTTTTTAAATTCTTCATTTTCTCTCTCCTGGCAAGTGTGATTTTCTTGGAACTTGTTCCAAACAAGCAAATATGTGATTTCTAATTGTTCTTTGATTTTCTAATTACTTAATTCATTAATTTAAAATATCTTAATTAAAATTTATTTTAATCAAGATATTTTGCTTAAGGCCTTTGTCTTTTTCTGTTTTGTCTTTTTGTGCTTTATTTTGCCATTTGGTAAGTGAGGTTTGCACACTTGCCACATGGCTAGTCTTTCTATATTTAATTATCATTTTGCTCTTGAGAGTGTTTTGATCATAACTTCTTTATTCGGACTCTGATTTGCGCAAACTCAGTTACGTTAGAACCATGTCGAGATTTCCTATCCAATGGCATAGGGTATAATCTTGAATTAAAACTTGGGCAGAAAGTCATTTCTTGCATCTTAGAGTTTAGACCTATCTTTTAGGGTTTCACTTTTTGGCTTTTTGGGGGTGCACAAATGGGGTGCTAACGGCCACCTTGCTACTTATGAGCGAAGCAAGTAAACACAACTTGGTCATCGACTTATTGTGCAAGAACTCATATACCGGCCATAATAATCGCAGTATAGAGTCGACACATACCATCCAATCATGCAGCCATCTAAATCTGAGCATGTGGGGTGGCCACTGATCAACACATACAAAGAATATGAAATGAGATCCTATTGTACATGAAGACCTCACACTAAAAACTAACTCGCAATAGAAATGCGAATGCAAGCTAGGAGTAACCAACCAAAGGAAAGACTTCTTCACTTTCTAGCTTAACCTTACGGATCCATATGCAGCTATGCCCACTAGACACACACAAAGAATTAATTACTTAATATCAGTACAAAATAAGACAAGTGCCTAGTAAACATATAGGGTTTTTCAAAGCTATCCAATTCCAAAACATATGCTCAGTATACCCAAAATTGGTATAAAAAACCTTCCTAACTAATTCCAGGTCTTAAAACATGTTTAAAACCATCTTTTTACGAGTGTAGAAACCAACCAATTTGACAAAAAAAAACAATTTCAAGAATCAAAACACATCTTAGAACTAAACCAAGACCTACTTTAGTAGAATGTGCCCAAAATCTTCTATAAATTGTATTTAATTCTTTAGCCAGTGAAAACAACTCATTAACACCTAAATCTTATTCGTACATGTGTTGGAATTGCATGAACATCATTTTAGAATTGAGAAGTGTACAACAAGACCAAAATTTGAAAATCTGGGTCTCTATCGAGCATTCAATAAAAACTTAGGTCTATCGCTCAACACTCAAGGTAGCGCTCAAACGTTAGTTGTTTTGGGTTTCAACACTTGAAGTGACGCTTGAGTGTACCTCATGCATCCGAAAATTGCTCTGTGTTTTGGGAAAATTTCTCAGTCATGCTTAGCTGCTCGCTTCAGCGTTCAAGCGACATCGAGCATTCTAAAAATTGAACATGGCACTCAGCATAATGCTCAAGCGCACATCATGTGCCAAGGCAAAATCTCAGTTTCGAGAATTTTCTGTACTTTTTTATTTTTCAATCTTAAACTACAAAACTCAATTCCATCTTCCTAAACCAAGTTAATAACCTCTAATATCATTCAATAAACATGTTAAATCATTCCATACAATACAAAAACATGCTCATCAAAACAATAGATTTTTATCTAGAAATCCACCTTAAACACATATTTTACATAATGTGAACAAAACCTTGTATTCAACAAATCAATCCTCAATAGAACAATGAGATCAACACAATCACAGCTTCTAAATCATCACAGATCCCTTTTAAAACGCAATATCAAGCTTCTAAACTCCTCAAATGCACAATTAACCCAAAATGTGCACAATTTCAGTTTTAAAAAGTGCTACTTACCTCTGGTTCATCGAAAGCACAGTTGCTCCTTCTTTTTCTCTTCTAAAATCCACAATCAATACTCCTTTTAGAACTGATTCCAAAACTCCAAGAGAATCCTCTATGTGTGCATGAATAGGGTTTCTCTTCTCTTCCTTCAGCAGTCAAACACAAGGGGATTAATTTAGAAACTCCCAAAAACACATGCATGCCCATAATCTAAGACCCTGTTTTATTATTATTGATTCCATGCAACTAATATGTACCATTTGGTACATAACCATCCAATAAAAGTTAATACAATACTTTATATAATGCTTATCTTTTATCTCAAGATCCAACGGTGGGATTCGTCTCAAATTCTAGATCTTCTTCCTCCACATTGTTACCTATATACATACATCCATGGATTAGCAAAATTGCCTTATAATAATCAGATTAATTTAAATTAAATAATTTGGAAAATTCAGGGTCTTACAAATTAGTGCCTCGATCTGTGTAAAAGAAAATTTGAAAAGCCGAATCTGAGGCACTACAAGCAAGAAATAAAATAAGATTTAAAAATTAAAAAAATGCGTCGAAACAAGAATTTGAATAGGCAGCAAGGAACAATAAAGAAGCAAATTATAGTGAAATGTCTTGATATGCAAATAGTAAGAGGAGTGGTGAAGAGATAAACAAACATAACATATGGTATGGAGACTACCTCAACAAGGTTGGATGGAACTCAACTTTGATGGGTTTGTGAAGGAAAACAAAGCAGCAATCAGTGGCATTTGAGTAATGAAAGAACTATTATTGCTTCCGCAGAAGAACTATGTCTTATGTTTGTACATGTAGCTGAATTACTAACCTTATTAGAAGATTTAAGAGTAGCTTACGACATGGGAAATTCAGAATATTATTATTGAAGGTGATGCTTTGGAGGTAATTGAAGGACTCAAAAGAAAATGCTACTATATGATGGCAATTGGATTCGAGTATAAACAAGGTGAAGGAATGGATGGGAAAGTTTCAACAAGTGAACATTTTGCACGGGTGGCAATTAGCAAATCGAGTAACAGATTATTTGGCTAGATTAGGTTGTGGAAATAAGAATCTTGTATTTTGGAAAGATGAATAGCCTAAATAGAGGAAGACTAAGGTGGCGTTTGGGATTGCTGGTGCTTATGGATAAGAGCTTATAGATAAGTCATCTTAAGTTTAGTACTTATCCATGGCTGTAAGTGGAGGTTTATTTCAAAACATTGGTGTTCGGTAAACACGTACAAATGAAGCACTTAATTAAAAAAAATTTTATATCGTGAACATATAATTATTCTGTTTGTTGTTTCATTAAGCTCGATCTTCATTCTCTCCAAATGATCTTAACATCTCCGTCAATGGCGCTACCACAGTAGAAGCGGTTTCTGTTCACCTCTCTATCCCAATCATATATAACCAGATTTGTGGGAGTGTTTTTAATGGCACTGCTCGAGCTTACTACACTCAACCCATCCAACTATGGGATTCCATCAATAACTCTTTCTTCTTCTTTTTTTGGGGTAAAAGATTCCATCAATAACTCAACCACAGACTTCACTCCCTATTTCGAATTCTCAATTCTCTCATTTAATAAATCTTCAGATTTGAGCTCCGGCGAAATAGCTTTCTTCTTAGTGTCAGAGAAATCTCTGCGTACTCCTTCCAATTTTGGTGCTGAATGACTTGCAAGTTCCAGTCGAGGAAGGAGCTTTGAATCTTACATACAAAGTGAATCTGGCAGGAGTTCTACCTGAAAGAGTGATCGTTGGATTCTCGGGAGCTGGACTATCCCCGTTCAAGTGGTGAGAACTTGGAACTTCACTTCAAGTTTAGGAGTTCGAATATCGGGAAAGTATGACTTATTGTAGAAGAGGAAGGAGAAGCCGTTCACAGGGGCTTCTCCTTATGGGTAGTCTCCCTCTAATATTTACGGATAAGTACTGACCCATTTAGCATTACTAAACATATTTGTGGTTTAAAAAAATTCTTTAATAAGCTATAAGCTAAATTAAGCACTTAATTAAGCAACCGCAAACACAGCCTAATAGACAAAGGTTGTATGGCAAGCAAACTATGGATGACAATATGCTGCCTACAAAAATGTTCACCTCGCCAGCAGCTCATTCTAGCTTTTAAAGTAAGTTGCTTGCATTTGGAAAGAAGAACTCGGTACCATATATTAAGGATTTCTTAGGTAAGCTTTCCAATTCTGTCTGCGGTTCGTTAACCTCTTCCGTTTCTTCGATTACTATGTTTTAGCCGGATGTTTGTTTTTGTTGAAATCAGGGATCCGGAAACCTGTAATCCTTGTAATTAGGGTTTCATTTTTCCTTTTTTCCCTGAGAATTCAGTTGTTATGGAGCTTCGAACTGAATCGCAATCCGTTTTAAGCTCTTCAGCGAATGAACAATGACTGGCTATCTTGATTAATTTCTGGTCGGTCGCACGCACTGATAGGCTAGGCTTACAGAGGCTCCTCTCGTCAAGGTAGCAAAACTTGAATTGAGATCGAGTTCTCATTTTCTCTTGGTTTTAATTGATCGATCGTATAAACAAAGGAAAGCAAAGAAGTAGAAGAGCTGGAGTCTTTACAGGAAGCCCAGTCCCTGAAAGCTCCCGGAAACGGACAAATCCGGTACAGATCACCTTCATCTGCTGAGCTTGTGGAGGGCCAGAGCAATTCTCCATCTGATTCGGATCATTTGGATCAATTGGAGAAGATGTTGAAGCGTACAAGACAATCGGAGTCCTTGTCCGACAAGATGTCCAGATTAAGAGGCATCGTTCTGGTTGTGTCTATCCCTATGCTTCTTATATCCTTAGTGCTATTCTTCATGCCCCGTGCTCCCTCGGACATCGCCCTTGTCTCCATGGAAGGAGAGTTCCATATGAGCCGCAAGGCATCCCCTAATCATCGTAGATCTTCATCATCTTTACCTGGATCTAAGAGTTATGCAGTTATATTCGATGCTGGAAGCTCTGGAAGTAGAGTCCACGTTTTTTGCTTCGATGAAAATTTGAATCTCGTTCCTATTGGAAAAGATCTCGAGCTCTTTGTACAGGTAACCACAATTATTTGATCCGCTTGCTGCAATTATTACTAGCGAGTATAACTGCAATATCTTGTTAGGTTTATCCTTCAATTTTCGTCTTTGTCGTCATAAGGTTCAAATTTTGTTGTTTCAACATTTTTCCGATTGGTCATTACGTCTTATTTCTCCTCTAGATCCAGGATTTGCTGTACAATGTGGGTATAAGAGATTCTTTTTCTTTTACATTTTTTTTCTGTTTGATTTTACGCCATTCATTCCCGACTTCCTTATTTGCAGAAGAAACCTGGTTTGAGCGCATATGCCAGTGATCCCGGTCTGGCTGCCGATTCACTCCGGTCCCTTCTGGAGAAAGCAGAGAGCGTTGTTCCCAAAGAATTGCGTCACCAAACACCAGTTAGAGTTGGGGTTGGTAGTTCTCAAACTCTTGTATCTTTCCATTTTCAGAATGACTTATACTGGTCACACACCTTAAGTACTTCTGGTGGGCTATGTTGTCAAAAATCAAATTTACCCGTCAATTATCATAACTTTTATGTTTATTCAGGCAACTGCAGGTCTAAGAGCATTGGAAGGTGACACATCAGATAGAATTTTACAAGCGGTAAATTTTGCTACTTAATATGGCCCTTGTTTATGCTAAAAGAGCTTCCAACTTCGCTTTGATCTAACTGTTCCTTCCGGTAGGTTAGAGATTTTCTAGCAGAGAAGAGTGCTTTGAAGTCCAAGCCAGATTGGGTAACTGTTCTTGATGGAACTCAAGAAGGTGCCTTTCAGTGGGTAGGTTATGACAAGCTTTTGATTACCTTTTATTAGTTTAGGCTCAAATCAGGATATATTTGCCTCAACAATAGCCAGTGCATTTGGTGTGCCAGTTTTCATAATCAGGTTTTTCTCTTTCTGTGGTATTTTAAGGACCATTGCTTCTTTCCACTACTTCTGATTCTATTGGCATATACACTTTTCAAAGATGTAAGAACTAAGAAACAATTATTACATCACAAAATTGTGAACCATAGATCTGTTGTTTTCAACCCCAAATATTTGTTTATGTTATAGATTTACTGAAAAGAGGGTTCCTTATATTTGACAAAAATTCTAAGGTTCTTTGGGCATAGATATCTTGAGTTATTATTTTCCTCTTCATTCCTTTCTTTGAATTGAGATAATGTGTAAAGAGGCATGAAAGATAAGATTAAGGATTACTAGTATGATCTATCTATGTAATTATGTTTTAAATGGTTGTTTCGTCCATGGTTCTAGATTTTCGTTCTGAATGTAATTTAGCACCTAAGGAATATGGAAATTTTGCATCTTCATGATATTCCCCATAAAAGTTGTTTATAAATTTCAAGTTAAGGGGAATATCAAAGTGAAGGAAATTTCGTTCATTCAAAAGGGAAGTTTAGGGAAATTTCAAGTTAGGGTTTAGGCGTTGGGGTTTTAGGGTCTAGGGTTTAGGGAGACACTACTGATCCTTCTATGGTTATATTTGCAGTATTCTTATGCTCTAGATTATTTTGTTTCCTTTTCTGTCTTGACTAGAAGAATTCATGCATCTGTATTGAACCCAAGGGGTGCCTTGTGGTTCTCTCCAACAAACTAGTGTAACTATGAGATGGATAGCTTATCTTACGAGAAAGTTCCAATTTCTAATTACCAGATGGATAAATCATTTCCAATAATCAAGTTAGAGTAGTCCATTAGAGAGAGGGTTGCAATGGCAAGTGCTATCATGGTCAGCTAGCAGATTAGATGTGCATAGAAGACCTTTGATTTTGAAAGTTTAGTGTGTCAAGAAGTTCCTACATTTCATTGAAGAATTCAGAGGATACTCTAGTTTGAAGTTCAAATTATATATGATATAATCCTGTGGCATATCCTGCAATGTGAGACACAGGTAATTGGTCACCCAATTTTCCGGTCACATGTTCAATGCCTACCAATACACAAGGGTCTCAACTATCAGAGAAACAGGTCAACTGTCATACGATTTCTTACATTGCAGGAGACACAGCAGGCTCACATCGTGGAGGATATCTCCTTCTAGTTTCATACAGATTGAGGATGAAGTTGAATGGCTGTGGTAGAAGTTAAGAATCTTGAATGATGGTATTGGATCATTGGGGTTCTTGAATGATTTTTCACATTAGACTCTCATGATTTTGTGAGGATTAGGAACAGCCAGCTGGTTTTCGCATTGGAGTATGGGCAGGTTGGATATGTGCTGCGGGAATGTGAATCAGTGTTAAGTTTGTAAAACATTGTTTAAGATCATGGAACTTAACTCAAGGTTGTGTGAATGGATACCTATTTGTTAACACAGGTATGCCTCTTTTACTCTTCTCTCTCTCTGTCACCCTCCCCCGCCGCCTTTTTCTCTGAGTGACAATGATTCATTATAACCAAATCTTTGCATGAAAAAGAAGAGAAACATGGATAGCAAAAAATGGGGGATTCTAATAAGTGAGTGATAGGTGTTTTTGATATGGCTCATCCCATTTCTCATGAGGTGAAGTGTGTTGTGTTTTGCTGTATTCTGTAATTATTTTTTATCCATTTTAATGAAATTTATCTTTATTGATAAAAGAAAAAAATTGACATAGATAAGTTTTTGAGCAGTTCTACCATCAACACGGAAGATTTACTAGTCCTGGCTTTAATGAAATCTTGATCTGATACAAATCGAAGAACATGGTTAATGGTAATTTATTTTCCATGTATTTCAAGGAAGCTTAATGTCTTAATGGCAATATGAAGTGGTCCTTTAAAGAGAACCTTGACTTAAACAACCATTGTTATGCCCCAAAATTTATACTTAGATTGTCCTTATAATTATAAAAACTAATAAATATTAAAGGTAATGGGGTAATAGGGATACTAGGATGTAACTCTGTTGAACTTGATGTATAATACATCCGTACAATTAGAATCCCAAAAGAAAACAAAATTTAAATACCAAAATCTTGCACATTTAAGACAACTATATTTAATATGCATTAATTAAAATAATATCAGAGTACGCATGAATAATAAACAATTCAATAATAATAACTCTACTACTAAAGGAAATACAAAATAAACCCTACACTACTAGTTCGTGACATCAAATAAAATCCCTAATCAAACACTACTCTAGGTAGACTACGCGACGTTTAAGCACGCCGAATAATGTCCACATCCTAAACATTGCCTTGCTCCTCAAAGGCTGCATCATACACACCTAAAAATATAGTAGGGAGTGAGCAAATAGCCTAGTAGATATCACCTCTACAGATCAAGTCATATGCAGAACTCCAACTGTAGAACTATACCCATAAAACATAATCAATATAAACAATAGAACAGATATAACAAATTAAACAAATAATTAAAATAAAGACAATAGCAAAGTGCAAATTACATTAAAGACCCCTAATATCTCTGTATGTGGTCTAAATGTATGATTTCCTAAGATAACTCTATATGAAAGAAAATACTCCAAAATATGCAATATCAAGCACAAATCAATATGTAATGCATGTAGTGAAAGTGTATGTAAACCCTCTAGAGATATTCATCTTTGCATCATGAAGTACCTTAGAGTTGCAAATTGTAAGTATCGTCCCCACCGACCCCCTTATAATTGCTATGTAGTTCATTGTGAAATTGTTTAGATACCTTCGGTCCAACACACATCTCAACTACAAACACCGAGGTTTTCGCCTCATTCATGGTAATCTGAACTATTCTACATATACATCACAATTCTACGGGCTTTCAACTGACCGGAGCACTATGCTGAGCCATTATTTGCAAAAAGAAGAAAAATCCCAAGATGCCCACAACATCTTTGTGAAGTCCGACTTTAAACAATAACACGGTCTCCGCCAATAATGCCTCTCAGAGATTTCCCTTCAAGGTCTTACATTCGTAATCTTAACTTATAAGCTAGGTATTGAACTTCATGGAAAGTCCTCACTATGAACGTAAGGATATGAACAAAGACTTTTGGTGACTGTTGGTAGACCTCACACCTCACCCGTTCCAAATATAGTGTCAATAACATGCCGGACTTATGCATGATGTACAAACCACTCCTAACTAATGCATAATGAATTCACACATGGCTTTCAACAGCAACCATGGCAAATAATTCCAACAAGTATTTCAAATTTTAATTCATCATGTTTTAACGATCAAGAAATAGCTTAGACGCTAATAAACATGTTATTATATTATTATTAAACCAAATATAGCATCACAATTACAAAAATTATTCAAAAACACACAAAATACAAATTTCTTGGTTGGTCTGCTCGAGTGTCCAATAGAGTCCACATGGCTTTCAATAACAACCATGGTAAATATCCAAAAAGATGTCAAATTTTAATTCAGCATGTTTTAATGATCAAGAAATAGCTTAGAAGCTCATAAAAATGTTATTATATTATTATTAAAGCAAATATAGCATCACAATTACACAATTTATTCAAAAACACACAAAATACAAATTTCTGGGTTGGCCCACTTGAGCATCCAATACAGTCCACAAATTTGGCCTTCATGCTAGCCTTGACACTCGAGCTTGAGCATCAAACAATCATCAAACAAAATTTTGATCCAGAACTCCCACGCTCAAGCTTAAGTTGGACATTCAATTAAACAGATGTCGTCACTCGAGCGCAGGGTCAAATGACACAAAACTAATCTTTGAAAAATAAAAATGCTCAGGCGGTAGCGCTTGATGCAGCATTTAATCGTAAATTTCCAGAAATCAGGTTTTTAAACTATTCAAATTGATCTTTTTCAAATCCATTGATTCTAACAAATTTCTAGGCATCTAATTACAACTTCCTAACTATCCATGTACATAAAATTCACCCAGATTAGAGTTTAACTATCTCACTATTGAAATCCTAAATTTTCTAGTTTATGTTTCATACCAAAGTTTTATGTTTTCAAACAAACTTGCATTCATACGTACAAATAAACCCAGTAGCATGTTTCTAATCATGTTTGAAGCAAAACTCATGAATGAAACATGATTTATTCCTTGGAATTGAATAACACATCTATCATGCTTAGATTTCATGAAATTCATACAATCATGCAAAAAACTAACAATTTTACAATTTATATCATGAATTCCACATGTCTTCATCACAATAGCACTATTCCTCATCATCTCATGCTTCCAAAAATTTTTATAAATAAGTTTAGGTGTAAATTCCTTAGCTAGGGTTTTATAAGCAACTTGAAATCTATAGATCAACGTATCTCAATGCTCTATATCCTTTAGTTATTGAAGTCTCATGAATTTGCTGTTCAAAATCTCTCTTTTCTTCCTCTAGAAGCACACGTTCAACACTCTTTAGGGTTTTCTCCAAAATCACCACACACCTAAGTCAATAAGAGAGAATAGAAAAGATCCTAATTTAGTTTTAAAATTAATTTTATACTAAAGTTTTAATTTGTCTAATTACTATCGTACCCCAAATCTGTAGAGAACTTGGGTTAGATGCATCCTTTTTATTTTAAATAAATAGGCTTACCCATCAATCAAAGAACTGTTTTACCCTTTTTAAAATTAAGGTGTTATATTCTCTCTCCCTTCAAAGAATTCCGTCCTCGGAATTAGAGAACATACCTCAATCAAAGAGATGGGAAAAATGCTCACAAACACTTTGCTCCAGTTTTCATGTTGCTTTAGATTCTTGATGATTGCTCCATAGAACCTTAATCATTGGAATGATCTTAGTCCTTCGCACTTGCTCCTTACGATCCAATATTTGTATAGGTACTTTCGCATAGGATGAATCTTCATGAAGCTTAATGGATTCCCAATTGATTACATGGGATGGATCTGGCACATACTTTCTCAACATAGATACATGGAAAACATCATATACCAAAGACAACTGTGGTGGTAATGCAATCCTGTATGCAACCTCTCTAACACATGACATGATCTGAAAAGGTCCAACAAACTTAGGAGAAAGCTTCCCCTTCTTTCTAAACCTCATCACACCATGTACTGGAGACACCTTCAAGAACACATGATCTCCCATTTCAAATTCCAGTTTCCTCTTCATATCAGCATACCCTTTTTGCATGATTTAAGCTGCCTTAAGCCTCTCTTTAAGCAACTTCACCACATTAGTGGTCTCCTCAATCACTTCAGGCCCTAGCATACTCTTCTCATATGGTTCCCTCCAACAAATAGGTGATCTAAAAGGCCTACCTCACAAAGCCTCAAATGGTGCCATGCCCATGCTTGCTTGATAGCTATTGTTGTAGGCAAACTCCGCCAAATGCAAGCGATTCTCCCAACTGCCTCCAAAGTCCAGCACGCAAGCCCTCAACATATCCTTCAAAATTTGATTTACCCTTTCTGTCTGACCATCTGTCTGTGGGTGAAAAGCTGTAGTAAACTCCAACTTAGTACCAAAAGCTTTATATAGGCTATCCCAAAATTTAGATGTAAATTTAAGATCTCTGTCGGACACAATGGATAAAGGAATACCATGTAGTCTAAACGATCTCCTGAATATACAATCTAGTCAAAGCAGCCAAGGGAGCGTCATTCCTCACTGGCAACAAATGAGCACTCTTTGTCAGCCTATCCACAATCACCTAAATGCTGTTTTTACCTCTTCTTGTCCTGGGCAAACCTTCTATAAAGTCCAAGGTGATACAATCCCACTTCTATTCTGCTATATGCAATGGTTTTAACAACTCTGCTAGCCTTTGATGCTTTGCTTTCACCTGCTGACATGTCAAATACCTTGCCACAAAATTAGAAAAACTATTCGTCACACTCTTCCACCAATATCCCTTCTTCAAATCTTTATATATCTTATTATCCCCTGGATGTAAGGAATAATTTGATCCATGTGCTTCCTCCATAATTTCATCTTGAAGACCCATGGAATTTGGTACACATATCCTTCCTTTAAATCTGATCACACCTTGCTCGTTCTTGACCCAATCAGTCCTAGTCTCATAATCTGCCAATCTCTGCAACCAAGCATCATCATTCTGTGCATTCCCAATCCTCTGTATAAATGTATGTGTAACTACCAAAGTAGCTAAGGTAGTTGCATCCCCAACCTATAACTCCATGCCAGCCAACTCATCTGAAAGGGACTTCATTCTCCATTCCTGAACCATCAAATAGGCAACTAAGCTCTTCTTTTTCCTGGTTAGTGCATCTGCCACTACATTGGCTTTCCCTGGATGATATTGCAATGAGAAGTTATAGTCCTTAATGAACTCTATCTAACTCCTTTGCCTCATGTTTAGATCCTTCTGTGAGAACAAATACTTTAAGCTTTTATGATCTGAAATAACTTAAATTTCTCATCATAAAGGTAGTTCCTCCATATCTTCAAAGCAAACACTACAACTGCTAACTCCGAATCATGTGTGGGATAATTCTTCTCATGAGGCTTCAACTATCTAGATGCATAAGCTATCATCGTACCATTCTGCATGAGTAGACATCCAAGACCCAAAAGTGAAGCATCTGTATAAACATTAAACAGCTTTCCACTCTTGGGCATCACTAAGATAGATGCTGAGGTCAATATGCTCTTAAGCTCCTCAAAAGCGTGCTCACACTCATCTTTCAATTCAAATCTTGACCCTTTTTCTCATCAACTTGGTCAATGGCACTGCTATCTTAGAGAACCCTTCTATAAATCGTCTATAGTAGCCTGCCAACCCCAAGAACTCCCAACGTCACTAAGTTCTTTGGCCTCTCCCACTTCAATATTGCGTCTATATTTGACTTATCCACTGTAATTCCATCCTTAGACACCACATGTCCTTGGAATTTCACCTCTTCTTTCCAAAAGTTACACTTCTCTGCATTGGCATACAACTTGTGCTCTCTTAAAGTCTGAAGTGTGATATGCAAATGCCTTTTATGCTCTTCCCTAGAACTAGAGTAGATGAGGATGGCATCTATAAATATGACAATAAACTGGTCTAGGTAAGGCCTAAAAATCATGTGCATCAAGTCCATAAAAACAGCTGGTGTGTTAGTTAAACCAAGAGATAAAACAACAAATTCATAATGACCACAACGTGTCCTGAAAGTTGTCTTAGGAATGTCCTCATCAATTCTCAGCTGGTGGTAACCAGACTTCAAATCAATCTTGGAGAAGAAACATGCTCCCTTTAATTGATCAAACAAGTCATCAATCAGTGGGAGTGGGTATTTATTCTTCATTGTTACCCCATTTAACTTCCTGTAATCAATGCACAGTCTTTTATTCTTTACAAAAGGAACAGGTGCTCTCCATGGAGATGCACTAGATCTAATAAACCCAAGCTTCAATGACTACTCAATCCGCTCCTTCAACTCCTTCAATTCTTCAGGAGCCATCCTATAGGTACTCAAGGAAATAGGAGTAGTCCTTGGCACCAAATCAATACGAAAGTCTTCTTCCCCTTAGGTGCAATCCTAGAATGTCTTGAAACACATCCAAATACTTTTGAACCACTAGAATACCCTAGATAGAAGAGATACCCTTTGAAAGACTATCCTTAATTGCCTGAACTGCATTTAAGGTCTTAAGCTTTAATAGATCATTACTCACTACCTTCACTTTCATGACAGAACCACTAGGAAATTCAAAAGTTACCGTCCTACCATGACAATCAATCTTTGCATGGTATTTATATAATCAATCCATGCCTAGAATCAAGTCAAACTCCTTCATATCCAGGACTATAAGATCAACCACTATCTTTTTTGACCCATCTAGAAGTCTTAATTCTTCAAACATGTACTCTTCCCAATAGGACCACACACAACCAACATATCATCCAAATCATCCATACATAAGCCCGATAAAGAAGCAAAAGATAAGGCAATGAAGGAATAGGATGCACCAGAATCAAATAACGCACATGCAGGTGTATTAAACAATAAGAGCGTATCGTGCATCTCAGCCTCCTCTACTGCCTCATAGGAAGGTTCCTAGCACTCCTGGTTATCATCCTCCGGCTGCACTTACTTAGTGAGGTAATAGCATAAACTCTGTCCTGTGGTGGCCTCTGCTGTGCATTGGGTACATAACCTTGTTGTGGAGCTCTGCAGTCTCTAGAAGTGTGTCCTAGCTTGCCACAATTAAAACAAGTCAGTGTGGTACTCCTGGGACCCACATTAATGGCCTGCGATGCTGTCTGAACACTTTGTAATACTGGTCCCTGTGACCTCTGCCTCTTGTTTGTTGCATTCCCAGGCTACCTCACTCTAGATCCTTGGCCTCTTATTAGACTTCATCATTTTTCTAGTCTTGAAGTACAGGGCACTATCCGTCTTCACTCGCCTCGCACAGTCAACTACATCAGCATAGTCAGTAAGCCTATGTGATATACGGTTTGAGCCCTAGCTCAAAGTTCATGCCCTTTGCACCGGCTTCAGCGCTATCATAGCAGTAGAAAACTGAGACTAACTCTTGAATATTAGCTTCATAATATGCTACAGAAATGTTCCCCAATTGAAGGTTCATAAAGGCCCTTGCCTGGTCCAGTCTATAGCTATTTGGGTAGTACCAAGGTTTACTATTTCAGTGCCAAGAAACGAAATTTCGTTGGCATGCTGCCGGCATGACGCCGAAATGCTGGAAAAGGTCAAAAATGCAAAAAAATGGGATTTTTTTTTTATTTTGGCGAAATTTCGCTAGCACACTGCTCTGTTTCGTTGAGACGCCGCTACAAATTGCCAATGAAAATTTCATTCCCCTTTCTTGTTTCGTCCATTTAGCCCCGTTTCACTTGGCAAGCCTCCCTATTTCGCCGGCACGCCACTAGAAATCGACAGAAACACAAATCGGCGATTTTCTACCTGAAAAATGCATTGCCAACTCCAAAAAAATGAAATTTCGGCGGCACACTGTAAACATTGGGTAGTACTTGGTAGTGAACATAAGCTTGAACCTGCCCCAAGTAACCCTTTCTCCTCCATTGGTGTTCTTAACCATGCTCCACCATCTATGAGTCTCTCCTTCCATCATGAATATATAAAATTTCACCATCAACTTATCTGTGCTTTCCAAAACCTCAAAGATCTTCTCCATCTGGTCTAACCATGACTTTGCATGCATTGGTTTGGTAGAACCTCTAAAGATTTGAGGGGTGAGCTTCTTGAACTATTCCAAGGCCCTATTGGCATTTGAATCTCCATTGATCTGCTTCTGCTGCTAAACACGGCCTTGAGTGTGTCTCACCACCTCTGCCATGTCCCCCAACCACTGGTAAACTTTCTCCATCTACTGTTGATTTCCATCTTGCTCTCTTTGGTGAGCACGGGTTGGCCTTCATCCTCTCACCATCTAAACAAGAGAAAAGAAGGTACGGATGTGCCTGTGTATTCCTAAGGTTATCAACACATTACTTAGAAACCATATGAAACCACTTTCACTGTGCTTCACACAAGCAATAAATATCAACACATTACTTAGAAACCATATGAAACCACACAAAATATCATAAAATATCAATCGATTCCTAAGCTTGTGCCTATGTATTCAGAAGTCTCATATAGTGCAAAACCTTGGCTTTGATAACAAACTGTCACTCCCCGAGATTTATACTTATATTATCCCTATAATTACAAGAACTAATAAATATTAAAGATAATAAAGTAATAGGGATACTAGGATGTAACTGCAATTTCCACACACCTCAATGTGAAAATCAAAGTAAAACCCAACTCTATTGTGCTTGATGTATAATACATCTGTACAACTAAAATCCCAAAAGAAAACAAAATTTAAATACCAAGATCTTGCACATTTAAGACAATTATATTCAATATGCATTAATTAAAATAATATCAGAGTATGCATGAATAATAAACAATTCAATAATAATAACTCCACTACTGAATGAAATACAAAATAAACCCTATACTACTAGTTCTTGACATCAAATAAAATCCCTAGTCAAACACTACTCTAGGTAGACTACGCGACGTCCAAGCACACCGAATCGTGTCCAAATCCTATACATCGTCTTGCTCCTCAAAGGTTGTATCATACACACCTGAAAAATATAGTAGGGAGTGAGCAAATAGCCCAGTAGGTATCACCTCTACAGATCAAGTTCCATGCAGAAATTCAACTGTAGAACTATGCCCTTAAAACATAATCAATATAAACAATAAAACAAATATAACATGTTAAACAAATAATTAAAACAAAAGACAATAGAAAAGTGCAAATTGCATGAAAACCCCCTAGTATCTCTATATGTGGTCTAAATGTATGATTTCCTAAGATAACTTTATATGCAAGAAAATACTCCAAAATATGCAATATCAAGCACAAATCAATATGTAATGTATGTAGTGAAAGTGTATGTAAACCCCCTAGAGATATTCATCTTCGTATCATGAAGTACCTTAGAGTTGCACATTATAAGTATCATCCCCACCGGCTCCCTTATAATTGCTATGTAGTGCATTGTGAAATTGTTTAGATACCTCTGGCTTGACACACATCTCAACTACAAACACCGAGGTTTCCACCTCATTCATGGTAATCTGAACTATTCTACGTATACATCACAATTCTACGGGCTTTCAATTGATCAGAGCACTATGCCGAGCCATTATTTGCAGAAAGAAGAAAAATCCCAAGATGCCCACAACATCTTTGTGAAGTCCAGCTTTAAACAATAATACAGTCTCGACCTATAATGTCTCTTAGATATTTCCTTTCAAGGTCTTACATCACATTGGTAATCCCAACTTACAAGCTAGGTATTGGACTCCATGGAAAGGCCTCACTACGAATGTAAGGATATGAACAAGGACTTTTCGTGATTGTTGGTAGACCCTCGCACCTCACCTATTCCAAATACAGTGTCAATAACATGCTGGACACATGCATAATGTACAAACCACTCCTAACTAATGTATAATGAATTCACACATGGCTTTCAACAACTATGGGAAATAATTCCAACAAGCATGTCAAATTTTAATTCAGCATGTTTTAGTGAACAATAAATAGCCTAGAAGCTCATAAACATGTTATTATATTATTATTAAAGCAAATATGGCATCACAATTACACAAAATTTGCCTTCACTCTAGCCTTGATGCTCAAGCTTAGGTCAGGTGTCAAAAAAATCATCAAACAAAATTTCGATCTAGAACTCCCATGCTCGAAATCCCGCTCGAGCTTAAGTCGGGCATTCACTAGAACAGATGTCGTTGCTCTAGCGCCTAGTTTGAGTGATGCAAAACCGCTCTCGGGTTTTGAAAAATTAAATTCCCAGGCTTTAGCGCCAAAGTTTCATGTTTTCAAACAAACATGCAATCATGCATACAAATAAACCTAGTAGCATGTTTCTAATCATGTTTGAAGCAAAACCCATGAATAATCACATGATTTATTCCTTGGAATTGAATAACACATCTATCATGCTTAGATTTCATGAAATTCATACAATCATGCAAACAACTAACAAATTTACAATGTATATCATGAATTCCACATGTCTTCATCACAATAACACTATTCCTCATCATCTAATGCTTCTAGAAATTTTCAGAAATAAGTTTTGGTATAAATTCCTTAGCTAGGGTTTTATAAACAACTTGAAATCTATAGATCAATCTACCTCAATGCTCTATATCCTTTGGTTATTGAAGTTTCTTGAATTTGCTCCTCAAAATCTTTCTTTTTCTTCCCCTAGAAGCACACGTTCAGCACTCTTTAGGGTTTCCTCCAAAATCACCACACGCCCAATTCAATAAAAGAGAATTGAAAAGATCGTAATTTAGTTTTAAAATTAATATTTATACTAGGGTTTTAATTTTTCTAATTACAATCCTATCCCAAATCTGTAGAGAACTTGGGTTAGGTGCACTCTTTTTATTATAAAGAAATAAGCTAACCCACTTGGCCGTAATTAATTGTTTTAATTTTTAATTATAAATTTACTGTTCAAATTGAAATAGGCTGTTTTTGATTTTTTTTTCTTTCCACCAGCCAAACTTGCTGGTGGAAAGAGATCAACCCCCAAAACACAATGAACTTGATCAAATTGGATGGATGAGCCTGCCAACACCAGATATTATTGGCCAAGTATTTTGTTGACATAGTTGCTTGGTGATCTTGCAAAAGGTTCTGGAATCAAGGACATTGAATAGTGATCAGTTATCAATGTGAGTGAGCTGTCATTTTTATACTCTCAACATTCAAGAAGCCAATGAGTGAAGCAGTGCCGGTTCTATCTTGTTATATTAAACCTTTATGTGTATGTCGGGATCAACATACCAGATGCAAAACCCCTACATGAAATAGTTGATCGCACTCACATAAAACCCTCATCCTGCTACTCATTTCTAGTCTTTCTGACAACCTGGACCAGGAAATGTGAAGGAAAGACAAGGTTTAGTTCACTTGTTTCAGTTCCTTTGTGGCCTCAATTTGCACAGGTGCTAGAAAGACAAGCTGTTTACAATAGATAGAAGAAAGGCTTTGCGGTATGGTGTGTAAGATATCAAAGTATTTGAAGAATCCCCCAGGAAAGGTCTTATGCATGAACCAAGTAAGCTTGTAATAGGATACCTCAATTGTGAAAAGTGTGCACTGACAGCCTGTTCTTTGGAAATTTTTGAGAGAGAATTTTCTGCAAAGGTTTTAAATGTTGTTCATCTGTTTTTCTATCACAAGAATTGGTCTTCTAACACATTTAAGGAATCAGATGACTCCATGAGTGCTTACAGTGGCTACATGAAATGCAAGGATGTCAGGATGTTTATCATGGGAATAAAGTTGTGACATGTGAAACAAATTATTGCATCAGGCAAGAAAACCTAGTTATTTAAATTTTCAAATTCCCGCTGGGAGGCACTTGCTACAGCCTTTCCATTTTATAATTTTATTTTTTGGGTTCATTCGGTTATTCCATTTTCTGTTGGAAATTAGATGCACTAACCCATTGAGTTTTTCGATTTGTTAATGGTTGTTTCTCTTCTAGGGACCTAAAAGAGATATAATCCTCTTAAGCCTGGATTTGATATTGAAATCAGGGCTTCGAAAATTCTTGTGAATATGTTGTCATTTTTCTTTGTTATTGCTCACGTTTTTTGCTTGTAGTCATTAAATTTGGTTCTTTATCCATTTACATCAGATATACTTTTTTTTGGGGACTTCTGTTTTTGGTTGCTTACTTTACCAATACTTCAGTTTCTTATATGTTATATGGAATTATTGTTGTCTTCAATCACTTTCTTCAAAATCTTATCCATTCTAATGATGCCACAATTTTGGATCATAACCTAAATTGCTTGTCCTTATTCAGGTTACCATAAACTATTTATTAGGGAACCTGGGAAAAAAATACTCCAACACAGTCGGGGTAGTTGATCTTGGAGGCGGGTCCGTCCAAATGGCATATGCTATTTCATCGGAAGATGCTGCAAAGGCTCCTAGGATATCAAATGGAGAGGATACATATGTGAAGGAACTATTTCTATTGGGAACCAAATATTACCTTTATGTGCACAGGTTTTCCATCTTCCTCAGTAAATTGATATGTGGATTTTATAAACGAGGAAGTCTTATCTGATTATCAAAATGATCCACTTTATTGCTTTGTGTCTGTTCTCAAGTGCCATTTTAACATTGGGGGTGAATGAAGTCCTTTTTTGCCGATCGTGTCTTTGTACAAAAAGTATCAATAAGGTTAACATGGTTTCCATAATTCATATTTCAGTTACTTGCACTATGGATTATTAGCAGCAAGAGCAGAGATTCTTAACGCTGTGGGAGGCTCTAGCAATCCATGCATCTTGAGTGGCTACCAAGGTAATTAATCTTCAATAATCTCCCATGACGTACTCGCCAAAAATCTTAGTTTCCTGCTACCACTTCTACAAGAATGTTTTTCTTGATCAGAGGCTTTGAAAATTTTCCAGTACATAATTTATTCTTAGTAAGATATACATCTGTTGTTGACAAATAAAAAATAAACATTTTTGGTGTATTTGATAACAGTATCTTCTGCTGTTTTAGCAGCATAATTCAATTTCTATGATACGCAATCATGTTCGCTGTATATGATCAAATCATCAAAGAAAAGTCAACCATGTTATCCATTTCCTAATTTTCATATCAAAAGTACACCGTTAATTGTTTTCAATACTCGATACTGGAAAATAATATGTTTGTGGATGGTAGAGAGTAGCTGCCCCTTGCTTCCTCTAGAGTCATAGTTTTCCTTTTCTTCCAACTATTTCACAACTTTCAATGTGTATATTTGAAGAATGTTTCCATTTAATGTCTATATTTCTTCCTCTTTAAGGATTCTACAAATATGGGGGAAAGGAGTATGAATCATCAGCTTCACCTTCTGGCTCCAGCATGAAGAGGTGCAGAAGAGCTGCGTTTAAGGCTCTCAGGGTTAATGAATCAACATGCGCACACATGAAATGTACTTTTGGTGGGGTATGGAATGGTGGAGGGGGTGATGGGCAGAAGAATCTATTCATTGCCTCATTTTTCTTTGACAGGGCTGCTGAGGTATTAATGATCCACAATCAAGATACTTGATAATTACCTCTGCAGTCTGATTGTGAACTTAATATTAGAAAATCCTTTTTTCCTGCATATAAACTGTAATAGATTGTTTTTTCACATGCAGGCTGGTTTTGTGGATCCCAATGAGCCAGTAGCCAAAGTTCGACCTGTTGACTTTGAGGATGCTGCTAAGCGTGCTTGTGAAACTAAACTTGAGAGTGCTAAATCCATATACCCACGTGTAGAGGATGACAATCTGCCTTATCTGTGCATGGATCTTGTTTATCAGTTCACATTGCTTGTAGATGGATTTGGTACGTCAAACACGTTTTCGGAAAACTTGAATTCTCAATTTGCTAGCCCTCACAAAACCCCTTTAAGATTTTTAATTTTTCTACGTTGGCTGTTACTGTTGTTGGACAGCCCTAGATCCTTGGCAAGAGATTACTTTGGTGAAGAAAGTTAAGTATGGAAATGCTTTGGTTGAGGCAGCTTGGCCACTGGGTAGCGCCATTGAAGTTTCTTCTTCGACAACGTAATTGGAGTTGACAATGCCAACTTGGTGGTAGTTTTGGTGGTGCATATTTTCTTGCAGGTTTGAAGCCTAACCTTGGATTCCAGATAGACAAGACTCATTCACTGCATCTTAGGATCAAGTTAAAGCACCCCAAAGGGAGATTAGAATTTCCACATTTTTGTAAGGCCATTAAATTGCATCACGCTAGAGCTTAAATATCAATTCCAATTAATTCTTTTCATTTAAAATTTTATTTCAAGCACAATAGACGATCATAAATTTTCATTTTGTGAAGAACTGTGGAAGAATATTTGATTAAGTGTATGAATTTGCTTCCTTTTGCGTTTCCATTATCCACAGGAAAGAATGTAAAGTTTGTTGACCTTGTCTGATTATCTTTGGTTTGATACGTTCATGTAAATGAGTCGAGTGTGTAATTGTACAGGTGGTTGCGTTTGGCCTTGCTTGTGCCAATGGGTGAGCACTTATAAAGAAGTCTTTTGATTGAAGTGCTTACCCACAACTATAAGCTGTTGCATATTTAAAAGAGAATACCGTTTGGTAAAAGACGGTTGTTATTACCCTATCAACTATCCTGATTGTTATTAAGAGCTCGATTCTTAATAACCATCGAAATCCAAACAGTACCTCCTCTGTTCTCCTGCAAGCAAAAACAGTGCGAGAAATAAGAAATCAATAGACCCCAACACTTATCTACGCAGATTATGTTGAAGGGGAAAAAAATAACAGGATTGGGAGATAAAGAAGAAAGGAAAAGGTAAAGTATATATATTTTTTTCCAGAACAGGAATCAAGAAAAGTATGCAAAACTCTAATCGGACAAACCTTTAAGACTAAGAAATCAGAGACGATTGCCTTTCAAACTGAAAAGAAAACCCACGATAGCTTGATTTACAAATCTCACTCTCTTTATCTCTCCCTCTCTCTCTCTCTTTCGTTGTAGAACAGACAGTTACCTATTGAAGATTCAAACAAGGAAAGATAAGCACCAGAAACCTCACCAGAACTCTATTGCCGGATTAATCAACAGTGGGGATGAGTTTGCTGGAGCTCCGAAATGGGTGTGATGCATGTAGTCTGTTAAACGACCGTTGCACCTAAAAGCTTATTCTCATTGAATCCAGAATTGAATCAAAATGTCTGTTATTATCGCATCCTCCTAGGGTTCTCCAAACAAGATCTCCACCGTTCAGATTGTAGCTCTACCAGTTATGAACAAAACCTCTAAATTTGAGGTCGATCCGACGATTGAATCTCTCCCGATCTAACTTTGATAAGTGCTAGTCAGAGGTTTCTGTAGCAGCTCTCCTTCTAAAAGTCTTTTGTCTTCTCTCTCTCTCTCTCTCTCTCTCTCTCTCTCTATTTTGCTCCAACAAGGAACCCTTCTCTCTCTCCTTTCCTTACTACCTCCTTTAAAAGAAACACTAATTTTAAATGAATTTTCGTCCATAATTTAATATGTATTTCTAAATATTACCTAAACACTCTATTAAATCACTTTTTCTCCAAATTAAAACCACTAATTAATTATTTTATTTCTCATTCTTGCTTTGTTTTGTTTTGTTTTTAGACTTTTCTGGAGAGGACGATATTGCTGGGGTAGAGCCACAGGGTGTAAGACCACGAAAATTTTCAGAAATTTAAATTAAATAATAATCAGTATTTTATTGTGGATTTTATTGATGGTTTAAAATGGAATATATAGGTGATCATATTGATGAAGGAGATCAGGAGTTTGATGCAAATCCAACCATTGGATCATGAAATATTGGGGTAAGTATTAAATTAAGGCTATTTTTTAATTTGATTGGTTAGAAGTATAGGAGTTGATGTAGGGGAGATACAGGGTATCATAAGGATTAAAATAGGGTTTATTAAGAGGGTATGCGACTAATAGTATACCTACTCTTTGTATTCTCTTGCGGCTGAAAGAAGAAGAAGAGAAGAACCGAGAGAGAAGAAGGAGACGGAGGAGCTTTGCTGTTCTTGAAGAGTTCTGCATCCCAGGAAGAGTCTTGTGTTGCTGAAGAGGGAGAGATCGGAACCTCACTAAGAGGAAAGAGGAAGAACAACGAGTTCTGGAACGAACAGAGGTAGGTAGCACACCCGTTTAGTCGATATTGAGTTTTATTGTGGTTTGATCATTTTGTATGATCTGGAAGTATTGAATACATGTTTTTGAAGATATTAGAGATGATTTCGATGTTTAGAATGTTGTTTGTTGCATAAAAACTTGTTTCGAAAGTAGGATTTAGCCGCTGTTTATTGAGCGCCTGACACGATTGCCTGAGCAATCTGGTCGAGCGGCTCGCCTGTGTATTTTAGAAACTTAGTCACCCAACCAATCACCTGAGCGACAATTGAAAAGATTGATTTTTGGTTAGGTTGCCCATTAGATCACCTGAGCGCCTATGTTGAGTAGCCTTTTGATTTTTAGTTTTTATTTAACGTATACGATCCCCCAACCAGGTCGAGCGACTAATATAGAAATCTGATTTTTCTCAATTTGAAGAGTTATTTCAATACAAAATAATTTTAAATGACGTTAAATAGCTAAATCAACAGATATTAAGTGTTTACAACTGTTTTCAATAATCTTTTGTATTAAAAACGAATTGATGAGTAATTTAGGTTTGTTTGCAAAAAGGTTGTCTTACTTTGGAAATAAACGGATTTTTGGACTATTTCAAAATTTGATTTGAGTTGATTGGAAAATTCTTACTCAGTAAAATATATTTTAAAGTATCTTGATTTCTAAACTTTAGAAGAACTTCACACTAGAAATATTTTGTAGAGTTATCTTTGGAAATAGTATAAGCTTCGGAAAACCTTATATGCCACTAGGCACTATTATTAACTATATTGGTTTGAGTTAGTTGTTATTGTTGGTGTCTAGTGGGCATAGCTGCATATTGATCCATAGGGTTAATGTAAAACCCCAAATTTTTAGCAAATAAATAAATAAAATTAAATACGAATATTTGGAGTGATAATGAATTTGTCAAAATAAATTGGGAATTAATATAAAGCACATGATTTGGGGTACTTATAATTCATCTGGGATGTGTAACGGACTAAGAATGACAAAGAGAATAAATTTGGAAGAAATTGAATGCATAGATGTGAAAATATCAAGAGAAGGGTATTTTGGTCAATTCCTATAAATTATCAGTAAATAATTAAAAACATCAATTAAATAATTATTAGACTTGAGAAATGATGATAGACTTAAGTTGGGTTCAGATTGCCTATTAACAACGATATTTGTAGCTTAATTCTGTCAGGGAATCTGTCAGAGAATCTGACGAGAAAATCTTTTGTATCCGAAAATATATTTCGGATATAAAGAAAAACATGTATATCCGACCATATATGTCAGATACAAAAAGACGAATTTGTGATATTTACAGATTGCCCCCGGATTTGACCGATTTGACTGATTTGATTGATTTAACACTTGAGATAATCGCAGATTGCCCCCCTGGGTATTGACGGATTAGTCCCTGAGATATTTTTGCATCATTTGATATTCACGGATTCATCCCTGAGATATTTTTCTGCTCTTTCGCCACGTGGGCAGTTTTTGGCATTGCTGCTCGAGAACTTCAACTGTTCATATCTTCTTCATCCGGACTCCGATTCTAGCAAACTCAGTTGCGTTAGAACCATATCGGAGTCCTCTATTTATTGGGGTAGGGTTAAGTAGCTGATATGGGGTTTAGCAGAAAGTCAATTTCTGCTCCCCCTCAAGTTTGACCGGCCTGTAAATCCTTCATCCGAGCTCCTATTCCAACAAACTCAATTGCGTTGGAACCATGTCAGGATCCTCTATCCATTGAGATAAAGCAAGGTGGCCAATTATCACTTGATCAAAAAGTCAACTTTTGTCCCCTTAGGGTTTGACTTTCCAGCTAGGGTTTGCATTTCTGGCACTTCCGGGGGTGCAAAAATGAGGTGCTTATAGCAGGATTTTCTGAGCAAAAAAGAAGCCCTATTGGTGGGAGAGGTACGAAAAGGAAGAAAGAGGATGAGACCGTCAACTATATCCAACAAAACAAGCCTCTCCACTTCTTAGCACCAGACATAACGGAGAATCAAAGCACTGGCCAGGGAGCGCAGTCTGCAGAACGGCCAAGATGGTCCAGGGAGGAATTTCAAGCAAGGATGAATAGTGTGTTCACACCCTTCCCTTATCCATTGTCAGAGTTGCTTCCAACCCTGTTGAAAAAAGGATATCTGTAGAAGAAGCGGCCAACTCAACTAACCGACAGTCGCTCTTACAACCCTAATGAACACTGTGAATACCACATGGGAGCCCTTGGACATCACACCAACCGTTACTAGGATTTGAAGCATGATGTGCAAGACTTGATCGACAGTAAGCGTATCTCGGTCGATCCCCCAGCACCAACTCCTGCCACAGGCGTTTCCACCAACCCTCTCCCGGATCACTCCAAGGCATCCACCAGCAACTCAATGAATCAGGTGGATGGTAGTAATAGTGACAAGGGACAGCTTGACCCATCAGTGCTGATCGGACGGCCGGGCTAGATAGTGAGGGTACACCTCAGGGAGGAAATCAAGTTGCCAACAATAATTGCCACTGAGAAAGGAAAAGAGCAAGACATGCCACCTGCTCCTGTTAAGGAATCCAAGGCTGAAGGGAACCTGGAAGTCTACATCTGCGTGCTTGAGGATGATCCACAAAGTAGTGAAGAGGTTACAGGGCCCCAACACTCGAACAATTGTGGATGGATCAATGATTCTCCATTACCTCTAGCCAGAGAAGGAGCGGGTGGTTCTGGAGGATTCTGGTGTCAAGGCAAGTCACCTGTCCTAGATTAATCAATGGATAGTTTGGAAGTCCCTCCCCAGAGGTCTGTCAATTGGCCTCCTGACTGTATGTCCGCCACATCAGAGCCGAATCCATATTCCCTTACTAAACCAACGTCACTCGATTTTGACAACGATTCCATCTCGTATGACATACGTGAGTGGTTCAATCTCCCTCATGTCACAGTAGAAAGGGTGCCACCATCCACTCCTGAATTCATGAATCTGCCTGACCCATACGAGAGTCAAGATGACGACCCAGAAGACACTTCATCAGACGAGGATGATCCTGATGAAGACCTTGAGGACGCAGCATCAAATGAAAGTGATCCGGATGAGTCCATCAATATGATCACGGATGGTGGAACTGAACCGGAGGAGACGGTTGAAGTCGTTAAAGGCAAGTCACCACCCAAGAACTGGAGTTCTGTGCCTTTCGCAACTCGCAAAGCCAACATCTGAAGGGAGGTTTTATTTACTTTAATGTTTTTTTTGATGTAATTGCCTTTCAATTCTGCTTTCATGTTCATATAAAAAAAATGCAAGTGTTTGGTCAGTGATGACATCGCTTTGAGACCGCACTTTTTGGCAGGACCGTCAATCATGGAAAGATGCCGAATAGCTCCAAGGTGTTTTCAGCTAGGTGCAGTATGCTGTCCCATGAGAACCTTGACTGAACCAAAGGCAATCCTTTCCTGATCTATCCCTTGTTTTTTTCTCCCATACCCATCCTTGCACTGGGGCAGAACAACCCTGGAGAGGAAAAAGTTGAAAAGAAAAGAAAGAAAGTGTATAAACCAGCTAAGGGCCGAGGCCGGCTTTAATATCATGTTTTTAAGAAAGGATGAGATGCCATCCTTCATCCATCCTGAATCGTGAAAACTACTAGTCAAAACACTTTGAGCTTGATCGTATCATTCAAATACCCGTGTTGTGTCTAGCCACCCCACACTGGGGCAAAGCCGAAAAAGAAATAAAAAGGATAAGTAGATTCCTGAATTAATTTGCATAAAACAATTCAATCAAGGTGTCACAACCTCTGTAAAAAGATGAAAGGCCATCTTTGCTTTACCTCCCAAATCATCAAAGATATATCCCTAGTCAAACTCCTTGAGCCTAACTCTCTTTCTTCTGACCCACTGAGTCATGAATCCTAAATAAGGTGCCTGGCAAAGAATAAGGAGAAGGGATGCAAGTGTGCAAAAGCAAAGAAAAGAAATTAGAAAAGCACACTGGGGCACACTAATCAAATCAAAAAGCAGAGGTGACCCCAAAAACAAAAGGAGAGCAAAAGCAAGAATGTTAGAGGAGGAAGCGAAGGTCATAAAAGAACCTCAAAAAGAAAAAAGAAAAAGAAAGAAAATAGAAATACCAAAGTCCAAGCACTTAGGAAAAGGGTAAGAACATGACTTGACTCATTTACAAAAGGACTTTGAGCCATATCTCCTTTCTTTCATAAACCAAAACCTCGACCTTCGTTTCGTCCCATCAGAAAGTCCTTTCAGATTACAGAGAATGTGACACTTAGATTCATGCAGATTAATGATGAAGGAATCTAAGAAAGAAGAACGAGCTTTGGCTGGACACAAAGGAAACCTGAGAATGAGAAAATAAGGATTTGAGCCTTGCAACCCGTTATTTCTCAGACTTGAAACCTAGCCAATGTTTCATCCCAATTTTAAGACCTCTCTGATCTATGGGATGTGATGTGAAATTCGGCCAAAAAACCCAAGCGGGAATAGGCACTAACCCAAGGGAGGAACCGACAATTGCAAAATCTTGAAACCACCCTTAGAGCTAGGAAGATTAGAGAAACCAAAACCAGGAAGGGGGAACACTCCTTGAAACACCCCGCATTTCATAAGCCCTTGCTGGCACAAGTCAAGAATCTCATGGGAATGCGTGCCGGCACACTGTCCCAAAACACTTCAAGCTAACAAGGCAAATCACCGTGATCGTTGGTCTTGCCTTCATTTTCATCACTTGCAAAAAAAAACCGGGGGGGGGGGGGGGGGGGGCATCATTTCGTTGCTTACCTTCTTAATTTCAGATATTTCACCGCTTTCTGAGATTTTTGCAGGCCATCAAGAAGCGTCTCGAAGTCACAACGAGGGAGAAGAAAGGCTAAGCTGAAAGCCAAGCAAGGGAATTACAAAGGGATCTCTCATCCCCAGTGGATTCTATTCCCCGGCAAAGTTCCTTTAATCCCCACGGAGTTCCATATTCAGCAGAAGCTCAAAAGCCCATACCCAATTGGAAGAAACAAGTTGTGCAAGAAAAATGGTAGAGGCTCCCACTGATCCCCAATAGAGTCATTCGAAATCAGAGAACCACTACCTCATCTGAAGAGAGAGCTCTTTTTTAAACCAAGAAGGCCATGCTGCAGAAAAAGAAGCGGTTGGTTTCTCAAGACATGAAGAAGAAAGCAGAATAAGGAAATTCTGGGCAAATTGGCCCCATTTTGTAATTTTTGATTTACCACTTTTGTAAATAGAGTAAGGTAGGCGTGATGGTCCTCCAGGATGACGGACAACAGCGAGAGAGCCTCCTCCCATCCTCCTTGTCCTACCTCTTCCATCCTTCCCAATCCATTCCCAACCCTTTGGCCAAAAAAAAAAAACTCCAAGGCCTAAATCTACAAAAGAATAAAAGAAAGCCAAAAACTGGAAATCACCTAAAAGCTTTAATGGAACAAGCATGAAGAAAATGAACATTGTTGAGCGTCTTGCATCAACGCCAAAACAGGTTGGCGAGCTTAAGCTCAATTCCATCTCCTTTATATTGAAATTAAAAACAAGGAGTTGCTCCAGAAAACCTGGGAGATTAAGGGTGAGCAAGGTTCAGAACTTAGTGGGAACCACTTCGTGTTTCCGCTGCTTTGGAGATCAACGCTTTGCGTCTCCAACCCCATTTTATGAAAATCAAGAGGACTTAAGGGGGCCAAAAATTGACATTTTGATCAGGTGCAAATTGACCACCAAACTTCCTCTCATTGGATAGGAAATTCCGACACAACTCCAACGCAACTGAGTTTGCTCAAATCGGAGTCCGAATAAAGAAGTTATGAACTGGTCAAACCTTATAGGGAGCAGAAATTGACTTTCTGCTAAAAATCAGAATTTGCCTCCATACTCTAGCTTAGTGGATAGAGAATTATGAGCTGATTCCAACGATGCTAAGTTTGCTGAAATCGGACATCGGATGAAAGAGTTATGGCCAGTTAAAGTTTTGGAAAAGCTGCCCGCGTGGCAAAAGAGCAGAAAAAAATTGCAGCAGATAAATATCGGAATTTAAATAATCTTTTTTATAAAAGAATATCTTTATTTTTTTATTAAAATAATCAAAAAAATTGGAACAAATCTTGCCCCAAAACCAAATTGGATAAAGGATTTCAAATCCAGCATTTAAAAAACGTGCGTGGTTGCATTTCAAATGCGGTCAAATCTTATCCGTATCGACAGCTGGCAACAGCTGGCAGATACGCGGAGATTTTGCGCACATGGCGGGTCGACCGCATTTCAAATGCGGTCGAGGCATGACCACACTTGAAATGTGGTCACGGAAATTTTACCTATAAATAGGCATCCACCCCCCATTGTTTGCAAGACCTCTTCCCCTGTCGTTACCCTACAGCTCCGGCGACCTGCAACCGACCCTTGAACCATTGGTCCTTCACTTAAACCTCTGTTAATCCCAAAAATAACCTTCTAAGCCTCCTTTGCTCCTTTTCTCCACTATTTACACACGTAAAACCAAAAAGAAGTTGTCTTTAGAGCAAGGGAGGTTCTTGAATCGCTGTTTGCATCTTCTAGAGGACCACATCACTTCAAAAAGAAGAGGTAATAGCAAGGTGAGGCTCTTATCAACTTTGTAATCAATACATATGTGAATCAAACTTTATTGAACAAATTTTCTTTTATTTGCTTTGAATATATCTTTGCTTATCTACTTCTCACCAGTTTTGTTACTTTTGCATGTTACCGGAGTCCCCATAGTAAGGGGGACTCCTCGTACAAAGAAATGGGAGGAGAAGAAAGTTCTACATAAGTAAGAGTCTTGTTAAAGCACTCTTAAACTAACCCTTCTTACGTTGGATTGCTCACTTTTTAAGAGGGGAATGTCCTCTTTGATAATCTCATGTACCCTTAAGTCACCCTCTTTCCTTTCAACTAGGGTAAGTAAGTGTCATCTTATGTGTTTGTGTGTGAATGCCTCCTTGTGCATATCCATATCTATGTGTTTGCTTGATCACGCACGCACACACTCTCTTCAATTAAATCAATCACAAGATCATTTATGGTCGGCGTTGCCGCCTGAGGAACTCTAGAAGTACTAAGACAGGTCAATAGAAGCCCCCTGGCTTGAGGCCTGTACTTACGTTCAACGTACACCGCCTACCGGGCTCTGCCAAGTTATAGCTTTTGGATTTTCATCCGTTTGCGATTGAAGGCAACCTAGGGGAACTATTCGGTGTGCGGAAAGTTCCCCCAAATGATGCAATATTTCAAATTCGTTCTTAACTAGTTTTTTTTTTTATCATAAACACATGATATCTTCTATTAACTTGCTTCTTGTGCTTGTTCATTGCTTTCTTATTGGTGGGTTGAAAGTGCATGTGGATGGTTTGGTAAAAGTGAAAGTTTTCGACTAAATAGATCAAATAAAGCTCCTGTAGGTGTGTTTGGAAGCTCAAGGCAGGTCATAAATACCACTGGAGGAGGGACGAGCCAAACCCGTTGGTCGTCTCGGCCATTTTTGAAAGTCTGGCCGAACCGCATACTCAATGCGGTTCTGGCCTGACCGCATTATATATGCGGTCAGACCTGAACCGTAGAGCAAATGCGGTTCTGCCCAGTCCGCATTGCATATGCGGTCAAGCTTTGTAAATTAATTAAATATCATTTTTCAGACCCAGTTGGATCCGATCCGACCCATTTTAATGCAAATTGAACCATTTTGGGCTTTTGGGTCAACCCAAGCTCCTTTTGAGACTTGGGCCCATCTGAGACCCGATAAGGCATTGTGTGCCTTCCAACAAAGCCCACATTCAGTCTGGCCCAAACCAGGGTCCATTTTGATAATGGGTCCAAGGCCACTTGATTAATCGCCCATGGACCAAATCCAAGCCCAATGGGCCTTAAAAGCTTTTAATCCACTAATTTTTGTGAATATTTAAGTAACCCAAAATCAAATAATCAAATCCAATAAGGGTTATTTAATGTAACCCTACATGGCAATTGAGCCTAACCCAGGCCCAACTTGGTATCCAGTAAGCCTTCCAACGGGGCCCACATCCGACACACTTCACTTCATGAATAAAAAGATTAAATTAATTAAAATAAAGGTGACCTACACTTTCAGTGGTCCCCGTTCAGACCCAATAAAGTGTGCATGCCGGATTAGGAACTAGGTGAGATTAAGTTGACTCGAACCAGGGAGACCCGAGGGACCCGTAAAACCGACGGGGTGGGCCAGGGTGTCTTCTAACTTCCCTGGAAGTAACCGAGAACTTAGCCAGAGTCTCTAAAAAGCCACAGACCAATCAAACTAGACCTGAATAGGTACCCTGGTGTCTGCCTACACCCTTTAGGCAGTGGTGACTCCAAATGTCCCAAGGCACGCACTCTCACATGCGCCTCGTCATGCGAAAAAAAGGTGCGCATAGCATGATTCGATACCCTACTTGAAGTTGGTCCACAATTTCCATGAGGGTCAAATTAATGGTGTCTCCCCCAGTTGGAAAAAAGGTTTGCGATAGAACCATGAGGGTGAAAGTGTCGAACCAAACACGGGGTCTTTCCTACTTTTTTTTTCTTATCTTTTCAGTAAGGAAGGTTTTGGAGACCCTCGTGAATGCTTGGTCACCTCCTAAAGTCTAGAATTCCCCTCTTGGGAGGCAAAAGAAAATACAAGCTTCATTCTTGTAGCTATATTTGAGATTTGGTCGGGCGAGTTCTCCATGGTAGCGAAATCGGAGGAATAGGTCAAATTCCTCAATTGTGGGAGTCAACTCATTGGTGCCGAATCGAAACACTGAAAACTGGGGATCCCAAAAAAGCAAAGCTGCTTGGATCATATCCTAATTGATCGACATGTTTAACAAGGACAGAGTTTGCCCCATATGGTATTGTGCCTCCCACTCTATTTGCTCATCCCCTTGGAACTGTCTTGTTCAAGAGCGGATCTAGGGGGTATCCCAGGCGCACTTCTTTATACTAGGGAAGCGAACTCTCTCAGACGAGGAGGAAGATGCCATGTCGACTATCCAATCGATATTCCAAATCAGTTAGGATTTCCATATCAGAACTCTCAATCAGTCTAAAGCATGCATGGGAAATTGCAGAAATTAGATAAAAGGGACGGGCATCACCATTTCTCGCAGCATTTTCAGGAATCAGCAAAGCAGTAGGTAAAAATAAATACAAAAATTAAATTCAAGCACCCAAAATGTGTGGTCCTAAAGGTTGGCACCAATTAAGGTGCGACTCCTAAACGTACTTGTGTGAGAGGAAGTACGTCCAAGTCATAATCAGCCTTTTGTCTTTCATCTATTCTTTTACCTGCTCTTGGTGTCGGACCATAGCAAACTTACAACTTGCCATTGAGGGCGAAATTTACATAGTATTATAAAAAACCTGCAAAGAATTCACCTTTAGAGCTGTTGGGAGCCTAAAAAGAGGGTACAAATTTGCTTTAAGGCGGGTAAATAGAATTCCTAGATCTAGGGTTTGGCCCTGTTCTGATCTGGCCTGTTTTGTCTGACTGTCTGACCTAGCCGACTTTCATCCGCTCAAAAGGCCAATTTGGACTTAGGATGCTTCCAGCGGACTCAATGGGTCAAGGCCCACAACTCACAGGACTCGATGCATGGATCTGGGGTGGCTCCCCTGATCATACTTTGGTTGGCTTCCTAAATTAGGGCTTAGACAACCCATTGTCTAGGGTTTACTCAATTTTATGCAAAAGGACGGGGGTTGCTGCCCCTGATAGACTCTTGGGTTTTAAATTGATTTTTCCTTTCTTACTTCCATCATTCACATCACATTCACAACGATCGTGGTTTATTCAGAAATGATAGGTGAGGAAGGGTACTCAGCCCGAGACATCCGCCTACAAGGATTTGAGCCAAGTGCTAGATTCTCGCGTACCACGGCAAGAAACCAGTGGCACTAAGGAATCCAAAAACTTGGGGAGATGGGTTTACCTTGTTTCCCCGGGCAAGCCACAGGAGCATGGGACTAATACCATCCCTAAAATAAGTTCATAGGAGTCAGAAGGGTGGCTGCTAGAGAGGTCTAAGTTTTGGTTGTGAAGATGCAGCATTCATAATTCATTCAGGGTCGGATCATCCACGTAATCTCCCTCGGGAGTGTCACCCCACATAGTTATCATTAAAGCAGGAAATCATCCACGGTGTGGTGGGGTGCCCATATGTGTAGTTGGGCGGCTGTGTCTAATCGGGTGAGTTTTGTCTGGATATTTGACTGGTAAAAGGTTCCTTGCTGTCTTTTTATGGTGAAGTATAGAATTGGCATGCAATACGATATTCCAGGAGAATCCCCAGGTAAGTGGAGGGGTCACAATGGTCCCACTTAAAATCCACAAACCTTAGGCTATTATCTTGTCCTTTATGACAAGACTCCCCAGAATACGTAATTGCGCGTATTCTATATTCCACTAAGGTTAGACAGCAGGTATTTCCTAAACCAATCTATACCCCCTAAGTTAACTCTTTTAAACCAGGGTCCGGCTCTGTTGAGTGTCCCTAGTGGAGTTGCCAAACTGTGCACATGGGCTTTCGCACGGGCGAGGCGCACGTGGAGTGCGTGCCTTGGGAATTAGGAGTCGCCATTGCCTGATGGGGTGCATGCAGACACCAGGGTATTTAAAGTTGTCTATTGGTCTGATTTTGATGGTCTACGGCTTTTTAGAGATTCCAACTTAGGTCTCGGTTACGGTTCGGGGGAGTTCAAAGGCACCCCGGTCCGCGCCGTCGGTTGACGGGTCCCTCGGCTCTCCCTGGTTCGAGTCAACTCAATCTCACCCTTATTTCCTAAGCCAATCATGCACACATCTTCAGGTTTGAGTGGGGACCACCAAAGGTGTGGGTCGCCTTTCTTTTTATTGACTTTTATCTTTTTATCCCTTGGTGAAGTGGGTTTGATATGGGTCCCGTTGGATGGCCCATTGGTTACCATGTTGGGCTTAAATTGAGCCCAAGGCCTGTCTAGGGTTACGTTGGATAACCCTAACTATCGAGTTTGACCATTTGGTTTTAAGGTTAATTAAATATACAAATTAATTAATGGGTTTAAAATTTTTAAGGCCCATTGGCTTTGGAGATGACCCAGGGCATTATCCATGTTGCCATTTAGGGCCCACTATTGAAATGGACCTTGGTTTGGGCAAGTTGGGATGTGGGCCCCGTTGGAAGGCACACGAAGCTTTATTGGGCCCAAGCCCCAAAATGGGGGTCTGGGTTGATCCATAAACCCTAAAGGTTTTGATTAATCGAATTTGGGTCAGACTGGGTGGGCCTGGGCCCAATGAAAAGAAAGTAGGAGGGCCAATGGGTCTGTTCGCAGACCCTGTGTGGACCAGACCGGACCGCACTTACAGTGCGGTCGGGTCTGGTCCACACTGTATCTGCGGACCCGACTTGGAAACCCAAAAAGGCCGAAATGGCAATGGGGCTCTGTTCGTCTTCTTCCCAGAGGCCTCCGCAAGCTTCTGGGGGTCTCTATGTAGACCCACAGTGGTCTCCATGCTTCATTTTTTTGGCTAAAACGCCCATATTCATGGCGTTTTATCAATAGAAAATTCCCTGATTCTTGAGCAGCCATTTGAAGCTTAAAACAGGGACTCGAGAGGTCCTTGTTAGGTGCGAATGAGATCCCTCCCTTTACCTTCTTAGAAGAAGAGTTCAGAAGGTCCAAGAGGCCCAAGCTAAGTCTTGTTCGATCAAACCAATCACATATTTGTTCAACTAATCAAGAGAAAGTATATGAATCGAACAAAATAGTGACAACCATGCATGAGAACAGTATTATAAAGCACATAATAATCAACAAATGAAAGGAGATATCTAAAGGATCTAACTTGATTTTGAAATTGAGTTGGAATACCAAAGGTGATCTAAAAGGTGTGTGCTAGTGAGCTAAAAAAGGTTTCATGATCGGATCTTAAACAAGCTAACATAGATGAGTGTATGTGATGTTCACTTCCTAAAAAATTAAAACAGAAAGTGAAGTAAGATGCATGGATGCGTGTGTGTGGTATACTTCCTACACATGTGAAACTAAATAAGGGTGAGACATTCGTAAAATAAACAAACATACAATAGAATGATAGCAACCTATTCTAGATGAAAGGAGAGGGGGGAAGTGATTTAGGGGTACAACGGATGCAAAGGAGGACAGGCCCTCCTAATAAGTAAAATAACAATAAAGAGACATATAGAAACAAGTTTATTTACATGACACCCATCTTTACTTTACAAAGTAAGCTCTCCTCCCAATCTTCGAGTAGAGTCTCCCCCTTACCATGGGGACTCCATTTGCATGCAAAAAGGGAAGAAACAGTGAGACAAAGACTATGAAAAGTAGGGCTAAAACAGCCAAGAAGGGAAATATACTTAGAAAGACATTATTTCACATATATTGAATTAGAGACAACAACTACTCTCACCTTTGTATTACCTTTTCTCTTGGGAGTATGATGGTCCCAAATGGATGTTGACAACAACTTGGAAAGCTCCAAAAGTCCTTCTACTCTCTTGAGGTGGATAATGGAGGAAGACAATGAAAGACAGAAGATAGAAGGGTATTTTGGGCAATTTGAGAAAGTTGGGAGGTGGGTGATGTGTTCAAAAACTCTCTAGACGTAAGGGGGATCAGTGGGGACGAGGAATGGGGGAACCTTGGACAATGGGGGCTGTGGGCCCTATTTATAGAGAAAAACAGGCCGAATCCGTAGATAGTATGCGGATTGGCCTGATCCGCACTTAGTATGTAGATTGGCCCTATCCGCATACTAAGTGCGGACGAATTTTTGCTCGTACGCAATCTCGGCAAATCTGCCAGCTGGAACTGTGGATAAGGATGGATCCGCATGGTATGTGCGGATCAAGCGCGTCCACACATACTATGCGGATGCACACGTTTTAATTGCGCGGAACTCAAATCTCTTCCCATTTTGACGAACTTTTTCCGATTTTATCCGATTTTATTATTTATTTAAAATGTAAAAATCAAGATATTTTATAAAAAATGATTATTTTATTCCCGATTTTTATTTGTTTTGTCCTTTTCTGTTTCTGTGCCACGTGGGCAGTTTTTCTGAAACTTTGGTTTGCCATAACTTTCTCATCTGATGTCCGATTTTAGCAAACTCAGTGGAATTTGAATCAGGTCGAGATTCTCTATCCATCGAGCTAAAGTTTGGTAGTAATCAAGTTTTTAGAAGAAGTGCAAAACTGTGTCCCGGAATCCAGTTTTGTTTATATCTTCTTCCTCGGGATTCCGATTCCGGCAAACTCAGTTTCGTCGGAATCGTGTCGCGATCCTCTGTCTTTTGGGATTAAATTGGGTAGCTGAATTGGGTTTGAGCAGAAAGGCAATTTTTGCTCCCCTCAAGTTTTACCAGCTCATAACTTCTTCATCCGGACTCCGATTCGAGCAAACTCAGTTGCGCTAGAATCGTGTCGAAATTTCCTTTTCAAAGGGAAGAAGCATGGCGGCTGATTTGCATCAGATCAAAAAGTCAAAATTTTGACCCCTTAGAGTTTGACTTTTCCAGTTAGGATTTTCATTTTCTGCATTCCTAAAAGGTGCAAAAATGAGGTGCTAACACTAGATATTTTATTTTTGTGCTTTGTCTTTTCCCTATTTCATCCTTCAGCCCTTTAATTTGCCATTTGGCAAATGTGGCTTGCACATTCGCCATGCGGACAGAATTTCCGCATTTATTTATAAATTTGCCCTTTGTTCTGCTCATCTCTCCTTCATCTAGACTTCGATTCTGGCAAACTCAATTGCGTTGGCACTGTGTCGGGATTTCCTATTTATTAGGATAAGGTATGGCAGCCAATTCAAGCTTGATCAGAAAGTCAATTTCTGCTCCTAGGGTTTGACCTGTCTCTTAGGTTTTTCATTTCTGGCTTTCAGAGGGGTGCAAAAATGAGGTGCTTACAACTGCCCCTCTTTGCCGAAGTCACCTTACAGATGAACGACAAAGAATAAAAGAACCTTATTTTTGCGCTTTGCATTATTGTCAACATGATTGACGAGCCAAGTCCTTTGGTCTTTTCAGAGAAAGGGGAAGCGCCAATCGGTATGGCTTCACTTCCCAGCTTCAAAGTTTCCTTACCCTTGATTCTTGGGTGTTTGGAATGACTCCTTATCCTTTTTAGTTTTAGTTAAAAAGAGATGGGATTGAACTTAAGTTCGCCAACCTGTTTCAGCTTTGATGCAAGACACTCAATAATGTTCTCTTTCTCTTGTTTGTTCCATTAAAGCTTTTAAGTGATTTCAGATTTAATTTCTTTTATCTTTTTTGGACTTTGGACTTTTAAATTTTTTTTAGGGCTTGGAAAGGAAGGAGGAAGGAAGAAGGAAGAAGGAAGGAGGAGGTGCTCTTGCTGCTGTCCGATACCTCAAGGGAGCTCGCACACCTGTCCTATTCTATTTACAAAAGTGGAAAATCAAAATTATAAAGAGGGCCAATTTGCCCTGAAGTTCTTCATTCTGCTCATTCTTTTCATGTTTTGAAGGATCTATCTTGTTTGCCTCTTGTTGGGGATTGTTGCTTTGGGGAATGCCTTTCCCTTTGATTAAGTCAAGACTCCTCCCCGTAAAGCTCTTTTCGTTGAGGATTGTAGGACAGGTGTGCGCACCTAAAATCGATCTAGATCGCACACGGGGTGCACGTGGAGGTTTCGTGCGTGCCTCGGGACATTCGGAGTCGCCACTGCCTGAGAGGTGCAGGCAGACACGGTGTTTGCCCTATCCGGGTCTAAGTCTGGTCTGCGGCTTTTCAGAGTTCTAGATAAGTCCTCGATTACGTCTGGGGAAGCCCTAAGACACCCCGACCCGCCCCGTCGGTTCGACGGGTCCCTCGGGTCTCCCTGGTTTTTGAGTCAATCTCACCTTTCCTAGACCAGCATGCTGTTTATTGGGTCTGCCGGGGCCCTCTGAAGGTGTGGGTCCCTTTTATCTTGATTTTATCTTTTTTATTTATCTAAGTGAAATGGGTCGGACCCGGGTCTCGTTGGAAGACCCGTGGGCTGCCATGGTTGGGCCTTAGGCCCAGTAGGGTTATTGGGTAACCCTTTTTGGTTATTTAAATTTTATTCATTTACATTTTTTTTTGGGCTTGATGGGCTTGGATTTGGCCCATTAGCCAAAGGTCAAGGGGCCTGGGCTTGTTTATTGAAAACAGGCCTGGTATAGGCCAGTCAAAAGTGGGCCACTCAAGTGGACCCAAGGTGGGTCTTGGTGGGCCCTTCTAAGCCCACAGTCCAAAAATATGCTAAAAATAGCCCAAATAACACTCCAAGCCGGGTCAAGCTGGTTTGGATCGGAACAGATCCAACCGGGTTGGAGAATTACATTCTTTAAGCTATTTTTACATCTGCCCGTATTTGCTATACGGGCGCTCCTTGCCCGTGAATGTAATCCGGTTCGGGCTCGCCCGTGAAACAAACACGGGCATGCCCGGACCGGTCTAAGTTTACGGGCGCTGCCAATTTTGCATCTTTGATGTTGATTCTGCTCAGGATCAATTCAGTGACCTTGTTGGAGCATTCTGCAATGTCGATTGGAGTTTTCATCCTCTTTTGTAGCAATACACTTGCTTCTTTTGGGTTTGAAGTTCCTCTTTTATTTTCTTTTGTGCTTTTTGAAGTGGTGGGTTCATCTTGTAACCACTTATGGCCATCATTAAGAATGGAAAGAGAGAGAGGGACATGGGATACATTAGTTTTTAAAGAAGGACATATCCTTCCATATTAAGGAAACTAAAGGGATTAACTAGATTGGTTTAAAATTAGTTCAAGTGTCCATCTTGATTTAGAATTACTCTTCCCTTCCTTCAAGCAAATTCTCTCCCATATTATGGGGAGAACAAATCCATGCATAAACAAAGCAAAGGAGGTGAGAGTAAAACAAATAACGAAGTAGACAAAAAATTGAATAGTAAAGATTGTAGAAAGAAACTTATTTAATATATATGTATTGAAGAAAATGTTACCAGAACCTTTGCTTTGCTATTACCTTCTTTTGGTTGAGGTGATGAGGTCTTCGAGGATTTCGGCAGCGCTTCCGCGTCCTGTCGGATTCCTTGGATTGAATTTGAAAGAGGTTCAATGGGTTATTTATGCTTGCAGGGTGAAGTGGGAAGGTTTGGTAGCATTTCAGGGGTAAAATTGGTATTTGGTGTTTGGGATTTGGGGTGGCGGGGTTTGGGCATAGTTTGGACGTGGTAATGACAAAGAGGGAGAGCAGGGAGGCTAAGGGGGAAGGCCTGTTCGAATGGGGGGCTGGCCTTTCTATTTATAGGCAAAAATGTCGTGCCCGTAATTCAAATACGGGCGAAAAACGCACATTTCCAAATCTCGCAAAATCGGCCGTACGGGACGCGTGTCCCGCCGTACAGCGACACGCGTCCCCTTCTAGAAGCTTGCCCGTATTTGAAATATGGGCATGCCTCGCCCGTATTTTAAATACGGTCCAGCACGTTTTTAAAATGTCTGGATTTCAAACCTTTATTCAATTTGATTTTTTGCAAGATTTTATTCCGATTTTATGATTATTATATTTATAAAAACGAGATTCTTTTATTAAAATATTATTAAAAAATAAAGATATTTCTATTAAATGATTATTTTATTTATTTAATTCATTTATCTTGCTTTTTGCTGCTGTTTTGCCACATGGGCAGCTTTCTTTGAAACTTCAACTGCCCATAACTTTTCCGTCCGATGTCCGATTTCAGCAAATTTGGTGTCGTTGGAATCGGCTCGGAACCACCTTTCCACTGGGATCAAGTTTGGCAGCTAAATTGGGGTCGAGCAAAAAGTCAACTTTTCGCTCCCCAAAAGTTTGACCAACTCATAATTTCCTCATCCGGATTCCGATTCCAGCAAACTCAATTGTGTTAGAACCGTGTCGAAATGCTTTTTTTTTCAATGAGATGAAGTTTGATGGCCAAATTCGCTCGAATCAAAAGGTCAATTTTTTGACCCCCTCAGGGTTTGACTTTTCATTTTTCTTCATTTTAGGGGTGCAAAAATCAGGTGTCTACAACAGGAGTCTGCTCTTTGCTCTTGTTCATCAAGGAGAAGGCCCCTTCTTGCTGGGGAGGTGTTCTCCTTTTGATCCCCTTTCGTTGGGGGTAGGGCATCCCTGGCTTGCAGTAATTCTACTGGGGGTTGGAGGAACCTTTCATCTTTTCTCTCTCTAAACGGGACTTCCGCAGAGCCAGGGGTCATCATCAGACAAACATTGGGACTCCTTTTGAAAGGAAAACTCCACTGGGGATTGAATGGGAGTCCCTATTCTTTCCTGCAAAGGCCGTCACTTCAGATTGGTTAGGGACTTGGTGTGTTGGTTGGGCTCCCGTTGAGTAGGGAAAACTCCACTGGGGATTTGTGGGAGCCCTCTTTATCTGCCAGGTGCTCTTCATCTTATGACATTCTCTCTTGATATGGAGTTCTGCTGGGGATAGGCGAGAGAATGTCATTCTTTTCCCTTTGGGTGCCCCTTTGATTGTCCAGTGTTGCCTTGGTAGCTCCTTCGTTGTCCATTATCCTTTAGATACAACTCTTCGTATGGTGAAACTCCACTGGGGATTGAGGAGAGGGCATCTGTTTCTTTTGTGGGATCTGTCTTTCTCTTCGCCCTTGGTCATCCCCTTCCTTGTCCTGCCTGTACCTGAGAAAGATGGAAAAGGAGGAAAACTTTAGTGGGTGACTCGCTGGGGAATGAATGCAAAGAGCACATTTTTTTTTCTTACCCACTATAGCAAAGGAGCCTTCATCATGGTTATGAACTTATCAGCTAAGGTTAGTAGTGCAAATGAAACTCAAGAATGGTTAAGCAGAACAATTATAGTAAAAACAGATGTGTGTCTGTGTCTGCAATATTAAAAGTTGGTCCCAACGTCAAATGGGACTTTGTGTGCTTGGTATTTTCAGTAGCATTATCATCATGGGCTATTGTGAAGTTCTGACTCAGATGCAACCTTCCGGCCTAGATCCTTCAGATTTGTCTGTTTTTCTCAGTCCACTACTTAGCCTTGTTTTTGCTCCTCCAGTCTTCTGCTTTGCTCAATCCAAACTTGACCATTTTGATGCCTTTTATTTTCTTTTCTTTTGCCATGATTGACCCTTTTTGCACACAACGTCCCTTTTTTTTGGGGTTTTCACTGTGTCCGATCCTTTCTGGAAACTTTGAATTCCGTCATTACCAACAAGTGCAGACTTGATTTTTTCGCCAAGATCATTTTTTTGGGATTCAGGAGGTCTTTTATGATAGGACAAAATGTAGGCTTGGTTCCAGGTTATGAAGAAAAGGTAAGTGGCTCAAAAAGGCTTAATTAATCAGGTTTATACAACGTTCTATTTTTTTATTGCTTTTGGGGCTTACATCCTGGCTTATTTCTGTCTCTATTTTTTCTGGGTGGACATTCCCCCAATTTTTGCATTGGTTTTTTTTCAATTTTTCTCTTTTCTTTTGTCTTTTGTCTTTTCTTTTCTTCTTGGGTTTTTCTTTTTCAGGAATGCCCTATTTGTTGTGTAGAACACATGCACTGGGTTGAAAGAATTTACTAAGGCTCAAAGGTGTCTGACTAGGGTTGAAGAATTCAGGGTGCTTGAAGTGATTCATGATCTAAGGGAGAGTAAAAGGTGGCCTCTCTTCATTTCCCAATCTGAATGATCTTAAGCATAGTACAATTTGACTGCATCTGCATTTATCGGCTCAGGAAAAATGGCTCCGTCCATCTCTTGTAGGATTAGTGTACCTTTGGACAGAACCTTGTGAACCATGAATGGCCCTTTGTAGTTTGGCTTGAATTTTCCTCTGTTGTCTTCTTGGTGGGGAAGGATTCTTTTCAACACAAGATCTCCCACCTTGAAGTGTTGTGGCTTTACTTTCTTATTGTAGGCTCGTGCCACTCTTTGCAGATAGAGTTGGCTGTAACACAAAGCCTTGATTCTTTTCTCATCCAACAATTGTAATTGATCAAATCTGGGTTGTTCCCATTCGATGTCGCTTATCTCGACTTCCTTTAGAATTCTTAGTGAGAGGATTTGTACTTCCACAGGGAGAACTGCTTCCATTCCGTACACAAGGGAGAAGGGGGTCACTTCAATCGATGTCCTAATCAACATTTGATATGCATGCAGTGCATAGGGCAACTTCTCATTCTAGTCTCTATAGGTGACTACCATTTTTTCAAGTATCTTCTTCAGATTCTTATTGGTAGCTTCTACTGCTCTATTCATCTTGGGCCAGTATGCCTAGAGTTAAGATGTCTGATCTTCACACATCCTTTCCATGTCATTATTATTCAGGTTCTTTGCATTGTCTGTGATGATTGCCTCAGGCACGCCGTAGCGGCAAACAATATTGTTTTTGATAAACTTCAACATGTGGGACTTTTTCACATCCACAAAGGACACAGCCTCTACTCACTTGGTGAAATCGTCAGTTGCAACCAAGATGAATCACTGTTCGTTTGAAGCTTTTCGGATGAATCTGGCCGATCATGTCAATCCCCCAGATGGCAAACAGCCAAGGTGAGACCATGGAATGTAATGTGTTTGGTGTTGCATGGATGTTGTCTGCATAAATTTGGCATAAAGGGCATTTCCTGACATGGACGTAGCAATCTGTTTCCATATTCATCCAATAGTAGCCCATTCTTAAGATCTTCCTTGCGAGCATATGATCATTCATATGTGCACAGCACAAGCCTCCATGGACTTCACTGATCAACTTCCATGCCTCATCTTCCTTGACACACAGCTAGTCGTTGTACGACTTCTTGTACATTCTACCTCCACCAAGGAAGTACTGTCTCGCCAACCTTTGGATTGTCCGCTTCTCTGCAGCCATGGCACTTTCTGGTAGAGTTCTGTATTTCAAGTATCTTTCAATGTCTGTATACCACAGCTTTTCTTCAGGTATGCTCTTTTCAATACTGAAACAGTAGAAAGGCTGGTGTCAGACTTCTATCTCAAGAGGCTACACAAAGGTATTGTTGGTAATGGTTGCCATGGATGCCAAGGTTGCTAAGGCATCTGTGAATTGATTCCTATCTCGTGGCATGTAATAGAATGTCACGTTCTCAATTTGCTCTTCCAACTCCTTGATCAGTTCTTGGTATGGTACCAATTTCACGTCTCTGGTCTTCCAGTCTCCCATCACTTGATAAATGATAAGACTAGAATCGTTGAACACCCTTAGCTCTTGTATACACATTCCGATTGCTGCTCTCAAGCCTAACACACATGCTTCATATTTTGCCATGTTGTTAGTGCAATCGAACAAGAGTTTTATGGCTATTGGATGATGGACACAGCCCCAATTCCTTTTCCATTGACGTTGACTGCTTCGTCAAAGAACACCTGCCATTTGATTTCATCTGTCTCCTCTGTCGACTCAATACACATTACATCTTCATCCGGGAAGTGAGTCAGAAGTGGTTGGTAGTCCGGCAGGGGATGCTCCACTAGGTGATTAGCTACTGCTTGTCCTTTTATCTCCTTCCTAGCTGTGGAGACGATGTCATATTCAGATAAAAGGACTTGTCACCTTGCTACCTTCCCAGTAGAGATCGGATTCTCAAAGATGTACTTCAATGGATCTAAACTTGAGATTAGCAAGACTATGTGGCTGAGCAGGTAGTGCCGAAGATTCTGAGCTACCCAGACCAAGGCACAACACGTCTTCTCAAGCATTGAGTATCTTGCCTCAAAGTTAGCGAACTTCTTACTTAGGTAGTAGATTGCTTGTTCTTTTCTTGCTGTCTCATCGTGTTGTCCTAACACGCATCCGACAGCTGTTTTAGAGACTGTTAGATACATGATCAAGGATGGCCTTGGAACTGGTGGGACCAATGTCAGCGGACTCATCAGATATGCTTTGATTTTGTCAAATGCTTCTTGATAGTCTTCATTCCAAATCACTAGGTTGTCCTTCTTCAGCAATTTGAATATTGGTTCGCACATGGGAGTCATCTGTGTGATAAACCGACTGATGTATTGTAGTTTGCCAATGAACCCTCTCACTTCCTTCTCTGTTGATGGAGGAGGCATCTCCAGAATTGCCTTTGCTTTGACTGGGTCAACTTCAATTCCCTGTTTCTCAACAATGAAGCCGAGCAGTTTCCTCGAAGTAACTCCAAGCACACACTTGTTTGTATTGAGCCTAAGCTTGTGCTTTCTGACTTTCTATATTCAGATCTATGTAGTCAACACACATTTTGACCTTCTCGTCTTTCTTGGGAACTACAACAATGTTTGCCAACCACTCTGGATAATCTGTCACTTGCAAGAACCCGGCATCCAACTGTTTGGTGACCTCTTCCTTAATCCTTAGGGCCCATTCCGGCTTCGTGCGTCTGAGTTTCTGCTTCATGGGTGCGCCTCAAACTTTTTTGGTAACTGGTGCACAACCAAGTCCATGTCTAGCCCGGACATATCCTCATATGACCATGCAAACACATCAGAATAAGATTTTAGAAAATCAATCATCTGTTTTCTCAATAATTGTGATAGTTTTTCACCAATTTGAAGTATTTTTGGTTGTGCTAGTTCACCTATGTTTATTGGTTCAGTTTCCTCAATGTTGGCCTAGAGACCCTTTTTCATGCCTTTCCAAAGCAAGCTAGATTTCAGGTGGAGTATCCCACGATTCATCGTTGTCCTCATGCTCAAAGACTCACAGGGGACGATATCTAAATCGCCCTGATGCAGTGGGCAAGTGCCCCAGTCTGATTTGTTGAGGTCTTGCTCATTTTCAGTACTAAGCACTTGCTCATGCATTTCTATTATTATTGCCTGTTCAATTGGCTGTTCAAAGCCAAGGCTTTTAATTACTTTTTCTTCTTTCTGTTTAATTATGACAGCCTCATTATCTATCCCGTGCTTCGACTTTTCCGGGTGTGCATCGGGATTGATACTAAGGGGTTGTTTGTTAGGGTTCTTGATTCTGGATTTTGGATTATAATCTAGATAATGTAAATCCAAATTCTTGTTGTTGATTTTTAAAATCCCGAATCCTGTTTGGATACTGCAAATTTTGGAATATGATTTTGATGTCTAAAATCCAGAATCCTGTTTGGATACCCCAGATTCTAGAGTTCACAGAATATTATTTGGTTGGCCTTTAAATTGGAATATATTTTACAATTATTATATTAATTAATTGAACAGAATAATTTTAAATACAAAAAAGAATAAATCTCATCGCAAAGCATATAAAAATACTCATTATAAATAGTCATAAAAGCATAAGTGATTCAAAGTAATAAAACAGTATTCGAAAATAATATTCGTGTTAACATCCTAATGTCATTGCACTTGCAAGCATATCCCTAAATGCTCCCATCTCATTTGTCTGTTGAGTTGGTACTAAATCATCAGGATCAATCTCATTATCGTCATTATCCTCGTCATCAATAATGAGCATTTCTTCATTCTCATATTGCTCAAATAGCCAATCATGTCTTACTTGTTGCCTAATAAAATTGTGTATAGCACATGCACCAATTACAATCTTCACTTGAGTTTGGTAAGAGTAAGGCGGCATCATCTTAAGGATTGGAAATCGCTCTTTTAATACACCAAAGCATCTTTCAATTACACTCCTCAATGAAGAATGAGCATGGTTAAAAATTTCTTTAGGTCCACGAGGTCTTCCACCTCCACGGAGATAATCTTGAAGATGATATCGAATCCCTCTAAATGGTGTGAGAAATCCAGGCATATTTGGGTACCCCGCATCAACAACATAATATTTACCTAACATAGATGTGTAAAAGTTTAGTATCAAACATAAACAAATTATTGAAAAATATATATTTTATAATTACCTGGTAGAGCATGTGGAAATTTTAAAGTCGGGTTGTTAATTGCTTTTAACATAATCCGTGAATCATGTGTTGTTCCCTCCCATCCTGCTAGAACCCAGGTAAATTGCATATCAAAGGAGCATGCAGCCATTACATTTTGGGTAATGGCTCCAGTTCTTGCAGATCGATAAACAGCTTGTTTATCAGTTGATATATGGGCTGATACATGTGTTCCATCAATTGGGCCAATACAGTCCTTGAACCATGGCATGTACTTACGATCTTTTCGTATTTCAAAAGGTGTTTGATCAAATGAGGGAGGCACAATTATCTCCTTAGCTAACTCAACAAAGGCATTTAATACATTATGAAAATGTCGGCTTACTGTCTCTCCTGAATGCTGAAACCTATCCTGAATCATAAAATTTCTTTGATTATGTCCAAGTGTAATCAGAAACATCCCAAGTTGCTCTTCAACAGATATGTGCTTTGTGGGTTGTAGTAAACTCCTTTCTTTCATTGTATTAGCTAACAAAAAGAATGTATGCTTATTCATACGAAATAAGCCATGACACCTTACACCAGAGTTTGCTTCAAGCACCTCTTTCAACCAAGCATTCCCTTGTAAAATCGAGTTATGCACTAATTGTCTCTCTCTTTGTAAATCGAGATATTCTTGTAAACACTTAGCCAATATCAAGTAAGACAAAACTTCTTCGATGTCTTCATCTGAACTCATCTTAACTGTTGACAATTTAAATTATTAAATTATTATGTCTCAAATCATTCAAGATAAGAAAGGATCAAACCAAAAAACACATAACCACAAGCCTATGACAAAAAGTGATTTAACATATATCAAGTCCCAAAAGAACAAAATACATACAGCCAAAAGTCTGTGACAAAAATAAAAACTAAACATGTCCCATACAAATAGATGGATCAAACATGAGCACAGCCATGCAAAAAGATGGATCAAACTAAAAAAGAACACATCCTGTGCAAAAAGATAGATCAAACCAAAAAGAACATATCCTATGCAAAAAGATGAATCAAACCAAAAAACATATCCTATCCAAAAAGATGAATCAAACCCAAAAAACATGTCATGTCCAAAAAGATGAGTAACCATGTCCCTTCTTACAACTAATGACTGCTACCATACAATGTAAGAGTTAACCATCTAAAACGTGCAGCTGGATGCATAGCCACAAATAGGTCTCTCTTTTCAGCATTTGTGAACAAATCCAGAGCATCCAAGTATATGTCACTTCCAATCTCTACCTCCTCCATTTCTTCTAGACGCTTCAATGCAATAGTATATTGGTTATTGTCCTGTGTTGATGGAGGTGGTGAATTTGATGGAGGTGTTACCATTGGTGCCATTGTTGTGGACTCTCGAAGTAGCCTAAACTTTGCAATATCCACCAAGGAGGCAATAGCCTCTTGAATCTCCCCTCTAAAGGTATCTCTCTTTGTATGTGGATGCTCACTTTGACGTTTCCTTTTACAAATTCTGTTACCATCATCATTTGTCAAATCATCAATTTCAATGTTGGGAGTATTAGTATCATCTAAATTTTCATGATTTTGTGATGCCAAACTCTCTCCTTGAGTAGAACAGAATGCATCCTCACCAAAGGCTGTTGTACCATCAAATAATATTGCTAATTCATCTTCAAACTGGAGTGGACCCTTCTTGAAAATTTTGGCATTTGGATGCATCTGTATCAATCAATTGTTATATATTAGATTAATACACAAGCAATCAAGACAACTAGGTAAATAAAATGAATGTAAGACTTAAGATTACCTTAATATAGTCTTTCCATTCATCCTCCATTGCCACAATGGAATTTTTATCTAGGTCCCATCCTAGTCCACTTCTTCCTTTAATGATCTTCCACTCCTTATACTCATTTCTCATACTTTGAAAAATATTTTTAAATTGTACCTTCTCATACTTCCCAGTCCTTTTATGGAATTCATTGATGATGTTATCATATCCTCTTTGGTTAAAGGTTGTAGTTGGTCGATTTCCTTTATGAACTTCTTCAACCACAATTTCCAAAAGTATCTTCTTATAATCATATGACCAAACAGCCTTTACTTTCTCTCATGCTTGTGTATTACTTGTGTTTCTCTCCATTGTAAAGGAAATAACCAAATATCCTAAAAAAATTGAAAAGAATAATTTTAAGAAAACAATGGTGAATTATAAGACATATGCATATAGTTCTTGATAAAAATATACTTGGAAAGAAAGAAGTGATTTTATGGATAAAATAGAAGGAAAGGGTAAAATGCCACAAAGCACTTATGGACTTCTATTTTATGGCTATTTCTTTCCCAAGTGTCAAAATGGACTTTTATTTGACGGCATTTTGAACCTCATCATGCCACAAAGCACTTATCGTTTTATGCGAGTAAAATTTTGCATTTCATTCTCAACAGTATATGGGATTCCAAAAATAAAGAATTGTCATGGTGGGCCTTAACCATGGTTGATGGCAAAAAAGGTTCTATACAGCCAAAACTATGTCATAGAATTGCCCAACAGGCTATGTATGGATTCCTGCTACAGTTTGTGGGGACCAAGAGCTTGATGGCACTCACTTGAGTACGACTACAAGCTGTTATTAATTGCTTGTCCCAAGGCTTGACAAGAGGACCCAAGTTTAGGGTAGTCCTACACTCATATTTGACCTAAAGCTATTCCAGAAAATTTACATAAAAAAGAATAATAGGACTCTGGGGTTTAAAACATTTGATCTCTTCAGTCAGACCCATTAAAGGTGGTGCTTAATCTCTCAAAAGAGAGATTCCTCAGACCCTAGATTGGGCCTACTGCAAGTACATTTTATGGTGAACTGGACTGAACTTGAAACCTATTCTTTAAAGGTGTTAAGCAGAATTCTTCCCTACTTATTCCCACAGCATAAGCTAAATCATCAGCTTATAATTTAGGCCATGGCCCAGACCAGGCCTAATGCATGTAAAAAATTTACTGGGTGGGGTTCTAGTTGAGGAGGTTTTTGGATGATTTGAAGCAATGTGAATGTTGGCTGACTTGGGACCAAAACCTCCTACCTAACTTAATCGATTAAGGTGAAATTATCAAACAAGGTCTTGTTTTTAACCATCAGATTGATAGACCTTATTATGAAAGCCTAGGACAGATGTTTTGGACTCACAAGGCACATACTGTCTTGGGCTTCAATCTACTTTCTAAAGAGTATTTTGTAATTCATAGGACAGTTCATGACCACATATGTGCAGAATATTAATAGAATATTCAGAAGCCTTGAAGGCATTGCACTAAAGAGATTTTGCATACAAAATTACAAATAATCAGTGAGGTTATGATGTGGCTTTAATTGTGTAAATTTGGCAAGTGCTTTACTCACTTTTTACTTATGAAAGCCTAACTGTGACAGATGTCTGAACTTTAAAGTAAGTATTGTTGAAAAAAAAACCATAGAAGGGCTAGTATAATTTGCACAACAGAACATTTATTGGGTGCTGATATACTTCCCTTCTTACACTGGCTTGCAATACCCCCATATTGTTTTAAAGATTCAATTGTTATTTGGAGCCACAGAGAGAGTTATAGCTGATTTTACCATGGGCACGTGATATGTTAAGAGTTAACAGAGAATATGAAGCTAAATAGCAAATCAACACACAAGTATTAGCATGGTTCATCCAAAACAGGAGCACAAACAGCGCCATATCCCTTTCAATTGGTCTCTATAATATCGTTGCATAGAATTAGAAACACCTTCTGGCTCTTGTTTATCACATTGTTATTTCCCCATCAATATAAAACTTCTCTTTAACATTTCCTCTTCTCCCACTCTTTGTTTAATCAGACCCAAGCCAACCATAAAATCGAACCAAGGTAGGAAGATGAATCTAAGTTTGGTTTCAAAATTTTGGTACTTCAAAATTCTAAAATTGTCTCTGTTTTGTCAATAATTAAAAACAGTAACATAACTCCAGTAATATCCATTCTATTTTCCATTTTCCTTTTTCTTCTACAAAGATTCAAGCAACATAAAGACATACTACTAGACGTACTCGGAACCATCACAAATGAAATAAAAACGCATGAAATAAGAAAACGAAACAAATGAAAGAAGAAATGGTTTCTAATGACCATCAACAAATGAAATAAGAAAACGAAACAACAGAGTCTAGTTGAAAATAAAGGACAGATCAAAGAACTTACAAACCCTTGTTTTTTTTGATAGGAAACTTACAAACCCATGTTTGAAGCTTTTTCCATCTTCAACAATCGGTACAATGCAACACTGCAAGTTTGTAAAGCGTTATTCACAGATCCTTAAACTACACGTTAGATGTACCCACCCATTATAGCCTTCACCCTTAAACTACACATCTACTTCACCACAACTCCTATCCTTGCCATACCCCCATTTTCCCTCTACCTTCTCACACCACCATCATCAATCCAAAGAGAAAACAGGGCAACCCACAACCCACAAAAGATCAATAGAAAAGGGAGATGGAAAGGGATATGGAGAGAGAGAAGAGAGAAGAGAGAAAGAGAGAGAGAGAGAGAGAGAGAGAGAGAGAGAGTACCTGGTTTGCTGTGGAAGACGGATCTTCAAGGAAGAAGAGGTGAGGAAGGTGAAGACGTTGAGAGTTGAGAGTCGAGATAGTCGGGCTCGTCTAAAAACCCTCGAGAAACCAGAAAGTGGGTTTTAACTTTAAAACCCTCAAAAACCATAAAAGCCCCTAAAATATGGTTTCGGGTTTTTGTGTGGATTTCAATATCTGATTTGAAAAACCAGCTTCCAAAATCCCTACCAAATAGAAAACTTGCACTCTAGATTTGGATTCTATTAGAATCCAGAATCTAGAAACCCCACCAAACGGCCCCTAAGACTGCGAGATTCTGATTGTTTATTTTTGTTATTTTTGCTTTCATTTCCAGACACATGCAGATAGTAGAAGTCATTCAGATATTCATTAAAAAGTTCAAAACTTGCTACAAAAAAAGTATCAAAAGCAGTGGGAACTCCCTTAGAAATGTCGGCTTTGCTGGTCGCAAAGGGCATAGAGTTCCAATTCTTCAATAGTGAGTTGTCTTCCTTGTAGATTTCAGCTACCTCCTCTGATTCAAGTTTGCCAGTCATGACCATATTGATGAACTCTTCTGGGTCGCTCTCATATGATGATATGTAAATGGGCTCACTCGCAGCACGAGTCGACTTATTTTGGCTTTCTTCACACTCATGTTCAAATTCCTGAGGTGCTCTCCTTGCTGATACACAAGGTATGGGGCACCCCATTGGTATTTCCGTGCAGAGTGGTGGCGGGAAAGCAATAGTGACTTGTTGTGATGAACTCGGCCCTTGTTGTGGAGTGGCAATAGGAACCATTGGTGGTGCCACGAGTTCAGTAGTGGACAAAATTTCAAGGGGCCAGTTAAGGAATGTGATTGCCAATTTGGACACTACCACAAGTATATGGGTCGTGACAAGTAGAATAGGGCAAACAAGGTATCGTATCCACAAGGAGGAGATTCAAATATCAATTAATCAAATTTCTTATATTATTTAGACAACTCCAAATTTAAGTGACAAATTACCTAAATGTTAAAAAAAATGAATTACTAAATTCAAAAGTGATAAATCAACATGAATGAATTTTAGGATTTGGGTTTCATCAATTGGATTCTTTCAATGAATTTAAATATGATTGCTTGCATCCATTCCTTGTTAATTAAAATGACCGAATTCCCATGTGCATGTGCTATCCTCTTTCAAGGTATAACAACCATACAAATATTAATCCTACGTCTACTTTCGTGATCACAGGAGTTAAAATAAGTTCATTAAGATCAGAGGAAATCTCAAATGAGAGTCACAAGAGTGTGTGATTATTTCTAAACTACACTATCCAGGTTTGATGAATTCACCAACTAATGTTGAATTTCCACTTTCGCTCCATCATTCAACATCTTAGAAATGCAAGTAATGTCCAATTAATTGTAAGAATAAAATCCGAATCCATCAAATTAATTAACAAAGAATGTATCACAATTTCATATGCAAAGTCAAATCCGAAATCCAATGATTACATCCAAACCCTAGAATAAGAAAACTAGCCACTCATGTTTAACAAAATAATCCAATAACCATTAAAATACGAATCCAACATCAAAGTTCTACAATCCAAATATCAAAACAATAAAAATAGAAGAATAAGAAAGAGATGAAGAATTATTTTTTGTAGAAGCCGATCCTTGCTACAGAAATCGTCCTTCTTCTTCCTCCTCTTCCAATTCCTTGTGCTCCTGTCTCTCCTTCTTCAAAGTCCAATCTCCCCCTTCAAAAACGTGCCTCCTCCCTTTTTACTTCTTTCCATAAGGCTAAATCCTCAAATCAAGGCACTTTCTATTTTTGAGATCCACTAAATTAGCAACTTTCTTCATGCAGTTTGTAACTGAATTTAGAGCATATAAACAAACTCAATTGAAGTGGGGCCCTTCATGAAAGTTTTAGGAAAACTTCTTAACTTTCCAAAGCACATATGTTTGCAATTTTTTGAGCTCTACAACTCCAGAAGCTGGTCAAATACCAAAACGGGTCTGGGTCGCAACCGTTTTCTGGACAGATTCGAACCTCTCTGTTCTTGCTAATTTTCGGCACTCAAGATGGCAGAACTGGGTCTTGGGCTCTCATAAAAGTTGTAGGTCTTTGTCTTATCTTTCCAACAAGATAAAGAGCATAAAAAACCGAGGTCTATAGCTCTAGTTATAGTCCAAACACTGAGCAGTACTCTATGTTGATTGGGTCAACCCAGCTAAGTTTTTGCTTATGGCACTAGCTCGAATTTACCCTTTTTCCTCAGCCCAAATTTAGCTTGAATCATTAGTTAAATACCTGTAAAATATGAAGAATTCCCAGAAATTAAATAAATGTAAAAGACACACAAAATTCTAATTTAATGTCCTAATAAACTTACAAAATACTCTAAAATCACAAAATATGACTAAGTAGATGTTTTAAATAATTTCCCACATCAGAATGTCCTTAGATATGCTTCTGGGATGGGTGGTTCTAAAACATGGGGCACACCTCGGAACATTTGGCCAAGCCCCTCAAAATTACCAGGGTTTCTTCCAACTGGTGGAGGCGAAGGAGGTGGAGACCTGTGATTCGGGTTAGTCGGTCCTGAGCTTCCTTGACCTTCTTCTTCGATCACGCAGATGTACATATCTGGACAGTCTTCAGCTTTGGATTCTTAAGTAGGAGCAGGTGGTGGTATCATGGGATTGATGGGTGATTTGTAACTCCTCGAATCCGTGTTGTTCAATAAAGGTATAACACGTCTCGCGGAGTGTTAGGTGTGGGCCCAAGACTCATATGATTGCTGGTATAACCATATAAGTATTTCAAATTAAAGTGCAACAGCTATCTAAAGGAAACATGGTAAAATTTTTGTTTAAGTGTCATCAACCAAATCCTGGTATCAATTATTACATTTCCCAAATCAATCCAACCAATACGACAATCAAAGAGTAAACCTACTCGTCTAGGGAATGTAGAAATAATTCTCCTCCCTATATAAGCCGGAAGAATCTACCCCAGTCGTCGCCTCACCATGAGTATCTGAAAACAAACCAAAAACAAAAGAGTGATATACGAATATCTCAGCGAGTAGCACATGCATGCAGCAATATGTCAAAATTAAATATGCCACGATTAATAACGGTCTCGAATAATCCAAGGAAAACAGTATCAATCTGAAATCATTCAATCTCGACAATACAGTTAAACAGTGCTCATCGGTAACAACAACAATCCGAATATAGTCAATGTTATGAATCTTGCTTAAATTGGTTAATCGACATGCCAAGGCGACTTCCACAGCTCCATGTACACAGTTCTGGCCTACTCAGGGTATCGGAACTCTGAAATGACGGCCTACTCAGGGTATCATCATCCAATGCCGGCCTACTCCGAGTATCGGCATTCACAACCAGGCCTACTTAGGGTATTTGGCTGCTCTACACCGGTCGTGGCAACACACAAAGCCATGCCATTATTCCAAATAAACAAAAAAAATTCATTACTAAGCTTAGACATGGATCCAGGACAAGCTAAACCAATAGTAATCACAAATGCCACGATTTCAACATAAATGATGACATAGCAAGAAACCAAAGTAGAACACAATATAACTCGGGTTAGGTGGTTGTCCATCATGGGTCACCCGGACTGGTATACTTCCTCATGGAGACTCAATGTAACTTCAATCCAACCAAAAACTTAACAACATCTCAAGCAAAGTCTAAGGAAATACTTACTTTAATATTCTGCTCATAATATAAAGTTTACTAAATTTTTCTCAAACCAGTATTATCAAATCTAGATAGTGAAGAGTGAAACAAATCAGTATTTCGATAGTAAACAAATGGAAACCAGAAATTATTGTATCACTTGGCATGCAGAAAATCTACTTATTATCTTTACTTCAGCTCTTTAGGTTGTTCTTGATCTATCTTGGTTATGCATAATTTCTAACTCGTCCTCACCTCAGATAAGGAAGTCACCACTTAGTTGGCTGGAAATAGAGTTTTAAACCCCAATCATGAATTCTGAATTCTTACAGAAGTAGTCACCCCTCCTATAGTTGCTGATTTCAACCAATAACTCTTCCTCTAATAGGTTTGACCTTTCCACATATAACCTCAATTACATTCCCGAAAGTTTTCATTTCACATCAATATTCCTCCCTTGGATTTCTAAAGATTAGGCTTGGAATGTTTAGACAAGCTTTTCAGTTTCACATGAATTGGTCGAATAGGTTAGCAAGATGGTGCTGGAGGAAATCTTCAGCAACTACTATTTCCCAGAAGTTTACTCTTATTTATAGAATTTATACTTCCTAATTTGTTAATAATCATTTCGGAGCTTACCGCCCCATCCGCAACTTTCTACATACTTAACTCAACTCATAGGATAGGTTTCATGAGGTTCAAACCAATTCCAGAGTGCCTACACCATTAGCTGCACTCTGTTGCGAAGAACACACCTGGCGCTCACCTCCAGGGGTTGGTGCCAAGTCCACCAAGGTTAGCGCTAGGGTAGTTTTGAACTGGCGCTAACCGCAGGAGGTTAGTGCCAGATTGACCGAGGTTAGCACCAACCCAAAACGCAACTCGGCAATCTTGGTATACTCTGTGTTGATGCTTTGTGACCTGTTTGCACTTAAAACCCTTGCCAAAATTGACTCAGATCCTTCCTATACCTCGTAACAATTTAATTAACCCTAAACGAAAATTTATCCAGATGAACATCAACCGTAAACCCTTCGATTCCTCTAACAGTTCATGAACAGGAAACACCACACACTCGTCTGTAATTCAAGTTTCCCAAAACACATCCACTTGCTCAAATCAAATAAACCGAATGCTACTCACCTGATATGAAGAAAAACCTCACGAGCGCTCACTTGAAATCCTTCTCAGAACTCGCTCGTCAGCAACTCCAAAATGCTCTTTGACGGATGATCAACTCCCAAATCTCAGCGCCTGATTCAATTAGTTCCAGATCTAGTTAGGTATGATAAATTTGGATATTTCGCTAACCTTTCGCTCATAAATACATAAGGTTGCAATGCTTACCTGATTCAACCGATGATCGCACAGTCAAAATGGTAGACCTCGGCAATTGCTGATTGCTACCTAAAATAGGACAGAAGAGTTTCTCCTTCCGAAATCAAACTTCTGTCAACACCAATCAATCAAACTCTCCTTGCTTCTCTTCTTCCCCAATTTGTTGGAAACAGCAGCCGCTTTCTCTTCGACCAAAGTTGAGCGAAAAACCCAGGTTTCCCAAATCGCTGCTACTTATAGTGTACGTTAGCACCTTCTATTTCATGATATGCTGTGCGCTCACCCACCACTCTTACTTACATAACCACTTCATTGGCCATGATCCTCTGATCTCTCCTTCGCTAATTCACATTAAACAGCCCATCACTTAGGACCAATTAAATCAATAATATAACTTTATTAAAATCGAACTTAGCTTGCTCACCTTAAATTAACCTTCGAATTCCAAATTTGCGAAATTCCAAATCTATCCTTGACTTCGATTTCCTGAATTTCCACCATCAAAATATATTTAAAAATTATTAAGCAATTCCCATAATAACCTTAACCTAGAACTGGGGTTTTACATGATTCCTCCGAGATTAACAATGCGGCAGGTGGGGGGGGGGGGGGGGGGGGGGGGGGGGAATGCGATAGTGACCTCTTCTGCCAAGTCCATGGTAAATAGTGCAGGCAGGCCATCCGACGACCAGTCAGGGGACAGGGCTTGCATTTCCACAATTTTTTCAGGCAAGCCCAAGGTTGGTGGCTCCTCCCAGAACATTTGAGCCATTCCTTGTAAGTAGTCTCTATCTTGAGCAGGGGAAGATGGAAACTCATCACCCCAACCTTAGGTGACTATATTTTCTAGGGATATGGCCGCTTCATGTTCCATGTTGCTGAAGACATAGTATAGTTCTCCGTGCATGCATGGTCATGGGTCTCTCCCTTCTGCTTGGGCTCTTTTACTCTCAGCATGTCTTCCAAGGAGCCTTGAGTAGTCTTCAAGCTGTGGATCAAATCCAAGCCCAAACCCGGTGATGTGTTCATATGGTTCGATAGCTGCCTTGATCCCCTGTTTGTACCGACCTAGGCCTTCTCCTACCCTCAGGCCCCAGTCTATGCATTCAGCAGCACCAAAAATTTCGCTTCTCTTTCTCTTCTTGATCTATTGTCTTCTCTCAGATGTAGGGATGTTATTTACTTGTACCATCTCCACAGCCTGGAAGTTTAGTGAAGTGGGTTGCTCATAGTCCACATAGGGTACTCTGACCCGTTAAAACTCCCGGTGATCCTCGGCATGCATTGTTATAAGCTCATTCCCCGAAATGAATCAGACCATTCTGTGTAGAGAAGAAGGTACTGCCCCTGCGTGATGCAGCCAGGGTTGTCCAATCAACAGATTAAAGGAAGCATTAATGTCCATGAGTTCAAATTCCAGAGTAAAGGGCCTTTCAGCAATAACGATTGTTAGGGTAACCTCCCCCAGGACTCTCTCTTTGCATTGTCGAAACCTCTGACATTGTGTGCACTTGGCTTTATCAAGGAGGGATCCAACTACAAGCTGTGGAAGGTCCTCATCGGGCAGATGTCTAGAGCTAACCCGTTATCAATCATAGCCCTTTTCACAACCAGGTCAAAGCACCTCACAGTGATTTACAATGGTTCAGTGTGGTTGTACCCTTCAGGTGGCCGATCTGCTGCCGAGAAAGAAATGGCCTTAGGCACCATGATACTACTACGATCGCCCCTAGCTGTTCGGAGTTGGTTCCTTCCAGCATATGGGTGTCTTCTAGAACTCTCATCAATGCTTCTCTGTGTTTATCGGAGTCTATGAGCAATCGCATGATAGAAATTTGCGCAAGGACCTTACTAAGCTACTAGAGGAGATCGTATTCCGGTAAGTAGATGTTGTTATGGAGATTTGTGATTTCCTCCTCGGTGGCTTTCCCCTTCTTTTTGTGGGTATGTGATAATTCAGTTACCACTTCCTTCCCTTTTTTTTTCTCTTTCTTTATTCTTCAGTCTCTCCCTCTAGTGTAGGTGGAGGGTCAGTGTTAACGTATCGACCAGATCGGGTGATCCGGTTGACTTCCACTTCTATGGTGATGGAGATGGATTGATGGTAAATGGGACAGATAGGGTAAGGTGGAGGTGCGGTGTTGTATGATGGAAGATCTAGGTTAAGCTTTGCCAAGTTCAGAACAGGGAGTTCAAATGAGACGATGGTTGGATCATGTGGGGGAAGATCTATTATGTCCAAGATGTTGATGGTGGATGGGTTAGGATCCGAAACAGGCGAAAGGTAGAAGAACTCGGATTCTTCACATGTGTAGAAGTGCACCAAAGGAAGATCTGGGGGAATGCCTTTGTCGTCCCCTTCTCCGATGACATTTATTGCCTATTGCTCAACTTCCTCAAGGGGATACACCCTTACTATCTATCTTGGCCATCCAATCAACACGAATGGATCGAACTGCCCACTGTTGCCATTATTGCTGCTTACTTGGTTCACTAGCTTGCTAGTGGACGCCTTGGAGTGATTAGGGAGACGATTGGTGGAGATGCCTGTGGTAGGGGTTGGTGCTAATGGTGCTGGGGGATCGACCGAGATGCGCTTGCTGTCGATCAGGTCTTGTATGTCACGCCTCAAATCTCAACATCGGTTAGTGTTGTGCCCTAGAGCACGAAAACGGTACTCACAGTGTTTCGCTGGATTATAGCTCTTTCCATTGATTAGCTGGGGATTTGGGGGCTTGACCTGTAGATACCCCTTCTTCAATAGCGTGGATAACAACTCTCCTGGCGCATTGCTGTGAATTATAAAGCACTCAAATTGCAAATGTACAATATCGCAAACAAGTAATATAATGATGAGAAAAGTATTGTCCCACAGAGATTGAAAATTAAAACTATCAATTATAGAAATTAATCTAACACTAAATTTATCTAACAAACCCACCAATTACTTAAAAAGAAACTAAAATAACAATTAAAAGTAAAAGATGAAACTATTTAAAGAGAAAATTGTTACTCAAGTTAACAAAGTCTAGATGACAAAACCTAGGGTTTCTAAAAATTTCACCTTCCCAATCCTCTTTAAAACTCTCATTCTCATTCAATCCAGTTTATTTACTTCTGTTGATATTCAAGAACCCTAAATTAGTTACAAGCCTCTTCCAAGGTCCTAATAAATCGACCTTAATTAATTCCACCACTATATTCCTATGTGAAGAAAATTAATCAAGATTCATTTAAAATCTATGGCTCTTATGTAAGGAGTGCATAAATTCTACAGGTATATTCCTATCCCATATAATTTATGATATTCTATTCATAGGCATTATTCAAACCTCCTCTCCCGATTCAGTAATGAATTCCTAAGCAACTAATTTATCGATCACACAAATTAGAAGTATTAAGCATGGAATAGAATAACCAACAAGAAAATAACATAAACCTGGATTATAATCAAAACAGAGAACTTAAAGATTCATGTTTGGGATCCTTTTAGAACCCTAGCAAATAAAATTAGTTCATAACAAAGAAAGAAAGATTAAACATAATGTATTGAATCATGATTAAAGCTAAAGAATTCACAATGAAGACAATGATAGAATCAAGCTTGGATGTTCTTCTCTTTGCTCCTTCCTTCCCTAACACACATCCAAAGAAAAACGAAATTCCAAGATCAAAGCTATCAATCCCATTTTTCTGCAATCGACCTTCTTTTGTAGCCAGATTTTGGCCTACTGAAACTCGGAATTTGGCTTTCTTGCTGAAATACGATTTTCTTCTTCTCTCAATTAGCTTTCCAACGCCACCTTACTTGCATCAATCCGAGGTTAGAATAGGAAGTTATACCCAAAATACTCACGGTCGTTCTAATCTGGCAGTTTCCTTTTTATGTGGGATTCCACAAAGATGATTATGGTAACTCCTTCTTTCTCCAAATAAAAAGGAGCCTTATAGCATTTAAACTCTAGGACCTCCCTGCTCTTTAAAAACTCTCTCATGCACATCCGCAATTCATTAGAATCTCCTAATTTCGCTCTTTTTCTCTTATCTACAATGGTAACCAAGAATCGTATAAATTAAGTGATAACTAGCATTAATTGTTACAGAAAAATCCAAAAATATTAAGAAAGAGGATATAACGATATTTATATAATTTAGGCTTATCAAATACCCCCACACTTAAGATTTGCTAGTCCTCGAGCAAAAGAAGGAATCAAATAGGAGGAAAAAACACTACATTGACAAATTGCCCATTAGAGTTTCATTCTCAACAAAGCCTCATAGATTGCTTAAAGAACATGGCACAAAGAAAAACTCAAATAGTATCACAGTTTAGCTCTCAACTATAGAATTTACTCCATCCAAAAAGGATTTCCCTTCTTCTTTTTTTTCAGCAATGCCACTCTCACATCATGTCTGTCATCCGAATCAATTTATGCAAAATAAAAGAATTATGGACATGATCTCTAATTTATAATGTTCAAATCCCATAGGTTTGCTTTTCCTATCTCTCTCCATTAATGTAGAACAAAATCATACCTTGGATCAAAAGGACTTTTCTAAACTTGTACCTTTTGGCTTAGGTAATGGCTCAAGAAAGAAGGAATAGGACTCAACAAAATAAAACAAGAGAATAAATTTAAGTACAACTATTCTTCAGAAAATTTCTATTCCTTTTTCAAAACTCATAAAATTTCTTTTCTTTTTTTTTTTCAAAGAATGAGTTTTTTTTTTTTTGGGTCATGTATTTTTTTCTTCGTTTTTTTTTCATTTACTGGAGAACAATCTAATCAATTTAGACTTTTTTTTTTCAACTACAATTCTCTTGTGAATGGTAAGGATACGTATTCAGAGCTCATACAGGTGGGAAAAATGTGGGTCAAATGAAGAAAAAGCTAATATTCATTCATAGGCTCAGTGGGGTGACTAGAGATATTATTGTTTTAGGCAAGCTTGAAAGGCTCAAACGATCCAAAGATGACCTAAATCATTTCCTGAGTATGATTTTGTCTATGATTTCACCTCAAGAGATAATCAAACAAATTCTAGGATTGGATGAGATCACAAAGATTTATTTCTTTTATTCACATAAATTTTCTTCAAACAACAGAACAATCAGCAATCATAGTAAAGTGATTTGTTGTGAAAAATGCACAATTTAGATGGAGCATATTCAAAATTAAGAACCAACTAAGACAATATTCAATATTTTCTAATCGTCATGTAAAATTTCAACCATGTTCTTATCATTGGCTGTCAATGAGAAGAAACCTAAAGCACAGTAACAAAACCATTCTTTTTTTAGAAGATGCAAAAGATTGCAAGATTTCAAAATTAAGAAAGGGAGAAAATTTTCTGGTTCCAACCCCCAAACTTAGGACGGACATTGTCCTCAATGTTCAGAAAAGAAAACAAAACCTAAAAAAAATTTTTTTTTTGAAAGAGATACTCCCCCTGTTAACTTGCAAGATTGATAGTCGATGACCACTGGCTGCTTGACTTCGATTGATTGTTTATCTTGTCGCTATAGTCATGCCCTGAAAAAAATAATCTAGGTTATCACTTTCAATCAAAACCTAAACACTAAAACAAAAGAAATAAAAGAAATTAAGAGAAGAAAATTGAACAAAACGCTTGGGTTGCTTCCCAAGAAGCGCTTTAGTTATATTCATCAGCCGGACTTCTCTTGGATGTCATGGATCTGCTAGGTTAACTGTGACCCTGTTCCTATCACAGTAATTTTCCAGATAATGCTTCAAGCGTTGTTCATTCACTTTAAAAATCCTATCATTTTGTTGGACCTCTACAGCTCCATATGGAAAAACTTGCTTGACTATGAATGGCCCCGACCATCTAGACTTCAACTTTCCTGGAAACAACTTTAATCTTGAATTGTACAGCAGCACTTTTTGACCAGGTATGAACTCTCTCTGCAAGATTCTTCGGTCATGCCATTGCTTTGTTCGTTCTTTGTATATTCTGGCATTCTCATATGCTTCCCTATGAAATTCATCCATCTCATTGAGTTGCAGTAAGCGTTTCTGTCCTGCTACTTTTTCATCAAAGTTGAGCTTTTGAATTGCCCAATATGCTCGGTGTTCTACTTCCACTGGTAAATGGCAAGCCTTCCCGAACACTAATCTATATGGAGACATTCCAATAGGTCTTTTGTATGCTGTCCTGTAAGCCCATAATGCATCATCAAGTCTCAGTGCCCAATCCTTTCTTGAGGTATTGACATTCTTCTCAAGGATTCACTTAATCTCCCGATTTGAAATTTCTACTTGACCACTTGTTTGAGGATGATAAGCTGTGGCAATTTTATGTGCCACCCCATATTTTGATAACAGGGTATTGAGCAATTTGTTGCAAAAATGAGATCCTTCATCACTTATAATTGCTCGATGTGTGCCAAAGTGAGTGAATATATTGTGCCTCAAGAATCTCATGACAACTTTGGCATCATTGGTGGGTAAAGCTGCAGCCTCAACCCACTTTGAAACATAATCTACTGCCACTAAAATGTACTTGTTATTGTAAGAGGATGGAAAAGGTCCCATGAAGTCTATTCCCCATGCATCAAAAAGCTCCACCTCTAATATATTGTTCAAGGGCATCTCATGACGGTTGGAGATATTACCAACACGTTAGCAATAGTCACATTTTAAAACAAAGGATTTGGCATCCTTAAAAAGAGTTGGCCAATAAAATCTAGATTGCAAAACCTTTGCTGCTGTTTTGTTTCCACCAAAGTGACCACCGTAAAGAGACAAGTGCCTTTGATATTTTTGTATATATTCACAGCAATAAACATCCCTTTATATAGTTACAAGACTGAGCTATAAAAGGTAAGACAATAAAGAGAAAGGCAGTACAATGGTAATGCTTGAATTAAGCTCCTAAGATCAAGCACTTCCTAAAATACATATTGGAAGAATATCTACAAGATATGAAGGAGCAATTTATGATTCAGTTTCTGTAATACGTCCCCGCAAGATTGGGGTTCCATCAACAAGACCAATCTTGGAGCAAAGAGATTGGAATCGTGACCGAGATAGTGGCTTGGTCAGGAGGTCAGCCAATTGGTCCTGGGTGTGCACATGAGAGATGGTGACTTGTCCCCGATTGATATAGTCACGAACGAAGTGGAGATCGATGGCAATGTGTTTCATGCGGGAGTGCATGACAGGGTTCAAACTCAGATGTATAGCTCCAATGTTGTCACAATAAAGTGCCGGACGCTGAGAAAGAGAAATGCCCAGCTCATTGAATAGAGATTGAAGCCATGCTACTTCAGAGGTTGTGGAGGTGAGAGCACGATATTCAGCTTCGGTTGAGGAGCGAGCAACAGCTTTCTGTTTGCGTGTGCGCCAAGAGATCAAGTTGTCCCCCAAGAAGACTAAATAAGCGCTAGTGGACATCCTGTCATCAGGATCACCAGCCCAGTCAGTGTCCGAGAAGGCTCTGAGATGCATGGGAGTATCTCGTCGTAGCTGGATGCCAAAGTTCACAGTTTCTTTGAGATAGCGAAGCAAGCGTTTGATGGCTTGCCAGTGAATGGAGCTTGGGCAATGCATAAACTGAGCTAGTTTGTTGACTGCATAGCTAATGTCTGGACGGGTAAAAGATAAATACTGGAGAGCACCAATCACTCGTCTGAACTCAGTGCTGTCCACAGGAGAAGAGCCATCATTGAGTTGGAGCTTAACTGAAGTGGAGAGGGGGGTTGACACTATTTTGGCACCATCCATTTTTGTTTTATCCAAGAGATCTCGCACATAACACTGTTGGGTGAGGAAGAGACCAATCTTGGTTGGAATGACCTCAACACCCAAAAAGAAGTGTCATGGACTGAGGTCTTTTAGTGAGAATTGAGTCCCAAGATGCTGTACAACCTGATGAATGTGAGCTCGTCTATTACCAGTGATAATGAGATCATCAACATACACGAGAATAAAAACAACTGTATCACCAGAGCTGTATATGAATAAGGAAGAATCAGCTAAGGAGTTCCGAAATCCTTGGTTGAGTAAGCTCTGCCGTAGGGCTTTGTACCAGATTCTTGGGGCCTGTTTCAAGCCATAGATGGATTTGTGGAGCTTGCAAACAAAGGACGGAGAGGAAGCATCCACAAAGCCAACGGGTTGGACCATGAAAACGTCTTCATCTAGTGTGCCATGCAGGAAGGCGTTGTTTACATCAAGTTGAAACAATGGCCAAACTTGTTGAATAGCAAGAGACATGATAAGACAGATGGTTGTTGGTTTAACCACAGGGCTGAAAGTTTCTGTGTAGTCAAGGCCAGGATGCTGGTGAAATCCCTTAGCAACCAATTGAGCCTTGAATTTGTCAATGCTACCATCAGGTTTTCTTTTGATGCGAAACACCCATTTGCAACCAATGAGGTTCTGATGGGATTGAGGGGGAACCAAGGTCCATGTCCCATGTTGAACAAGAGCATTAAATTCTTCAGACATGGCCTGCCTCCAGCGAGAGTCTTTGAGAGCCTGTGAGACACAAGTGGGTTCTATGGAGGAAGGTAGAGGGTGTTTGGTGACCAAATAAAGTTGCTTGGGTTTAAATATGTTGTGCATGGATCTAGTAGTCATGCCATGAGTTCTTGTAGGAGGAGGTAAAGGTGCACATGAGGAAGTGGTCTCAGTGGGTAACGATGATGATGTAGTAGAAGACTCAGAAGAAGGTAGCATACCTAAAGACTCAGACCTCAAGGGCAGTGGTGTAGATAAAGCAGATTATACTCACGCTGCTGGCTGGTGGACAGGAGGCACATATGTGACATCAGCATTGGAACCCAAGAACTGAGGGGCAAGTGGCACTGTGGAGGCTAGGGGAGTTGAAGAGAACGGAAACACAGATTCATTAAAAGTGACATGTCGGGAGACATAGAGATGTTTGGTAGCAAGGTCCAAGCAAAGATATGCACTCTGAGAATCTGAGTATCCAACGAAGACACATGGGCTAGACTTCGGTTGAAATTTATGAGAGTTGTAAGGTTTGAGCCATGGAAAACACAAACAGCCAAAGGTTCGAAGTTTGAGATAATTTGGTGGTTTGTAAAACAGTTTTTCAAATGGGCATTTGTTTTGGAGAAGAAGCGTAGGCATGCGATTAATCAAGTAAACTGCAACTTTAAACGCATAGACCCAGTAGGAAGTAGGCATGTGGGCATGATGAAGAAGGGTAAGGCCGGTTTCGACGAGATGTCTATGTCTTCTCTCAACAGTTCCATTTTGTTGGGGAGTATGAGGAGCGGTGGAAAAGTGACCAATGCCATGTTGAAGAAGAAAGGATTTAAGTTTGATGAATTCACCATTGTTGTCACTGTATAGATTTTTGACTTTGAGGTTAAAATGGCGTTCAAGTACAACAACAAAGGAAGGAAAAATCTGAGCAACATTTGATTTGTGATGAAGGGGAAAGATCCAGCTGTATTTGGTGAAATGATCAACAAATAACACATAATATTTAAAGTTATTCTCATCAACAACAGGGTAAGGTCCCCAAACATCAACATACAAGAACTCAAGGGGAGAAGTACTAGAGAGAGAAGTAGTGGAGAAGGGAAGTCTATGAGATTTATTAATCTGACAAGAAGTGCAAGAACTAAACTTAGGAGAGGAGAGCACGGGTAAGGACTTAGAATTAAGAAGATGGGAAACAATCTTGGAAGATGGGTGTCCAAGTCGGCAATGCCAGCCTTCAACAGTCACTCGGGTACCTGCTAATGAGACCGCATGTGCTTGACTGTCATACCGAAAAGCAGGCAACGGATAAACTCCATCTACACAGTCACCGCGCAGAAGAGGCGCCCCCATGGTCTGATCCTTCACAAGGAAATTGAAAGGAGAAAATTCAACAGTCACGTTATTAGATTTGGTAAAACTGTGAATTGAAATTAAAATTTTCTGTATTGAAGGAACACAGAGAATATCATCAAGCTTAAAGGAATAGGTTGAAGAAGGAAGACTCATGGAACCTACATGAGTCATAGGCAAACCTGTTCCATCACCAATGACGACCTCATCTTGTCCATCATATTCAGAATGAAGTTGAAGGTTAGATAAGTCGGAGGTGATGTTGTGGGATGCAGCGGAATCAAGTAACCACTTCTTTTCTCGGCCAGAGGAGGTTGCACAATTAACAGTGGCATCTAAGGGACGAACCTTAGGACATTGTTTGGCAATGTGACCAATCTGATCGCACATCTGACAAGGAGTTTCAGATTTTGGATCAAATCTGCGATTCCCATTTTTTCTGTAGGATCCTCTACGGTTGGAGGATTTTGGGGTGCTGTTTGGCTTGTGAAAAGAGGCATTGGCAGTAGCCACCAGGGTAGTAGAGACGGATTCCAGTCTTTTAAGATAGGCTTCATGGCTAATCAAGAGATCATGCAATTCTTCAAAGGACAAAGAGGATTCTCGGGCCTGAATAGGAGCAACAATGTCACGGAATTCCTGACCCAACCCATTGAGAATATGCAAGGTGAGATCATCATTAGACAGAGGTGAATCAATGAGTGCAAGTTCATCAGCAGTGCTTTTGATGGCCTGAAGATACTCAAAGATCGGGCGGGTTCCACGTTGATTCAACGTGAGGTCTTCTTTAAGCTGCATGACTCATGTCCGAGAGCGATTTGCATAAAGTCTAGCAAGTTTGCTCCAAGCTTTGTGTGAGGTTTCAGCCATTGCTATAAGTGGCATGATACTCTCAGAGACAGACGCAAAAATAGTGTGAAGTAGAAGCTTGTCCTGTCGATACCAGCGAAGGTAGATAGGAGACACAGAGGAGTGTGTAGCAGAGGAAGAAGATGCTAAGGTCTTAGATGGACAAGGGAGGGTACCATCAACATATCCAAGAAGATCATAGCCAATCAAGAGTGTAGTGAACTGGGCACGCCAAGAAGGATAGTTGGAAGGGGTTAGTTTGAATGGAAGTTGAGAGGAAGCGTTGATGGCCACCAAAGGAAGATCACCAGAGGTGTCAGAGTTGCCACCAGTTACTGGGGAAGGGCCAGAACTACTAACAATAGACATTGTTGAAAAAAAAAAGAACTGGAATAACAATTGTGCTCGTTAGAGACTGAGTAGCTTTGATACCATAAAGAGACAAGTGCCTTTGATATTTTTGTATATATTCACAGCAATAAACATCCCTTTATATAGTTACAAGACTAAGCTATAAAAGGTAAGACAATAAAGAGAAAGGTTGTACAATGGTAATGCTTGAATTAAGCTCCTAAGATCAAGCACTTCCTAAAATACATATGGGAAGAATATCTGCAAGATATGAAGGAGCAATTTACGATTTAGTTTTTGTAATACACCGTACCCCGTGGAATGGCAATGTAGTAATATGCTCTCCATTTCTCCCTCAGGAACACATCTTCGAAACAAAAGGTCAGGACACTGCTTGTACAAGTATGGTTCACCCCCATAGCCTACTATAGGAGCTTGCATGAGCTGCTGCTGGGAACAGTAGCAGCACTCCCCCCCACTTCCGGCTCCTCCATCCACATGCTGGATCCAGCACCCAAAAAATAGTGGAGGAGTTCATCACATCCTTCCCACACCAGGCCTACTAATCCCATGAGCATGACCCCCTTTTACCCTCCTCTTTCCTTTACTTTGCAAGACCCCCCAAGCTCCATGCAAGTTGTTGATGGGGGATGGGACAGTAGCAAGTTCAGGTTGCTGGTTGCTGTCCCACCTCCCCCAACAGGTCTTCCAATACCATGCAACCCCCATGAGTGTAAACCTCCCACCCCCAGTAGCGAGTTAAGTCCCCCCAAGGCTCAAGCCAATTGTTGCTGTCCCCCTGTTCACAGCAGGCCTTTGTTTGTCTATTATGAGCTTACAACATGTCTTGTTTACATTTTGTTTGTATGTCAAGATAGAAGTGCATGCTCTTCTGTCTTTCGGTAACTTGTTTTTTATATATGCCATGACCCGCCTTAGCTACTGCTGGAAACAGCAGCATCGCTCCCATTGCTGGCATACTACCTCCATGCATGATAGCCTCATGCATGGTACTTGTTGGAGCCAAGGGCACGACCAGTGCTTATCCCCCTATCCCTATGCCATTTTTGTGCCTTTAAGCATGCCTCCCAACCTCTTCACCACCTGTTAGGAAGCCCCATGCCCCCACTATCCCTTGCCTTTGCTGGAAAATCACAAAGGAAGCCAAACGAGGCTTCTCCCAAAATCTGAACCAATGTGGGCCTTCCCAGGGGCCCACATGACTTGTAGAAGGCCCTTAGGAATCCCTGGAAGTCATCCCGAATGGCCAAACCCCAAAAAATGCCTTTTTAAAGTGATCCGGAAACTCAGGCTGGATCACCTAGGGACTGTGTGTATCCAGCAACTAAGGCCGGATACACAACAGAAATGCCATTTTCATGTTTTCTCTTATCCTTGCCAGATTTTTGTGATAGTTTACACCAAAACCATTGAACTAACAGGGTTTCCGGGTCACCCGGAAACCCAACTTGGGACATGGACTGCCGGTCCAACTCGGAATACCCGTGGGCCTTCCAACGGGGCCTACCAAGCCCGATAAACCCGAAAGTATGCAAATAAGCAAGATTAAGTGGAACTAACTAATCAAACCAGGTAGGCCGCACCCAATGCGGTCTACCAGGACTTGTTTTGTGGAATGGTTTGTTTAAATAGCATGGTTTGGCCGAGACCAAGGGCAAGGGCCTGTCGGGCCCGCCAAAGCCCACTAATCAACCAAGTTAGGGTGCAAACCCTAGGCTTCAAAGAACCGGGCATTCAAGCCCAAAACTGGATCACGGGCCCCAAGCCCAGTGACCAGCCTATTCTTGGCAAAGCTAAATAAAATAGATCCAAAACACCCTTGGCAACCATCATGGGGGCCCACCCTGGGGGCCCGCCAACCAATACAAACCAACCTTTTGCATGAAAATCACCTAAAATTCCAACTTCAACAATTAAGTAAAATCAACTCACTAACCTAAACCCAAAGGGCCTCCTAGGACTAGACAGAGGCCCACCAAGGGTACATGGGCTTCGTCAAGCCCACCAAGGATACCGTGGGCCTTCCAACGGGGCCCACCCAGTCAGACTCAGAGCACCTAAATTAAACAAGATAAAATCAATTAAAGGGACCCACACCACTCAGGAGGTCCCGACAGACTAAACCCAAGTGCATATTGGATTAGGAATCGGGTGAGACCAAAGTAAGCTGACTCAAACCAGGGAACCCACGGGACCCGTCACCCGACGGGGTGGTCTGGGGTTTCTACGGACTTCCCCAAACCAAAACCGAGAACTGACTTAGAATCTCAAGCCGTAGACCAGACTAATAGACAAGATTAGGCACCCAGGTGTCTGCCTGCACCTCATCAGGCAGTGGCGACTCCAAACCTTCCCGTGCCGCGTTCCCGACACGCACACACCAGCCACTGTGTGAGCTTTGAAAGGATCCCCACACCACACTCCAGGGTTCAAGACCCCCAAGGTATTGTTCTCCATCACTTCTTATGCCACATATGTGAGAATGAATGGGTTTTATGATGATTAGGAAGCTTTGCTTCTCCCATAATCAAATCGGTTTGTTCAAAGTGGTTTGCATGTATTTTGCTCCAACTTTCATAGCATGGAAGTCTCTAAAGGTAAGGGAGACCCTACGTATAATTCTAATGGGAGGACTTCTCCACACTGTTTTTTTTGGTATTTTCGGCTACTGTTTTTACACATTTGATCTCATTTTTGGAGGGAGCATGTTCCCTTTTAAGAACCACTCCAATGTACCCTTGCGTAACCCCACTTCCCCTTCTTATATCCCCTCTTTTCCCACTTCTTTACTACCTTTTTATGCTTTCTTATAGTGGCTGTGTTTTGCATCTTTTGTACGTCTGAGAATGCATGAAAAGATGCTTGCATGCATGTACATAGGCCCGTATCATGATAAGCTTGAGCTGCTGTAGGGACAGCAGCCACCCCCCTTCCGTCCCTTGGTTGCATGTTCCCCGTACCCCCATTTCACCCCACACCCATTTATACTATTTCCAGCATGGAAATTATGGTTCTCCCCCTTTTACACAGCTGCTGTCCCTTGTCTACTGCAGCATGTTTTCTTTATTTCCTTTACTTTGTACATGCATGACATGACTTCTTGCTCGACCACTCTGAGTGCATGCATGTGTATATGTAACCCCCATAGCATGCTCCCCTACCCCTGGTTCGGCTGCTGTTGTACCTTTTATTGCGCTTCCGATTTGGTGCTAATAGTATGCTCCTTCACCCCGCTGTTCCCCTAGTCTCCAGCCCCCTTCTAGCATGACTTCTCCTGCCCCATGGCTGCCGGTTGGCCCATCAACAGTAGGTCTAATTGCTCAAGAATTTGTGTGCAGCAAGTCCACTCACTTCCACAAACCCAATGTGAGCACACACTTCCTACCTAACCATTGCATGCCCCCCAAAGCGCCACTGATTTTGGTGCACTAGCAGGTTCCCCCTTCCCCCCTTAGCAGTTGCTGATTACAGCATATTCACGCACCAAAAGCCCTACAGGTGCTTAAATCTGGTTTAAACCCTTCTTATTTGTTGCTGTTCCATGTGTCTACATCAAGTATTTCCTTATGTTAAACTTGTATAGTATAATATGCCTTGTTATTTAATTATTTTCAATGCATACATGAGCTCCCCCACTTTAGTATGCATGGTAGGTTACCTCCCACCTGAGCTGCCATCCCCCATACACGTGAGTTTGAGCACAAATACCATGGTCCATATGCATGGTATGCACCGAGATATGTATGGTAGTGTTTTGGATTAAAGTGTGCACTAGGCACTAGATTGTTTAGACTTGCTGCTTGGCTTTGATTGCGTATTAATTGGTGAATGGAAATACCAAAATAGGGGTGCCAAGGCCCCTGTTTTGCTGCTGTGTTGTTGGAAAGAGGTGAGAGGGCAGCAACCCAGGCCTTCCTTCCATTCCCTCTTGATTCCCTAAACCCAAGGAGGACCAAGAGATGGGCAATTCCCCATCTCCAGCACCATTGTGGGCCCTCATAAGGGCCCACACAGCTTTAGTGGCCCATTAGGGGAGCCCAAGGAAGCCATCCCATGTGAAGAATTCCGAAAAAAGGCATTTTCAAGCTGATCCAACAACTCGGGTCAGATCAGCACCCATTTGCATGTAGCCGACCAGTAAGGTTGGCTACACTATTATAAACCCAATAGTGTCTTTTATGATCTTAACTCATTTTTCATGATTCCTTCAATCAAACTAGGCGAGCCGATAGGGTTTCCGGGTCACCCGGAAACCCAAAATGGGACTTGGACCACCGGTCCAACCAGGTACACCTGTGGGCCTTCCAACGGGGCCCACCAAGCCTGACAGATACCAGGAAATGTAAATGAGCAAATTAAGCAAGTTAATTAACTAAACTGAGTGGGCCAAACCCAAGGCGGCCCACCCAAAAGCCCGATTTGTAGCATGATGGTTTATTTAGCATGGTTTGGCCAAGACCACCGGCAAGGGCATATCGGGCTCGCCAAGCCCACCAACCAAATAAGGAACGGTGCAAACCCTAACTTCAAAAATCTTGGGCTTTCAAGCTTAAGTTTGGACTGCGGGCCCCAAGCCCAATGTCTAGCCCCAAATTGGAGAATTAATCAAAGATAAACCTAAATCACTTGGTTACCATTGTGTGGCCCACCTAGGGACCCGCGAGTCAATCCAGACCCGCTCTGCATGGAAGTCACTTAAACCCCAACTTGAACAATTAAATAAAATCAATTCATTAAACCAAAGCCCAAAGGGCCTCTCAGGCTAGACCGAGGCCTACTAGGGGACATGTGGGCTTAACCAAGCCCACCAGGAAGATCCGTGGGCCTTCCAACGGCGCCCATCCAATCAAACCAAGTTCACATTAATTAAACAAGATAAAACCAAATAAAGAGATCCACACCACACAAGTGGTCCCACCAGACTTAGCCAAATTATGCATGTTTTAGGAATCGGGTGAGTGAAAAATGAGTTGACTCAAACCAAGAAACCCATGGGACCCATCACCCAACGGGGCGGATCGAGGTGTCTACGGACTTCCCCAGACCGCAACTGGGACCCTACTTAGAATCTCAAGCCGCAGACCAGCCTACTAGACGAACTTAGGCACCCAGGTATTCGCCTGCACCCCATCAGGCGGTAGTGACTCCAACCTTCCCGAATTACCCATCCGGAGGCACGCAAAATCCGTGCACCCCACCGTGCGACCATGCGAACAGTTGTCATGGACTAACCCATATCACTCACTGATAGGCTCTGCCACCATCAGGTGGTCTTGCATCCATATGTGTACAAGGGGAGCGCACCCTTGAAACCTTTTGGTTCCATTTTTGGACAAAGTTAGGGCATGGTACAATTGAGTGAGTCTCAATGGCATGATTCTTTACCCAATCGAGAGTTGATCCACAATCTCCATGAGGGCCAAATTAATGGTATCTCCCCCAGTTGGAAAAGATTTGTGACAAAACCATGAGGGTGAAGGTATCCCACCAAACACGGGGTCTTTCTTACTTTTTGTTTCTTATCTTTTCAGCACGGAAATTTTTTGAGACCCTTGTGAATGATTTGTCACCTCCTAAGGTCTGGAATTCTTCCCTCGAGAGGCCAAAGAAATTACAAGCTTCATTCTTATAACTGTCCTTGAGATTTGGCCTAGCCAGTTCTCCACGGTCACCAAACCTGAGGAACATGTCAAATTACTCAATTGTGAGTGTCAACTCTGAAGTCCCGAACTGAAAGACTGATAATTAGGGACCCAAAATAACAGATATGCTTGGATCATATCAAAATTTATCGGCATGTTTAACAAGGATAGAGTGTGTCCCATATGGTATCGCGCCTCCCACTTAATCTGCTCATCCCCTTGGAGCTGCCTGGTCCAAGAACGGATCCAGGGGATATCCCAAGCACACTTCTCTATTCTAGGGAATTTGGTTCTCTCATATGAGGATGATGATTCCATGTGCCTTACTATCCAACCAGCATTCCAAATCAATTTAGAGGTTCCACATAAAAACTCTCAATCAGTCAAGTGCATTAAGAGGAAATGCATAAATTAAATAAAAGGGATGGACATCACCATGCTTTGGAATTCCCGCCAAGACTCAACAAAATAGAAAACAAAATTAAAAACATGCAGAAAATTAAAGATCAAGCACACAAGGGTGTGTGCAATCCTAAGGGTTGGTGCCTATTAAGGCACGACTCCTAGACATACTTGTGTATGGAAGCACGTCCAAGTCCTGATCAGTCTTTGTCTTTCATCTGTTCTTTCATCTGCCGTTGGTGTTGGACCACAGAAAAACTTAGAACCCGCCAACTATGGCGAAAATTACATGATATTTACAAAAGCTGGAAAAGAATGCAATCGTGGGGTTGTTGGGAACCACAAGAAGGGAGGTATCTGATTCCAACAAGGGTGGGCCAAAAGACCTAATTTTAAGGGTTTTGCAACCTTTGTGTTGATCTGGCCTGCTTTCATCTGCTTGTCTGATCTAGCCGGCTTTCATCTGTTCAAAAGACTAATCCGGACTTAGGGTGCTTCCAGCAGACTCAATGGGTCAAGGCCCGCGGCGCTTCCAGCGGACTCAATGGGTCGAGGCCCACGGCCCACAGGACTCAATGCATGGATCTGGAGTGGTTCCCCTGATAAAAATTAGGTCGGCTTCCTAAATCAGGGCTAAGGCAACCCATGGTCTAGGGTTCACTCAATTGATGCAAAAAGGCAGGGGTTGCTGCCCCTAATGGACTCTTGGGTTTTAAATTAATTTTACTCCTCTTATATTCATCATTCAGTCACATTCAAGAATCGTGGTGTATCATACGTAAGAGGTGGGAACAAGATATCCAACCCGAGTCATATGCCTACAAGGGTCTGAGCCAAGTACTAGACCCTCACATACCACGACAAGAAACCAGTGGCGCTATAAGAATCCAGAAACCTGGTGGGATGTTTTACCTCACTTTCCCCGGCAAGCCACGGGTGCGTGAGGCTAATACTATCCCAAAATCTGTTTATACGAATAAGAAGGGTTGCTGCTCGAGAGGTCTAAGTTTTGGTAAAGAAGAGCATAAAGTGCCGACATATCTTATGTTAGGTCGGATCATTCACGCAATCTCCCTCGTGCGTGTCAACCCACGCAGTTTTTATTAAAACTATAAATCCATTCACGGTGTTTGCGAGTGCACATGTGTGCAAATGGTTAAGTGTTGTGTCTAATTGGATGAGTTTAATTCAAATATTTATTGGTAGAAGAAATTTTACACTACCTCATATAGCAAAGTGAGGAATTAGTACGCAAATCAATGTTCTGGGAAAGTTCCCAGGAAACTGGAGGGGTCACAGTGGTCCCGCTTAAGACCTAGTTTCCTTATGTCATCTAAGTCCTGTTTGACAGAACCTTCCCAAATCATGTACTTACGTATATTCTACACCTACTAAGGTAAGGCAGAAACTCTCTTATACCAACTATACCCCCTTTGTGTTGACTCTTTTTTAACCAGGATCCGACTGGGTTGAGATGTCCCCAATGAAGTCACTAGGCTATGTGCGCATCAATCCGCGAGCCGCACGCTGGGCTTTGTGGGAGGTGCACGTGAGTGCGTGCCTTCTTTAGTGATTTATGGAATGGGGAGTCGCCATTGCCTGATGGGGTGCAGGTAGACACCTGGGTGCCTAGGATTTATCTATTAGGTGGTCTATGGCTTGAGATTCCAAATAAGTTCTTGGTTACGGTTCGGGAAGTTCATAGATACCCCGGTCTGCCCCGTTGGATGATGGGTCCCATGGGTCATCCTAGTTAATTTTGGTAGAGTCAACTTGTTATGTCTCACCCATCCTAGACAAATATGCATTCATAGATTTAAGTCTGTGTGGGGACTGTATGAGTGGTGTAGGTCCCCTTATTTGTTTTATCGTTTTTATTAGGTGGTTTTAGTCTGATTGGGTGGGCCCCATTGGAAGGCCCGCAGAATCCCAGATGGACTAAGATGTAGCCCATATGTCCCTTTCATGGGCTTGATCTAAACCTAGAAGCCCTTTAGGGTTTTATTTGATGTTTGATTGATTTTATTAGGTTGAGGTTCAAAGGGATTAAGATTAAGATTTATGCTGTTTAGTGGGCCTGGATGATTTGTAGGCCCTCAAGATGGGTCCTACTATGGCTTCCTTTAATTTTATTTTCTTTGTTTTAATTTGATTCCAAATGTGCTAGAGATGGGCTTGGGGCCCATCTCCTAGGTTTAGGTTAGGAAACCCAAGTATTTTGTGGGTAAGGGATGTGTATCCCTCCCTTTTGATAAACGGGTTTCTCTTTGAAAGAGATTGGGCCCGATAGACCCAAAACCTAGGTCACGACCAAACCATCCAAAATTATCTAAGCATGTCTCAAGTTGAACTTTAATGGGGCCTCAAAGTGTATGGCCCTCAATTAGGTTAATTGTTGTTTAATTAATCAAAGTGGGTTGGTTGGAATGGGTGGGCCCTGTTGGAAAGCCCACCAGTACTCAATTTGGGCCCAAGGCCCATCTTGGGTTATGGGATGACCCAAAACCCTGCAGGATCTATTTGATTTAAATAAAAAAGGATAAAAATAATTAAAAGAAAACAAAAATCTGCATTTTCTGGGTTTGACCGAAAAGACAGTTCGGTCAAACCCTATTTATTCATGACCGAAATTAGATTTCGGTCATACTAAAAATAAGCATGACCGAAATTTAATTTCGGCTGTAAAAAATATATGCTTGACCGACCTAAGTTTTAGGTCAAGCATGAAAATTCATGTTTTTTAGATTTCTGAACAGGGATGGGGTTCTCTGATTTTTAGGGATGATAAGGTCTTCTGTGGGCTCTTGGGTAGGCCCACTGTGGTCTGAGATCAAGGTTTTGACATAATCCAAATATCCTAATTCACTTTAAACCAAGGAGAGAAGGGTCAAGGCTTGGGGCCTTGCTCCCCCACCTTGATCTGAAGCTCAAGTGATGAAACAAGGACCTTAAGTGTCCCTGTTCTTGTGCTAATGACATCCCTCCTTCCTCCATGAGAAGAGGAAAGGGAATGGCCCGATTGGCCTATGCCTTGGTCCAACCGGCCAAACCACATACATACCCATGCAATCCACATTCAAAGCATGCAAAAATAACTTGAAGAGTAAACTATTGGACATCTTTAACATGCTAGAGATTTGTGTGTGTGTGTGTAGTGTACATGGAGACATCCTTATTAGTAAAGAAATTAAACACACATGCTTGCTACAAGTGAGTGACATGCATGTGCTTATCATGGAGTGATTATGTGGAATAGTGAAAGAAGTTAAAGACAAACAAAACCTAGGCATGCTTGCTAGATGTATCAGGCCTTTGCACTATACATTAGGTACATAAAAGATCATACAAAAGGACCCAAAACAGATGAGAAAAATGGGCAAGAGATCATGGTGATGGTGCTTATGGAGTGTACCACTTATGCGCATGGAAATCTACAACACTAAACAAACACATTACATGATGTAATAAAGACAAAAGCAAGCTTGGAGGTAACTTGAAAGTAATTAAAGAATGGTACATGGGAATTTAAGGGATACATTAGACATGAAAAAGGGGGAGGGAGAACATGCTCTCCCTTTATCAAATAAAAAAACAAACAAAAGGAAACATGGAAATAGATGCTTTAAAATGGGTTCTAGATGATGCTAACATGACCTCTCATCCTCCCTCTTGGACCTAAGCACTTCTCCTTACCATGGGGATCCATTCTTATGAAGAAAAGGAAAGAGAGATGAAATAAAGAGGGAGGAGAACAAGCCAAAGTAAAAAAAAAAACAGCATGTAAGGAGAATATGCTCATATTACCTTCAAATTCATTTATGTTGTACAAAGTGTGTTTAGGAGGCTCACCTTGGGGTTAGCAACCCTCTTTGGAGTGTATGGAAGCTCCTTGAAGCCTTAATAGCAAGCAAGGCACCTTCTTTTGGTTCCACCACACCCTCCTTGGCCTCCTTCTTGGTAGAGATGAAGAAAGAAAGGGTTAGTGAAGATTTGGAAGGGTTTCATGTGGTTTAAAGGGCTTAGGGAGTGAGGGAGAGGGGTAGGAGAGAGGGACATGCGTGGGGGAGAAGTGAGAGAAGAGAAAAACCAGCCAACCCCTTGAAATGAGCTGCAATTTGCCTTATATAGGCAAAAATAGTGTGACCGAAAACTCAGTTCGGTCACACTATTTTTATGTATAGCCGAAATATAATTTCGGCTATACATAACTTATTTGCGACCGAAATATAATTTCGGTCACATTAACATCAAATCACCATCATTTGTGTTAGAGATTCTCGTAGAGAATCCTGACACAAAAATCTAGGTTAGAATCTATGAACCGAAATTATATTTCGGTTATACATATTTTCATGTATATCCAAAATATAATTTTGGTTCATATCAAATCTCAAAAATTCGGATTTTCTCTCTTCAATTTGTTTTAGATGATGTTTAGATTTCTCATGATTCCTCATAAAGGAGAGAATCGAATTTTTTATTTAATTAATTAATTAATTAGTTAAAGTAAGATATTTTTAGGAAATAATATATTTTAATCAAGATATTTTATTTTTGTGTTTTGTCTTTTCCCTATTTCGTCCTTCAACCCTTTACTTTGCCATTTGGCAAATGTGACTTGCACATTCGCCACGTGGACATAATTTCCGCATTTATTTACAGTTTTGCCCTTAGAGTTGTTTTGCTCATATATCCTTCATCTGGACTCCGATTCTGGCAAACTTAGTTGCATTGGAACCGTGTCGGGATTTCCTATTCCTTGGGATAGGGTATGACAGCCAATTCAAGCTTGATTAGAAAGTCAATTTCTGCTCCCTAAGGTTTGATCTGTCTCTTAGGGTTTTCATTTCTGGCTTTCAAAGCGGTGCAAAATGACGTGCTTACACCTTGCATTTTATATAGTTTGAAAATCTGGTTATAACTTGAATTCTGAGTGTCTGTGTATTTGTATTCATATGTTTGCAAAATTGATATAAAATGAGTTGATCCATTGGGGTGTGTTTTAGAATGAAAGTAAAAAAGCTTAGGATGAGTTCAGACAAGAAACACAACCCAGAAACTGTTGTTCATGACTCGGCGATTTAATCGCTGAGTGGTTGATTAATCACAAAATCCTTGATCGATTAATCATGGGGTTCAACGATTAATCCTGAACACAAACTTAACTTTTGTAATGTTAATCGTGGTTAGACGATTAATTGTGCATTGTCGATTAATCCTAGATATTAAACAATTAATCCTGGGAGAAAGGTAGTGCTCTAGAAGGTTAATCATGGTGGGCAATTGATCGCCCAACCTAATCGGGGAGTTACGATTGATCGTGGGACTTGAGCAATTAATCGTTAGAATATATTATTGTGCATATTTATCATAAAATCAATTGTGTATGATTACCTTGTTATATCATTGTATCTAGCATATGAGTTAATGATGGAAATCATGCATCTTATGCTATGCTTTTGTGAGACATGGGAAAAATCAATCTCGTGACTTTCCTATCATCACACAGGATTCGTAAAAGGGAGAAGTCGCCACCATTCAATTTTACGATGTGAATGGACACCAAAATCATCAAATAAATCAAAAAAGGCAAAACTAGAGTAAAAATAACTCTACTTTAAAATAAAAATCCAGAGATGGGTAAGGGGATCAGATTATGAATAGGGGAAGCTGTTAGGCACCCCTATTCATCCACATAAAGTGGTTGCCAAGTGTTTGTTCATGCTATAAAAAATGCTTGCTAAAAAAAATTAAAACAAAAGTAAACAGAAACAAAAGAATGTATGGCTTATTTCCATGTGAATAATCCAATTTTATTCTGGATCCTTCTTTATGAAAACAAAAGCCATTTCTTAGGCTTCATGATTGACTAAAATCAAAAGAAAACAAATTTAAAATGAAAACTTCGAAAATCAGGCTTTAAATTAAATCCTTGAAATCTAGGCATAAATAATGAAAAAATATTATTTTTACAAAAAATTGCAGAACTGAACCTGAGTAGTCTAGGACATAGATCTAGCCCATATTTTTCATTAAATCAAAGAAATCAAATCAAATATATCCACGTTGATGAAAAACATCAAAAGGGAAGAACTTAGACCGTAGGGTCTTCTCTCAAAAACCAAAAATGACTCTGAAACCATTGCATGATGCAGAACTGAATCTGAACAATCCAGGGCATAGATCTAGCCCATATTTTTCATTAAATCAAAGAAATCAAACCAAATATACCCACGTTGATGAAAAAATCAGAATGGGAGAACTTAGACCATATGGTCTTCTCTCAAAAACCAAAAATGACTCTGAAACCATTGCATGATGCATAACTGAATCTGAACAATCCAAGGCATAGATCTAGCCCATATTTTTCATTAAATCAAAGAAATCAAACCAAATATACCCACGTTGATGAAAAACATCAAAATGGGAGAACTTAGACCGTAGGGTCTTCTCTCAAAAAACAAAAATGACTCCAAAACCACCTCATGAAAGCCTAGAGATTACTGGAAAGCTTCTGATCCCAGATCTACCATATGGACAATGGCAGATCTAAGATCTTAGCCCAAATGACTAAGAACATCAAAAAACACAAAAAGGGGAAAAACAATGTGAAAAATCGAAATATATAAGAAAAACAAGATCTAATGCTATGAATAGCATGGATCTATTGTATTCCTCCATATTTCATCAATAAATCATCACATAACCTAAACAAATCAATAAAACTATACATTTCTAAGATTATCACATATGGGGGTCTGCCCTACGAATCTACCTGTCTCCCTTTCCCCTAGCTCTCTCTTCACGTTTTACGGCTAGAGAGTAGTCTCGAGGTACTTAGAAGTAGGTTTGGGTAACAATCACACTCAAGGGCCTTATTCTACAGAAGAGGTAGAAGACAAAATAATTCTAGAAATTAAAACCAGAAAAGAAAAGAGTTCTAGGCTTACCTGGAGTTCTGAAAGTAGAGAGGCAGGGGTTCCCTTCTGGAGTTCTGAAAGCAGTGAGGCAGGGATTCCCTTCTTCACTTGGAGCTCTTCAATCTCTAACTTCTTGGCCATTTGCTTGAGGAGAGGCCTCCTATTTATAGGCAAAGGCTAGGGCAAAAGGGTGCCTTAATGGTAGACACAAAATTATGTCTAGAATCCCCTAACTTAAACCCTAAGGCTATTTTCGAGAATTCCCACTCTTAGAGATAGATAAAATAGTAAAAAAGTGAAAACTCTTAGAATTTTCCAAGTTTGCAGCAAACACATTAATATCCGGCAACACAGATCGGATACTAACACAACCCTTTGTATCCAGCATGATCTGTCGGATACAAACAAAACACTTTGTATCTGACAATTACTATCGGATAAGCAGTAAAAAGCTTTTACCCGAATTTTTACTTCGGATACAAAAGAAACATTGCTCTTTTAATGATTTTGGCCAATTATTCATCTTTTTATGCAGTGCAATTTGGGGTGTCTACAGCTTTTACGTTATCTGTTAAATTATGTGCATTAAACTCAAATGAATGGTATGAGAACTGTTTAGAAGACAACTGTTAGTGGTCATGCATTATTTGCATCACCTGATGTGATGGCACTTCATGGTAACCTAATAGAGTGCATGGCACTTGTCTAGGGATTTTAGGATGGTTTCCCCTATTGCTCTAAAAATACGAGGGGAAGAGAAAAAGTACCCTTGGGGTTGAAAGACCCTAAAAACTGTGAGTGGCCACATAGGAGTGGGAGGAGGCTCCCGTACTTCCATCTGGCTAGGTCCATTTGTTCGTATAATTGGTTCTATACCACCGGTCGACAGAGGGAGAGGGGACTGGCTTCTCTGTGAAGTCCTATACCACCACCTAGTCGGAGGAAGCATGGACTGTATACAGGGGACTGGTTTCTCTGTAAAGACCCCTTGCTTTCCATCATGTCAGCATAGTTGTGGGTGAGTGTGAAGTATATTATACTTGCATTGCATATTTGATTGATAATTATGATTGTTATAAAATCCGGGTTATTTGTTATGAATTGATGAAATATCTTGCTAATAACACATGATATATATATATACATGATTGAGTTGCATATGTGATTGTGGTTAGTGGGGTTTACTTACTGGGCTGTGAGCTCATTATCCCTTTAATTTTTCTGGTTAAAGAATTGCTAATGTCCTCACCTTGAAGAATCGAGAGAAAGAAAGACTTGTGATCATTATGTATGTCTACACTTGTAATTTTCCTTGTATTGTAAATATTTTGAGAATAGTGGATGCTAATTTCGTCTTAGTTGCACAACTTATTTTATGTTCTGCTATTATAAATTATATTGTACTCTGATAGCGAGCTGTCTCAATGTGGGAAGGTTAGTATCTATCAAGATAGTTCGATGAATGTTATGTCCCTAGTCAATTTATCTCAATTACAAGGGATGTGACAGAAAATGGCATCAGAGCAATGTTATGCCTTAGACTGAAGTAACACTAGAAAGAGTTAAATAATGAGTTTTAATTATGAAAGGTAGGAAGACAAGTAGATTAAGACTAGAATTAGGATTGTTTGTGTTTGCATATTGTAATGAACCTTTATGTTTGTAATGAATTAGATATTAGGCTGAGTGCTATGTTATCGATGTATGTGCCTTCTTATGTTATGAGAATCACGGGTAGAAGGAAGGGAAGCAAGTCCAGGAAGTCAACAGTTCTAGTGCTGGAAGAGAGCCTAAGGATACTAGGAGATAGAGTGATGTCTACTAGATCTCAAAGGCTATTCCTTCCACAATACAGAGGCAGCAGAAAAGAGATGATAGAAGAAAGTTAAGGGCTGCTGAGGAGCCACAACCAAGTAAGTGGATTTGTTCAAGAAAATGAAGCCACAATCATTTGAAGGTGGAGCAGATTTTATGGCAACCCTGAGATTGATAGAGAAGATTTAGAAAATTTTCAGAGCCATTGATTGTGTGGACGAAAAGAAGGTACAATTGGTCACTTTCACTCTGGAAGGTGATGTAGAGTTTTGGTGGAAAACTATAATTGAAGGAGATGCAGAGGGGATGACTTGGGAAGCCTTTAAGCAATTATTCTTTGATCTTTACTTCATAGAGATCTTCAGAGAATAGCAGTTCAAGGCATTTGTCCGCCTGGAGCAAGGACAGATGTCAATATCTCAATATGATGCTAAACTTGTAAAGCTATCTCGATTTACTCCTAATGTAATTGATTTAGAGATGAGGAAGGCTAAGAAATTTGTGCAAGGCGTGAAGCCTGGAATCGGGATCAGATTGATTCCTCTCAAGATCATTGAGTATTCAGAGGCAGTGGATGTGGATCTGAGGGTTGAGAGAGATACTAAGGAATTCTTTAGATCATGGGAATTCTTTACTCCTGATGTGTCAGCACTAGCTGGGAGTTCTGCAACCCAGTCTTGGAGGAGTGGTGACAATAGCAAGATACTTCACCTCTAAGGTCATCAGAGACTCGCAGTGTTCAATCTAGTGTTGGAGGAGCTGGTAAAGGTGGCTGTCAGCAACAACAGATGTCTCGAGGTTCTGGTAGTAGATTCCAGCAAGGGCAAAGACCATTTTCTGAGGGTTAAGGTGTTATAGTTGTGTTAAGTTTGGCCATTTTAGGAGAGATTGTCCAAGGGCTATGGAGGGTCAGCATGAGAAACCTTCAGGCAACAGTGTTTCCAAATCCCTTAAGTCTTTGGTTAGATAGCCCCAAAGAATAATGTGTGCTATGAATACCAAGGAGGAGGGATCATCTCCATATGTGATGAAAGGTATGCTATTACGTTATCATGTATCAGCGTTGTGAGCGCGTCGTAAACGCCGCACCACAGGGCGTACGGATTTGCATGCCTCCGGAAGGATAAAACGGGAAGGTTGGAGTCGCCACTGCCTGATGGGGTGCAGGCAGACACTTGGGTGTCTAAGTTTGTCTAATAGGCTGGTCTGCGGCTTGAGATTCTAAGTAGGGTCTCGATTGCGGTCCGGGGAAGTCCGTAGACACCTCGATCCACCCCGTCAGATGACGGGTCTCATAGGTTTCTTGGTTTGAGTCAACTTGGCTTTCACTCACCCGATTCCTAATCCAGCATGCATAGTTTGGTTAAGTCTGGTGGGACCACCGGGATGGTGTGGGTCCCTTTATTTGCTTTTATCTTGTTAATTAAGTGAAATCGGTCTGATTGGGTGGGTCCCGTTGGAAGACCCACAGATTCCTTGTTGGGCTAAACCGGGCCCACGTGTCCGATGGCGGGCCTCTGTCTAAGCCTATGAGGCCCTTTGGGCTTTGGTTAAATAAGTTGATTTTATTTAATGTTTAAGTTTGGAGATTAAGTGATTTCCATGCAAAAGCGGGCCTGGATTGGTTTGCGGGCCCTTGGGTGGGCCTCACAATGGTGACCAAGTGTTTTGAATTTATCTTGCTTAGATTTAATTCTCCAACTTGGGCTAGACACTGGGCTTGGGGCCCTTAGTCCAGACCCGGGCTTGAAAGCCCAAGATTCTTGAAGTTAGGGTCTGAACCCTTACTTGTTTGGTTAGTGGGCTTGGTGGGCCCGATAGGCCCTTGCCCTTGGCCTCAGCCAAACCATGCTAAGTAAACCATCATGCTATGAATCGGGCTTTTGGGTGGGCCGCATTGGGTTTGGCCCACTCAATTTGGTTAATTTGCTTAAGTTACATGCTTATGCTCCAATGCGTTTGTCGGGCTTGGTGGGCCCCATTGGAAGGCCAACAAGTGTGTCTTGTTGGACCGGCAGTCCTAGTCCCATCTTGGGTTTCCGGGTGACCCAAAAACCCTATTGGTTTGCTTGGTTTAATTAAAGGAACATGACAAAAAGATACAAAATCACAAAAGGCACAAAGGTGCGTTTATAATAGTGTTCAGGTTGGCTACACACAAATGCACTTGTAGCTAGCCTGGAAGGTCGGCCACACATAGAAACACATGTAGCCGACCAGGGTGGTCAGCTACAATTAAACCTCTGCTGATCCGACCTGAGTTGTCGGATCAGCCTAAAATTGCTCTTTTTCAAGATTTTTCAAAGGGGCTATGTTTATGGGCTTCCTAGGAATGTACTAAAATTGTGTGGGCCCCAGTGCAAGCCCACATTGGTTTAGAGAATGGGGAACTCCCCATTACATGGGTTTTTGGGAACTTTTGCAACAAGAGAAAAGGGGGAGAGGGCTTGGGTGGTGGCCCTCTCCATTTTTTATCATGAATGCCAGTAAAATAGGGACCAAGATGTCCCTGTTTTGGTTTCTATGGATACACAAGCAGCAAGCACATTTGGTCAATGAAAATCAAGTAGGCAAACAGACATAGGCCTCCACTTTTAAAACATGCAAATCACTGTATTTCTACATGTAAACCAAGGAAAGTGTGTGTGCATATGTACATGTGGACATGGTGAGAAAGTAAGCACAAATGGCCTAGCATGCCTCAAGCTTTGAAGGGGATTGGTGTATGCACTTGACATGTGCCAATAAAAGAACCTACCATATAAATGCATCCATAAGGAGGTGCTGCAGGTGCCTAGGACAGCAATTATATGGGGGAAATTGGACATGCTAAAGGGGTTAGAAACAATATGAAAAGAGATGTGGGGAAGGCAACCTACACACATGGGGTTTAATGGGCAAATATAGAACCTCAAAGAGGGCATGGAGCATGCCGAGACAACAAGATATTTAGGGGACAAGGATTATGTTAATGATATGCAAACAATAACATATTTACAAACATAACATGAACCCAAATAAGGGGAAGATGAGCATGACAATAGGGATTTACATGCACATATGCACACACCTTTCACATACTTCAAGGTACACAAAAGAAAGAAAACATCACCATTAAAAGACATCCAAAAGAAAGTGGTAAAAGAGAAGGAAAAGAGAGCACATAAGAAGGGAAAGTGGGGGTAAGGAAGCATACTATCGAACATCTTAGAGGGGAAGAGAGCTAACCATGCATCTTACAGGAGAGTTCATCCCTAACCATGCATTTCTATGACACACCGAACATCCAAAACAGCACATTAAAGTAGGGAAAAGAGTTAATACTAGAAGGGATGAGAGGGGGGATTACATAGGGTTACATTAGAGTGGATCTTAAAGGGGAACATGCTACCAACATGCACACCAGCAGCCGAAAATACCCAAAAAAAGTATATGGAGAAATCCCTCATCCTCCCTTAGGATCATACGTGTGGTCCCCCTCTTACCATGGGAGCTAGCCCACCTTTATGGGGACATAAACAAGAGAAAAGAGAAATGAAAGGGAGATAGGAACATACTCCAACAGTAGATAAAGATTCATGGATACAAACTAACTCCAAAGACTCCAAATAGGCTCATTTCCATATATGTTAAACAAGATGTAAAGGGGAAGCTCACCTTGGGGTTCTAAGCTCCCTTTGAAGTGTGTTGAGCTCCTTGGAAGCTCCACCAGCAGCTGAACACCTGCTTTTGTTCCTCCAAGAAACACTTCCAAGCTTCTTTCAAGGCTTACAACAAAGGAGAAGAAGGAAGGAGGGGGCTTGGGGTAGGCTTAAGCATGATTTGGGAGGTTGGGATAGCTACAGGTGAGCTTGGAAGATGGAGAAGAAGAGGGTTTTTTTGGGAGGGAAGCCATGAGAGAGCTTGGGAGAGATGGGAGAGAGATTGGAGATGAAGGATGAGCCAAAAATGAGCTCTCTCCCCCATACATATGGGGTTGGAGTGGTTTTATCATGTGGGAGATGCATGTAAGATGCATGCATGCATGGGGGGGGGGGAGAGAGAGAGAGAGAGAGAGATGCATGGGGTGTTGCATGCAAGGATGATGGGAGAGAGAGAAAGAGAGAGATGAATGGGGTGTTGCATGCATGGATGATGGGAGAGAGAGAGAGAGAGATAGGTGTATGCATGATGGGATGCACATGCATGCACATGGGGAACACTAATCATGAGAGAGAGAGAGAGAGAGAGAGAGAGAGAGAGAGAGAGCAAATCTTGATATTTTCATATTAGCCCCTGAACTATTTTCTCATCAACTTGATATTCACAGATTCATCCCCAGATAATTACAGATTCATCCCTAAGATATTTTAGAACTTTTGATATTTACAGATTAATTCCTGAGATATTTTTAGCATTTTGGATATTTACGGACTCATCCTTAAGCAATTACAAATATGCCCTCAGATATTTTTGAATGTCCTAATATTTACGGATTTGCCCCAGACACCTTTTTCTGCTGTTTTTGCCACGTGGGCAGTTTTTAGGGTTTCTTGTTTTGCTCATAACTTATTATCCGATACTCCGATTTGAGCAAACTCAGTTGCGTTGGAATCGTGTCAGGATTACCTGTCCACTGGGACAAGTTTGGGCAGCTGTTCTAGGTTTTAGCAAAAAGTTAATTTCTGCTCTCCTCAAGTTTGACCAGCTCATAACTTCTTTGTTCAAGCTCCGATTCTAGCAAACTCAGTTGCGTTAGAACAGTATCAAAGCCCTCTATTCATTGGTATAAAGCATGGTGGCCAATTTGCACCTGATGAAAAGTCAACCTTTTGACCCTTCAGGGTTTGACTTTCCAGGTTATGGTTTTCATTTTTGGCACTTTCGGTGCGCAAAAGTGAGGTGCTGACAAGCGCATGCCTTGTTTGATTATGGAACATCCCATTATTTCATTTCTGCTGCATTTGTATCTTCTTTAGGTTTGGGATGTGATGTATTGCCTAAGGGTGTAGCTGTGGGGAATCCTTTAGGGAGTTAGAACCCTTGAGGAAAATTTGTAGGTGTCAGCTTAGAGTAGAGGAATATGTGTTGGAATTTGATTTTCTTGTCCTGGAGCTGGACGAGTTTGATGTCATATTGTGGATGGATTGTTTAACTACCTACCATGTAAGATCTTGGATTTTTAAGAAATTTTAATTAAGAGTAAATATTTTTAATTAAAGGTAAATAGAGGATTAAAGGATTTAATTAGATTAATTGGATCAAAATTTTAAAAGAAATAAATGGTTTGGTTTGTTTCGGGTTAGTTGATTTGAGTTTGGATCGATTAGATTGGCTCATTTCAAGTGAACCAGTTTAAGTAACTGAGTTCGATTTAGTTGGTTTAGGTGTAAATTGGTTCGGTTTAGTGGTTTATTGGGTTAATTGATTAATTTATTTAAGTTTGGTTGGTTGGGTAGGTTCACTTCATCGAACTGGTTTATTGGTTTAAGGAATTTATATATATGTGATTAAAGAACCCAAGGGTTCTTATGTTCGTTCGTGAGGGTTAGAGAAAAAGGGAGAAATAGAGAAGAAGGAAAGGAAGAAGGAGAAGAAGGGAAGAAGGAAGAGAAGTCTTTAGCTCGGGTTCGCGCATTTACAAGTAAGTAGCACCTTTCCAACTACTTTTTGCGAAGAAATCCTAGTTTAAAACGAAATTCCATGTTATTTGGTTTCGTGCGAGGTTTTGGCGTTTCTGTCGTTTGATTTGGATTGAAGCATGTTTAGGGTATAAATCTTGTTTGATTTTGATTCTACAATGTTTTAGGATGTTATTGATGTGTTTGATGTGGAAGGAAATGAGTTTGGTAGTTGGAATTTTGAAAAATTCGAAATTCGGAACAAACAGCGTTTATTTCATGCAGATTTTATAAGGGTCACCTAGGCGCCTATTAGGCAACCATTGCAAAGAAAATTTTTCACCGAGCGCCTAGCTAAAGCGCCTAGGCGCCTAGTGCTAGTCACCCAGCCCAGAAAAATGCTGTTTTTAGTATTTTGAGCAGTTTTTCACTGTGGAATGTGTTTTTATTGATTGTAAACCATGTATGAACAATTTTAAAAGTTTGGAAACTTCTTCTACCTGGTTTACCTTCGGCACTTCATATAATTTGATTTGCGATTATGTTTTTACATAAAATGATGTTGATTTGTTAGTTAAAGGTGAATTTGCTAGTTTGGAAAATTTGTTGAGATTTGAAATATGAATGATGAAGCTGAGGCTTCTTCTAGACTTGTAAAGGGGCTGAGAGCTCATGGTAACCCCAAAATGGCAGCAAGGCCTAGAGATTTAAAGGTAAGTGAACAAGAGGTTCACCAATATGGTTTTGTGCTTTAGGCAAGCGGTGCCTTTATGAGATTGGTTTTACATAAACTGTTTTATTGATTTAACATCGGTTCTTATTGAGTCTAGTGGGCATAGAGGTGGTTATGGATCCATGGTCAATCTAGATAGTGTATTAGTGTTGGCTTGTCGAGTTAACACCCCAGGCCACATTCCCATTTCCACTGTGTGGGATCGGTGAGGCTTTCTTGTGGGATAGAGGGCTGCGGCAACCCATTTCTGCCGTGTGGGATCAGCGAGGTCTTCGTGTGTGTGAGCACGCGTGTGTTGCGTGCGCACGTATGGTTTGATGGATGTTGAGTGAGTTGTTTTGTGCCAGCCCATGCGTGGGTGCTCCACTCGTGCGAAGACGGTGCACGGCTTCGACCTTCGAGTAGTGAGGTGGCAACTTGGCTGAGGGTGGTTTTCTCGATTTACGGACACGTTAATCCATGAGTCCTGCACAGACACTTTATTGCTGGTATTGTATGGTTATACTTGAACTGTTTCTTCGCATGATATTGATAGAGTTTTATCGTATGATATGTTAGCATGTTATTTCATTATCTAAAAGTTGCATAAACTGTTCTTATCATGCATTGTGCTACTTACTAGGATGTTAGTCTCACACACATTTTGTTTTATCGGTTTTGTTTTTAGATCGCGGTGAGGGCGATCAATTAGGGGTAGTTATTCATGCAGGTTATCCCGAGTATGGAGAGGAAGACTTCTTTGTGGAGTAGAGTCGTTTGATTGTAGATTTTTTAGACTTTGTTGGAGATTGTGAGTAATAGTTGTGAATAATATTAATCCAATGTGAAATGGTGATCGGTATTAGTCAATCTATTAGTCATGTATTGGCAACTATTCTTGATCATTTCATGTTTTCTTTTACTCTGATTTAGATCCTATAAATTTTAGTTAGCACAATGGATACGAGTTATGGTTGTCCTACGTAACCCGGATTCGAGTCGTTACATACCATGCTTGATTAGACTGTTACCAGAGAGGTTTAGCACATGTGATCTATCTTCTTGTGAGACAGTCCTATTTGATATTTGTTAGGTCTACCATGTTATCATGTGTGTTGGCTTAATTTCTTGCCAAAAATATGTTAAAAGTGTTCTAGGATAGTTGTGTATGAAAGTAGATTGAAAAACAGCCGAAGTGATGATTTTACACACAACGCATGAACTTTGAAGGATGGATGTACGAGTGTCAAGACATAAATTAGTGGTTGTCTGCACAAACAGTTTAATGCACTAACATCAGTATCACACGATAGGGATTGCTTCGAGTGGTGAATCGATGTTTGTCCAATGCATGAATGCGACGCATGAATAAAGTTCAAGCATCCAGCCGATAGAACAAAGTTTTGCTTTAACGAATGATGAAACGCGAGATCAAAGTTCGAGCGTTCTACCAAGAAACTTGATTTTGTGAAGGACACACAATGAACACCTAATCAAGGCTCGAATGCTCATAAGAGTTTCTAACTTCGAGGATTTTGTTTCTAGGATTTTATTCCTACTATAATGGAAACTCTTTGAGGGATATTTAAGCACCCTTATGCACATCCTAGAGCAATCTTTGAGATAGCAAAAATCTAATTCTACCTTGGAGAACTTTTTCAAAGACTTTCTTGAGCCATCAACCTTTCTTTTCTTCATCTTCTACCTATTACCATGGAGTTCCTGGTTTTGTGAAAATGGTACGTGGGAGTTCTTGTGGTTGCGGAGCGAGTTTGTTTAGAAGTGTTCACTGAAAAGAGCTTCAGAGTTCTGAAGAGTTACAGTTTGCAAACTTGAGGAGTTCCTTGAGTACTGTCTGTAAGTGTCAGATTCTTGTGAGGTCGTCTGAACTACAGTCTGTAAGTCCTCTTTAGTGGAATATTTGAGGTTGTACCTGTATAGCCAAGAGAGTTTTTCTTTAGTGAAAGTTCTCATAGAGTTTTCCCTTGGTCACCAAATTGCATTTGCACTGTTTCTTGTCTTACTTTGCTTATATTTTTGCAATTTTTGTGATTTGGCTGATAATTATCTTTGATTGTTTTGACTTGTTGCATGCCTATTGATTAAGGACTTGTCTTTAATTGATAGAAATGTTTAATTCCGCACTATTACACCTATTCACCCCCCCCCCCCCAACACCCCCTTTCTCTAGGTATATTGGAGTCTTAAACTATGTTTTCCAATATCAAGCTCGAAGATGCTCCGAAATTGTATTGTCTGTATGTCATGTGGGAAGAGGAGAACAGTCAGATAGAGATGGTTCCTGTGGTTGGAGAGTTCTTAGATATATTTCAAGATATATCTGGATTACCTCTGAGAAGGGAAGTGGACTTTTGCATTGAGTTATTGCCTGGGACAGCTTATTTCTCTGCCTGCTTATCAAATGGCGCCAATTGAACTGAAGGAGTTGAAAGAGCAATTAGACAAGTTGTTGTCACTGTGATTCATCAGATGCAGTACTTCTCCCTGGGCTACACCACTATTATTTGTTAAGAAAAAGGATGCTTCCCTAAGTGTGTGCACATCGATCTAGGCACATGCGGAAATTTGGGTTTCCTAAACCCAACGTGCTCTCCTTACCCCACGCATGGTCCGCATTGGATTGATTTGGGGATTATGGGGGAATGGGAGTCGCGACTACCTGATTAATTGCAGGTAGACACCTAGTCCTAGATGTCTGTCTAAGGTTTAGTCTGCATTTTAGAATTTTGGTTAAGTATCTGGTTATGGTCAGGGGAAGTCCCTAGACACCCTGGTCCAGCCCATCAAAGATGGGTTCCATGGGTCATCCCTAGTTAAATTTGATCAGTTCAACTCGTCTCATTTCACCCATCCTATTCCAGCATGCATAGAGATTAGGCCCGTGTAGGCCTTAAATGGGGTTTGGCCCACTTTTAGTTGATTATGTCCTTTATTCATTGATGTTTGTTTGATTGGGTGGGCCCCATTGAAAGGTCTGTTGGGATGCAAGGTAAGCTGACCATAGCCTAAGTGTCCAGTTGAGCTTTCTAAGCCTAGAAGCCCTTTAGGAATGTCTGGTTAGATTTGAGATTGATTTCAATCTGGTTTTCCTCTAAAAATGAACTTTGTTTAGTCTCTGATCTCAAAACTGATAACTCAGATTGGTTCTGAGTATTTCTGTTTGTAACCGATATTGCATGTCGGTTATATTATTTTTTCTTGTAATCAATTTGCATTACTGTTTAAATACAGCATTATTTATTTCAAAATAACTATTTAAGCAAAATAAAAAATTTCTCTACATTATAAATTATTAACTCAAATAATCTATTATTAATATGATAATTAGAACTTAAATGACTTTTATTAAGTTTAAATTAATAAAAATTTTGTTAGATAAGTATAATTAAGGATTATATTATTATTCTAAGTATAAGTAAAAAATTATTTTGATCAAAATTCTTTTAATTTAATATTCCTTTAATATTCTAAGAATGGATAAATACACTAAATCATTATTATTAAGGGTTTAGGCTAATATTATACAATTCTTTAGATAAGAATAATTAAATTTTATATAATTTAATTGGATTTTATTAAATTCACGTAAATAACATAAAATAAAGGTAATTTTTAAATTAAATATTTAGTTAAAAGTATAAATTATTTATTTAAATTCTTTTAAATAAGTATAATATTAGTGGTTATCTAATTTAGTAGGATTTTATTAGACTCGCGGAAATAACAAAAAAAAAGTAATATTGAAATTAAATATTTAAAGATAAGTAAAGAATAAAAAAGTTTTAAGGATAAGTAAAGATTAAAAAATTAATATCGAAATTAAATATTTAAAGATAAGTAAAGAATAAAAAAGTTTTAAGGATAAGTAAAGATTAAAAAATTAATATTGAAATTATATAATGAATTCATTGTTATTAATAAATTTATACCCATATTATTTATAAAATTCTTATATATAAGTATAATTATGGTTTATCTCATTTAGTAACATTTTAATAGACACGTGACAATAACAAAAGAAAATGGTACTTTTCAAATTGAATATTGTATAGAAGGGTGTTTTAGGTATGTGGAAATAAAAACACTAAAGTAGTTCATGCTTTTAATAGTAGAATAGATATAGATATATTTGATATATATTTGAAAAGTTAAGAGGTTATTTACTTTTTGACCTTTCTACTTAAACAATTTTGACTTTTCAAGTTCTAAGAAGTTACTTTTAATTTATTTTACCAAACTAGCTGTTCTAATTCTTTTAATGTTTCTACTTCTCAAAGTTGGAAAAAAAAATGACAGATATACCAAACAGCAACTAAACTTTTAGAGGACCTCTCCATACCTAGTTTTCTACGAATTTGGTTTATACATGAAGCATGGCTCCATTTGAATTTAATTTTCAATTTAAGTATTCATTTATTGTAATTATTGAAATTCAGTTACAATTGGTTTTCCCATCTTCATATGTGTATCATATAAACTTTTTGTCATCTTTGTAGTATTAATAACAACACAAAATGACAATAATGTAAAATTTCTAATCAACTGATCACGTTATGGCCCAAGGTTTGGGAAAATTGGTTTTTAGTGTTACTTTTTCAACATAATTTGCATTCAGTCGGCCAATTCTTGAAATTTGGAAATTAGTAATATTTTTTTAAAATAATTGAAAATCAGTGTCATTTTACTGGGTCATGACAAATTTTTTTTAAAATACCCTCAAAAAGACTTGCAAACCTCATTTGTACTTAAATGAATAAAAAGGTTTTCAAGGACTTTTAAGGGCATTGTTAGAAGAAAGTCTTTATGAATATAAAATGACACTAATTCCCAATTATTTTAAAAAAGTATCACAATTTCCAAATTTTTAAGAATTAATCAATTGAATCTGAATTATTTTGAAAAAGTATTACTAAAAACAAATTTCCCCATTTTGTCTAATTTGTTGATATCATTGATGTTTCTCTAATCACTTTATTAATTTTTGCTGTCATTTGATTTGACATCCTGTCTACTACACGTGCGACACTAGTCCAATGAATATAATGTTAATAAAATTTTTCATTTTTCTGTATTTTCCTCCTTTCTATTAACAACAATCAATAGACCGCTCACTCACGACGACTGATCGTGTACATATTTTGCCTTGTACAATAGCCTAGTAAAGATACGTAATTGTCGAACACTTTGTCTTCTGTGATTTTAAAAACCAAAAGCTTTTCAAATTATTTTTGTGATTTTGGAAATTAAGGGAAAACTTGTTTAATAACAATTAAATAAAATCAATTATGAGTGTTGGAGTTCAGCAAAAAGTAAAAAAGGAAAAAAAAAAAAGGCACATTTGGTAAATCTAGTGATCATTATCTAAAATCTGTCATGATCAGAGTGGTGGTGGTATGTTAGTGATAGTAGTAAATGAAAAGTTGAAGTATTAGACTAAGTAAGCAAAAAATTACAAGAATGAGCTCAGAAAATTGAAAATGAAATATGCTTTTCCATTCACTCCCAAGAAACATTTTCAAAACAAAACTTTTTTTTGTTTATCTAGTTTATTGCTTATTAAAGACAAAATCTCCCCGCTGACGTTCCATTAAGAAAGGGAACCAAATTCTTTTGAGTGTCGCAACCTGGAACAAATTTTATCATCACTTATTTTAACATAATATAAGACAAAAAAAGTTCCTTTTACACTGGTGTTGCAGACAGTAAAAAATCTGGCTGTAACCTCTGTAGCAATATCCCACAAAAAGGACACAATGGTTTCAAGGGCGCTTCATAGGCAAATGATTTGGCTAAAGATTCAATATCAAAAGGATGTTTCAGCATTGTGAAAAGAGTCTGAGGAGCAAGTTTTGAAACCGATCTATGGCAGCACATGCAAAACCACAATGGAGTAGTAGGGCAAACCTGCATAGAAATGGCACACCTTCTCAGTTTGTGCCTTTGCTCAACTCCATCTTTGGACTTCATACCTTTGCAAAAAGCAACTTCTGCGGATTCAAACGGAACCATAGCAGAACAAATACTACATTGCTCTTCTGCCCGTCGCGGCCTGTTGCAGACAGAAATCAATTATCAAATGGAGTAATAAAAAGAGATGTTTTCCCTTGCTAGTTTTGCCTTTTACGAAAATGACCACAGATATTTCAGGAATACAACATACAGCCAAATCTGAAATCCTATAACAGGTACTTCCTATCAAATTGGGTCTAAGTGTAAATCTCCTTAATCTTTCGGTGTATAGGGTGGGGGAGCGCATTGGGGGATGTGTGTGTTGTGGTGGGGGGTTTTGGTGGTGGGTTTTGGGTTTACTTTGAATCTTGGGTGACTGTCTATTTTGACCTAGTCCTGGTCTGCTATTTCACGTTGTTACATCATTCTTTTTGGGTATACCTAGAAGACAATAATTTGAAAAGACATGAATTCTTCAAGATTACAAGGAATACAGAAACAAAGGAAGTAGGGCGCTAATTTTTGAGAGAGAAAGAGAGAGAGCTTAAACAGTCAACTGATCTACAAATATACATGCAAAGTACACATGCTTTCAAGTTCAAACAATATCTATATCCTTTTGAGATATTAAACTTAGATGATTAAATGATTTTAAATGAACTTTTTAGTTGAGTTAATAATTTAAAATAAAATAGGTTAGAATTTAAAATTTCGTTTTAAGTCTGGTTGATGATAACATTGGTTTGCTTGATTTTATGATACTAGAAATACACGTATAATATTTCTTGTTTACCCTTTTTTCTTATCATCAGTATAAATGCTATTTTCTGCACTTACTATGAGCTTTGTTCCCATGGACTTCTTTGAAATTTGAGCAAGGATTTACATAGAAATTGACAAATATTTAAGACAATCATAATTTTCTCTCAGCACTACTTAAAATTGTATGACGTATTTCAAAGAAACGTAAAGGCTGAGAGGTGATATCCAACACTCTTTTCACCAAATATTGGTCACCTGACCACTCCCTCCCATGGAAGACATAGTATTGAATGCAGAACCCTCTCCACCCAGCACCTGCTAAAAGGGGATGTCCTAATAGGGTCTCAATAGATGGGGAGACAGAATATCAAACTAGGTAATGTAACTACGGACATCTATAGTAAATGATGAGTCAAATTACCATAAGGGGTTATCATATATGTCCTTGAGGCCATGAAAATGACATTTAACTGCAACTGGGTAATGAATGCTAAGTTTCTAACAAGCACAAAGGAAGGGTAATAGCTTTGGCATTTTAAATTAGTTTGGCAAGCTTCCACTCGTGTTACAAATTTATAAGCATAAAAGAAGCAATCATTAATGAATTAATTCCAAATTTTTGGTTTATAAATAATATTCCTCATTGCTCTGCAAATTATCGCCTTTATATTCATTTTAGTTACGTATTGGATGTGTTGCTTAATAACAAAAGTGTCACTATTATCTTTTATTGATTTACATATTTATGTCTTTCCTTCCCTATAAAATTCTTTCTTGTACTATTTATCAACATAAATACCATAGAGTTCTAATTTGATTATGCATATCTGCAATTCTGTTGCCTGATTTAACTAGTTCTGTTTCTGATAGAAAGAGGATGCAGCAAATAGATTTCAAACTGGATGGCCCAAGTGAAAAGACACTGCAAGAATGTTATTTGAAGTTGTGAATAACGTACTCAAGTTAAAATGAAAATTCATGAGACAGCTATTAGGTCACCTATAATGCATGGAGTAGAAAATTTTGTGAACAAAGAAAGTATCGTATTCACAGAAAGAACAAAGATGCTGAGATGGATGCATTGAAACAATAGGAAAGGTAATGCATGCATATATGTGAAGAGTGTCCATGAGTAGCCCAAATAGGAGAGAAAAAAAAGCAAGTAGGTTAAGAAGGCTTCAACATGTTAAAGAGACCTAGCTTTGTGGTTATTATTAGGTGTAGATGGTGAGCGTGCATACTTGAGGATCCAACAAAGCAAAAAGAAGATCAAATATGGATGGAGTCCATAAAAAATTATTTAAATGCACAAAATATAACTGAAGATAAGATTTTTGACATATTGAGATGGTGGAATAGCATTTGTATTGCAGATCCAACTAGGGCTGTAAACGGGTCGAATACGGTACGGATCTGCTAAGATCCGAATTCGATCCAATAAGAAAAACCAATATCCGAATTTGAATCAATTATCCGACGGATCTTTCATATCTAATACCGAATTCGAATCCGACCAATTACATTATATATGGAAAAAATTAAGATTTTATAAACTTTAAGTTAGTGAATCAAATAAGGAAGTATTAATTCAAATCTGTCTTATATTATAACCTTAAATCAATAAATATTATATGAAACCTTCATCCCTCTATACTAATATATAAAAAGACTTAAAAAGGCCTAAAAAAACATAACATATATACAAAATAAACAGTCAGATCTTTATCGGGTCGAATATGTGTAGTACCATATACGAATCTGAATATAATCAGATTCAGATAATCGGATCTTATTCGGACAATCGGATTTAAACTTAACATCCATATTCGGATAATCGAGTCGGATTTGGATCTTTGTCAGACCCATTGACAGCCCTAGATCCAACAAGTCAGACTACCAGAAAAGATATTTTGTTTGTTATTGTTACTGTTGTTTCAAGAAGAAGAAAGGCAGGACTTCTCAAGGTGCACACATGGTAGAATCATCAAAAGTAAGTCAGCATTACCTTCACCAATTAAAGATTCAATAAAATATAATATATATAAAGCATCCAATCAAAAAAGCTAGTGGTGATGGATATGGAGTACCTCCTACAAAGCCTTCCATCTTCTGACATCATAGCTTTTAGCTGCTTCTGTATCTGGTCAGGGTTGATTGCAATCCACTGCTCCATGTTTTCAGTCCCAACAATCCAATGTCTAACCTCAGGAGAACTTGTGGAAGAATAAGGCCGGAAACTTAAATCAGCTGAAATACTAAAAGCCACAAGCCTTTCCCGGAGTTCTCTTTCACTGCTAATAAGAAGGTCAATCCATGGATTAAGTTCCACATCGTCAGCACCATATACTGTTCCCAACTTCTGGTGTTTGAAGTTAATAGCATCCGGCTTTAGATCAGATAGTACTACACACCTACACATAATATTGAGGATGTGCATCTTTCGAGAAGGAAATTTAGGCAGAAGCTTTGGCACAGAAAACAATACGTTTTCCGTGGAAGCACCCATACGGTAGCCTATGCACCAAGTGGAGAGCCATTTAGCCAGTATGTGTTCTACATGCGTTGGCGCAGACTGCTTGAAAGCTGACAATGCTGCTACAACATCCCAAAGAACCAAAGGCTTACTGAGATGGTCATATTGCTTTAGAGACCACAAAATGTTAGACTCCCAACATGCTGTCTCTTTCTTGGATAAGCCAGGAAGAGCTTCAATACCAAACTCTGGATATTTCTTCCTTGAAGCCTCCACTTGCTGCCCACCAATCCACAAAAACTCAACAGCTGCCTTTTGAGTCCTGAGAGTGTCTCAAGAAGAGTTAGGGAGATGTAATCAGGCAAGTAAGAGGAAGAGCTATCATTCAATTCTGCAGTGCATTACATGCAGAAAGTATATATTAAGCTGGCATACACTTTGCCAAGATATTGGAATACATAATTAAGGTGGCTAAAAAGTTAAAAATAGTGCCCATTTATGCATTCAGTATATAGTGAAGTAAAACAGTCTTTTTGAAAAGTTCACCTGGCCTGGTACATTGGATTCAGAAGGTCAACATCAAAGCTACGAACCTGGTAAGATTAAAACCAAAATTTTAGCATTTATATTAGGTAAAAGGGCACATATTTAGGTAATGAAAATCTAGCAGCACAACTAAAGATGCCAATACAGCTCCTCCCTTGGTCATAAACAGAAAAGATAGAAAAGCAAAGCAGTAGCACATCTACTAGTACTAACCTACCTTTTTCGTATGTATCATGAATTTATTCCAGTGACATAACTAATGGAAATCCATGTAAAGAAAGAAAGAGAGACAATTGAAGCATACCATTTCACTAAAATTAATGCAAAAGAAAAAAAAATGCTTGCCTAAAAACCAATATAAATGTTGACAAAAAAAATTTCAACTAGAGGTCATCTATATCTATACTACTTGAAGAAGTATGAAGACACTTGGGTGTTTCTCCATTCTCATACCTAAAATACCTGGCTCAAAGTCATCTCCATCACCATCACAACATGCTGATCCATGCTGCATGTACTCCAATGTATGACAATATGCTGCCGACTATTGGAAACAGTGGCTCATATTCGGCGTCAAAGGGACTTGGGAGAATTTTTGGCCATGGCAAGCTGTGGGAATATGGGGTGTGGTGCGCAAAACTGTAAGGGTATATTGCAGATTTTGACCAATATACAGGCTACTAATAGCGATATGGAGAGATATAAGTTGTAACCCTAATCTTTTCTCAAGATAATGAAAGAACTCCTCTCTCTCCTGTAAACGTAGGCATACTGCCGAACCATATATTTATATATATGTGTACAATTTCTTTTTTATTCTTCCTTTTCAGTTCATAGATTAATTTATCGCAACATCTAAGAATCACAACAGTTGGTATAAAAGCTTGGTTCATTTAGTTGTGATGGCTGTGAACACTTTGATTGCCAAGTACAAAGTAGAGAAGTTCGATGGAACTGGGAATTTTGGATTGTGGTAGTGAAGGGTGAAGGATCTGTCGGTGCAACAGCATTTGGTGAAGGCACTGTATATAAGTCCAAGAAGCCGGAGAAGACAACTGGGAAGAACTCAAGATATGGGTTGTAAGTACCATTCAACTATGTCTTGCAGAAGAAGTTCTATATCACGTCATGGATGAAGAGTCTCCTACAGGCATCTGGGAAAGTTGGAGACTCGATATATGTCTAAGTCTTTGATGAACAAGCTATATCTTAAGCAGAAGTTGTATAGGCTTAAGATGGGAGAAGGTGCAGACCTCATACAGCACATCAATATATTTAATCAGATCTGTTAAGGATTGATGTGAAGTTCAATGAAGAGGATAAGGCACTTATGCTTCTAACATCCTTACCTATTTCTTCTGAACACCTAGTTACAACCTTACTATGGGGGAAGGAGACTCTGGAAACGGAGGAAGTCATTGTAGTTCTCCCAGCTTACAATCAGAGAAAGTGGAATAGCAGTGAGGGTTCCCAAGGTGAGGGGCTTGTTGCAAAGGGTAATCAGGATCGTTGAAGAAAGAAGGAGAAGGATAAATCTAATAAGGTAAGCTCTAGATCGAAATCAAGGGAAAGGATGAAGGATATAGAATGTTTTAAGTGCCACTAGAAGGGACATATGAAGAAGGATTTTCCAAAACTAAATAAGGAATAGGAAAAGGAGAAAGCCTCAAACTCAGCAAATGTAGTAGAAGAGGGTTCAGAATGATACTTGGGAACTGGTGGAGCTTCCAAAAGAGAAGAAGGCAATAAGGTGCAAGTGGGATACAGGAAGAAGGAAACAGTATTAGAAAAGGAAGGGGAAAGATTCAAGGCTCGGTTAGTGGCAAAGATTTAATCACAGAAGAAGGGAATTGACTACAATGAAGTATTTTCTTCGATGGGCAGGCACACTTCCAGCAGGGTAATGTTGGCTTTGGTTGCAAATTATGACATGGAATTGGAGCAACTTGCTGTAAAGACAACTTTTCTTCATGGTGATTTGGAGGACATTTACATGTAGCATCAAAAGGCGTTCATGCAACCGAGAAAAGAGCACCTTGTCTACAGATTGAAGTAGTCGCTTTATGGGCTGAAGCAGTCTCCAAGACAATGGTATAAGAATTTGATTCCTATATGGTTCAGACTGGCTACACACAAGGTGAGTATGATTGTTGTCTTTACTTTCAGATTCTTGGAGATGGTTATTATATTTTCTTGGTGTTATATGTTGATGATATGCTAATTGCTGCTAAGAGGATGGATGAATTTAGGAATTTCAAATACCTTGCTGAACAAGGTATTAGAAATGAAGGATCCGGGAGCTGCTAGAAAGATCCTTAGTATGGAGATTCACAGGAATAGGGAAGATGGAAAATTGCATGTGTCTCAGCATAAATATGTTGAAATAGTGTTGGACAGGTTTAGTATGGGCAATGTTAAACCTGTAAGCACTCCTTTGGCGAACCATTTCACGTTTTTTGTGGACCTATGCCCAAAGACAAAGGAAGAAATCCAGGACATCGCAAGTGTGCCACATGCTAATACAGTGGGTCATCTAATGTATGCAATGTTTTGTACCAAACCTAATTTAGCTCATGCAGTAAGCGTGATGAGCAAATCTATGGTAAATCCAAGAAGAGAGCATTGGAAGGCTGTCAAGTGGATTTTAAAATATGGCACAGCATGTTATGGCATCATGTTCGAATGACAGAAGACTAGATTCAGTTTTGGGATATGTGGATGCTGATTATGCAAGTGATATGGATGACAAGAGGTCTGCCATGGGTTATGTTTACACATTGGCAGGTGCGCCTATATGTTGGAGATCCATGGTGTAGTCAATTATAGCTCTATCAAGAACAGAAGCTGAGTATATGGAAGTGACTGAGTCTGAAAAAGAAGCATTATGGATAAGGGGGTTGGTCAAGGAACTTGGTATTACACAAGGAGTTCAGTTTTGCAGTGACAGTCAGAGTGCTATTTATCATGCTAGAACCAAACAAGTAAACGTAAGGTTCACAAGATAAGAGAGTTGATTGCTACAGGTGAGGTGATTCATACTTCTCAGAACGCAGCTGATATGTTGACAAAGCCCATTCCTACAGAAAAGTTCAAGCATTGCTTGGAATTGGTCAATGTTTCTACATGGTGATAAGAGAAGTGCCCCCAACCCATTGGATTCAGGTAGAGTTTCAGGTTTCTCTTGTTCTTTTCTCCTAAAGGTGAGTATTCACTAAAGTGGAGATTGTTGAAAACAGTGGCTCATATTTAGGGTCCAACAAGGAAGCATCGTTCAAAATATCATGCTGACGTGTCGTATCGATCAATCCAAAAATATCGGATACGCATGGATACACTATAAAATGGTGGATACGCACAAAAAATGATATACATAAAAGAAACCCAATTTGAACAGAAAGATAATCTAAAAATATGACAAATAACAATGTTTCTTACATCATAGGTCTACACATAATACGTATTGGTATAGAAACCAATTAGCATATGCGCAAGTGAATAAAAAACTTCAGAAAAAGTACTAATAGATTAATAAAAGCTATAATATTCTAAATAAACTAAAAACAAGAGTAAGAAAATTCATTCATCTTATACTTGATACAACTACAACCATACATAAAATGTTCAATAATCCATACAAATATCAATAAATAAATCATGGAGGTTGATATACATAATTTATCAACAATTATCTCATCCCATAAAAAAAATTTAAAATCCAAATGTCAAGTTTAAATACAATAAAATAATTTTTTCATATTTATAATTAGTTTTTTGATAAAATAATTATTGGGAAATAAAATATTAAATGAAAATTTACAAGAATCAATGAACTGAATAGGCATTTCTTTAGAATAGCCTCTTCTATCATTTTTTTTCGTCAAGTATCAACCGTATCGAGAGTATCAACTATGTATAGAGTGTATTGACTACCGTATCGACCGATACAATTGACTTAAGGATACATTGTTGTGTATTGTGCCGTATCACACGACACAGGATACGTATCAACCAATATGGCACGATATTTAGAACCAAGCAAGGGAGGGACCTGAACCACGTATATCTGTGTGCAATTTCTCTTTGATTCTTTTTAAGTTCATAGATAATTATATCGCAACATCAAACAACTACAACAACAACTCATAATCTGATGGTACTAACTCATGTAGTCCTTCACAAATCACTTGTTATCCTCTGCAATCATGTTTACGAGAATGCCCTTTTAAATAGCTAGATGAGAAGTACATGATAGAAACACTGATGGGCATGGGTTGTACTGGATATGCATACATATGAGGATCGTACCCTGCAAGGTATGGGTGTTGTGGGAACCATAATCATATCCTCCATATGGTACACTCTAATAGCCATATGAACCTAAATCCTATGAGCCATAACTCTAAGAAGAAGGTTGTATGGGCTCATATTCATATGCAGCTCCTCTATGAGATGCAGTAGATGATGTATGGCCACCTCTAACACCCATGGACTCAAAGCTTTGGGAAAGGGATATCTCATCCTTTGCTACCACATTTTTCTTCCCCTTTCCTTTCTGCTGGTAATAGTACTCTATGGGCTCAATGCTAAGACCATGAAGCACTGTACTACGAGGACTATGGTACTGTCCGATGCAGCATGGCCGAACTATGATTCCCCAGTAAATGGCTCATAGGGCCTCTGAGACCCTCTATTCCAATCAACAGAACTACCTTTCTGATCCCCACCATTGATGTCATCATCATCCTCATCAGAACCACCACCACTACCATTTTCCCCCTCAATATCATCTAAGGCTATCTGGTAGCTCCCACTCCCTAATGCACTTGTGATGGCCTCAGACGTGTCCCTACCTACTTTCCTCTATTAGCCTACCTGCACTGGCTAATTGATTCATGAGGTGGAGGAACAATCCTCGTAGCTCTGTCAAATAAATCCCCATCAGTGGAACTCACCTCATCCATCACAACTTCAAGATCAACATCAATCCCCAAATCAACAACTACATTGGCAACATGCTCACTAGGTCAACCATCAGCGTCATCCATCCAGAAATTCTTAACCCACTTCATAAATGTGTCATCCTCGTCAATGCCATCTACGTACATGGCATCTAATAGATCCTTGAGCACTGTACTCTGTGACAATGATTAATTGGTTCAATTTGAGTCTCATGTTGTAATGGCAAAATATCAACTTTGGCAATTTCTCATAGGCAAGCGATTCCGCTGCTTCATGTGGATGAAAGCAAATGTGCTCTAGTTCCGCTCACAAGTAGAAGATCCGCTCACAAGTAGAAGATGATGCCGTTTAAGCAAAGAGTCAGGCAGCAAGTGCCTCGAGTATAGATGCGTTTGAGCCATACATGTGTTAGTATACAACTATGTGCGTGGATGTAAATCTGTACAACTGAGTATTATATTATTTCCTTGTAAATTGTTACCCATAGATACGCAATAATTACATATATAGTTTCCTTGTTTAGGGAAATTCCATAGATAGGAAACAGCTGTATGTATGTAGTTTCCTTGTAAGGAAGATTGTAATTGATAGTAGATTGATTGTAGGTCGTAATTAAGGTAAGGATTTTCTATTTAATAAGAGGAACCCTCCATTGAAAGGCATTCAGACTATAGTCTCAGAGCTAGCCTTTTGATCCTAAGGATTTCTTGGTCTCAATCTCTTGGTAAAGCCCTCGGGCTCCAAAATTCTGTTCTAGTTCCTGGTCAGTTTTTTGGTTACGGCACCTGTGCCAACCAATCACGGGTATTCTGGAGGTTTAAGTTCATGGTAACAAGGTCTTTTGGGGAATCTCGGTGCTGGTTTGCAGAAGCAAGTTTTTGGCTTGATCTTGTTATTAAGATCTGATTTCTTCTTCTCTTGATCTTCTCTTGAAGTGCTTCAGGTCTTCTCAGGTCAATATTTTTAAACTCTTCAACCCTTTTCTTCCCATATTGCTTTATAATATCGGGAGAAAATTCTATTGTTCATTTTAATGAAAAGAATTACTCCGCATGGGAGTTTCACTTCAAGATGTTTGTGAAGGGAAAGGAATTGTGGAGTCATTTAGATGAGTTGTCGAAGGGTCCAACTGAGTCAAAGGAGCTTGATCAATGGAAGAGCAAAGATGCTTGAATTGTGTCTTGGCTGTTGGGTTCAATTGAGCCACATATGCTGAATCATCTTCGATCATTCACTACCACTAAGGAGATGTGGGATTATCTAAGGTGAGTTTATAACCAAGATAAAAGTGCCCGAAGGTTTCAATTGGAGTTAGAGATTGCTAACTACAGTCAAGGTAATTTTTCTATTGAACAATTCTATGGTAGATTCTTAGCTTGTGGAGCGAATATTCTAAGGTTGCACTAGCAGCATTGCAAGTAGTCCATGTTGAGAGCCAAAGAGATCAATTTCTGATGAATCTAAGACCAGAATTTGAAAATGCACGGGCTGGTTTGCTAAATCACAATCCTACTCCATCCTTGGATGTATGCTTGAGGGAATTATTACGTGAAGAGCAGCGTCAAGCCATGCAGCATGACATGAAACAAGAAACAATAACTCCTGAAATGGTTAGCGTGGCATACGCTGCTCAAGGAAAAGGAAAGTTCAAGTCACGAACACAGTGCTACAACTGTAAGGAGTTTGGGCATATTGCAAAGAATTACAGCAAGAAATTCTAGAATTATTGCAAAAAGGAGGGGTATCTCATTAAGGATTGTCTTATACGGCCTCAGAATCGACACTCAAGCCTTCCATACTACTATCTAGCCTATTTCAGCTGTTTTCCAGTCCAATCCGTTCCTGCTAATGACCAGAAATCTGTAAGCAATCATTCACCTACTCTCACACCCGAGATGGTACAACAGAAGATTGTGTTTGCTCTCTCTCTGCCTTTGGCATGCAAGGGAAGGCAAAACTACTCACCTCTCCTTGTTTGGTTGACTCTGTTGCTTCAAATCATATGACTAGCAGTACGGATGCCTTGTATGATGTTCGAAAGTATGAGGGTGAGCAGCATATTCAGATAGCCAATGGTAGTACTCTTCCAATCACTGCGATTGGAAATTGGGTGGCAGCCATGATTCCACATGTTTTTAGATTATTCATACTGACGAATGGGGTGTGATTCCGGTCATTTCACATGCTCAATACAATTATTTTGTGACGTTCATAGATGGCTACAATCGTTTCACTTGGGTATATTTTCTTTGCTCTAAAGCTGATGTGCTTTCCATTTTCCAAGCTTTTGTTGCTTTCGTCAATACACAATTTTCTACTTGTATTAAGATCTTACGCTCAAACTCTGGGGGGATATGTGTCCAATGACTTTCATGCTTATTTATAAGCGAAGGGTATTCTTTCCCAACGTTCTTATCCTTACACTCCCCAACAAAATAGGGTAGCAAAACGTAAGAATCCTCATCTTTTGGATGTTGTTCGTATCTTGTTGATCGAATCTTTTGTGCCTACTAAATTTTGGGTAGAAGCCTTGTTTATAGCTATTTATTTGATTAATCTTTTGCCTTCTAAGATTTTATATTATGATTCTCCATATTATCATTTGTTTGGTGTTGCCCCTAAGTATTACTCTCTCCATATTTTTGGTTGTCTGTTTTGTTCACTTGCCATCCACTGAACGTCACAAGCTTGCTGCTTAAGATCTTCGGTGTGCTCTAGGGTATATTAATGCACATAAAAGGATATTGTGTTATACTGTGATTGCTAACAAACTCTGTGTCTCTCGAATTGTGGTTTTCTTCTAAAACCAATATTTCTTTCAATCTCAGGTCATTCATGATTCTACCCTGGTTATGGTCCCTACTTTTGATAATGTTTCTTGTATTGTTAAGTGCTTTAAGCCAGGGGTTGATTATCAAAGACGTCGTCCACTATTCCCGACGCCTCTTCCTGAACCGACGCTTGATCCTGTCGTGCCTAAACCTCGATGGTCAACCCGTATCACACGTCATCTAAATACGTCTGGTATCTCTCATACAACGCTTCAAACGACTCTAGATCCTACTTCTGTGCCTTCATCTTACTCTCAGGCTTCTACTCAAGCATGTTGGTATCAAGCTATGCAAGAAGAGCTTCAGGTTCTTCAGGACAACCATACCTGGGATATCTTACCATGTCCTGCTGAGGTCAAGCTTATTGGATGCAAATGGGTACATACAATCAAGCTGCGACCTGCTAGTTCCATAGAACAACATAAGGCATGTCTGGTGGCCCTTGGGTATCGACAATAGTATGGTCTTGGAGGATACCTTTGCACTCGTGGCTAAAATGACTACCATGCGAATTGTAGTGGTCATTGCAGCCTCAAAAGGATAATCTCTTCAACAGATGGATGTGAAGAATGCATTTTTACATGGGGATCTGAAGGAAGAGATCTACATGACTCCTTCTCTAGGCATATTCATTCACTCCTCTTCTGAGGTTTGTTGATTGAAGCAGTCTCTATACGGGTTATAGCAAGCACCGGCATGCATGGTTTGGGAAATTTTTTACTACTCTTCTTGATTTCAATTTTACTCGGAGTCAGTTTGATCTCTCTTTCTTAGAAAGACTACTACTAGATTGTTGTGCTTCTTGTGTATGTGGATGATATCATCATTACTAGGTCTGATCCTCAGTTGATTAAGCAGCTACAATAGCACCTTACAACTTCCTTTCATATGAAAGATCTTGGTCCACTATAGTATTTTCTTGGCCTTGAGGTGTATCATGCTCTGACTAGCACACTTTGGCATTAGCACAAGTATACCAAAGAGATTATTACTTTGGCTGGTCTTCAGTTTAGAAACTTGATACTTATGCCTATGGAGGTAAATTTGAAGCTAAGTCAGGAGGAGGGAGAGCTATTATCTGATCCATATATATATAGGCAGCTGATACGGAATTTGAATTATTTGACGATTACCAGGCCTGATATCTCTTTTTCAATTCAACAAGTCAGTCAGTTTATGCAAGCACCTCGACATCCCCACTTGGCAGCTGTGAAACGTACCATTCGTTATTTTAAGGGTACTTTTGGTCGAGGGTTACTCTTTCCTACTTAGTCTTCTCTACAATTAATAGGTTTTAGTGAGCTGATTGGGCTGGTTGTGCGGATACTCGTCGTTCGATTACTGGTTGGTGCATGTTTCTTGGCAATGGTCTTATTTCTTAGAAGAGTAAGAAGCAAGATCGAGTATCGAAGTCCTCCACCAAGTCTGAATATCATGCTAGGTCATCAGCTTGCTCTGAGATTGTGTGGTTTCGGGATCTATTGGGGCGAACTTGGTATTCCTCAGCTTAATCCTACTCCACTTCATGTTGTTAACTCCAATGTTATTTAGATAGCTACCAATAGCACACAAAGCATATTGAAGTAGATTGTCATTCCATTCCTAAAGCGCTTGACCAACATGTGATTACTCTTCCTTACATTTCCACCGACAACAGCTGATGTATTACCAAGGTTCCACCACGTCAACAGCATCAGTTCATGGTTGACAAATTGATGCTTCTTGATCGGTCAGCATCAATCTGAGGTGAAATGTTAGTGTACAGCTGTGTGTATACATGTTAATCTGTAAAACTGAGTATTATATCCTTGTAAAGTGCTACCCATAGACACGCAACAATTACATATATAGTTTCCTTGTTTAGGGAAATTCCATAGATAGGAAACAGCAGTATATATGTAGTTTCCTTGTAGGGGAGATTGTAATTGATAACATATTGATTGTAGGTTGTAATTAAGGTAAGGATTTTATATTTAATGAGAGGAACTCTCCATTGAGAGGCATTCAAACCATTTGACAACATGGACCACCACACACCTGTAAATAAGGATTCATAAATACTTAGCTATCTGAAATATGAAGTTGTTAATTATATATTTATCTATATATATATATATGTCTGCTCAAGTGGGATTACATGGAATCATTCTATGTCTGGACTCGATAGCTGTCTGATGACCAACTGACCTTGTTGCATCTCGAAACATAATAATCTACCAAGTGGTTTCCACTTAACAAAATTACATTTCATAAATCCTTAGTTATCTGAAATATCAAACTAAAGACTGCTCTTGCTAATCCCAAATTTAGTATTGATGTTTATCACTTACCTTGTTGCCAAAATTACCTTTCCTCCTTGACATTGAGTCCAACTTTCCATTCAACTCGCTCATAAGTTATCCTAATGGCATTTCCTTTCATGTAGTTAGAATACATACATTGCAATAAGATCTCCTGATGTTCTTTCCTTTCATGTAATCAGAATATATGACTTCCATGCAAGACACATTTATATGGATAAAACTGAAAGTCATAGCATATCCATTCTCAACTCTATGGGAATATATCATTTTCTAAAGACGCAAATTTAGCCCTTAGATTAATTATCATTTATGTTAGGAATCAAACCCTTTATCAACTACTTTTTATCAGGATCGATCTTTCACAACCAGTGCATGGAATCAAAAGCAAATTGTACCCCCACCAAACTCTTAAAGAGGTGTTAAAACTATGAATGTCCATAGATTATCACCTGTCACGTTATGTGACCTGCATATACAAATAAATGATTGATAAATAAATATGTTATTTATTCTATATTTCATTTAAAACCAGAAATAATTTAACATTTAAGTTTGTCTATTATAATTGACTGTATTGCATACCTATTTTCATCCCTCCCTTCTTTTGTGCTTCTTTATTAATCAAACAATAATCATTATTTATTTATTCATTTAAGATCCTAAAAGTTTTCATTTTCTTATCTCTTAAACTATAGATATTTTTTAAAATAAAAAATTCCGGTTTAAGTTTTGTTGGTTTGATTGTGAAATTCTCCATTCATTTTGGTTCGCTGGAAGTACCTTGAGGCTATGACACTGTTGCAACACTACAGAATACTTGATTTGCTTATTGCCATAACATGTAAACCAAACCAGAAGGAACGTCAGGGAGAATTAAGACCTGGTCAGTTACCATAGGTTAGACCAATCTTGACAGCAAGAGTTGTTGAAACAGAGCTCCAAGATCTGAAGAATAAATTGTTAATAAACTTTGGACAGAAGCGGCACACTTTTAAATGTTAATAATTATGAAGTTCAAGTAAAAAGCACTGGTCTCAACCAATATAAAGTATCAGCAGCAGACCATATAGTGCATGATTGAATTTTTGTTTTGTAATCTAATATATCTTATTGCCATATTATATACTCTGATATCTAATTGGAGATGCAAACATGTAAAATACAGGTTTAATGAGCCTTCGGTTAAGCAGGCTTTGTAGTGTAATACCAATGCATGTGCCTGACTGAACTACTGAGTACTGTTCTCTTTCTTTTTTCCTTTTTTTTTTCCCTGTGAAGTAGTATTTTTTTCCCTATGTTCATTTAATCATTTGCATTAATCGAATTGTAACCAAGTACTGTGGTAAATTATACATAAGTAACAGAAGATATATTGTGTTAACCAATTCTGAATAATGAACTATTGAATAACTATATTGCTACCACCTAGTTTTACTAGGAAATCTAGCACTAAAATCGGAAACTTGAACCAATTTTAGAAAAATAAATATCAGTTTATTCACATCACATAAGATTTCTGATATCATAAAGTGGGCAATCAGATACAACTTCAGAAGTTGCATCTCTCCAACATGATTGCATAAAAAATGGTTCAGAAATATTGAGAGTGAAAAGGCTTTCATTAATCTCACCACAATATCAGTTTTCGCTTCAAGAAATGGTTCAGGAAATATTGGGAGCAAAGAGGCAAGGAAGACTTTGCAAATATAGTACCTCTTGGGAAAGACTTAAATACTTTTAGAAGTTACCTTAACTATATGCAGAGCAGGACGCGCCAAGAAAATGTGCTAACATAGAATTGATAAAAAAATTGATCCATGACTTTGTCCGTGCCTCAATAAAGGTAGCAACCCGCAGACATAAAATTGAGGAATATCCTGCACCTCCTAACATGTAATTGATTGGATGACCACTATGAATTAAAATAAGTGCGACCAATGGATATATTTTCTAAAGCTTTAGAGAGCTCACTGCACGCAAGGAAAAAACTGGGTACAAACCAATATATTTTTGCTTATTCTGCTGACACCAACCAGACAGTTATTTTCAGGAAAATTATGCACCTTTAGAATAATTTTCCAGGGAAGCTACACAGGATTTCTCCCTTTTGAAATATTTCCATTAAATAATACATAAAATTTTCAAGATTGGAAAAAAATAAATGCAAGGAAGCTTTCACAAGTTTAAGGGGAAATTAAAACCCATGCTGCCATCCGGGAAGAGTCACTGATGATAGATACTATACAATCATTGTTACAAATTTCCAGACCTACTGGTTGGAATTAGCAGCAGAATCTCTCTCAACCCACCACTTTTACTGTCACAAAACTTTGCCCGGATAACCTGCTGTCCCTTCAGAAAAACTGTGTCATATTAACAGTACCTACAAATTTATCATACCACTCCTTGCAAAGCTATGATGGAGAATAACGAATGAAAATGAAGCCAAATGTACCCAACCACTAAAATCAAGTATCCTAAATTCTTTGGCTTTCTTAATGCAAAAGGCTATTTTTTAAACACCTATACACATGGCAAAATACCATAAGGCAAAAGAAACAAGAGAATCATTGTGAATGGAGAATAGGTACACTTTTTTATCTTCTTATTATTTTGGTAGGTAATGAAGAAATATTATTGAGTAGATGAACTGGCATATGATAAGAAACTCAAATCCATATCACTATCTACATTATTATCCCTATCCATGGCCTTAGTTGCAGTCATAGTCCTTGATTGATTCCTCCAGTAATGCAGTTGGGCAACATGGATATCCAGGTTAGCACATCCCTGAAAATAGTAATAGCTCAAGATTCATGACATCAAGTTAGATCTCGAGTTACCAAGAATACTTTAAGTCGAATGAGTCAAGACATATACACGGAGAAGATCTGGTGATATTCTTCTTCACAAGGGTAGGAAGTAATCCTATACACTACATGTATCAGCAGAAAGAGACTAATGATGATGACGGAGCCAGAGACAGAGGCAGCAGTTGGTGGAGAATATTTTAGTTGATTTAAGTAATCTTTTTTTTTTCTTTTTAAGTGATGAAGTTATATTAAATAAAAAGAGAAGAGATACAAATAGAAACGGAAAAAACAGCAAGAAGAAGGATAAAAGGGGTGCCAAAAACAAGGCACCACTAATAAGACAAGAAAAATTAAAAGAAATATCACCAAAGACTAGAGAAGAACTAATAGCTCCAGCCTTAGCTAAACTATCCGCAACATCATTAGCAGCCTTAAGTAAGTGTTTGAATGAGACATTCAAACCCCACACCAAGGATCTTGCTAATTGAATAGACTCCAAGTATCTCCACAGGCCTGAATCTACTCTGCTCATCCACCTCATATTGTTGGCAGCATCCCCCTTGATAGCTACCTTCCAAATCCCCAATGTTTGAAAATGGTGTAGCCCTGTAATAAGTGCTAGGAGCACTGCCCGAGTGGAGCTCCTATTGTGTTATACTATTGTGTTCTTTATTTACATCTTGATATGAATTGTATTGCTTATTTGCCCAATTTCACCAATTAAAGTTATTATAAATTGTTTATTTCTCCAAAAATAAGTACGTAGGATGCGGGTTATTTTGCGAATATTTCATTTCATAAATACGAATGTAGGAATCCACAACCCACAACCCACCCCCCACCCCCCCCCCCCCCCCCCCCCCCCCCCCCCCCCCCAAATTTTTACAGATTCTTCTGTTTTTTAGGGATTTTTGTTTCTCATTTTTAGGAATTTTAATTATTAGTACGAAATTTTTCCTTTTTTAGGGGATTTTTTCACTTTTTTAGGCCATCTCATCCTTGTCGACTGATACCAATATTTTAAACCTTGTTCTAAGGTGTTCTCTGGACTATGAAGTGTCTTTCCTCACAAAATTTAAAAAATTCTTCATCCTTATACTCCATACAATTATCTATCCTAAGGCAGTTTTCTACTTCAGCTTTCCGCGCTTTGAACTTAGTGAATTCATGAGATGTGTTGTTTATGAAGCAAACTTCCGCTTTCTTTGAGGATTCATCAATAAAACTAATGAAGTAATGGGCTCAACCTTTTGATTGAACTATCACTGACCCCAAACATCCGAATGTATATAGTCAAGAATGGCCTGACTCCTACACATAGCTGGCTTAAATCCCAAGAAACAGAAGTCCAATTTCCATGATTTAAGCCTCTTCAATAAGTACCTCTTATGAAGCTTCATCGTACCACCTTAACTCATATGCCCCAGTATAAAAGGCCACAAAAGTGTATCATTTAATATTAGATTTTGAAAATTTTGCAGCAACTCTACCTACGAACACACTCCCAATTAGTCTGTACTGTAGATATTGCTTGTAACCTTTTGACCATTAATCTACACCATAGCACCCTGGTTTACCTTCAACTCCACCTCTAGATTTATATCTGCAATCATTAAGAGTCCAAGGTTCCCAAGGAAATTAAATTTTTCTCTAGATTCGATACACATCTCACATTTACCAACTTTCTCATAGAACCATCAAACGTTTTAATTTTAATTCATCCCATTCTAGTGGCCTTACGTGCAACATCATTACCCATCAGAACACTAACACAATTAACTGACCTATAGCCTCATGGGGACACATGTAATAATAACATCCAAAATCTATAATCAACGAATTTTCGAAGCAATCAATACTCAACGAAACAAAAAATATCACTGTCAGCGAAATCTAAGATGTCTTCCACCATATTCAACAACCTTAAGGATTTCTCCTCTCTTTTTTCTTTCGCTTACTATTTCTTTCTTGCATTTTGGACAGTTCATCTTCATATGCCCCTTCTCATGGCACTTAAGTATTCTAAGTCCTTGTCCTTTGCCCTTGATTTCTATCTGAAGTTTGTCTTCTCATATCAATCTTTCTCTTTCATTCTTCCAGGATCCTGATTACTCTTTTCTACAAACCATTCACATCAATAATTCTCAATACTACTCTTTTTCCTTCGATTATATACTAAGAGTAAGAAAGCTGTAGTAACCTCCCCTATTTCCAAAGTCTCCTTTCCCCAAAGTAACACTGTAACCAAGATTGCATAAGTGCTGGTTTGTGGCTCATATTTTATCTAGGTCTAAAGGGAGAGTGGCCTGAGGTGGCCAGTAGGTTGTAGCTAGGGATTGAAGATATAAGTTGTGACCCTATTCTTTTTTAATATAGTGAAACTCTTCATTCTTTCCCATTGATGTAGACAAAGTGCCAAACCACGTAAATCTATGTACCATTGTACTTAATCTTTCTATTTTTTTTTCACACTCTTATTCCAACAGCTTTTAATTCGAAATAAGAACCAAGCAAAGAGTTTACAACCATTAGTGCCTTTTCTTTATAGAACTTCACATCAATCCTCAATAGATCACTTATGATTCAATAAAATATATTGATGTGCTATATCAAATATGCACCTTCACCAGACCCTACTGCACTAACAAATAGGTTGCACCTGACATTCACGTGCAACTTTTAAGTCACCTTATTTCGAGCTCCAGAAGTTGATTTCTCCCCCTTTCTTGCCTAGTTTTGGAAGTTTTCTTCAATTTTTTCATCTAAATCCTCTCCAGACACTTCAAATCAAAGGATTGTTGAAGGTTAAGTTGAATCCTAAGGCTTGGAGGAAGTAATCAACTGATTTGGGCATTATGTGTGAGGTAAAATCTTGTCTTTGATTTTATTTGGGGCTAATCCTAATATAATGGCATGAAAATTTAATATAACATGTAATGACACCCGATCTATCGATGGATTGAAGTAGTTTACATTTTCTGAACTATTTAAGCCCATACAACTTTTGCTTAAGAAATAGCTTGTTCATCAAAGACTCACATTATATCAACTCTCCAACTTTTCCCATATTCCTCCAGAATAGTCTTCATCCATGACATGGTATAAAACCTCATCTGCAAAGCAAAGCCTTATGGTATGCAATGCACAAATCGCGAGTTATACTCTTTCATCATTGCTCATTTTCTCAAGGTTCTTCAACTTCCGTATAATGCCTTCACCAGACCCTACTGCACTAACAAATCTTTCACACATCATTTTCACAGTCCAAAATTTCACACTTCTTTGTCATAGTGCTAAATTCCCTTTTCCGTTGAAATTCTCCCATTGTAATTGGCAATCGAAGCACTCATACCATCACAACAAAAAACCTCGCTTCGATACCTGTTGTTGATTAACAACCATTGTAATGAGAACGTAAAAACAATAGAAAGATAAAAAAAGTTTTACACAGATTTTACATGGCACAAAATCGTGCTTATGCCCACAAGTGATAAGAATATTTTCCACTTTCTTCAAAAAATATAGGATTAAAACAGTTTCAATTTCAACAATAGTCATTTCCAGCCACCAGTTTATTCCTTCTTTTTTTTCTGGCTAACTTCTTAAATCCACATGACCTTTCCTATATATATCTAATGCTTGTGTCAATATCATGTCCAGAAGTGCAAATCGCCTTACTATGATAAAGAGCTTTATCCAAGTACTGCTAATTACATAATTAAAAGCATTTCTGGTTGTTTATTTCTACTGATTTTGCTGATTTTATAGCTGAGAACTTCTGTGTCTATCTTTCTCCTCATAATAACAGAATAAGCTGCTTATACAAAAACTTCACTAGCCACAGCTAAACAGATTTAGTATACATATATACATACATACATATATATTAACTAAACCAGTTTGCCATCAATGAATCAAATAACAGCCCTGAATTCCACAATAACTGAGCATCAATGATCATCAGCCACAATAACTAAATTGGGTCAAATAAACCACCCCAATACATTAAAATTCTTAATTGAAGTCACGTTATACTCAACAGTTCTGACTGGCTACAATCACGTCCTTTTCTTCTCTTACGTTAGCCTTTAGATCCATGAACATGCACCATCTCAACACTTACTTGCAATCAAGGTTTTCAGTATCGACAAATAGCAAGAAGTATCAACCAATACGATCGGTATCAGCTCGAGGCAATACCAAGTATCAGCTTGATATAAGAGATGTTTTCGGAAGTATTGGCCGAGACTGAGAAGTATGGGCCAACACAACTCGGTATTGGGCTGGGCCAATACCCAACCCAATACTGAGTTTTTAAATCTTGCTTGCAAGTGCCTCCTTAGGTCTTCAATTGTCAAAGCCCAAACCACCTTAAACTATATTCCTTTATTTTATCAATTTCAGGGCTACACATTGATATATAATATATTTGTACCTTAAATCACCTAATCTCCCCACATATCTGTACCTCCATCTTCATCTCACACTCAAAATTATGAGCTTTTTTCTCCATGCCCAGCATTCTGCTCCATATAACATATTGAGTTTAAACTCTATCATGAAATCTTCCCTTTTTTTTTTTGCTGAATAATGAGGAGTATATATATATATATGGTAAAAAGTGTACAACAGAGGCTCTGATTTGACCCCGAGCAAGTCACATGAAATCTTCCTTTTTGCTAGAGTGGATTATGTATTGATCACATAAAATTACACATGCTTCTCCACTTAAGCCATTCAGTTCTAGATCGACATGCAAGATCCTCCCCAATTGAGGACCATTGATATAAACAAAAAGCAAAAAATGTGTCCGGGTGTTTCGGGCAGGTTGTGGGGGGCGCCTTGAAACACCTTAATCAAATAGAAGTAAGTGCAATAAAATTTAAAATACAGACAGTAAGACTTGTCAAGGCTCAAATTTTCTTTATGAACAAGATGGGACTTCCATAGGAGAGATATGTCTCTGATTTCATTCATAAACAATCCAGAGATGAATAAATGTGCAGAAGAGGATCAATTCACCAAGCTTCCTCACTAACAGCCACCAAGAATGATATAGGTTAATAACACGGAGTATGTCACAACAAATATGTGAATTAAAGAACCTCAGACAGTAACATATCTTACCACAGCAACAACCAGGTCCCCGGGGGACAATGCCAGACCAGAGCATGAATCATATACATGTTGAATCTGTAGAAAATTTCCTTTTATTTTGTCAACAATGAAATAAAAAATTTGATAACGAAAGACCAAAAAGAGTTATACCATACATCAGCAGAGCTTTCCATGCCAAGGGCATTTGAAGAGATAGGTACTTCCAAGAGAGATCTCCCATTCAAAAGCCAGCTACGTACAGAATTATCCTATCACGAACAACAAAAAACCGCCTTCAGATAAACTTCCTATGTTTATTTCTCATAAGTTTCATCAGAAAGAGATTGTATAAATAATGAAATATGGCTAAATCAAAGTAGGCTAGATACAAAAGGTCTCACTAGCATAGAACTGTAGAAGAAATATGGATTTTCATGATAAGCATTTCAAAGGTCCTTTCTGTGTTTCTCTATGTTTGCATGTGCAGGCGTGCCCATGTGCATTCCCGCCCATGAGTGTGTGTGTCTCTCTCTGTCTGTTTATGCTCATGTTTTTGAAGAATAAACATTGAAATGCCATGTAACCATGCTGACAGCATCCCAAGGATATACCACTAACAAAGTATAGGAGAAAGGTTTATGCAAGATGACTACTAGTCAAGACTTCGTTTTTATAAATCAACAATAGAATGGACAGCATAGGAAATTGTCTAAAACTTTTTGGGAGAAAGATGCATAACTGTGGTAGCATAAAACGTAGCTTAAAAATATGTTTATCATGCCAGGTACCGAACTAATAACAAGACATCATCATAGTATTGATTCACACATACTTAAAAGCTTGAGGTTCAAAGGATCGATATTGATTGCCTAATCGACCTTTTATTTTGAAATGAAAAGATGTTACAACTACAAAGTATCGCTAGCAACTTTTCCAGGATACGTGAATTGATTTTTAACACAAACACTGTCATGAAACTTGACTTATTGAGCAAGATTATGAATTGCATGGATAGTGATCAGTTAACCTTTCTATACTTTTATCAATAATGTCATTTTCTAACCTTCGCTATTCTTTTATTAATTTTTGGTGTCTTCCCTCTTTAAAATCAGAGAAATATCAGTTTAAAAAGGCGCACTAATCAGTATTATATCTAGTCAGGCCAAATTCTGGTTTTAGTATAATGCTGATTAGGAAACTTCCTTCACACAGTAAATGGCCCATTCTTTCATTAAATCGCATGCATGCACACATACGGGTGCATGCATCGCATACAAGTACATCCTATATATATATAAATATACATATAAATATACATATATTATTTTTTTGACAGATAATGAAGGTATATATTAATGTAAAGGAGGAAGGTAATTCAAAAGAAACAAGGTGGCACTCTCCCTACACATAAAGATTATGCCAAAATGCAATGGGTGGTTTCATCAAATTTTAGGATTAAAGGTAATTCTTTCAATTGGTAAAAGATTTTTATTTATATGAAAGCTAGAATGCAGTGAATAGGTACTTCCCAAAAAACAAAATGAAAACAAAATAGAAAATCAATGTAGAGATCTGCTACAAAACATTAATATACATGGTGTAATGGTATTTTATCAGGAGAGGATCAATTATTATACAATATGTGCATATCACATTCAAGGAATAACCTATGCAGAAGGCCCTTTCAATATAATATAGCTAAGAAGAGTTAAATGCACAACATAAGAACACTTGCCTGCAGTTACTAATGCAATTATGCATGATATACAGAAGCAGGATACTCAAAAAGAAGAACAAATCAACTACTAATCAGATGAAGCAAAATTTCAGAATAACAGGTATCAAGCTACAGTATAATTTGTAATTAATTACCTTGCTGCAGCTGAACAAACAACACCCATCAAAAGCCCACGCCAAACCCGTAACCTGGGATAAGCTCATAAAAATGCGAAATAGCATCAACATGAAAAAAAAAAGACAGCTCAAAATCAGTGAAACTTACAACAAGGTCATGTGCATCATAGGAGCCAGCATTATGGAAATTGCAGTTATGTATGTCACAGATCCAAACTTCCAAACATCCAGATCCTTTCCCAACTGCTAACACCATTTCATGTGGAGACCATGCAGAAACAGTCAAAGAGAGTACTGAAACTGGGATGGAAGTAATGGCTATCACCTTTTACAATCGAAATATGACAATATTTATCAGTAACCACTTTCAGAAACTGCATCACAAAAGCCAACATATCAAGAAACACTTGCCTCCTTGAATAAAGAGAAGGAAGCATGATCAACTTCTGATGATTTTAACAACTCATCAATATGCCCAATCCAGAACCTCACACTGACAGGAAAATGAGAAAAAAGTTATGTTGAAAAATCATATAGGGCGAGACTCCAACTTCCAATGGAGTTTACATTGTGCTAACATTTGCACCATGGCAATTATGTTTGCCTCCTCCCTAAGCATGATGGTGGTAAAGAAAGAACAATAGATACAATGTATGCAAGAAGCCATTTCATTTGATTCACATATTCAGATTCATTTGATAAATTTTAATATACATATATGTGTGTCGGATACCTATGCAATGTTTACAACAAAAATGTGCCACTAAAATGTACCACTAAAATAAATTTACCCTTGTGAAGGAAAGGTGCCATACTTTCATCATGTACAACAAGCAGTGGCAACACAGCTCCCTTGTGAAGCTGCAACAAAGATAAAGACGGGGAAATAAATTCTCCACCTCTCAGACACACATGATGCAAACCTGAGAAGGTGAGGTGACAGAATTTCTTCTGATCTAGAGGACATCATAAGTGATGATTCTATTAAGAATTGTACTTCACATAAGGGCCTCGATCCTTAGGGAAGACAATAGGGAGAGAAATAACCTCTTTCCAAACCTGATTGGAAGAAAAGCAAGTGTAATCAGGGTCCAAGGAGCTACATATATCAAGAAAAGGATATCATTTTTGAAGGCATAACAAAGGTTTACAATTTCACGAAATGAGCGAAATGTTGCTATTTTCCAAGGTAGCAACACGAAACCACCTTGGAAAACGAAGTAACGAGAATTCCCTTATATCGACAATATTTCGGCGAAATCAGGTACAAGTCGCACCTGACATTCACGTGCAACTTTTAAGTCACCTTATTTCAAGCTCCAGAAGTTGATTTCTCCCCCTTTCTTGCCTAGTTTTGGAAGTTTTCTTCAATTTTTTCATCTAAATCCTCTCCAAACGCTTCAAATCAAAGGATTGTTGAAGGTTAAGTTGAATCCTAAGGCTTGGAGGAAGGAATCAACTGATTTGGGCATTATGTGTGAGGTAAAATCTTGTTTTTGATTTTATTTGGGGCTAATCCTAATATAATGGCATGAAAATTTAATATAACATGTAATGACACCCGATCTATCGATGGGTGTCGTTAGAAATTTTTTATTATTAAAATAAATATTTTTTTATTTTTTGTGTCTAAAAACATTTAAAAAAACATCAAAATGGAATATTTTCATATAACAATTACACTAATGTTGCAAATAAATATTTTAAAATATAATGGAGTTGTTTACATCTCTACTAAACAAATTTTATTTTATAATTATGATTATTTAAACTATAAAATTATTAAAAACTGTAAAAGACATTAAAAAAGAGTTAAAAATTGAGGAAAAATAAAAAAATAAATACTAGGGTTAAATGCAATTAGTATGTGGATGGATTGAAGTAGTTTACATTTTCTGAACTATTTTATCCTGCTTCTAATTTGTTTTTTCAGGTGATTCTGTGGTGGTATTTGAGGGTCTGAGACAATATGGCACGGAAGAAGGAAGATATTGAATGGAGTCATGGCATATCATATGAGGGCAACAAGAATAAGGTAAATTGTAATTACTGCCATCAGATTATCAGGGGTGGCGGGAATTCCAAATTTAGGCAGCATTTAGCACATGGCTATAAGAACATGTCAAATTGCCCCAAGGTACCTCCAAAAATTAAGCAGATGATGAAGGAGCATCTTGATTGGTCTAATACGAGTAGGGTAGAGAGGAGGGAGAGAGAGAAGGATATGAGGCGGAAGTAGGAAGAACCTATACGAGTGCCAGATTATAGTGATTTAGATGACAACATCCCATATCCTCCTATTTAAGTGGTAGTATTGACTATTGAGTTGTTAGTTTTGATATTTCAGAATTCATATAACTAAGGATTTATAAATCCATATTTACAAGTGAGTGGTGGGCCATGTATGGCTCAGATGCACCTACGCTTCGGGCACTTCCTGCCTGCATCCTTGCTCAGACGGCATCCCCATCTATATTTAGTGGAATTGGAACACTTTTTCTCTCATCTACACAAAGCAGCGAAATCACCTCGCATACATGAAGTTGCAAAAGCTGGTTTTCTATCATAACAACAAGAAACTAACACTAAGTAGTTAACCATTAATTCATAGAGTATAGTGCCTAGGTATCCATTAGACGCCATGCATATGGATGAATTTGATGAGGATGACTCATTCACTAAGTGGCTTAAGTATTCTAAGATGGATGAGGCTGATGGTCAACCTAGCAAGCATGTAGCCAATGCAGCTACTAACTTAGGAATTGATGTGGATGTCGACTCTATGATGGAGGAAGTAAGTTTCATGAGTGGATAATCATTGGACAGAGCTGTGAGGATTGTTCCTCCATCTCATGGATCCGGACTATCTGGTAACTAGCGTAGCCAGGCTGATAGAGGCAAGCAGGCAGCAACACTTGAGGAGACCACCACAAGTGCATCAGAATCAAAGAGTGGTAGCGGTGGTGTGGGGCGGGGGCGGGGGGGAGATTTGTGTGTGTGTGTGTGATGGTGGTGGTAGTAGTTCTGAGAATGATGATGACAATAGCAACGACAGGGATCAGGGAGGTAATTCCCCAGCTTCCGCTGATTGAAGAAGAGGATCACAGAGGCCATATGAGCCATTCACTGGGGAGGCACGTTTCAACCATGCTACATAGAACCAGGACCATGGTGTTGTCCCTATAGTGCCTCAAAGTCAAGATATTAAGCCCATAGAGTGCCACTACCAGCTGGAAGAAAAGGGAAAGAAGCATACAGTAGCAGATGATTAGACATCCCTTTCCCACAACCTTGGGTCCAGGGTGTTAGAGGGAGGCAGCATTTATCATCTTATAAAGGATCCACACATGGACATGGTCAAAGTTACAGCTCACAAGAGGAGTCAAGTTAATATGGCTATGAAATTTTACCATAAGGAAGAGGATATGATTATGGTATTTTCCTACAGCATCCATACCCCACAAGGTATGATCCTCAAATGTATGCATATCCACTATCACCAGCAATAGCACCACAGACCATCCCCGTGCCCATTAGTGTATCTATTACATACTCCTATCCTCAGTATCCACCTATGGGCATTCTAGTACACATGACTGTGGAGGATTACGAGCGCATCTACAATATCGAGTAGCATACTGTGACAATCATGATGGAGATGGCTTTGAGCCAGCTTAACATTCTTTGTGGCTATGAGCTTGTCTGTAACCCTAGTATCTTCATGCAACTTCCATTTATGTGTGAATTTCCATTGTATCTTCAATTCTTCATTAAACTTCCTTTAAACATGCATATGATCCGTTTACATATATTTTTGTGACTATTCCTTTGTTTTTAGGTGTATTTTGGTCTCATTTAAGCCTAATAATAGCATAATATGTCATTAATTTTACATTTTTTTTTAGCTTTTTTTCGATTTTTTTAAAAGTCTAGCGATTTTTCCCTCATGTCGACGAAATTTTGCCAAAATGTCAATGACATTTTGCCAACAACACCTGGTGAAATGTCACTCGACACGACATTGTAAACCTTGGGCATAACCTTGTTCTTTCCAAAATAATCCACTTGCTAGGGTGACATTGAATGCAGTGACTAACTAGTGTGAAAAAAACTCCACTCAAAAGACTAAAGAGCTCAATTGTTTTTAAAATAGTTTTTGGACATATTCATGTGTCAACAAAAAGGAGTATGATTATCTTGTGAAATTTGACAACAAAGATTTACAAGCAAATCTTAACTCAATCAAAAGCACTAATTAAATAACAAGCTGATGCCTGAAAATATCAGTCCCAAGATCCACAAGTCTCGTGACATGGGCCCTTCCACAAAATGCACTGACACTAGACCCAACACACCATCAGGCCTCAGAACAAGTGTATTTCCATACCCAACGGCAAGCGCATAGCTTTAAGGCACATTTTCTGAGGTTTCTTTGAAGAATATTTAACTTCTTGGCTAAAGCATTCAAAAATAAGAGTTTGTTTCCTTATGATGTTTAACTTCTTCTCCAAGTCAAATTCCAAAAGCAACTTGGTTAAAAAAAAAAAACTTATTAATGGAAGAGTAATTTACAATAAAGTTCAACAGTAAAATTTGAATAAAATAAATTTCACTTTGGAGACCATCAAACACAGGAGAACAGTCTAGATATTAGAGAGTTGAATTACAAAACATACAAATGTTCACAGCAGAGAGGAATGAAGCAAAATATTGATCATTATGTAATGTTACTCCTAACACACCTTCCATCAGAACTTCCAGTGGCCAATATAAGACGACGACTTGCATCATCAGAGACAGGTAATCCCCAGCTGATTGTAGTGATCCATGTATCATGAGCCTGAAGGAGTCCAATGAGTATAACATCAAGTGGGACCCTGCCATGCTCAATTGAGTAGCATTGTGGTGCATTGATTCTCCAGAAAGAAACTTTACCAAACTTCCCTCCAACAGCCAGCACAGCACAGCTATTGCATGAGATATCAGATCTAGATGATAACTGCAGCATGGGTGACCAGGCAACAACAAGAGATGATAGCATAGCACTGCGAGAAGCATACTTCTCTGCAGTTATTGATGGGAGAGTATCACTTTCCTTTCTCTTCTTGAGAGGTTTTGGCTCAGATTTTGGCTCTGGACTTATTTGGTGAAGATTATTTTCCTTCCGCCTCTTAGATTGGTCCTCAGCTGCCTGCCAAAATACGTAACAGTAATTAGAAACAAAGTTCAAGGAAAATAACAAAACAGTCATCGTGAAACAGATGAAGCCATTAGACTCAAGAAAATAATAGCCATATTGAAGTGGCATATACAAATTATAAAACCAAGCATTCAGACCATCCTTCTGCATAAATTATAGGTGGAGAAATTTCATGAGAAGGGGACAGACATACATACAATTTGTATTGCTTTTCAAAATGTCTGTAGGAATATGATAATGGTGCCTACATGATTAACATCATGGGCTTTTGGAAAGAAAGATATATCAAGCAGTAAATGTCAATAAGGACATTTATAAGCAAGAATGAACTGGCATGAGAACAATTTTTTATTAGATAATAGGCTTAAACCAAGGGGTCAGCATTTAAATTCTATATTTTGCACTAATATTGACAAATTGGCAACTCACATACAAGAAGAGGTTCATTGGTGTATCTTATATTCAGGCAGCATCGTATTGGTGGACCAAATTAGAAGTAGAAGCTAAACTGGAGCTCGAAACATATAGTTTGCAGTTAAAAGGCTTCAAAACAAATTGGATAGAGGCAGATTATGTATCACAAAAATGGAAATAAGGATTAGATTTTAGTCAGAATTGAGCACCAGGAAATTTCTGAAAGTGCACTCTTTTATTACGTTGGATTATTTATCAAAAAGGAAGGAAACAATACAGAGACTGTTTCACTTGGAACTAAACTGGGGGACATAGGTTAAAGGGGTGCTTGTAAAAGGTCATGTTAATGGCACATTTCACTCAAAAGTCAAAAGGTTAAATCTACAACTACGACAAAGTATTTTCCTTTTATCAGTAAAATGACAATTTCACATATCTATATTAGTACTACTAATAAAAGCAGTAACCAACTTATGCCTTTTCCTGATTTCACATGCCAAAAGTACCATTAGAAACTATTCAAGTGTAAAACCAAAACTTTGTATCTTGCTGAGTCCTCAGTCAAAGAAAAAAAAAAGTTCAAGAATAAAAAACTATTTTATTAAAACAATTATCTTTCTAACAATCCTTCTTATCAATGAGAAAAGAAAAACGATCTCTAAAATAGATCACCTCTAACTAACCCACAATAAAACGTTCATCCTTATTTCTACATCCTAATCACACAAAAGCGTCACACCCCAAAAACCAAACTTTTAAAACAATAAAAACAAAATTAGGGTTCATATATTAATTTAACTAAATACAAATTCATTAAACTTCTAATACCTGAAAGAGTCAATAAAATTCTAAAAATTAAAAATTAAAAGTAAATTAATATTTAATGTAATAATGGTATTAAATTATTAGAGTATAAAAAACTTTAATTTTAAGGAATACATAATAAAAAAAATATTTACTTACATCTTTCACAAACAAAAACTTTTGATCTAGCAACAGTTTCTTTTATTTTCAACATTTTTTTTTGTACATATTTTGATTTCATTTTCAAGTCACAATTATCTAATGATAACTTATTTTATCATAAATCTTCCCTTTTTTTTACAAACTTTGATTTGAATTTGTGTATTTTATTTTAAATCGATCATTTTATCTAACCCAATATACATAACTAAAGAGAAATAAAAATACTAGGAAGGATGCTTTTATATATTCTAAAACAATTAAAACACCACAAATTCTCAATACAAGTGTAACTAAGCAATTCTAATTCAAATGTCCTTAATAGTATAAAACTCTTACATAATTTAGAAATCAATCACGAGAAACGAAATACATTTTAAATGTACTAATAACTTTAAAATATAAAAAATGATAATTTTTTTAGATGAGCCACAATAAATAAATAAATATATATTACATAAAAACAAATAACTTCTATTAAAAAAAATTAAAGAACAAGATCAGACTCACAAAAATAAATTTCAAATAAAATAATTTTTTAAATTACTATATATATCAGTTATAAACACTATCCAAATATTATAATTTTTACAAAGAAAAATATTCTTCTAAATGAGATTGAATAAGCACTAGAATTTTGTAACATAAACTAAAGATCATGTTCCATCTTGGACTTCCTGAAATAAATGTTTATCTATTAGTTATTCAAAATATGAAATTTTTAATTAAAATTTCAGCTATTTAAGTATTTGCCCAGCTGGCACAAAATTAGAGGGGGAAGTAATTTCTGCAAAAGGAAGGTAGATACATCCAATATCACTTGAAACATGACCGTACCTCCATGACATTTCAACAATTCTATCTAGACTCGTCATTTTTTAACCAAAAAGCCCAAATTTTACATCATATATTTTGTAAAACACTCTTTTTTTTTCAGTTTTTTATGCATCTAAAGCCCCTTCTAACTCAGATTTGGCAAGGATTTCGAAAATTTTCAACGCTTGGGTTTGAGGCAAAATAAGCGCTTTTTGAGTTTTGATGCTTGTAAATTTCTTAAGACAAGTGTAATTTACATACAGACACTTGATATATCAATGGCCATTGCTACCTTTTTTTCCTCCAAAAATAAATATTTTTTTATTTCTATGCAAAAATGGATTAACAAAGCACATTTTTTATGTAAAATGTGTGTTTGTGAGTGGATAATTACATGTTTGATTAATAAATACTACAATTTGTAAGCACCCAAATATTGCATCCTGAAATACGCTGGAAAACCTAATCTGGCTAAGAGCAAAGGGCCAAAAAGAGGACTTTTTCCAAAGGCTGATGTTGTGATAACCTAGAAATCACTTAAGGGCAGTTTAGTCATTTCCTAATTGGAAAAATTAAGAAACTGATTAATTAAATAATTATTAAACCAGAAAATTTAATTAGACTTGAGTTGGGTTTAATTTGAATTTAAATAGCAAAATTTAATTTGAACTTAGGAGGACCTTTTGGTAATAACACTTGATAGGGGCCTTAAATTGAGAAATAAATGAATTTATGGGGTGATTAGGCAATATTTAAAAAATAGGGAATTATAAAAGGAAGAAAAGTAATTAAATTAGAGGCTATAGATTAAAATGAATTTTCAATCCTAGTTGAAATGGGATTTTCAGATAAACTAGAAATCCTAGTTGGATTAGGAAATCCTAGTAAATCCTAATTTGATTAGAATAGCCTAATAAACTTGTTCTTCTAGTTAGATTAGGAAGGTCTAGTAAAATTATAATCCAAGTAGGAAACCCATTGACCTAGTTGGAGTAGGAAACTCTAAAACCCTATTATAAATAGTGAACTAAGGTTCATTTTTAGACTCTTTAGCTCTATTGATCGAGGTCTGAACATGGGATCCTATGAGGGAGAGCTTTGGTTGTGGAAAAAATGAAGGAAAAGAAGGAAAGTTGGTGATTTAGAAAGAGAGAACAAGAAAATTTAAGAGAGGGAGAGAATTGGATGACTATAGAGGAGAAAACTGCAGCAGATTTTCTGTCCAACTTTCATAAAAAACGGGATTCGTAGACAATCCATTGTCTGATCAAGCTAAAATTTAGAGGAGTTCCTAACATATAGTTCTTCAATCTGAAGGGTGGAGATGATGTTTGAAGCTCTCTAGCATGGTCCAAACTTGGGAAAAACGTGACTGCTCTTATCGTTAGCACAAAGAAGATTTTATTCAGGTAGGTGGATCTACAGTCTTATTTCCATTAGGGATCTCAAATTTCTAGAATTTATCATCCTTATGCTTTGATCTATATGTATCTTAGTTTTGGAATTGTATTTGTATAATTATACGTAAGTAACAACCTTTGGAAAATTATTGTTGCATAGCTTTCCGGTTTAGACGTTAAATACCAAGATTGGATGATTTTGATGGTGGCTTTTTGAATGAATACATATTGTTTTTATGATCTAAGAATTTTGGTCTCTAAGTAAGTTTTTGGATGATCTGTAGTTGGAAGATTTGGTGCTTTTGGTATTAGTCTACTATGTTTCTGAATCTTGAATAAGAATATAATTTGTTTTCTTTGATGATCATGGTTAAATCTTATTGTTTGATATTGGAAGGGGTATTGGATGTGATGGAAAATTTTGGTGATTTTTGGAAGGATTTTTGTGTTTTGATCTTAAAATCGTGTTCAAAACAAAGTCGAAACCATTACAAACTTGAAGCATTCGGAAACCCAAAAAAATTCTTTGCTTTTGGCCTTCATGCCCATCCTGTGCTTGAGCGCTTGTCGAGCGCGGTAACCTTTTAGCCTTCACGCCTATCTTGTGCTTAAGCTTGATCTCGAGCGCTGTTTTGCTATGTTGTTTAAATTCTAAAAAAAACTCGAGAGCACATTTCCACGCTTAACCCTTGCCCTACCCTCCGCTCAAGTGCCACACACTCTTTTGTGTTTTTGATTTTTGCCTAGGCCCACTTGAGCTCCAAATGCCTTTATTTTGAAGCACCTATCCCGCACCCTACGGTCGCTTGTGTGTGAACCTGTTACTATTGTGCTTCCTAACTCGTGCTTACCCTAGTCTCCAACAGCTATAACTCTTTGTTTCTTTTCTCTTGGTGCTTGATACCCGGCCCATCTATGGCTCTAGCGCCGGAACCCAATTTTGCCCAATTTCAGTATTTTCAAACTTATTTCAAATTATTTTTAATGTAATTTAGTGATTGTACCACTTGTATTTAAATTGGTTTTAACTTCTGAAAGTCCTGGTTTAATTGTTTTGAAAAAGAAATGGATTTTTTGGAACATGATTTGGATGTTTTTTGGCTTGATTTCAACATAAGGTTCGGTGGAGATGGCGCTACAGCGAATCATAAGAGAATTCAACAAGGAGTTGGCGGCAACTATAAATGGTGGCAAAAAATCGGTTATGTTTGTTTGGTTTACTGGAGCTAGAATTCTCTAGAATTTGTGAGAAGAATTGAGGAGGAAACGAGAGGGAGAACTGGAGGTGGTCGATCATTAGGAGGTAAATTCAGAGAGAGATAGAGATCGTCTTCAAGGGGGCAATTCTCAGCCATAACAGAGAATTGATTGCGAATTGTAACCAGCTACTGGATCGATCAGGTAAGATCTAATGGTTTCTGTAAAAAGTACATGGAATTGGGATATTGAGTAAGGGATCAGATCTAGGAAGGTTTTGATCACTATTGAGTGTTACTATGGTTGTAGGAGTTCGAATTGGATCTCAAGATGTAAGTAGCACCCTTCTCACTCAATTTAATCATAAATTTCTATTTGATCGAATGAGAATTTAGAAATTTACGTGTTGTTTGAGAGTTATATGAAATTGTAGTTTAAACGAAGATTATCTCAGATCTGATTTTTGTCATTACTGATTGGTGAATTTAATAGGTAGAGTATGATCAAAAATTGATATAGATGGTAGTTAAAGTGTTTCAGAAGCATTGAATTTGGTTTTGAGATGTGTATTTCAGAATCGGTTTACGAAAAATTGGGATGGCGACTAACACAGGGATCGAGGGCCTAGTCTAGCGCCCTTTAGTTGGGAAGGAGCTTCTAAGGCCGCTTGAGCGTGACCTTAGGCGCCTTGTTGGTGTTCTTGAATTAAAAAAAAAACTAATAATAAAATAAATATAAAAGAAAATAGTGAAATTCTGAACGTAACAATACACTCAACAGGGACGCTTGAGTACCCAGTTGAGCACCCACACACTAAAACCTGTTTTGATCAATTTCAGTAGTTTCCAATTAAGGAATGGTTTTTAATAAAATTCAACCTATGTACAAATAAGATTTAGGTGTTTAGAAAGTGTTTTCACTGGATTTATCTTAAAATTCAATTTATTAAAGAGTTTGGGCACATTCTACTTAAATAGGTTTTTGAGAGATTTTTTTGTTCCAAATTACAATAAAATGAGTTTTTATCGATTCCGTCTCTTGTAACATTCTCTTAAGATCATTTCTGAAGTGTTTTCAAAGGCCAATTGTATTCATTAGCTCAGATCCAAGTTTTGAACATAAATTTCAAAAGAATAAGCCTATTTGAGTTAAAAAGTGATTTGAAGTGTTTTATTTGATTTCAAATGTTATCAAAGATTTGTCATTTGTGTTACAGATGTATTTAGACGGGTTTTAGTAATTAAAATTCTGAGATTATATTTTGGAACAGATTTGGATAATTGGTGCATTTGAGCTTTACCTTGTATTGGTTTTGGATTAGTTTGACTATGTAAGAAAACTTGCATTAAATGTGGTATGTATGAGTTACACTTACAGATTTGGGATTTAAATGATTTTTGAGATTGAGATGTGGTTCTGGTTTGGTTTTTTCCATGTACTTGGAGAGATGGATTGTAAGGCCAATGTACTTGAATAGATGTTATACCTCCGTATACTCGGAGATACCCCATGTACTTAGGATGATAATACCTCTATGTACTCAGAGATGCCCCGTGTACTCGGGATGAGATAATTGTGATTAAGACGAGTTGTGCTTGCTGGACATGATACTTGGTTTTGATTTTAGATTCTAGTAGGCATAGCTCGATATGGATCCATTTAGGAGCTAGATAGTGAAAATGATTGTGCTTTATTAGGTGTAATTCTTTGTTCGCGCACGCGTTTCCATCATGTACTCGGTGAGGTGGGCTACAACATTCTCTCATTTTATTGTGTACTCGGACTATGACTGGAGTGTACATGCCAATCCAATACTGTACTAGTTGGGTCCTCCGCAATAAAACGATCATCGTGTACTCGACTTCGCACATAGGTCGTGAGGTGGCATAGTGGACATTAATCTTACCCTAGTCAAAGGCAGTCTTATTTCATGAGTCCTGCTGTGACACACTGATTTGAGATCGATACTACTGATTTGATTTACATGCTGGATTATTTGGGATTATTTCTTTTATGATTTTAATTATAGTTGGATTATTCGGATTATCTATGTTACGGTCACTATTATACATTTATAATTGACCAATGTTTTAGAATTGTATAAATTTGTATTTGAGCATTCATATGCTACTTGCTATGATACTCGTATCTCATTCGATTTTGTTTTGATATCCGGAGGGTAGATATTGCTGAAGATTATCCTGATTATAGAGCAGAGGACTATTACGTGGAGTAGTAGTGTAGTTGGATTTTGATACACTTGTATTAGTTGTACTTGATATTGTGAGTTGTCACTTGGGTACTTGATTTGACATTTGAGATTAATGTTTGGGATTTTTAGTTGACTCTAATATATAGATCCTGTATGTTAGCTTGTACTTCGGAGACAAGTTTTGGGTTCATTACGTAACTCGGATCCGAGGCACTACACTCATGATCAGGGTACTTGTCCCACATACATTAACCAACTTTAGAAGGGGGCCCACACGTCATTTCATGCTAAATTATGGGTTGGATTAGAATTTTTCTTTCTTGGTCTCCCTCATGTTTGGATTGGAAAATCTCTTTCACTAGGGATCTTATACCAGCTGAGTTGGATGAACTTTTTTCTCTTTTCAATCTTCTCAAAAATGCGGTTGTCATTCCTAGCCTTCCTGATAGACGTGTGTATTGGCCCTTTTGGCCCTTTTTCTTCTATGTCCCTTGTGTCTTATTTCTGCATTGACATGAACCTTCCTTGTGCTCCTTACCATATCCAAAGTATTTGGAAGACGTTGTTTCACGGTCATTTCGTTTAGCGCAAATGTGCGCATGACCAATTAGGGGTGCTTAACGGGCCGGCCTGCCGCAGGCTAGGCGGGCAGCGGGCCAAGCGTGCCGCGTGCCCGACAACCTAATACCACAGCACGGCCCAGCCGGCCGCACACCCGGGCCAGGGCCGCCACCTGGCCAAACGGGCCAGCCCCTTTTTTTTTTAAAAAAATCAAGAAAAATACGAAAAAAAAATGGTAAAAAATTCTGAAAAATATGTTTATTATTCACAAAATTGTCTTACACATAATGGGATATATTTTGCTCAAAAAATGTAAATAAATTAATTATTACAAGTACAAGTACAACTTTGCAAATTGATTTTTTTTTTAAATAAGTAAAATTCCAAGAAAAAAGTAAAAAATCAAAAAAAAGTTCTAAAAAATATGTTAATTATTCACATAATTGTCTTACACATATTGGGATAGATCTTGCTCAAAAAAATATAAATAAATTAATTATTACAAGTACAACTTTGCAAATACAATAATAGTAACCTGATTTATAACTTTCTTAGAGTCTTATTAAAAGTTTGGCTAATGGTCGGCCTAGGGACCACCCCCCCCCCCCCCCCCCCCCCCATGTGAGCACTCTGCCGAGTCTACCGGCCATTGGCCAAAACCTTAAATAAGACTCCAATAAAGTAACAAGAGAAGAGTAAGAGATTATAGAAGAGGTGTGGTTTGGAGTGGGAAAGGGTAGACCTATTTATAGAAAACCAAAAGTGGCTTTTTACCACCTCTACCCTCCAATATGATTGTTATTTGGCAGTTGGAAGGTCTTTAACAGTCAATTACAACCATACCCCCCCCCCCAATATGGCTATTGTATAGCTGTTAGGGGGTAAAAGAGTCAAAAAAAGTGGTTAAAACCACTTTTTTGGAGGGAATAGATAGCCAACCGGCAGGCCGGTCTGCCGTGCCCAACGGCAGGCACGCGAGCGACCCGCGTCGAAGCAGGCCCGTGCTACCTGCCTGCCTGGCGAGCCGTGCCTATATGGGCCGAAAGCCCGTTGGCGTGCTAGGCCGTGCTAGGCTCGGGCCGGCACGGCCAGATAAGCACCCCCATGACCAATGACCTCCGAGGCTGTGACTTGTGTTTTTATGTAAATAGGTTATAAATAGTCCAGACGAGTCATTTGTGTGTTCGTATCACGCTTGTAAGAGCAGGTATTGCATAGCCTTGTAACGAAGTGCTTTGTTGTACGAGGAGCCAAGAAGAATCCAACGCATCGGACGGTTCATCAAAATTCTAAGTGCAAAAAGATCCAATATGATTGTACCAGCAAATGCGATGTTTCATCCTAGTATAACATCAAAGTCTTAGCATCCCCCTTGAGGGGAAGTAGGTAGTGAATGGGTGCCAAAGGCATAGTGGTGTGCGTGCTAGTGCCCCAGACACTTTGTAGCCCCCATAAATTTTATTCAATGCAATACATTGCTTTGTTTACTTACATTTAATTACTTTCGTTGTTGCCTTGAATGCTAACTTTGGTTGCTTAACTCGCATTATAATTAGTTGCATCAATAACTCACGTTGCCTCGAATTGTCCCTTGGTTGGCTGACTCACAGGCTATGGTCGCTTAGGCGAGTGTCACGCGGTGCTAAGGCATTTCCAGGCTTCTAGATTGTGTCAAGTGGTATCAAAGCAAACTATCCAGGGCAACCAAGATGGTGGGTGGTACCTCTCAACGCACCAACAAAGAGCGGCTTGACGACTTAAGAGTCACAAACGACTCATATATTGGACATTGTGGAACGTGCAACTCAGATTGCCAAGCGTGTTGCGGAACTCAGAGTGGGATATTGGGACATCAATGGCATAGTAACGGGCCTTGCAGAAGATTTTATGGCCACGGTGGAGGCCCTATGGAATGAGATGGGCGAATTGACAACCAAATTAAACCTTATAGTGCAGGTGGTTGGGACGACACCTACTGTGACATCTGATGTAGCCAAAGTTCGCGTCCTGGAACCTTGTGCATATGGAGGAGCACGAGATGCCAATGAGCTCGAGAACTTCTTGTTCGATATGGAACAATACTTCAAGGCTATTAAACCAGACTTTGAAGAGACAAAGGTCTCTATGGCCACCATGTACCTCACAGGTGACACCAAACTTTGGTTGCGCACAAAGTATGCTGAGATTGTTGATTGGTGATGCACCAGTGACACATGGGAGGATCTTAAACGGGAATTAAAGTCCCAATTCTTACCAAAAAATGTTGAGTACATGGCCCGACACAAGTTGAAACGATTAAGACACACAAGCATGGTGTGGGAGTATGTCAAACAATTCTCGACTTTGATGTTGGATATTCAGGACAAGTCTGAGAAAGAAACTTTTCTATTTCATGGAGGGCTTAAAGCCTTGGGCTCATGCTGAGCTCCAGAGGCAACGAGTGCAAGACTTCACTTCAGCTTTGGTCGCGGCGGAGCGCTTAACAGATTATGCTGCGGAAGATACCACTAAAAAGAAGAGCAACCCCCATCCTAGCTTGAGTAGCAAATCATCAAAGCCAACCTATAAAGCTAAAAGTGGGGGAGAGAGAGTAGAGAAGACTTATGTTAGCTCAAGTTCTTCTCAATCTCGAGGACCACGTCAAGCAAGTTCTATTCAAGAAAACTTCTGAGGCATTTTTCTCCCAACTCCCCAAACTTCTGATCTAAGAACCACCACTCTCCCACTCCTTTCAAGCATCCTCAAGCCTTGCTTACCACTTTCACCTTCCTAAATTCCCCTAAACATCCTCCCAAACCTAAAGAACCCATTCTTTTTAAACCATACCACCTTTTTATTTTATTTTATTTTTTACGAGTAATAGGAAAATTTATTAAAACTTGAGTAAGATAAAAGATACAAGACCACATGGGACCCATGAAAAAACGGTAAGACGCACATGCAAAGTAAGAGAAAAGCATATATCAGCAAGAAAGACCAGAAAAACTATGATCAATCAAGAGCCATGACTGTGGCTAAACCTCAGGCTACATCACCAACAGAAACTGATTCAAATTTCTTCCTCAAAAAACTCCAAACATGCTATTAGTGCAGTGAAATCATCCAAAATTCTCGTTCTCAGAACTTCTGCTCCCTCAAATATGCATCTATTTCAAGCTAGCCACACAACCCATACTGTCACAAAGAAGATGAAAAGGATCAGAAACTTACCTTTCTTTTTCAGGAATGGGAATTTCCACTGCTATATACAATCAGAAATGGTTCTCGGCCAAACCCAACTTACTCCCAACATGCCAAGGAAGTATGCCCAACCATAACTCACCACCTCACAATGAATAAAGATATGATCCACCATTTTTCTTCCTTTGAGGCAAAAAATTAAAAAGTTAGGTGAGATAGAAAGGAATTTCCCCCTTCTTTGGAGATTATCCAAAGTGTTAATTCCATTATGCAGAGCAGTCTATAGAAAAGCTAAGACTTTGGGGGGGGGCGGGGGGCAGGCGCACACCAGAAGAAAAGAGGAGGAAAAGGGCATACAATGGTAGAGTTGGGGCATAGGTGTTCAAAGTAACAGGTGGAAAAAGACCCCAAAGGGGAGAGGGTCCACCTATGGCCAACGAGCCCCAAGGGGTCAATGATTATGTGACTACGATCCTCTATCATAAGGCCCAATTCCTTCATTTCTAGAAATCTTAGACCACGATGAAACTAAAGATTCCATTGCAAACCTGTATAATCCCACGAGAGTATATCTTAAACCACACCACTTGAAGCTTGCTTTGGGTGCTATCAGAGAGTCAATGGAGCTTCAACATTGACTGGAATCACAACTCTAACAAGGTAAGTGGCCTTGTGTTTTTTCTTAACATGCAAATCATCATGTTACATGCATTTTCAAATGATTAAAGACATCTCTTTTGACCATGTTTTAGTATGTTTTCATGTGTTGCCTATGATTGTTTCACATCTTTTTAGATTATTCTAACCATTTTTGGGGTATTATGTATATGGAAGTTTGAGAAATCTGATAGATTCATCTAAGTATGTATGTTGGAGGTTGCTTTGGAGAAAATCGTGGTCATGGGCTCAAGGAGGTTTCGGGATGAAAGGGTAACCTAAAGATGATCAGGGGATCACCTTTATTTTTATAGCACGAGGTTTTTTTCTTTTCTTTTCTTTTTTTTCCTTGTTTTGGAAGATGTAATAATTCATCCTTTCTTTCCCTTGTGGATGAACACCATGCACACACACACACACAATCGTCATGCATAAACCATGTCCACAGCTTCACAAACACCACTCTTTGAACGTTTTCCGTTTTATGGTGAAAATATGTAGATAGGAAGAGAGCAATCGGCCCAATGGTCTCCCTCTCTCATAAGGGATGATCATTACTCCCTCACCTGGGATTGAACCCTATGTCTAAGCCCACAACACCATTTTTTAGCCTTCAAATGCATGAGGAAGTAGCCATTCATGGCTCTTTGGTGATCATTTTGGCCCCTAAATGAAGGTAAAGTACCAGGAATTGTGTGAAGGATTGAGATCATACCAACATGGATCTAATCAACCTAAAAAGGTGGGGGTTCGCTTGAGCTGGTTAGTAATCCAATTTTTAAGGAAATTGAGTTGATCCGTTTTTAGGCAACTTGAATCAGCTAAAATGAGTTAAGTTTAGTTTTAATCAAGCCTAATAATCTTCCAGATTGACCCAAGCCATCTCTGGACATTTTATATATCTTTACATGGATTAAGAAATGGTTAGACCCCAACTCTACCAACGCCGGGCTTTTAAGAGCCCAAAAATAATGATCTAAGGCCATTCAAGCCATTCTGGTCAACCCAACGGGACCCTGAAATTTTAGCAACTCATACTCACTAATGTAAGGGCCAAAGGCCAAACATAATTTAAGATTCGGAAAATTCTGGGTCTGCTAACTTCTCAAGCCAGCAATGAGGGAACATACACTAACTAACTT